>OY728133.1:33181194-34431194 GCA_963277665.1 Viscum album
TCTCCATGTTTTAAAATTCCTAAATTATGTTTTAAATGGATTAGGGAAAAAATAGTTTAAATTAATGGATACAAAATATAATTTAACAATTATTTATAATTATAAATGTTATATCCTATGGAATTGATCTAATTTTAGGGAATGCTATTAAATTTATGGGTTGGAAATCCTAGATCTTATAAAATAGAATAAAGATGATTAAATGAGTTTTGAAATAATATTTTGACATTGATTAAGTATTTTAGTGGAATTAATTTCTTAATTATGAGATGCGAATTGGTTTTAACAAACTAATTTATTAATGTTAATTGGCACCCTATTCTTTATAAATCCCAAGGGATCTTATGGTTGGGACTCATGTATTATAAACTGTATTGTTTTTTGTAAAAATGATAAATCTTGATTTTTGAAATTAGAAATGGAACACAAGTTCTAACACAATGATTATAGAAGGTGGTGTTTATGGGCCTAATGGGAATTTAATGAAATTAATGTTTAATTTAGTAAATGTTTAAAATATACATAATTCATAGGAATGTTAGGATGAGAGCCGAAATTCAATATCAAACTTTATAGGTGGTAATGTCAAGATGAGCACCTAGAGTTTGTGTAATTATCAATGAGTGGGAATACTAGGATGAGCACCTTTGATTTAATGCAGTACCTGATTAGTAATGCTAGGTTGAGATCTATGGATTCTACATGATGCCATATTCTTGGGAATATCAGGATGATTATTGGGTTTTTTCATGATATAATATATATGGGGAATGTTGGCATGGGCATCAGGTTCTAGGAAAATGCTGGGATGGGTGCTCAGATTCTGTGTGATACTTTATGATGTTGGGGAATGTCGAGATGATTTCCTAGATTACATGTAGTTATTGATGGAAGTTTTATCATTGTGAAATACTAAAATACACCCCAACACTGGATGAAGTAGGTAGGAATTACCTCAGGTGTCATCTTGAAGCCCATGACATCAGAAGTTTGGTTTATTTATTTATTTTTAATCACCTACTTTATTTAACTATAACTCACATGCACATGATTATTTAACTGATTATTTTAGGGATGCTGTTGGTGGAGTCGTACTGATTTATACTCACACCCTTATTAGGACTGCATGGAACTTGTTCACCTAAGTAGACAATGTTATTTATCATAGGTCAAGGTTTGGGGAAAATCTAATGTCGAGGATTATCATTGGTTTCCTAGGTTGGAGTTGGATGATGGGACCGAGCATGACTCGAGAATAGTATAGGATAGGCTATTGGAATTAGTTTACTTTTATTTATTTTATACTTCTTGTGTATGATCCACAAAATGAGGGATCAAGTATGTATGGAACATTCATTCACTATTACATCTGATGTTGTATTTATTTATTAATAATTTCCTTATTTGCGATGTTTACCAAGATTATTTATCTATTTATTTCATTTCTGATGCTATTTATACTTTTATAGGAGGCCATAATCTCCCACATTGTTTTCATAGTCGCTCTCCACTGGTCAAAAGAATCTAATGTATGGGTATGTGAACCTGGGGTATTGTGGAAAATCAATATTGTTTCTATTCATAGAGTGAGTTGGGCCAGGATGTCAAAATGTACCACCCTTATAAAATTGATACTTAAAATGATAAATTATACTAACCATGTAAACATGGAACAAATTTATTTTTAATATCCCACCTAATTAGAACTCCACAGTTTAGTGATCTTGGCTGGGAGTAGTGTCAGAATGGGTAACCTCATATGAAGTTTCCCAAGGTGTATGGGAGTGAAGAAAAAATAAACCAAGAGAAAATGTTTTAGAGAATAAGGATATTAATTAGTCTAATAAGTGACCCTAATGCGTAATATCCTATGGTATGCTGGCATGGAACCATGGTATTATAGGAGACCCATGGGGTTAAATGATTAGGTTCATGGCCTAGGGAGGCCAGGTCATGAAAAATGGGATTAGAGACAATACTAAGCCTGAAGTACAGAGGAACTACTCAAGTTTGATGTGTGGGGTACCCAATGAGGGAATTCTGTTTTAAAATTAGGTAGAGTGTAAAAACCTTGGAAAAGTGATACTTAGAATAATAAATGTTAGTACCCATTTAAACAAGGTGAACCTTTATTTTTGGGATCCAACCTGATTAGAACTCCAATGTTAAGTGGGATTGAATTAGATTAGTTTCAGTATAAATGACCTCCTGATAAGTATCCCAAGGTGTGTTTGAGTGAAGAAAAAAAACATTGTAAGAACATTTGTTGGCCAATGAGGATAATTATTAGTATGGTAAGTGAACTCAGTGGTTAATGGATTATGGTGTGTTGGGAAGGAAACCAAGGTATTATAGGAGACCCATGAGGTCATATGATTAGGTTTATGGACTATAGAGTCATGAATAATAACACAAAAATTCCTATCAAAATAGTATAAACATAAATATACTTCAAGGGTTACAACAACTAAGATAAAAGGGAACTTTTTCTTCATAGCTCGACCCCATAAAAGATGCGTACCAACGGTAACCAGTAATACTCAAAGCATCACCAGACCTAAATCAATCAAACTACAAAACTTAAAAAACTTCCATCTCATCCCTATTAAAAATTAGTGTGGGACCGACACCTCACTAAGGGGTGTGTACGTCACTTTAGGCAGTAATGACCCCTACAAAGGGATTATGCTTCATTTTGTAAACTGTGCATAAACCAAGGGGGTTATCTACTCCATAAGTGGAGGGCCCATTCACCATCATTAAGGGGGTTACCTATTCCACTATTTATATGGAGGAACCAAACCATGGAATTTGTATGCTACCAAAAGAGGTTACCAATCATGTATTTTATCAAATTTCCTCACCCACTTCTTTCATCGTATTAAGAAGATAAGAAACTTTATCTTCCCAAAATGCCTTAGAAAAAATACCAAATAAAAAAGAGATACACACTACTATGTTCTATGTGGAAGAATTCTCAGAATAAACTCTTCATTATCCAAAATATGACACCTAGGTGAGATAATATAAATAATACTAGGAACTTTCCAACACATAGAATATAATCTGATGTACACAACATGTAGGCCTTGATAGTAGATGAACACATGTCACTGCTATCTACTTCATGTGGGATCAACCTACACACTATTTCCTAATGTGGTATAAGAAATGTTGGACCATTAAGAAAGCTGGATGTGTACTATTGTGGAATACTTTTTCATGTATCTTGATTACATAACATGTACTTCAGTTTACATGGTGTGTAGAGACACATGATCTGGTTGACGTGCACACTACGTACATGCTGAGGTATCTATCCTGCCATACAAGATATGTTTTATAGAACACATGGTGTGTGATACCAAGGTGTCATCATAACATGTACTTGAATACTCTCTAATGTATACAATCCCAAGATATATTATGTGTGACTCATGGTCACACCCCATGTGATATTTAACTCTTTACAGAACCTTAGCCACCATATTTACAGACATGTATGTAGTGTAACACAAAAATGTTATGGGATACATGGTGTGTGACTCAATGAACTACATAATATGTGGTTATGAATTCTAGATTTAAAATATTAGGATGTTCAAATTCTATACTGTGAATTTTATCATTGCCCCTACCTCAGGTTGAGCCTCTGCTGACCACCACATCTGACACCCCTTGGGTTCTCCATTATACCTCACCAAAGATTAGTCTCTAACTTTAATCCATTTCATCATCCTTAAACCACTTCACTATGATCAATATTTAGTGTGATGACTAGGAAATAAAAAGTCAAATAACAGTGGTATGAGGGATACCCGAACACCTGAAGATGTGCTCATATTCATGTTCATTGAAGAACATAATGATTTGTTCTATATTAATGGTAAAATCAATAGAAAAAAATAACCATTCATGAAAATAAAGAAAAATGGAGAATTTAATGGAAGGTAAATAATGAATTTCAAAGTTCAACACTCATAAAATTACAAACAATTCATTAGTATAAATAAATTTACAATTAATTCATCGCATTCCATGTCTAAATACAATTATTTATAAATTTTCCAAGGATTAAAAATCATAAATAATTCTCAAAATTAGATCCAAACCTTCATAAAATATGAAATAATAATTCATTGTAGAATATAATCAAATATTTTATTTGATTCCATTTTTTCAATTTACTTTTATAGAATCATCAACATGCTCATTTACAGTTCAACTAATCATGGAATTTCTTTCAATGGATTATATTCATGTTATCACCTTAAATAATTTTCGTAAATTTAATTATTGGTGGGTGAATTGAAGAATATAAAAAAATAGTATTAAAATAATAATAAATTCACACATAAATGGTAAATTTTACATCACTTTGATATACAAATCACGATTCTTGGTTATCGTTGTCGACACCATAAAGAATGATCCTCTGACACCTAAAAAATGGGAAGAATTATCTATAGGGTTTTCTCTCATGATTGAAGTCTAGTCCACTATAAAATATTATGAAATTGTATTTATAACTAAAATTTACATTAAGGGTGTTCTCCATTGATATTCCAATTAAACACCTAAAAATTCTTGGTCCAGGGTCTGAAGCCCGAATATGAAAATTATACATATCCTAGGAAAAGACACCCATTCTAAACACAATAGTGGTGTTATAATTTTCATTCAATAATATTAAATTTTTTCACATTAATAGATAAAAATAATATATTATATATTTTTAAAATTTAAACGATGTAGAAATAAATCAACCCATTTCACAAGCCCCTTCTTAAATATTATTAAAAATATTCAAATGAATTTATTATAAAACTATAGTACACTAAAACATTACCCTAATACAAATACATAATCACACCATATATATATATATATATCACCTAGTTATTTCCATACACTTCCTCATTCTATCTCAATCGAGGGCTCATATTTCATAATCATCATATGAATAGACAAATATCATCTTGGTTAAACCATACCCGATGATATGATCAAAAACCAACCACCATTTATTATATTTCCTAAAACTTGGAATAATATATGTATCAAAGTATGATGGATTTCATACTGTGTATCTTGTCAAACTCAGGTAATAATGATTCAATATAAAATATTCACCCTTAATATTCTAAATACATAGTGTATGGTACCCCATGAAGTATACACATTAGGTTATCTGGTACAAAAAACTCATTTATGGCTCATGATTGAGTTTTATATCTTTATATAAAAATAAATTCACATTTATCTTCATTTTTCATCAAAACCTATAATACTCCATGATGAGTAATAATTAGGGATATACTCAAAGTCACACTTTGAGAGGTTAATTGTCATTTCACTTCATGTTATATATGCACCCAACATGAAATAATGATAAAGTTGAGATGATTTTTTTATGGCATGATATATTTTATACATTCCTAAGTTTATTTTAAAATACTAACAAAACCATACATAATTTTCAGTCTAATCATATAATATATGATAGATCATGAGATAATCCTTATATTTACTACACTTTTAAGGGTTTGTTAAAATTATTACAAGACTATATAATTCCCATCATATCTCTATGTCATTATTTGATAAATTCCCAAACTAAAAACATTTAATGGGTTAACATTTATTAGGAAATATTATCTAAATAATGGTGATATCAATATTCAAAATCCCCATTTTCATCTCTTTGAACATAATATTCAAACTTTTTTACTTCAAAACATATAATGTTTTGATTTTAACAAATTTTGTTGTCTTAAATACTAAAAACTATTTCTATGTTCATCATCATCTTTTAAATTTTTCATATCTTTAAACATTTATTTGAAATCATTCAGTAATAAACTTAAACGTAACTCTTTACATTAAGATCATTTTTACCAACATAATAGAATTTATTTTAGGATATAAAGTTACTTTAACTTTTAATTAATTGATATAATCATTTATTTTTTACACTTTGATATTATTTATGTCTAACCATGCTACCAATAGTCACTTAGAATCTATATTTTTATAATAATATTTTCTAAGGAACAAACTATTTTGTGTTAGGAACTAAAACTTATTCCTCTAAGGGAATATTTAAAAAATAAACTTTTAAAAACCATATATTATATAGTATTCTATGTGTTTAGAGAAATATTTTGGAAATAAGTTTTTATTATTTAAAATATTACACTATTGGGTGCTGGGAACTCTTCCCCTAATATTTTAAAAATATACTTGGATAAAACACTTTTATCCTTGATAAAACTCCTTTTATCATTACTTTCTTTTAAAACATGTTATAGAATTAGATCAAATCGTAAAAATGTGTATAAAAATCATTAACTCATTTATTGATAGAAAAAATTATTTACAATATAAAATATATTATCAAATAAGATAAAATGAGATGAAAAATACTAATATTTTATAATTTATAAACCCTTCAAGTGTGAAGTATTCCTTTTCATTACAAATCTCTATAGTAACAACCTTTTACAATTTATCTGACTGAAAAATTTAAACATCATCAATCATTTCCTTCATTTTGAACTCTTGAATATTTATAACAATTATAAAATACATATTTGGTATCATATACCCTTAAAAATTAAATAATTGATTTCTATAACATTAATAATTTATGTGGGATCTTAATAAATTTTTTGATACCCATTCAAGTATTTTAGGAAATTTCATATACAATTTTTAATTTAAACATTATGGAAACATTTCCATTCATTCTTGGCACCACCTTAAGGTTTTAATGACCTAGGGTGACTATTAGAATCTCCAATATTCTTATTAAAACATAAAATTTTACCCTTTTTTACTATCAATAAAACATTAGATCTTAGAACTATAATTTTTTGTTTAGGAATCCTCAACATATTATTGAGATCCACTAAGATTTTATTGAAGTAATCATATTATAAATTATAATTAATTGATAGAAAAGTTTGAAAAACGAATTTAAAATGCTATCTATAGACAAATCAAGACTTAAAAAATACCTTGATCTCTTCAATTAATTAAAACAATAAATCACATTTAGTACATGAGTTAATATTGAAGTAAGATCTTACATTGTGCACCAAAATAGTTCTTTTGAAACTTTATATATATCTTGTCCAGATTATTATTGATAGAAAAATTTAAAGTTATCTATCATGATAAGAGTATCTATATTATGATAATGATTTTAAAGTTTAGTATCCATATAAATAATAATTAATGTAGAGATATTAAGATAATATTTACTATGATAACTATAACCATCTTTCTCTACATGACTAGTATCATCAACTAGAGATTTATCATGATGTTTATTTTCTAACACATAGGATTTTCCTTTTTTATTTATGAACAATTTTTAAATTACTATAGTAGTCCGGAAAGTTACTTTCATTAAGATTCAACTTTTTAAGAATCAACATCAAATTCAAGTTTTATGATGATGATTTCATTTTATGTATAAAATAAGTTTCTATTGGATGTGTATCATGCCTTTCAATCATTTATTAAGGAACATTATTAAATTTTCTTCCACTAAAATGATGAGCCATTCTAATATATATTTCATCTATTAGTTGGAAAAGATCTACATTTAACTAAATATTTGATTCCACTTTGGTTTTACTCTCATATCCTAGTAATTTATGTTGACCATCATGTCAATCATATCATATTGAATCTTAGAAAATTTAATAAAAAAATCTTACCCAAATATATCATATGTGTTATCCCCATTACATTACTTTGGTATTCTAATTGTTTGGGTTTACTAGCCAAGTATGATCCAAAGCACATATCGATATTTGGTTTCATAACTTCTAGGATTATCCATTTCCACTATGTCTTACACAAGATAATCCATAGGAAATTAGCTTTGGAATACACCTACTCATTTGAATGATCAAGGTATTAACATGTGTTTTCTTTAGAAGGAATCTAAAAGTTAGTATTTTTAATGTGGTTTAATATCTCACCATCTCATATCTTGTAATTCATTTACATATTCATGTTTCTAACAAATTTGTTCTGTATCCTATAGATTTAACCAAATTATTATATTTAAAACATATCAATGTGTAACACTTTATAAAACTGTTGATTTGTGTCACTTGACCAAAAATAAAATCCAATAATATTCACTCATATATGAATTCAGCCCATACATAAGGAATATAAAATCTATTTATATAAAGTATTACATTCACATGAAACCAAATTCTCTATATGAGTGAGTATGGTGCGACTGGAAGCCAACCACCACTTTTATAGACAAAGTCTAATCCCCTATAATAATGATAATTCCAAACCAAATCCTTATCCACTGATCAACGATTACTAAAGATCTTAATTACAATAAAATCCTAACACTTAATATGTAAAAAACTTAATAAACCTTCACTTTCATGTTCATAACCACAAAAATAATTATAGTCATGGTTTAATGTAACAAAATATTATGTAATACCTATAATGTAACTACTTATATGCATGGTATAAAATTTATATGAAGAACTTTAAAACTTTAAACTAAAGTATATATATATATATTCATAATATTAAAATTTTATATTCATGAATAAAATCTAAATAAATGAACATTTCATAAATAAAAAATTATAAATATTTTATAATTGAATGTACTTTATAGGCATTCCATAAATAAATAAACATTATCATTTTAAATCTATTTAAATATTAACACTTTTATATTATCAATTTATATGATATTTAATATGAACTCCTTCATATTTAAAATATATTACATTTATGAAAACTTTTATAATCATATAAAAACTTTATATTTTTTATTAATATTTTATATAAAAAAATATCAAATATTTAATTTTATTTAAACCTTTATAAATTTTACCAATACTATTTTTGGTATGGTTTAAATAATTTTAGTATTAAGTCCTTTTAATATGAACATTTCCTATTCTTATTTATAAACATTTCATAAATTATATAAAATCTTTCACATCTATTTGATGGGATTCATGGGACATCACAATGTCTATTTATAGTGGAATTAAACACAAAAAATATGCTATTATTGGCCAAGAGGGGAATCAATAAGATGAATAAGAAAAATATGAAATAAATATACGTCACTATCCAAGATTTCAATATTCATTGGAAGTGAGATTAATAGAGTTCCCCCAACAAAAAATAATGGGGGTTTTCCTTTTATGGTTTCCACCATCCAATAAAATCACTGAATGATTCAATATAAACCCAATTCTCTGAATGACATGATAACACAACCTCCTTGAAGAAAAATATATAACCAAGAAAACATGGGAGAGTTTCAACTGAGAGAATGAACTATTATATCACCAAATGTGGTTCTAAAATTATATTTAAATAAATAATCATCATTAAATTATTAATACCATTGGAATATAAATGTTTCAAACATTTTTAAATGTTTAATAAATGTCTTAAATCATTAAAAATTTAACCCCATTTTTTAATTCAACTGGTAAACTCCTTTAAAAATCAATTTTGTATTTACACCTCATCTTAAAATGTGTAAATGACTAAAATAGAGATAATAACTAACATGATAAAATCATTTGAATAAAAACAAATATTAATATTCATATGAATAAATGTGGTATCAAATACTACATAAAATCATAGAACATGATGTAGTGACTTTCATGATGCCATGGTCAATGCTTTAGTGCACTAAACTTAATAATCTACCACTTATAGAACATCACCATAGACCTTATTTAAAAATTCATAACTTTTTTTGTGAATCCATCCAAACACATTTTGATATAATTGTGCTAATATCTCTAAAATTTTATACAAACACTTCATAAAAAAATTATTTCTCATGCCAGGACCTTATGTGTGACCCTATGGGCCTATCTAGTATTGAAAAAAATTAGGATTTCTGTAATCCATAACTGTAATCAAAGAGAATCCTATAAAAAGTACTAGTGCTGATCAAGCTATAATGGGGTTTTAAATTATCATGATCAAACACACTTCTCCATATAAACATCACTACAAGAAAATCACTGCATAACTATGGTTTAAACCGTCACCATATGAATTTGTGACGGTTTCATAAAATCATTGCTAAATTGAGTGCTGGAATCCAACATGCGGTAGTTTCATCAATTTAGCGATGGTTTCTAGAAAGTTTCATAGTAAAAATATTTATTGGATGTTTTTTTTGTGGTTTTATAGGTGGTTTCATGTGAAAAAGTATTATCATATTTAGTGGCGATTAAAACCACTGCTTAAAATTTACTATTTTTACATTAAAACCACTGCTAAAACCACCATAACCACCACTAAACAATAACGCACATTTATTTATAGGTAGTTTTAACTACTGTTTAACATGTTCAATTTTGTTAGTGGTGGTTTAAACTGCTTCTAAATGTAGATTTACAAAAAAAATGCAGCGGATTCTATAGCTCTAGTACCAGTACCCTGAAAAAAACCATGTGCATAGAACATATAACAGAATAATCCAAACCATCTAACAATGTCCAGTAGTCAATAGTTTAATAATGTTTCATAAAGAAACATGTACAGAGAACATATACCAGAATAATCTAAACCATATCATCTCAACCATCTAACAATGTTTCATAGATCTAAATCTAAGACTTTAAACTATATAGAATGAACGTCTGATCTGTAAGACTTCAAACTACATAGCATGAACTTATGATGTATAAGAATTTAAACTACCCAGCCTAATATTGAACATCTTCGACCATTATGTAACAAACATGATATTCTATCCCTTTCCTAACATGACTTTTCTATTCTAATGATGGCCATCTACCACACTAATTTTAAAAACTACATATGTGTGGTTTGTGTCTCCAACATGAATAAAATGAATCAAATAAACAACATAATAGTTATTACATAATAATAATATACACATTTTAACATAACACAAATGAAACTATTAAATATCTTCATCTTCTATATGGAACGTAGATTACTTCATACTCCACCAACTTCATACTCCACCAATTATAGACTCACTACTTTACTGAATCATCAAGCCATACCAAATTCCAATACCTTTATCAAACATGGGAAATCATGAAAATTTCAGGTCATGAAAATGTTAAGTGACTACTTTGTTCCACACATGATACATGATACATGATACATGATACATGAAAAAACCATCTATTTCAATATTTGCCCAACATATCTACAAGACCACTAATCACAATCTGATGATGAACACTGCTTGTCACCCTCTCCACCTCCATCTCTACTTCCTACTACCAACACCTATAGGAAAATTATATTAAAAATTAAATAATATTGTATATTTATATTTAAACTTTAAACCAATAAATTTTTTCAAACTAAATTATTTTTAAGTTGTGTGATTTACCTTCTCACCACCCTTCATCAATGCAATATCACCAGGGACAGATCCAGTTATATTTTGATATAAATCAACCAATTATTTATACAAAGAGGATATCCAAGCCCCATATTATTGAATTGTTTTTTATAGAAACATAATATCTTTGAGCATCTCAACTACAAGCATGAGTATATTCAACTTCAATCCTTGATGTATTGCTAAAGACATCATATGGTAAGGGTCCCAAACCCATCATGCGCACTTGACTATGATGCTTCTTCCCAAACACTTTACTAACTAGGTCATCATAGGAGACTAAGTAGGACTAAGTAGGATTAGAATCCCATTGTTCTTTAATTTTTACCTATAAATAATATATCAGTCATATTATAAGCAATATATATTAACAAAGTGACAACTGATAATAAGTTATTATAATGAAAAATGAATTTATACCCCAACTTCTTTGGAAGACTCATTAACAAAACTCCCATCCGATTTTTTATAAACATCCAACCACACTTTTGTTCAGGATGATTGGTGCCCTAAACTCTGTGAATACATTAAATAAAGATAAATCTACCATTTTAATATATTAAACAAATAATATTGTCTTATAAATATTTAAACTAATGAATATATTACAAGAGTCGATCGACTTCTAGAAAAACACTTTGACCCTACAGTGTGAGGGTTGATTTTCATATCCTGGCTCGATGAATTATACCTTGAAAGATCCTGAAATAAATAAAATGTAATTTAATAGTAATATATGCAATGTCATATCCTTTTAATATACATGTATAAATATAAAATGTGATTAATATAATAATATATATTTAAATACCATGTGCTTCTCATCACGATGTATGTAAATAAAAACTTTCTATTGCTCTCTAGGTACCCCATTGGGTACCTTGTCATACATCTATTGGGTGCTCAATGAAGTATCATTGAAATCACCTCATAATCTCTATTTAAATTATTTCCATTTCTTTCCCAGATTTTTCAATGTCCACTTTTCTGTTAGCACATAAGTAACCGTAAAGTAGAAAAACATATGTACACATAAATTCATTTTAAAAATATTAGAATTTAATAACATAATGAAATTCAATTACACCATAATGTATTAAAATTACCTTTATTTGTGAATCAAAAACATCATTTTTCCAAGATGAAGGCATATGCCTCCAATCATCATACATAATCAGAAGGGAAACCAGCTCCACGACCAACTGACCTAGAATCTGGCCAATTAATCCCGTGGCATCATCTATAGGGACCCCATAGAAATAAAATGGGACAACTATATTTAGTCCAGTCAGATTTCATATATATGAAATTTTCATATTTTTATCCATAGTTTCATTATTTCCATCTTTTATGAACAATTATTTAGTATAAAAAAAGTGTAATTAATTTATTCATATTAATTTTTTTACATATAACAGTAACCCTCCAATATCCCCATAAAGAACTAGGAGTGGCACCCTGCTCCCTCACTACTGAGGCTGCTGAATGGGAATGAATCAACTGAGATGCTAATGGGATGCCCATAGAGGGTGTGAGAGATGCTGTAGGGGGGGGGGAATCGATGGTGTCTCAGATTCTGTAGGGAGGCAGACAAATGGATCGTCATATGTCGGTGTGGTCGATGGAATTTTATAATTCTTCCTCCTTGGAATTCCTATCATTTAATCAAATAAAATTAAATTTAGAACATATATTTGAAAAAATTTATGCTGAAAAAGATTATAAATGATAATAGATTCATAGTACTAACAAATAAAATATACATAACAATGATAAATAATGAAGCATTTTAAAAAAGGTTTTCTATTTCATTCTTACTATAACCAATTGTATAGACTTCTCTTGAGGATGTCATCCAAATATTTGTTTTATTTATAAAATATCCACAAATGACATAAAATGTTTTCTAGGTATAAAATAAAGCATTAAAGAAGGTTGTGTTCAACATATTGATATATATTTAAAAAAGACTAAAAAAAGACATGACACCCATGGTAAATGATGAAATGGTTGATAGGTGGATTATCATATTAAATGGTCAAATCCAAAAGGAATATTCCCATTGTGTGAGGAAATTTGAAGGCCTAATATTCAGCTGGGCTACATAGTGTATACGTAGTGGTGTGAATGTTTCATGCTTGGGTGGGGGATTTGAGAGTTTATTGGTGGTTATCTCACCAAGGGAAGAAATATCTATAATTGGTTAAAGGACACCAAAGTTGTATTTTATTGTGGAATGATTTATTTTGGAAATGGTATGAACCATAGTAAGTTATAGGAAGGGATTATATGGGGTTATCCTTGAGAAATATACTAATTAGTTTAGGGCCATATGAATTATATAGTATAAGATATGGTAATAGAATTAGAATCTTGAAACTCATTGAGAGAGAAGATTGGGATGTGGGAATGGGTCAAATGGCCCATGATAAGTCACTGGTCTTGGGGTATCTATGTTGGTGTATCGTAGAAGAGAATATACACACTATTTGGGTGTGTTTAGTGTAACTAGGTGATTGTAATTGGGGGAATAGTCTCAATTGAGTGTGGGGATCCTAAGGGAGTGAGGATAAACCATGATATAAGTAAGAATTCCTAGTGAAAGGTCATATAAGACTTATATAGTGTTGAAAGGGGTATTCCTTGGAGGAACTGAGTGGATTTTGGTTAGTTCATATATGAACTTAGTTCTTGGGAAGTGATGGGAAAGGTAACAAAAATACGGTGATATTAGGATAGTGAAAAACCCAAGAGGGTCATAATGAGTGGTGTGATCATAGGGTCAAGTTGTGATGTAAGTGCGAAATAAGGGTATGAGATCATTATGGATGCTATTTAGTAGATGTTAATGTTTGATATGAGGATGAGGACTGGAAACATAAGGATCAAAGTGTAGAGTTACATATCCTAGGTTATCATCTTTTCTTTAGTTATATATATGTGTTTATCTATGGTATATACCTCATGTTAGTGTGGTTTAGCTCATAATATAGGTCAAATATTAAGATTCTCTCCTCAAACCACTTCTAATAATGCTCGATCTGTATGTAACTAGCCATGAGACTTACCTTATACTGATATGGTTTGGATTGTGTGGGAGGTTGGAAATTGAGATACCCTCCTTATACTAATTTTGACATTGACTAGTGGATATGAGATGCATCCATAGGACCCTACCTAGATGGAATGATTCAACTTGTGAGAGATTTTGGATATTGTGATTCTATCCCTAAATATCATTTTATATGTGATAGATTTTCTATATGATTAGCATTGGCTATTTTGATTACCTTCCCTTATGATTTTTATTATGATTAGTACTATATATTGATATTCCATTCTCTTATAAAACTCTAATGACTTTTGGATACAATAGATGTACCACTATAATTGATTGAAATAGGTGAGGTTATGTATTGGGGTAACCTGGTTAGCTCTTGATAACCCAACATGGATTCTTGTATGTTTTATATAACTTACCATTTTATTTTATCACACATGAATACACTGCATATTATGGTGTATATAAGGGGAACCTAGTGAGACCCTACCATGTTTTATTCTCATACCCCACATGGAAAGCCCAGTTTATATACAAACATTATGTTTCACTTTCAAGTGATAGGTTTTATAGGGAATTCAACTAGAGTATCTAGATAGATGTTGGGAGAACGATCTGATAAGGGACCTGAGTCTTATAGTTGATTCTCCCCTATTTTTCTCTATTTATTTTATATTTATAATCCTATTAAGTGACCCATGATTTCTAATTGTATATTAATAAAGAGTATCATTTTTATAGCATGTTATTGTTCATCATTTTCTGATGGTTGGATATTAATTGTAGTTCCTTGAACCTACTCTAATGATAAATGATATTATTGTTATTTACCTCTAATTGTGTGTCATGGTACCGAAAATATAGTCTCTCCATGTTGTTTTTAAACTTTCACTGCTAGTTGGAAGCCTAAGACATATAGGGTGGCATGCCTGAGGTCTTTTGGAATCCCCCAATTGGGTGTCATTTCAATGATTCAGAAATGGACATTACAAAGTGGTATAAAACCATTGTTTTTGTTAATTTACTATTTGGGTTTTTCAGTTGGAGGTAGGATGTGATTTTATATATTAGGAAAAACCGTACGCTTGGGTATAGTTAATAATTATATGAGAAAATTACAATATACCAAGGGTAGGATTAATGTGAAGTTATTTTCTTTTTTTATTGAGATTTTGGTTCAAGAATGATTTTCTAAGTGAGTTTACATTTTGTTGTAGGGAATATCCCATGATTAATTTTAGTGGTTTTGGAATGTGATGGTTGATTGGATCACTCAACATTAAGAATGCCTCCCAATAGTTATGTGAGACATAGAGATGATTAAAAAATGGTCACATTGTAAAAATATAGTTACGTTGTGAGGATGAAAACATTATAAAAATCAATTGAAAATCTAAAGCAATCTAAAATAAAAGTCCAAAATGAAAATAGGGGACTACACTACAGTATGTCCATATTTTAAGGTGATATGAGAATCCATTAGTCTGAAAGGCCTTATCTATATGTAGTAAAGTATACATTTACTCTTGATGATGTGTCATTATTATATTTTAAAATATAATCATAAAGGATTTATATGTCAATACATATCAAAAATGTAATATTAATTCATAGGATACTCCACTATAATTTTAAATGAATGATTATAAAATATAAATTTCATTATAATGTTGTATACTACACATATGCAGGTAGCTTATTAAAACTATAGCATATAAGAAAAAAATTTAATGTATATGGAATCAATATTTGTTATATGAAGGAATATTTAATTTGTATATTATATATAAGAATAAGTATTATATAAAATTTATAATAGTTGGTAGATAATATAAAGAATATTTCTTAAGATAGTGTAGTTTACACATATATGTGAAGATTGTGAGTATACAATAACACTTAAAACTATACTTTACAAGGCTAAGTAATTAAAAAAACATATATTCGACTATATTAATATAATCCTTTATTATGGAAGGGGGACTAAGACCCTTTCACAAAAAAATTTGGAAAAATATTTTTTCATCACCAATTTACACATAGATATATATTTTTAAAATCCAAAAACAAATATGTTGAAATTGTAGAAGGGGAATACTAAATGATTGGTCCAAAACTCACTTATTTGATATGGAAGAAAAATTAGATGAAAATAGATACTTGAGGGTGGTTTCTACGGATGGGAAATAATATATAAGCACTCCTAGGGCTCGGTGTTGGAAAAAATTAGAGGCGAGGGCCAGCGAGGTGAGGTGTGCCAAGTGATAGCGATGGGTGGTGATGAGAGATGATGGGTGGAGATGGGCGGCGATGAGGCTAGGGCTTCAGGGAGTTGGTGGGGGTGGGGGGGTCGGGGGGGGGGGGGGGTCAGATTTGTGATTTTTTTTACTATTTATAGGTGTTTTATAAAAAACAGCCATGAAATTATTTTTAAAAAATAGCGGTGATTTAGTAAACCACCGCTAAAAAACTGCCACTAAACGATCAATTTGGTGTAGTGCATGTCCAATGTAATATGTATCATATAAATCATATTTATGCCAATATAATCTTTTTTTAAGACATTAATTTCTCACTAGAAATGTAACATGTCAATCTAATATGAGTTATCTCATACATTCATCATTCTCTAAAATAGACTAACCAATTTGAATGAATACTTCACATGTCATTAATTTAAGTACTTTAGAAAATAACATGTCACTAATCTAAGAATAGGCATGAATTTCATCAGTCTAATTCAATATGGGGCCCATTTTTCATACATATTATATAAGAGGAAAAATTCCATCTTGGTTCAACACAACTGATGACATAATAAAAAATACACCCATACACCCTCTGATTAGATTATCCACAAGGATAGTGTAAGTAAGGTATTAAAGTATAAAGGTTGACAAACTAAGTATCCTTATAAACATAAATGATGAAGATTTTTATTAAGAATACACCTCTAAGTATATTAATGACCACATGAAATTCTATGTGATATACTTTTTCAAATCAGTCTATATAATAAGTCTCTACTTACTATATCATGAGTATACTATGTATCATATATTATATTATACTCACACCAATATTAAAATATCATCACAACCCATAACACTCTATGACGATCATCGATTAAAGAAAACAAAAAGTTTTACTTTGAAGGTATATTATAATACCACTATTCCTGCTATACATGAAACACACATCTACGAATGATAAATTGAGATTTCCTTTATTATAAAAACATGATACATTTTATAACCATTATATAAAATATATTATGAATATAATAAAAATATATTCAACAGGTCCCACATGATTTTTCTATATTAATTTCTTTATCAAACGATCTTATACATTTTTATTAGTAATCACCCAATAGATCTTTATGTCACCCCTTTCAATAATATCTCAAATGAGATGGTATTTATGAAGGATATGTTTGGTACTTTGGTGAGATTGATGTTCCTTGGATCAATAAATAACTCAATTTTTGTCAAATTAATGCTTAAGTTTTCACTCAATTCTAGGAGAAACCCCAAATTTAGTAATGAACTTCTTGATTCAAACAGATCCCTTCACAATATTTGATGCAATGATGTACTTTGACTCTGTTATCAAGAAATACATAGTGGTATGTTTGGAAATATTCCAACTAATAGCTTCACCATTGAGGAAAAAAATGAAACTAGATTGAGGTATTATATCATTTTTATTATATTATAAACCAGCATCAATATAACACTTTATAATGAGATCATCCTCACCTCCAAAGACCATGAAAATATCCTTACTTCTTCTCAAGTTATTAAGAATATTATTGAAATATATCTATTGAATATCACTAGGATTGGATTGGTATCTACTTGATATGATAAAATAATAAGTGATGTCATGTTGAGTTCATAATGTAGAATACATGATAGATTATATGGAGTACTCATAATGAATACTATCTATCCTTTCTAACTCTTTATAAGGATCATGAATCATTCTAAGATTCATTCCATGAAGTAATGGAAAATTCACCTTATTATATTTTTCCATGCTATTTTTTAACACTATACTAATATATGTGTTTTGAATCAATCCAAGAAACCCATTCATTCCATTTCTATAGATATTTATACCTAGTACATTGGCTACCTCACCCATGTTGTTCATCAATAAGCACTTTCCCAACCACACATTTAGAAAATGTAAAGTTGGGATATAATTTTTTTATAAGTAGGATGTCATAAAAATATAATATTTGAAATATCACAACACTATCACAAACCTAATTGTATACACACGAATCATCTACATTCTTAATGAAACCAAACTCTTTGATCACATCATAAAATAGGATATTCTAACCTCAAGAATCTTTCTTCAATATATAAATAGAACATTTTAATTTAAAAAATTTATCATGATCATTTAGAAATTAAAAACCTTTATGATATATTATGTATATATCCTTGAGTAAATTCTAATTAAGGAAAATGATTTTGAAATCCATTTGAAATATCTTAGAATTGTTTCTGGTTCCAATGTAAAGCTCAAGAGGGGGTGACTTGAGCTTCAAAAATAAAATTTATGTTAATGTTTTTTGAAATATCCTCAATTCAAAAGAGCCCTGTTAACAAATGAATTAGGTATTAATAAATTTATTTTTTGAAATAGATTCTTATTGTTCTAATTATAACCCGGTTAAAATATTTTTTGATATAGTTTTAAGTCTCAAAAATATTCTACTCACACTAAATAATACATATCATATATAAAAGTTATCTAATAGAGATAATATTTTCAAGAAAAATTTTAGTAAATAATTAGTGAAAAATAGAAGAAAATATATAATAATTAAAATCAATGTTTAAAATAGAGTAAGCAAATAATGAAACACACACTAGAATAAAAACAAGTGGTTTAGTTCCAATTTGTAACTTTTTCATCTCTACTTGATAGTCACCCTCTATCAAACATGTTTATTAAAAAATAAATATATCCACAACCTGGATAAGTTTTTACAAATATAAGTACACACTGGGAAGTTCATGCTTAAAACTAAGCCTCTTACATAGTATCTATGAGAGAATAGGTGTAAAGAAGGAAAAAAAGAGAATAAAGTACTTTTCAATATAGAGAATGAGTTTTTTATAACAGATATACAAAATAATATAAGCACAACTTGAAAGTAAAGGGAAAAAGATAGGGAAAAGGTAGAGAGATTATTGATGAAACTCTATCTCTGATTAATTAGGTTCTATTCTATTGATAATTGTCTTAAAAATATTTCTTGAAAAGATTCAATTACATCTTGCAGTACGATGTAGAAAAACATAGCATCGTGGAAGGAGAGAGTCCAGTAGTTATTTAGTTAAATATTCATCTTTTTTTCCTTGAGTATTACTTCCTATTAAATAATTTTTTTAACCAATTATCTATTATAAAATAATCAAAAAACAAATCCTCATTTTTATTTATGTGATATGGTAGTCTTAAATTCTTTCACTCTCATTACTTTTCTAAAATATATCTATTTGAATTTAAAAAATCCTTACTACTAGAATTAGACAAAGTCAATCTAAATTTCTTCTTAGATATAGTCAATTGATATCTCATAGTTATTAGATCAAGTAGTCTTGAAGTCACTTGATTTTGGGGTAGGTTTATAAATTATTATTTTGGTCACTTGGTTTCTTCATTCAATCACGTAAGGTCTTTATAAAATCATGTAATCTCAATGTGTGGTAGGTTCAACACTTAGAAAAATTTTACTCTCTATCTACATGGTCATTTTAAGTCTTCATGTGGTAAATTTAATTTTTTTATGTGGTCAGTTAATGTCTTAAAATGGTTTATTTAAGACTTCATGTGATTATTTGGGGAATTTTCTAAATTTCCATCATTTTCAGAAGAAGTATTCATGCAGTCATTTGAACAGTTAGGGAAATTTCACTTATCTAACACACAATCACTTTTTTGTTCATGCAGTCAGGTGTAATTCTTCTTATGGTTAGTTCAACAAATTTATTTTTCTTTCATAGTATGTTTAATATCTTCATGTAGTAGGTTGATTTCTTATGCAGTCAGTTTAAGACTTATAAATTTTTTATATTTTTTCTATAGAAACATTTTACTATCATAAAACAAAAAAATAATAATTTGTAACATAAGAAAAATGATTAATGATAATTAAATAAAAAAATTTAAGGAATAAGCTAAAAATATCTCCGTTTTTATGATAAAAAATCATGAAAGATTAAATCTAGAGGAAAAATGGAGATAAGTAAGCATTGAAGGAATAAAATAAAGAACTAAGTAATCAATATAAGAAAAAAATAAAGAATTAAAATCATTCAAGAAAAAATAATATGAACTGTGATATTATACTCCACATTTTGGGATTATCAAAAAATAATTAGGAAGAGTTTAGTAATATTTATTTAGACATAAAAAAGGTGTTATATTATATAGTCAAGAAATATAAAAATAAAGATATTATATTCAATAGATATGGAACCAATAATGAGCAGGACATAAAAATAATTAGAGTCTCAAATTTATTTGTGATGTATGGGCTATTTATCTTTGTTTATAGATGGTTGTGGAGTAGGAGTAGATGATAAATAAGGAGTAGGTCTTGGAATGAAAATTCCCTCTACCATTGGCTATATGAGTTGAATAGTTTGTGACAGGTTGATCCCAAAAGGACTAGATGAAGAAGAAGTGGTAGAGGTAGGAATAATTATCATAGGAAAAGATAGAGGGGGTAGGATAGTAGTGTTTGTAGTATAAATGAAAGGCTCCATAATCCAAGTAAATTCACTCACAATTCAAGATCTATATTCTATTATATTAAAAAATATTCATTCTTCTTTATAAATTATTCCAAAAGAGGTACTAATGCCTTTAATTTCTCAACACGAGATTTAAAATACTGAGACAATAAAGGCATCTAAAGATCAGTTTTTAAGGATCTAAATGTCAACTTCAAATCATATTTTGTGAAAATTATTCTTATATAATAGTCAATGGACCTTTTCATAACTTCTCTACCCTATGTTTCTTACTTGAAATCTCTTTAAATCAGTTCAAGTGTATTAGAAAAATGGGACTAAAAACTATCTAGAACATTTTCTCAAGTCTTCAAATATTCATCCAAAACAAATTTTACATCAACATTTATAATCTTTCAAATTAGATTCACATCATTGGAAAAGTTCACTCGAGGAGAAAGAGGTGTAATAAGAGAAGGTGCAGTAGAGGTGGATGGTGAAAAAAATCAACATTCAGAAACATTTGACCCATTTTAATCATTATTTCATATAGTACTTCTTTCAGGTATCCAACTTGACCTTTTATATATTCAATTTCATTATTCATTATATCTATCTTGAAAAAAAATCCTTGGTAGAAGGTTATTAATGAGAAAGGATAATTTTATAAAATGTATTCCTCTCTAATAGGTTCAACAAAATATCCATAAACAATGAATATTTCCTTCATCACATTCATAAAATATGATATTAATTCATTAAAATATTCATTAGTAATAAAAGATACAGAAGAATTAAAAGGTGGCATTAGTAAAAATTTATTAGGAGGCTTCCTACCAAATGACTCAACTTCAATCAACATATTCTAGTTTAAGAGACCCAACCTCATTTTCTTCAATAGATTCTTTCTCAATACCTTCAAAAAAGTTCTATTTGATTATATCCAATATGAGCCATCACATCCCTAATAACATAATCCTCACCGTCTTTTATAAGTGTAGAACCAAAAATCTCATCAAAAACATATTCTAATAATAAATTAAGATTATCAAACAACAATAAATATTTTTAAGGTGATATCCTAATACTTTATTGAAGATAGATTTGTGAAATTAATGATATTTTAGGATCTGTTTAAATAGTTGAGATGGTATGTACCCCATGTTTAGGTGGACTACCCCCATGATCACAACTTCCATTTGAAATAGATTCCTCCCCTCTGGAGTTTCTTCCCTTTCACTAGGCCTTAAAGTACTTATAATCATAGGACTCAAATCAGATGATTATTCATTACTATATTCATTTATTTCTATTATAAAAAATAACTATCCTCATAACCTATGTATTTAGCAATATCATTCATAGATACTTTAGTATCATCAATATCATTATCTCTTAACTCTTCTTCTTTAGAAGGTAAAAATATAGGTGAATCAGGAGGTCTAAAGGATACAACAAAAGATCTAGGGACAAGAGAAAGACTTATATCACTATAATATGATTCCCTCTATTCCTAATTAAGATAAAAAAATAATTATTCTTAGAATAATATTTAGAAATTTCATTAGGTTATATACCTGGATTAGCTTTGTCTTTTGATCTTGCTATATTCTTAACAGGATTTATTTTTTCATGAACATTTTCACTATCAAATACCCAAAATTTCTTCCATGGGTTCCAGTTAACTCTCAATTTATTATAAATCTTAAGATTAAGGAAAAATACACCAGATAAAACTATCTTTTTCCTTTCCCTAAGGAACTACACCTCTATACTCCAACAATGCTAAAATAAGTATAGGGCATGACATGAAAGAAAATCTTGAATATGGTTTAGAGAAATATTTTATGTGCCTCATAATATATATAAAAATGATTATCTATACTATATTTCTCATCATATGTTTGAAAAATATATCCTTATTCCTCATAATACTAAAGTCCTATTTCATGGGAAAAATAAAGTGTTGGATGAACTTGACCAATAGTTTGCACTCACCATCCAAGTTGACAACATTAGGTTTTCTGGGTGTTCTATTCCCTATTATCTCATAATGACCACTTTAAATCTTAAAATAAGAATTATTAGTAGGATAAGAACTCTGATAATCCTCATAATCACCCTAATGTGACATATTCAAACTCTTATCCCACAATTTTAAAAAAATATCAATTTCTCCCCTTTATAGAAGTTAAAATATAATAACATGATTAACTAGTTTTAAATTTGATATTCAGATAAAAAACTCTGAGAAATATAGGATAAAATGGCTTACAATTTTCCTTAAACCACACAACACATACTTGTTTCTTAATTTATTTCTAAACTAAAGACTTTATTGGTCATATCCACTCTACATAAATTTTTTTTTGAACACACTAGTTGATTTGGAAAATGTGGTATATGAGGCGCAACTAAAATTATAGAAAAATATTTAATATTATTTAGTATATTCAAGGGAGATGATTTAGTAAATAATAAGAGTCCAAAAGCTCATTTCATTGTAACCATCTTTCTCTGTGATTCAAAAATATGGAAGCTAGGGTTTGATTTTGAGAGAAAAATGTGTGACATTGAAATCAAAAGGATGTAGGATTTAAAAGTTTTTAATTCGAATTCAGATTCAATTTTATTTTTTAATTTAGGTCATAAAATAAAATAGATAAAAAGAAAAACTAAAACAAAATCCCACAAAAATAATAATGTAATTTTAAATATTGAATACAAACAGTAGGTTAACTAACTAAAATACCAGGCTTGTGGTAGTTTAAGTAAGTCATGACTAGTTGACTTACCATATGTAATGCCTTTCAATAACTAGGAGTGTTCATGATAGGTTAACTAACCAAATTAACAACATGTCATGGTAACATAATTTCCCATATGACTAAATTGTTATAGTTACTTAAATGACCTTTTAACTAAATTTTCATGTTTACTTAACTAACCATATGAATAAATTGTCATCGTTACTTAATTAAAAATATGAACATCCTTACATTAACTTGTGAATAGAATAAAAAAACCACCAAAATTAAATTTAAAGTAAGAGACATATTAATAAAGTGAAATGTTAACTAGTATATCATAATTTAAAATCAATTAAATTTTAAAATAAATAATTTTAAGAATTAAAATGATAAAACATAAATATTGTAAATAAAAATAATATTTTTAGTAATACTTAATCATTTATAATTCATGTATAATTTAATTAAATATTTCTATATTCAAAGTCTTGATAAAAATATCTATAAACTGAGGTTCAGTGCCAATGAACTCAAGAGTAATACCCTTAGTTTGAAAATGAATTCTAAAATAGTGGCATATTATAACAATATGTTTATTCCTATAATGAGATTCATGACTCTTAGAAATATTAATAGCACTTGTGTTATCACAATTTCTTGAGACATGTAAAATTTTATATCCATAATCTAGTAATGTGTGTTTCATCAATAGAATTTTTTCACAATGACTTCCTGTAACTATGTATTCATCTTTAGTAGTAAATAAATCAATTGAGTTATAATTTTTTAATACACTATGAAACTAGATAGTTTCCCAAAAAATGAAATGTTCCATTGGTGATTTTCCTATATAACTTAGAACCAAAGAAATAGACATCATAATAACTAACTAATTCAAATACATGGCCTCTAGAATTGAACAATTCCGATTAGTTTTATTCTAGAGGCATTTGAAATTACTTTTAACAACATTTAAATGATATTCCTATATATTTTATTGAAAATAGGCCCAAATAAAAACACTATATTTAATATTAGTTCATTTAGTAGTTATGTATAATAATCTCCCAATCATACCTCTATAGGTAGTTTGAATCTATGTTGATGATATTATTTTTGATTCATCCAATTAAACTCATTTCAAACACTTTTTGTATCATTGTAGAAAGATCAATACACAAGGAGTTTTTGGACAAACCAAAAACAATATCATAAATATAGATTTGAACTGCTAAAACATTCTTTGAAGTTATTTTTATAAATATATTAGGATCAAATGTTCCTTTTAAAAAACTTTTTGAAATATGAAAATTGTTGAGCCTATCATACCAAGATCTAGGAGTCTGTTTTAAAATATACAATGTCTTATAAAGTTTAAAAACATAATTTAGAAAATGAGGGTTTTAAAATCTATGGGATTTTCTACAAAAACATCCACAATAATATAAAAATTTAAGAATTCTCTCTTGAAATTCATTTTATATAAATTAAAATTAAGATATACAAGATAAGAAAACAATATTCAAATAGTTTCAAGTCTAGCTACAAGTGTAAAGGTTTATTTATAATTAATTCCTTTCTCTTGACTATAACCATGTGAAACCAACCTAGCTTTGTTTCTAACTACCATTCCATAATTATCAACTTTTTTATATATAACCATTTTATACCAATAGTTAGGTAGTCTTTGGGTCTTTTAACTAGCTCCTAGAATTTTTTTCTTTCAATATAATTCAACTATTATTTCATATATATCACCCAGTTTTCATCACTAATTGATTCAATAATTTTTTTGGGTTTAAACTGAGACAATAAGGATTTACGTTCATATTTGTTTTAAATAGAATCTCAAGTTTGAATTCCTCTATCAAGATCACCTATAATAGTATATAAATGATGGTCTCTATTGGTTTTAATATTTCTAGGAATTGAAGTTCTTGGTTCTTCCAAATATTCCTCAGGGCAAGGTAGGTTAACTTGGTCTTTACTTGGGTATTTTTCATATAAATAAATATCAAGGTTAGTAACTTTAGAGGTATTATTGATATTCATATTTGTTATATCATTCTCAAGGTTTTATATAGTAACTTTAGGTTTATGTGGATCCATCCCATAAAACAGGATATATATATATATATATATATTCTTACAGAACTTTGGTTCTTTTGTTAAAAACTTAGTATGATTTAATATAGGTTAACAAAACATGGAATATATCTTCATCTCTATTAGGTGAATTTTTTTTCTTGATTCTACTTTGTGTTTAGAATAATGACTTTTTATCCAAAAACTCTAAAGTAATTTACCTCAGGCTTTCTAAAATTCCATAATTCATAAGTATTCTTCTTTGAAATAGATCTAATTAAAAACCTATTGATAATATAACAAGTTGAATTCATAGATATAGTTCAAAAGTAAATAGGTAAGTCATAATCATTAAGAATAGCTCGAACAATCTCTTAAAGAGTTCTATTTCCCTTCCAACAATCCCATTTTAAGGCATTTTTGATGCAAAGAAGTTGTGTCCATAACCATATTATGAACATAGAGCCTCAAAGACTTGATTCTCAAATTATTGTCTACGATCACTTATAAATGATTTAATGGCAATACCACTAACATTCTCTATAAATCTAGAAAACTTAGAAAAATAGAAAAAACTTCACTTTTGTGAGTTGAGAAAGTTTCCATGTTAATATTGAGTAGCTATCCCCAAAAACATATGCATAATGTTTACCTCCTAGGATATAAACTCTAGAAGTTCCAAATAAATCCATGGAAACTAATTATAGGGGCTGAGGGGTGGAATCCTCTTTCCTTGGTTTTAAATAAATCTTGTGATACTTTATTTTTAAAAGGATTATAAACTTTTTCTTTAGGGAAATATAGCTTAGGTAGATCTTGGAATAGTCCTTTATTAGTTACATTTCTAAGTTAGTGTAGGTTATAGTTAACTGGTCTCCTATTACACAAACAATATTCTCTATTAAATACACTTAAGAAGGAAACATTTTGAGAAGATAAAGAACACAAATCAACAACAAAAAATTATCATTTCTCAAGGTAATAAAAACTAAATCATGCTGAGAATCATAAATCTTACATGAATTATTTTCAAATTTAAAATTATAATCATCATTGTATAATTTAGATATAGTAAGCATGTTATAATTTAAAACATCAATAAATAAAACCTTATAAATAAGAATAGTTTTAGTATTACCAAAATTTTCAAGTTTAATAATTATTTCTTCTTTGTTGTCATTGAAAGTTACATGTACACCATCCATCTTCACTAAATTCTTGAATATTGAGTAGTCATCAATCACATGTTTAGAATATTCACTATACAAGAACCATAATATTTTACTCAATCTTCCTAGGAACTTTAAAAAAAAATAATTAAATAATGAATGATTTTGTTACCAAGATTTTATTGGGTCCAAAGAAGTTATAAAATAATACTTTTGGAATCCAAATTTGTTTCATAGGTTGTTTTACAAAAAAATTAAAAAAACATTGAAGGAAATGTATTCTTTGGAGAAAAATAACGAGGTCCATCTCCATAACTAGATGTACCTTTACAAATTAAGGTATTATTCTTAGAACTAGGAAAAACATAGTTTTTATATATATTACTTTATTATCCAAAACTATAACCAATATAACTGTTGGATTTGAGTAGTTTTTTATTTCCCAAAATTATGTTGAAAGTATTATCTCATTTTGAAAACTATTCTAAATCATTCTTTAGTCGATAATTTTCCAATTTCAACTCATTATTCTATTTTAACATATTGAATCCTTTTTTATAGATAGATCACACTAAATATTAAAAGATAAATCATACATATTTTCAAATTATTATACTTATCTTTTAGTTCATTCATAGTGTCTTCCAATATAAAGTAGTATTCTATTTTTTTCATTTTTTAGTTTGTTATACAAAATAATTATTGGAACCTAAAGGTATGGAAATGTGTACCTTATATTCCATGGTTGTAAAGAATAAATTGGATTTTTCACCTACATCACTCTTACTAGAGTTAGAATCATTATATTTTTCCTTTAAAGTACTATGGGTTTCTTTCATTGCGTTATTTAGTCTATTTTCTCTATCATCATACTTATTTTTATACTTCAAATTTATAAATTTAGATTTTATATAAACCTTAATTTTATATTCAAAGTATGTAATTTCACGAAAAGAGTCATCTATTTTCAAGTCCTTCCACTTTCCTCTATTGCCATACATTCCTCTAAAATTTTATTTTTTGTAAATACTTCATATTTTTGTAAATATATTTGGATCTTTGGGATAAGTGAGATATTTTTTCGTCACCCTTAGAATCTAATTCACTTCCAGTTGAATCATATTTTATCATTACCTTTTGTTTATAATTATATGTGTTAAATACTCAAATTTTAATTTTTAGTTGAGTATATTCATTGTCACCCTTTAGTTCTTCTTTATACATTATTAATTTTTTAATAATCTCTTTGACTGTTAGTTTTATAATATTTCATGATTCCCTAATAGAAACCACAATGCTTCTCTATCTGTTAGGTAACACCTTAGTAATCTCATCACTTGTTTCTTTTTATCCATGGTTTATCCAAGAGATTTCATTGTATTGATGGTTTCATCAAATCTATAATACATATTAGAAATGGTCTCATTATATTTCATTTTAAAATAGTCATATTTCATAGTATATACATTTAATCTCATTTATTTAACATTATAATTTCCTTCATGAGAAACCACTAAACTGTCCTAAATATGAAGAGCGGTGTCACAAGAAGATATCCCATTAAATTTTATTCTTATAAATCATAGAATAAAGTATTCATAACTTTTCAATTAAAATCATATAAAGAATTATTTTTAGCATCCATTCCTTTATAGAAGTCTTGGGTTTTTAATATTTATATTCAATTACTCCCAAAATATAAAAGTAAATGATTTCAAGATAAATATTAATTTTAATTTTCCATTGAGTATAATTTTTACCATTAAATAAATGAGGTAGATTGGTATATTGACCTTTAGGTACCACATCCATAATAATAGAATAGAAATAATAGAAAATAATATATTGTTCTCAGAACTTGATCAATTTTAAACAAATAAGTGCATATAAAAACTACTCTGATACCAAATGTTGGCCTCCATGGATAGTTCAAGAGGTGGGTGAATTAAACTTCCAAAATAAAATTTCAATTAATTTTTTTTTAAAATTACCTCAATTTAAGACATATAGGTTATAAAATAAAGTAGGTATAAATAATTTGAGGTATTGAAATAGATTTTCAATGGTCTGATCAAGTCTTAGTAAAACTTTTTGATACAATTTTAACTTTAAAAAATATTATACTCACAGAAAATAATATATATCACATATAAAATTTAACTAATAGAGATATTATTTTCAAAAAATTATATAGGAAATAATCATTGAAAAATAGAAGAAAACTTATAATAAGTAAACATAAGGTTTAAAGTAGAGTAAACAAATAATGAAACACACAGTGGAATAAAAACAAGAGGCTCAGTTCCAAGTTAGAACTTATACCTCTCCACTTGAAAATCACCCACTTCTAAGTATATTTATTAATAAATAAATAAATTCAGAACCTAGATTAGGTTTTACAGATATCACTGCACATTAGGAAGTTTAGGATTAAAACTAAAACTCTTCAACAATATCCATGGGAGAACAAGTGTAAATAATGGAAGAAAAAAGTATCAAGTAATTTTCAATATAGAGAAGTAGTTCCTGCTAATATATACAAAGAATAATAAAAGAATAAATTGAAAGTAAAGAGAAAAATAGAGATAATAGGTTTAAAGATGATCGATGTAGCTATTTCTCTGATAAGTGATGTTATTTTCTCTAGATAATTTTATTTAAATATATCCTTGAGAATATTTTATTATATCTTATAGAAAGATACATAAAAGTAGAGTATCATGGAATAAGAGAGTACAATAGTTAGTTAGTCAGATATGCATCTTTTTTTCCACTAGCAAGTCTTCCTATTTAAATGAAATCCTTCACTAATTTTCCATTGAAAAATAATCATAAATAAATCCTCATATCGATTAGTTTGATATGGAAGTACTAAATTCTCCGACTCTCATTAAATTTATAAAAATATATCCATTGGAATTTAAAAATTTCTTACTACTTGAATTAGGCACAGTCAGTCTAAGTTTGTACTTAGACACATTCACTTGATATTTCACAGTCATTGGATCCAGTAGTAATGTAGTCACTTGATTTTTTAGTAGGTTCATAAATCCTTTTTATGGTCCCTTGGTTTCTTCATATTTTTACTTTATGTATTTATGTGGTTGGTTGATCTCAATGTGTGGTAGGTTCAATAGTTTGAATTTTTTTACTATTTTCCTACATGGTCAGTTGAATTATTCTTGTGGTCAGTTGAAGTCTTCATGAAGTTGATTGAATACTTAATATAGTTGGTTGAAGTCTTTATGTATTTGGATGATGAATTTTCCAAATTTATATCATGGTAGGTAGATTATTTGTGCGTTCATTTGAACACTTAGAAAAATTTCACCCACCTAGGACACATTCAATTGTTTATTCATGTGGTCAGGTAGACTTATTCTTATTTTTAGTTCAATACAGATAGTTTTTCTTCATGGTCAGTTGAATTTATTCATGATGTAGGTTAATTGATTATAAAATTAGTTCAAGACTTATCTATTTTCATATTTTTCTATAGAAATTTTTTTCTATAATAAAACAAAAAATAATAATTAATAACATAATAAACATGATTTGTGAGCATTAAAATAAGGAATTGCTAGACTAAAACAACAATTGTAATGAGTTTATATGAGAAGAAATATTTGAATGGAATTTATTATTGCAACTAGATAAAATGTTTCTTTATATCCAATTACATGAATTGTTTTATAACTTCTAGATACTAGAATAGATTTGCAGGTAGATACTCCACCATCCACATAAGTTTTATTATAGAAAATACACTTTCAACTTATGGGTATTACCCATTCAGGTTTATTCGCCATGTTCAAAATATGGTTTGTGTGCCTGGATACCATATCAGATCTTATGAAATCTATCCATTTATCAAAATTATAACTCTCAATGGATTCTTGGAAGGTAGTAGGTTCATCATCCATGAACAATATTTTGTCATCATTTTACATAAAAAATCAATATCTATTGGGCTATTGATGAATACTACTAGACCTTTGAGGTTCTTGTTTAACCTAAGTTAGTTATTATTTAACAAATATTTGTGGAATTATCTCAAATTATTTCTTAGGAACATTTCCTATTTTTTTCCTAAAATTCCCTAAGTTCAAATTTCATCCCACTAAACCTTCAACTGATATATTCCTTCTAAAGGAATATATAAAATTGGTCCATGGAAACATTATGCTCAATAAGACTATAGAAATAATATCCCTTTATTTATTTGGTGTAAGAAATAAATAATCACTTATTTGACTTAGTTTCAATTTTTATTAAATCTAAACATAATAAAAATTCTTCACAACCATAAATATTCATAAAATACAAATTAGACTACCTTATAGTCTATATCTCATAGGTTATCTTTATGTTATGCTTAGTAGTTTCTAGATCATATCCCTAAAATGATATAGGAAGTTCACATCAAATCATCATAAATCTAACCATGTTCATCATGGTATAATTCCTCCTCTTAGACATACTATTCCATTTTGTGGTCAGGAGGAGTGAGTTATGAAACAATTCCATAATATCTCTGATAATTAGTGAATTACTAGCTTAAGTGTTCACCAATCTGATTTGATCAGTGAATCTTAATAATTTTTCCCTATTGTTTTTTCACTTCACTTTTAAAAACCATTAACATGTCAAAGGGTTTAAACTTATATCACATTAGAGACACACAACCATACTGACTATAATCATCGGTAAATGTTGTAAATTACTTACAACTATAACTTTCTTGAGCACTCATTAGTCCACATATATCACTATGTATAAAATCCAATAATACATTATCCCTCTTAAAATTTCCACTAAAAGGTGTTTTGGTCATGTTTCGTAATAAAAAAATATTCATATATATCACACTATTCATAATCAAATGATTCCAATAGTATATATATATATAAATTATTTGGATACATTTCTTATTTATATTCCTAATGAGATAATTATAAAGATAATCAGTGTTAAAATAAACCTTTAACTTCTTATCTTGAATTTTATAGATAGTATTTTCTATATCCATAATGTATAAATCATTTAAAATATTCCCAATTCCATTTAAAACTTCATTCATATATATAAAACAACTATTTTTCTTAATAATCAATGAAAATAGTTTATTTTCCAAAAATGATATAAAAATAATTTTTTTCTTTATATAAGGAATATAATAATTATTTTATAACTCCAACACTAATACACTTGATATAATTATATCATAACTATTAAAATCTAGAGGAACAACTCTTTCCCCATTACCAACATGATGATATATATCATATTTCATCAACTCTCACATATTTTTGATTTTCTGTTTATTAGTAAAAATGTGTGATGCACACCTGATGCCCAATACTCATGATTTTGAATTTGAGAAATTTATTTCTATACATTATCATAAAAATTATCAAAATACATCTCATAGAGAATAGTTCTCAAACTTAGATACCAATCTAAAATTATATTATAGATTGTACCTATATGGGATCTCCAAATAATAATCATGATTCATGCACCAATATACAATAAAGACATATCTATGGGTGAGTATAAAGCTTTATATATTTTAATCAAGTAATTTTAATGAAAACACTTATATTAAAATGATAACCCTATACATTATTACCTTTAGTGGACCAAGTTCTATATTTCATTAAGTAATGATTTTGCATTTGTGCTTCTCTCACATCTTAATTATTTGTTCTGTTATTCTAATCACATCACATATGATTATTAGATAATTGAGTGGGAAAAAAATTCCCCTAATCCATAATATAGATATAAATCAACTAATTCCTCTAGTATTTTAACTATTATGGTTTCCAACCTAAAGTTTACCCAAATCTAACAACTATATTTTGTTACATAACTCTCAGGGTTATCCATTTCTACCATGCCTTACACAAGATAATCCATGGGAACCTCTCTTTATCAAAACTTACCCTTTTTAATGATTGCGGCCTTGACATGTGCTTCCTTTATAAGTAATATAGAACTCAGTATTTTCAGGGGATTTCTTAGTCTTACCATTTCACTACTACAAATACGGCGTTTATCGGTGCTAAAAATGGCCTTTATCAGTACTAGAAAAAGCGCTGATAAAGCCAGCATAGATAAGGGGGGGGGGGGGGTCCCATTTATCAGCACTCCGAAAAGCGCTGATATAGGACCCCTTTATCAGTGCTAAAAAAAGCGCTGATAAAAGGGGTCATTTATCAGCGCTTCCTTTATCAGCGCTTTCGTTTTAGCACTGATAAAGGACCATTTTATCAGCGCTTTTAAAAAAGAGCTGATAAAAGTTAAAGAAATTTAAAAAAATTAAAAAAATTAAATTTTTTTTTTTAAAAATTTAAAAAATACTGCGAATCGGGTGGGCTTTTATAGCGATTGAACCCCCCATTTTACAGTTCTTTTCTTCCCTTGTACAGCACCCCATGCACCCCACGCACCCCCTTCACCCTTTAACAGCGCTTGCTGCTATATTCCCCCATGCGCGCGCGCCCCTGCCTCCCACAGGATTTGAACTCGAGACCTCCCCCCTACGCACCTAAGCCATTACCACTACTCTATTTTGATTTGTCTTCCAATTCATGATATATATCTCTCTCTCTATATATATTTAGTTATATTTATTCGTATAGTAATATATATTTATATTAATATATATATAGTTATTAGATTATAATATATATATATAGTTATATTATAATATATATATATATATAGTTATATTATAATATATATATATAGTTATATTAATATATATATATATAGTAATATTAATATATATATATAGTGATATTAATATATATCTATATCTATATATATATATATTTAGTTATATTTATTCGTATAGTAATATATATTTATATTAATATATATATAGTTATATTAACATATATATAGTTATATGAATATATATATATTGTTATATGAATATATATATAGTGATATTAATATATATATTCATAGTAATACTAATATAAATATATGTAGTTATATTAATATATATATATAGTTATTAGATTAATATATATATAGTTAGATTAATATATATATATAGTTAGATTAATATATATATACAGTTAGATTAATATATAGGTATATAAGTACTCATATATTGGAATTTTAAATAAAATTGATATTATTTATTATTTAGATAAAGCTAATATATTTTATATGTAAATATGTTTAATTATTTATTTAAAAAATTTAGTTTTTAGGTGCGAATATATAAAAAATATGTACATATAGTTATATATTTGATTATAAATAGCAGTGAATTATAAAAAAGGATGAAATTTCAAAGTCCTAATATCAATATGAATGTAATACCTTGGAATAAATTCAGTCCCCACCAAAAAAAGCCAATAATACCCCCTTAAACGAGTTTGAAAATCCACAAAATGTTAAAACATCTGGGTAGCCCGACAAAAAACTCAGTTTTGGAGGCCTTCTGGGCCTCTTTTGGCCTTGAAAAACGCTTGACTGGGATCCCCTGAGGTCACAGTGACGTATATCTCGTCGCAGGCTTCGATTTTATATGTGGTAGATCTCAAACGGACACCCGGATCAAAAGTTATGGCCGTTTGAAGTTTGAGTTGCGTTTTCAACATATTTTGGATCTTTTTTTAATTTTTTTAATTTATTTAGTCCTCAAATTATTATTAAATGACTATTACTCCATAATTATTATCAAATTATTAATTAAAAATATTTTTTTAATTTTTTAAGAAGCCATTTTCACTAAATATCTTATATATTAAGTATAATAAGTGTAAATGTACATTTATACTTATCTAAAATATATTTAAAAATTATATATTATATTTATATAACAATATGACTATATTTATATATTAATAAATTAATATATTTTGAAATTTTTTTGAAGACTAACCTTTATCAGTGCTTTTAAAAAAAGCGCTGATAAAGGCCCCTCCTTTATCAGTGCTACTAAACAAGCGCTGATAAATGGGGGCCCTTTATCAGCGCTGATAAAGGGGGGGCGCTGCGAAAAAATGTTTTTGTGGTAGTGTTTTAATATACACTATATGAATATTAAATCTATAACTATTACATATTATGTAATATTTATTATCTAATGTTCTATTACTATATATATACATTCTTCTAATGATTTAGTTTTTGAATATCCATTCCACACACCAAAATAATATATTCAAACCAAATTAATGTGTAACTCTTTACACAAATCACATATTTGGCTACTAATCCAAATTAGAAGCCAATATATTTACTCATACCTAAATACATCTCATGAAAAATTTATATGAAAAAATTCATGTAAAGGTTTATAATTATATGGAATCAATGATCCTTATAAGAGTAAGCATGGAGCAATGGGTAGAAAACCAATTTTTTTCTAAAAAAGGAATATACCTCCAATTAAATGAGTAGTTTGGGTTTAATTCCCTCCACCTGTGGTTTCTTACTCAATATATACTTCAATTAGATCATAAATATAACAACTAATATATATAAATTGTACTCAACCACTAAATTCAAGATTATAACTTCATAAGAAATTTAAGTCATGGTAGATTAAAAATAAATATTATGTTATCATACCTAGACTGTAATGCATGATATAACAATTTTATAGAAATAAATTTAAACATTTCAAAATAAATAATAATATACTCACATTATATAAATAGTTTATATAAATGAATAGTTAAAAAATAATAACTTAAATAAATGTAAAATTCAATAATTTAACATGAGATAAAAAAATTTAGATATTTTTTTTACCATAACCACTTTTTATGCTATCTAAAGTTACATAGGACCATGACAATGAAGCTTTTGGAGATTTTATTTTTAAAAAGTAATGTTCTTTAAAAATATACTCAAAACAACTTCCACTATGTCATGATGTTCCTTAGTATAACTCTTATAATGGGAAGTACCATGATTGTTATCCATAATCCCAAGATGTTTTGGTCATATTATCATATTATAGAACATAACCATTTTAGAGAGTGTTTTGGGTTAAGATTCTGTTTAGGATAGAATGTTTTAGCTCAATTATTTTCATTTCGAAGACATTTTGTTCAGGACTTCAAAAGTCCCAAACAATTTATAAATTTATACTATGTCATGGTCTATCCCTATGGTGGAGGTCACCATGACATATAAATCTTTAGACTATAAATAAATACATTGGACATGATACTATATTTTTTTCAATGTTTTACTATTATAATTTTTATTATAACATATCATGGTTTTATATAACTACACCAGTATTCATAACAATCTATTTCATGGATATAAATATAAAGAAAAAAACGCCCGTTATGAAAGTTATATGCCACAAAATATGGGAAGAATCTGTTTTTGGTTTTCTAAACCAAAATTCATCCCACCAATTCATCATTGGAAATGGTTTTGATACCATTGATGTTATTTTTGGGATATCACAATGTCTATTTACAACATAAGTAAACATAAAAGATATTCCAAGATCATCCAGGAGAGGAATTGTTAACCCCAATTTATGTGTTGTATTTTTTTGAAATGGTAATAAATGAATAAGGAGTATTCCATTGATTACAATATATTTAAAAAGAATAAATAACTTGTATGTTGAATTAATATGGTGATGATTAAGTGTTGATTATGAATGGATAGAGATTCTAAGCTTGTTGCTGTATAAGTTCCCAAGAATGTGTCAACATGTTATAAATTTTCAGATATTGGATAACATATCTTGGAATATTGGGTTGGAATTTTTCTGATGTTATTTCCTTTAAATCATTGGTATATCTTCTTATTATTTTAGGAAAAATTAATTTTAAGATTTAAGTTCTATGTATAATTTAGTAGTGAACATTCTATATTTCTATGATGAAAGGTTATCGATGTTTTCATCATCATGTGTTAGATGTAATCTGAATCCAATATAAGCCAGAATTTGATCTTAAGTTTCATTCTTTAAAAAAGGAACTAAAGAGGTTTGAAATTATTATTTAAGTCTAGATGCTAATTATAATTGTAATATTTTATAGTTTTTACCATATTTTTGAATGAAAAAATATTAAAGGATATATATTAATAAATAATTTGAAGTATATGTGATTCATTTCGTTGGATTTTTTCATCAATGCATAAATAATGTTCAAACACACATTTTTTAGAGGTGAATATGTTTAGACCTAATCTAGATGATGATTAATCAGGGTTTTTGTGATTATATATCATGGAAAGAATATAAAATGCAAGTTATTAAAGTAAGTAGTCTTATTAAGAAGAGCTTGTTTTTTCACCGTAAAAGTTTATTGAAGAAGAAGGTTTGCACCATAAAATAGATACCATGTTTCAAATGATATTTATTTGGTTTTTGTTCAATATTTTATTTAAAGTATCCCATGTTGTAAGTAGGTTTCAATGCCTTAAAGAAGTATGATCACATTTTCTAAGTCTAAAGAATATTGAGGACCCCTACAATGTAAATGAGTAACCACATCACAAGGGTGTTTTGATAAGGTGGTCATTCCATTGAAGTAGAACCATGTATTAAAGAAGTAGAACTAGTGGTTTTTGGGTCTCTATAATTTAATAGAGCCTATAATATAAGTGATATACCACACCAAAACTAGTTTAGAGCAAGGTGGTTCACTCTGTAGAAGATGCTTCCATGCTGCAAAGAAGTTTGGACATTATTTTCATACCACTAGGATTTTTAATTCCTCCAAACCATAGTGATATCATCATTACATAATGTTTTTATGTAGTTAAAAAATTTACTGTTTTAAAATTCAATGCTATTCCACAAAGGAGGAGGCTTTACTATTAATATTGACAATTGGGAAGTTTAATTATCCCAGATGAATTAGATTCATCTAATAGGTTTAGTAGTTATTTTATCCTATTATAACTACCAGTTTGAATTATATAGAGAATATTTAATGGATTATTATCCAAGGTCTAAATTTTATGTTGAAGTTTTGAATTTTAATTTGAATTTAGAATTTAAAGTAAAATAATTAGAGGGATGCTATGCATGAAATTTCTAGAGAAGAGAAAATAATTTTATAGAGAATATTTTTGAATATGCATTGAATTAAAGAATAAAAAAAATATTATCTAGAAGAAGATAGATTTGGATATTCTATTCTCCTAAAGATGAATTATTTGTCAAAGTAAGATGAATAACTAATGTATTCCTATTTTTACACCGAAGTAGAAGATAGATAAAGAAGCGATCCATTACAGTCTTGTTGTGCACCAATGTAGAATAAGAAAATAAGAAGAGGTAAGAATAAGGAGAAGTGTTGTGTAGAAATGTTTTTTAGTGAAGAAGAGGCCTTTAAACCTATTTAATAAAGGAAACCATAACTTGCTATTATTAAGAGAAGGAATAAAGTGTGTTCATCACTGTTTGTATACAAAAATAATTTTCATACTACTGTGTATGTGAAATAAGTGGCAGAAGGTTAAGGAATTAAATATAATTATTTAAGAGATATAAATTGATTACATCTCTCTTTAGTTGTTATCATTATTAAAACATTATATGGTACATGAATTAATGGAGTACGTGATACACCAAACCAATTACTACAAGATACATACCCATACACAGTCAGGAGACTATAGTGTAAATACTAAATGATGATTATAGTGGGATATGTGATCTTAGAAGAATCCATTCACATAAAAGAATATACTTATCACATTGAGAGGTAAACCTTGTAAATTTTTGTGCCACTTGTGTGTGTGTGTGTGTTTTGTTGTGATACAAGAAATAAGTAAAGTAAGGAGAGAGAACAAGAGTGATCTATTCACCATAATAAGTTACATAGATAAAAGAAATGGGATAAAAAGTTAGATGTATAAATTATTTTTAAACTCACAAACATTGATTCACCCCCTCTATGCATGGTTCATATCCCAATTTGTTATTTTTAGAATTAATAGGATGGATGATAAAAATGATAAAATGAACACACCTCACTATACAATATTTCAATATTCTTTATAAGGAAGTTAGAATGAGGTTTCTCAGAAATAACTAATGCTTCTTTCCATCAATATTATCCACATGAAACTGGAATCTTCAAATTCTTTTGTAGGACATTGGTTATCTGAATGGTGTGCTAGAACCTCTTCTTCAAAGGTTAATGGAGATATAAGAAAATATTAGAGAGTTTTAACTAAGAGAATGGAATCTTATATCACCAAATAAGTTCCTCAAATTACCTTTAAATAGATAATCATCATTAAATGATTAATACTATAGAAATATGAATGTTTCAAATTTTTTATATGGTTAATCAATGCTGTAACTCATTAAAATATTAACCTCATTTATTAATATGATTGTTAAACTCCTTTGACAATCAATTTTCTATTTACAATTCATATCATGATGTCTAAATGGATAAAATAGATATGATAACTAGTATGAGAATATCATTTTAATGAAATAAAATATCAATATACATATGCATATAAAGTGGTTTCAAATACCATATAAAATCATAAATCATGATGTGTTGATTTTCACCATGATGTGTTCAATTCTTTAATACACAAAAATTAATAATATCACTAATTTTATAATTTATAAACACTATAAATTAATAAATAATATTAATTTATTTTAAACCTATATCACATCAACTAAAATTTATTTGGTATGGTCTAAATCCCCTCTCAAATTTGGAATTTAAAGATAATTGTTTCTTTAAAAATATAAAACAAGGCCATTATTACTAGATACTATAACATAGTTCTTCTCAAATGACATCATTTTCTGAGATAACTATACACATTTTTATTTAGTCAATCCATTTTGGTAAGAGATTTCAAAAGTCATACATCTGAAACAATAACGTATTTTTATTAATCTATTCCATTTTTTCATTAAAATTTCATTCTCATAAAATATATGAGAATTTTTTAGTAAACCCACAATGTAAAAAACTTGTTTTATGTTGCTCTATTTTTATAGAAACATTCCACAACCATTTTTTTAAAACTACAATATAGTTTTAAAAATATTATAAAACCACACATGTTTTTATTAAAACTAGTTATGGTTAAGAAAATTATCATGAAGCCAGAATATTTTGATGAGTTTTTTAGAACATATCATGCTAAGAAAAAATAGAAGAAACCCATTAATTATTTGAATTTACCATGATAGGATAAACATGTAAATAGAGAATATAAATATAACATTCACACCTCAATTATAGTGTGCACCATCTTAATAGATTATGTTTGAGGAAGATCACTAAGCAACACCACTCAATCCTTTTCCTCCATAGTTTTTACACCCATAACAACTTTGGTTTTTTCATTTGGACTCTTTGGATATTTCTATATTTTATTATGGGTTTTTATTTAGAGTTATCATGGTTCTATGGGTGTCTTGAGACCCCTAAATTGATATATTAAAAATATTAAATATATTAACCCCTATACACACCTTTTTAGAAGATAATGAATTTCTTATTGAATGAAGTCTCTAATTGGGAAAACAATATCATCCCTGATTCTGAAAAATGGGTTTTACCCTAGGTGTGACATAAGGTTCATTCACATCAGACCCTGAGTAAATTCTCCATCATGGGAGGATATAAGATGAATTAAATTAATTAAATTAAATCATTAATTTAATTTTTTACTCAAACATTCTGACCTAGCATGGGCCTATTTAATCTCTACTATTGAAATTTTCCATGTTCAATCATATAACCCTAGAGATTAAGAGATCCACCATAGGGGAAACATTATCAAATGAATATGGAAATTCATGGATTGATGATCATATTCAATAAAAATCATTATCAATATTGACATGGAAACCTTATTCATCCACGATCAATACAACAATGAGTTAGGGATTGTTATTTTTGTATTATTTCCATGTTATTTTGATTTCAAGAATGGATTGATAATATGATTTGTATTTTTTACCTCTACCCCATCAATATCATGACCCTATAAATTTATCATTTATCCTTTAAAGCCATATTCATTGTTTTCATTGGTATTTCTATTCTGCTTTTTGGTTTCTACATTCAAAATCAATGTTCAGGTTCATAATGACCATTGATAAACTCACTTTATTGATTGTGAACTTTCCCCTATTTCTTTTAATAGTTGTCATTAGACTATGGAAAGCTGATGATTTGGGTACCTATTTAGTTTGAGAAGAAATCTTACCTATGATATTCATTAGGTTGTGTGATCGATGATGTAAATAATGATTTTAGAAAGCAAGGAGGAACAATAATGGATTGTGGATAGAAGATTGAGGATTGAACCCTTTAACAGTAATTGAAGGTGTGATAAGATTCACCTAGGTTTATGAGAATCCCATTTTCTGGCCACTGGAGGTGGGAAATCGATGACTAGAGAAGTTTCCTTTGAGATTGGGACCTTGGGTGAAGCTTCATGTGTGTGTTACAGTGAAATCGATGAAATTGGGAATATATGGTGTGAAAGATAACCTCATTTGAAATTACCAAATACACATCATGTATTCTAGACGAACACATGTTGTGTATTATGGGTGTTATGGTGGATAGGGTTTCTAGCTGAGTTAAATATCACACTACTGTGTGGTGGTCCCACATTCAATGTGAATATAGTTGGGCAGTTGATTTGTGTACATGGAGTACACACTTGGAACCCTAGGTGGTATATCATGCCATTTCCCTTAGATAAAATTCCATCTTTATATATTTCCACACACCATGTGGAATAGTATGACATAGCCAAGGATTGGATTTGGTGTACACATCATGTTATCATACTGAAAATGACGTGTACTTTTCCCAGAGTGCTCTACCTACCATATATCCTTCCTTGATCTTGGATTCAGACCCACAAGCTGTCTTTCTTGAGTATAATTTATCTTAGGATGTGATTCTATCCTTTGTTTTGAAATTAGAGATACAAAAAGAGGTTGCATGATCAGATCACTTCTTCTAGCATGGGAGACTAATGTAAAGACTAGAGTTTGATCTTCATATTGAAATTGGGGTCAGTACCCCTGATGAAACTTATATGTTATGGAATGGGACCCCCCCAACATACTTGGTATATATAGGTTTGTTTCCCCCATGCCCACTCATGACATGAGTCTTCTATCTACAGAGTCGGTACCCCCTCGTGTATGAGCTTATATGAGGCATGTTTTCTCCACTAGGGTTCAACACCTTCAATCATGATATGCCATTGCAAAGGAATGGGTCCCCAAAAATAGATCTAGTGGGGTTACATTGGGATATTTTCATTGAGATATCATTGACAGATAAAGCTGTAGGTAGACTCATCATCCTTAGTTGGATGTGAAGATTGAGGAATTATGATCTCTCTTCAACTTATTTTCTTCCTGATAATATTTATTTTTTGGTTTCTACTACTTCCCTTTTTGGTTTTTAGGGAATAAAAATAGGTATGTATAACTCACACCTGCATAGGATTTACTTGCACCTGTTGTGTATCATGCAGATGATATGCAACTACACGATGACCCTAGAGGGCCTAGTGTTGGTAGAGATTTGCAGTACTCAATGATAGTGAACATGAGAGGTGGTTAGTATTAGATTATATGATAAGGGTTTTATCTCATTATTTATTAATAGGTTGAGGCTCCCTTTATCTCTCATTGGGTGTGAATTTTCTCCCTTTATACAGTTGATATATTTATACTGTTTAACTCTGGTTGTACTTAGTAGTTATTGTATTAATTTGTTTCATGTTGGGATAATATAGTTTTATCTATACCATATGGTTGTGATTTACTTTGAGGTTTTTATTTATAGGTTCAATAGGATAAGCCCTCCCATTTGTGTGATATGCCTACTCTATGCTAGTTTATGTAACCTGGCCTATTAGAGGCAAGTTAATTGGATTACCGCTAGTCCAGGTGAGTCCTCAGTGGGTTGGGTCATGAAATAGTGGTATTAGAGTCAGTTTATCATAGGGTCGATTTTTGGAGATAGATGTTTTTTGAGGATTTGATTTGGGAACTTAGGGAAAAAATGATAGAGTCTTGAGTCTGACTTCTAGGCTAGAGAACCCAGTGATGGTATGAAAAATTACACATCCATACACCAAGACTCAGATAACCATCTTGTAGACTAGACATATTAAGAAACTGGTTGTAAGGATACCAATGAAACACACATCATATAAGAATAGGTCTTTGATTTGATTACTTTGAATGGCCTGAAGGCCTTATTTTTATTTTATTAAGGATAATTCCCCTTTTAAGGGTTGAAGGGGAACTCGTACATGACCTGTATCCCCAAGGCACAAGGCCCAACATGACCCGCAATACATGACCTGAAGGCCCAGAGACATACCATGCCCATTACATGACCCGTAGGCCCAGCCCATAAGAACCGCCTCTCCTCACCATCTTGCATAATTGATCGCCTTAGATCCCCACCATGCATTGCTAATTGGCTAGCATTGTCTCGTACAAAGTTGCATAGTGCCTGGTCCTGATGGCGGCTACCATACCCTCTCATTCTTCCAATCCGGTTAGCTCTGCATCTGGTGGCTGCTACTCCTGTTGCTCTGATCCTCTTCTGGGGCCTGTTCTTTATGAACTAGGCTACTCCATTATCCTTCTTGAGTAAGCTCCATATATATTCTAATTTAACTATGGTATGTCTTGTTAAATTTTATGATTCCACCATGATGATATCTAACTAGGATTCTGAGATAGGGTGGTATAATGAATAGTTGAGTGATGAGGCTTTAAGAGACCAAATAATTACATATATAAATATGACATCATTTCAGATGAATATTAAATACATATCATAATAATACATGACTCAAAACAATAAATGTTTAGTGTATTTGGAGACTAGATACATAATCAACTTATTTCATGAAATATCTTCAAAATATTTCACAAAGTTCTTCTCACATAGAACCCTTCTTAGACATACCATACTTAAAACCATTCTTTATAAACCATGGAAATAGAAACATAAGAAAGGGTGATCTTAGATACTTAGTAAGGGTAATCATAGGAGACATCAATCAATGATCATAAGTGAGAATAAGATAATAATAAGGGTATGAGAATATGATCATAACCTGTGAAATTTATACCCAATCACAAAAATATCATTAATAATTAATCATATAATAATTATTTTTCATAAAAAAAGACCTATGTCATAAGAGTGAAGAATCATCAACAATCAATCATGATCTATGAGAACAATTCATAATCATAAGACCTAAGTCTTTGTCATATACATAAGCATAAAAAATAATTTTTTTAGTCATGGCTCACTTACAAGACTATCATAGTGGGAAAAGACCCATATTGAATTTGGTTCACTCCCTATTCAATCATTTTTTTAGTTAAGTCTCACTACTGAGACTGTCATTACCGAAAAAGTCCCTTACTAAACTAGGTTCACTCCCCATTCCATTTCATATTTTCTCATGAGATATCAATTTTTACCCAATTTATTAGAGCGAGATATAATTCAATCCCCACCCATCACATAATGAAAACCATACATAAGCATTCCACATGATTATAAAAGCATTCACCATTTCATCATATCATAACCCATGAAATAAATAGGTTTCATGAACATTTTATAATCACATAATCATAATAAATCCAGATAAAGGAATTGTTTTGTATCATAAAAACATTAATTATTTTATCATATCTTAATTAACCCACAAGAAAGAATTAGATTTTATTAAATAATCCTTAAAAAATCATCAAAATAAGACATATAGAGAAATAATGTGGATGGTATCATAAGATCATAACTCCAGTAAAGAATAATAAACACCAATTGATGTTGACATAGATTAAAAATACATTTAAAAGATAATTTTAACATTTCTTTGAAAAAATGAAGAAAATATCCTTTTCATTTGATAAAATTTTAAATAAAAAATCTTATAACATTGAGAAAAATATTATATTTGAAAATAACCAACGAAATTTTTAAATAAGTTTCAAATAAAATAACAATTATTATGGTGAGAAAATACATTCATTCAGTTAACATTAAAATAAATATTCTTTTCAAAATTTTATAAAAAGTCATAAATAGTCTGTTCAGAAACATTTAAAAAATTATCTTTTAAAAACTTTAAAAATGAAGTCTAATAAGTTTAAATATTAATTTAAAAAAATAATTGGATTATATAAAATAAAATTATTTGAAATTTTTTTAAATAACATATTCATGGAAGAAAAAGTTCTCTAACCAAAGGAAAAAATGTCACTTCTGTTAAAAAATATTCTCAATCATTTTAAGTACCAAAGAGAGGAAAATGGTATTAATGATTTAAAATTATATTAATAACCATTATAGAAGAAAATATATTGGTTTTAAAGTATAATTATCATATAATTTCCCTCAATGTAAATTTATCCTAGACAATCTCAAAAAGAAATGAGATTGTAACATAAACCCTTACATGTGGCCCTATCTTGATTCATATGAATTCAAAACTCCTGTATAATAAATATATAATTATTACAAATCTATTAAAAACCATATTCATATAAATATTACTATATATCATTCCCTTATAATTTCCAATGACCTTTTTTTAAACTATTATTCATTAAAAACATTATTTGAGTGAAAACTTGTCCATTTTCCATGCATGTTTGGTTTGACGGTTTCAATCCTTGAAAATTGGTCATGGTATTACCATATCTAGAATATTAATCATGTAATAATTATAATATTTATTCATTATATTTAATTTTTTAACTATTCATATAAAGCAGTGATGAGAAATGAATTACACCACTTCGTGGAGACAGTAGTTCACACATACACACAAATGATGGTTCACTTTTTGATGGATGTAAAGAAATAAAGGTACATAATAATTTAACTATTAAAGAATAATAATTATATTATAAATATCATATATATTTATTAAATCAATCCTTATTACCATTCATGTAATGAGGAAATGAAAAATGAATTGCATCCCTTCATGGAGGTTGTAGTTCACTTGTACGCACGATCAACATTGTCATTTTCCAACGAATGATAAAGGGATATAAAATGACTATAAAAATAGAATAAAAACATATAATTAAAGTAAATATAATTATTATATCATGTTAATATGTTTATAAAACATTTTTAGTTTTTTTAAGAAGAAAGAACCATAAAAAATATTGGTATGAACACATACCTCTTCATCGGGTATTTTCCTTTGAAAAGAACTTTAAGGATTATTTGATGGGTATTTTGGGAATAAAAGAAACTAAAGGTAATGAATAATAATGTTGGGAGAGTGTTTGGGTATAAATTTTTCAATATAATGGTCTCAAGTTGTGTGAATAAAAGAAGGGAGGAGGTTCCCTTTTATAAGTGAGGGCAGTGTCACACTTGTAATTAGTAAGAATATTAAAATATAATAAAGTAAATATCATGGTAAAGTGGATAAAAATTGGATGAAGTATGAATATGGGATGATATTTTATTTAAATAAATTCAAAAAATAATATTTTGTCTAGTTTTTATGTCATTTTAACCGTTATCTCTTTGTTTTAACCCATAGTTAATCCTTTTAACCATTATCGTGGTGAGAATATTTTTTCATGGTTAATATAAATTATGATAAACATTAAGTTAAAATTATAACATAATATAAATTATTATGATTAAAAATATGTAATTTATTTTAAAATATTCAATTCCTAGATGTGGTAGAAATTAATTCTAATATCCTCAAACAAAACACTTAAAAACAGTTTTTAGAGAAATGAATTTTTAAGCATAAAACTGAATTTAATCAAATTAATTACCTAGTAAAAACCATTAGATTAATGTTAAAATATTTTATTGCAAATATTATCTAAAAATTTAATTAAAATTATTCCTCAATAGTAATTAATTTATTTTATTAAGATAAAAACACATTATATGCACAAAAATAGTTTTTCAAAAAAGAACCTCTTTTTACCTTCAAATGCTATTATTTTCATTTTTAACTAATTGAAAACAAATTAATAAATCTTAAACAGTTTTAAATAATTATTTTAATAAGTTTAATAACATTAATTAATTTTTAAATAAAACATATATGAAAAAAACAATTTTTACAAACAAAATATTTCAAAACAGTTCTTTAGTATCAATAGTATTTCCTAAAAAATTATTTTTGAAAATTATATATCATTTAAATACCGTATAATGTGTTTCGTTTTATAATGTATAATAATTGTTCACATATGTTTCTGGTAATTTTATTTAAAATCTATTTAACACATTGGATTTATTAAAGAAAAATATATTCTAAAATTTAGGGGTGTTTCAAGGCTTCAATGTAGGGGCATGTTCCTGAGGTGTTCCCTCTAAGAGGGTAGAGAGTCATGATTATAATAATTTATAAATGTGTGGAACCAAATAAATTTTTCAAGATTATGTTATTATTTATTTCTATCTAATAATTGTTCCAGTGGGCCAGGAAAATGATGCACACAGGTTAAGTACACTGCATGAGTTTCAGCGGTAGAGACCACTCAGGTTTCACAGTGAGATGGACCCTCAGGCATGGGAGGATAGTTAAAAGTATATAGTATGAGTATTATGAATCATTTAGACCCCAAAAAATCATATTAATATTCTTAAAACCAGTCTTATTGATGGAGTGGTAGGGTGCCAGTCGGGACTGGTCACCCAAACCCATGAAAAAGAAATTCTTTCATGGATGGAGTTTCAACACTTGTTTCATGAAAATTAATATCCATTAACCTTGAAATATATGCGGATTAAATAGATTCTAGACATGTAGAAGGGTGATATTAATATTTAATAGTATGCATCAAGTATCGCCGACCACATATTACAGTCTATATATATGGTACAATATGGATACTTTTGGCACAAAAGTTTGAGAAAGGCCTTCGTAGGGACATCATAGATAGCATGGTCTCTCTAGAAATACCCATTTATGATGGTGTTTTAAAGTATGAATTATTTATAGATATATTAATAAAATAGAATCGTTGGGAAATTGGAGTTGGAAGTGGGCCTCATGGAGTAGAATCATCTTCTATAGCCTGCCGGTGACATACTTTAGGTTCTTGGTGCAGGATGCCTTTGCCCAGACAAGCTCGGACTTAGGGATCAACAACATAAGGACCCTTCTAGAGATATAGTTAGTTGATAGATGGATTTTATTTTTATTATGATGGTAATTGTCACATGGATCATGATTTCCCACCCTGAATTTCTTTAGAGTGTAGAAAGATGGTGGAATGACCACTATTATAGAGGCAGAGTCATGATTAGAGATCACACAAGGGTGTTCAAGGTAGACCCTAGGGAGGTGGTGCTGATGAAGGGATGAAAAATCCCCTAGAGTAGGATCTATTTAAATAGTATTATGGTATAATATACTACCAAAAGAAACTCCAGGTGGTCCATGTGAGGATGAGCGGGCATTTGGTTGAGGATGTGGTCAGTTGAAATCTATAGAAGGATATGACCAGGCTATAACTTAGTTGATTTGAGGCAAAATATATTTATTCTCTACAATAGTACCAATACTTGTATGCATATAAATGAGACATTATTTAACTTCCTAATCACTTGTTTTAGAGCTTTGGATTTATTTGGAGCCTTTGGGTTGTCAGTTGTGGTTGGAGATCCCTATGGGAAGTGATTCCACTATTTCACACATCTTCTAATATAGTGAGTTGACACTTAATGGAGAGATATTCACATAGAACCTATCATTTGTTATAAATAAGTTGTATGAAATAATTCTAGGTATGGACTAGATATCCATATTATATTTATATATAGACAGACTCTGTAAGAGAGTTAAGTTCTTAGAAGAATATGGGATGAGATTCTCCTTCAATGGTGAAAATGAATTACTATAGGAATGAGAAAGGATCATGAGTAGGAAGCTGTAACCAATATCCCATTAATTAGGGAGTTTGGACCTTAGTAAAATGTCCTCTTTAGACATCTAGATTATAGTGATATTGTAGGAATACATGGATGTATTTCCCAAAGATGTTTTGTGATTACCTATGCATTGATATATTAAATCACTACTATAAAAACAGCATATATCAGCGATCAAAATGGGATTTAACAGTGCTAAAAAAGTTATATAACGCTCAGCGCAATATATGGGGGTCCCTTTTATCAGCGCACCAAAAAGCACTGATAAAGGTCCCTTTTATCAGTTCTAAAAAAAGTGCTGATAAAAGACCCCTTTATCAGCACTTTTTTTTAGAACTGATAAACGAGACCTTTATCAGAGCTTCTTAAAACTGCTGATAAAGGTCAAAAAAATAATAAAAAAATTAAATAATGTGGGAGATATTTTAAGAGTGTTTGACCCCATCTTTATCAGTTCTAGGAGGTCTCCCGAGTGCTTCTCTTTTCACGAATCCTCACACGCGCACACCCCTTTGCGCTTCCACCTGAACTCGAACCCACAACCTTCCCCTTTTCGCAGCTGCACCTTTACCACTGAGCTAATTCATTTTTTTCTCTATTTGATGATATATCTATATATATATAGTTATATTTATTTTTATATTGATATAGATTCATATTAATATAAATATATTTATTCATATATTAGTATATATATATTCATTTGTATATTAATATATATTAATATATATTTATTTTTATATACATATTTAGTTATAATTTTTTATCGGTATATTTATTTGTATATTAATATATACTAATAAGATTGGTTTTGAATACATTTATGAAATATGTTTTTTATGTGTGTTTGTAATCAAATAAATAAATACATGCATACATATATACAACACACACACACACAGACACATATATATTTACGAATAAATACATATATATGTGTGTATTTGAAAATCCATAGAATGTTAAAACGATCATAACTTATAATAAAGAAGCCCATTTCAACTCCACAAGCAGTCAAATCGATCAAAATGAAACAATATTAGACATGATAAGTGGTACAGGGCTAACAGACATCTGGATCAGAAGTTATACCTATTTGAATGTTAACAAATCGGGATATCCCGACTAAAAACTCAGTTTTGGAGGACTTTTAGACCTTTTTTGGCCTCAAAAAATGTGACAAATGCTTTTCCTAGGTCACTATCTCGTAGAGCTCGTCATAGGATTTGATTTGATATGCTGTAGAGCTCAAACAGACTCCCAGATCAAAATTTATGGCTGTTTGAAGTTTGAGTTACATTTTCAACTTATTTTAGATCTTTTATTATTATTTTTTCGTGTCTTCAAATTGTTATTAAATGATTTTTAATCGATAATAATTAGAAAATTATTAATTAATATTTTTTTTTAAAATATTTTAAATCCATTTTCATTAAATTTCTTATTTATTAAATTTAATAGTCTATTTATACGTATCTAAAACATATTTAAAAAATATATATTATATTTATATCAATATAAATATACTTATATAACAATAATTTATTTTTCTTGATTTGTTTTAAACAAAAAATTTATCACCGGTAGGAAAAAGTGATGATAAATCCCCCCTTTATCAGTGCTCTTAAAAAAAGCGATGATAAAGGGGCCCCCTTTATCATCGCTTTTTTTAGCGCTAATAAAGGGGTAGTGCTTACCTTGCCCATTTTTATAGTAGTGAATTATTTATTGACTTACACCTAGGGACTAGTCTGATATATTCTAAAACTCCTCAGATGTCCCCTATTGAGCTCTGGGAGTTAATGGTGAAGTTAGAGGATCTTTTTGAGAAGGCATTCATCAGACCTAGTATATCCCCATGACCAGTTTTGGTTTTGTTCTCTAAGAAGGTGGAAGAGAGATTTAGGCAATGCATTGATTATTATCACTTGAATCAAGTAATGACCATGAAAAATTAAACATTTTCAAGGATCAATTACCTCTTCAACTGGATTAAAGATGCAATACTGTACTTAAATATTGACCTTAGAATGGCTAGCAGTAGTTGTGAGTTCAAGAGGAGGAAATTATGAAGATGGAATTCCGATATTACTATAGTCACTATGAGTTCCTAGTGATTCACTTTGGTCTGATGAATTGCCTTGATATCTTCATAAGACTTTTGAACCGAATATTAAATCATTTTTTGAATCATTTAATTTTTTTCTTTATATATGAAATTCTCATTTATTGTTAATATGAGGAGGATCACATAGAGAATTTCAATATGATCCTATACTTAATACGGGAGTTTTGATTAAATGGAAAGAATGAAAAGTGTCAGTTTTGGATTAAGGAGGTTCAATTATTTCATCTTAGAACATGGTGTAGAATTGGAATAGGAAAAGATAAAGGAAATTATATATTTATACCCAAACAAGAATTTATCATATCTGCAATGTTTTCTCAGTTTATCTTGGCACTATCAGTGGTTTGTGGTGGAATTTTCTAGGATTGTAGTCCCTTTGAATGACCTAACATTAAAAGGGTAGCCATTTTCTTAGACCAAGTTGTGTTAGTAATTCTTAGAGAATTTGAGGAATATTTTAACCAATGCTTCTATTTTGATACTTCTAGAGGAAGGATGTTGAGGGTAATGAACCAAAATTTTATAAATAAAATTCTCTTTTTAAATGAATAATTTTTTTATTAAGAAATTAATTTAAAGAAATCACATGCACTACTATGGTTATTTTGGACCATTACATGGTTTGTAAAATTTAAAATACCATTAAGAATCATAACCATTGATAATATAACTATTGTATAGTGACCATTAAGATTAGTATATTAAGGGTTATGATAAAGTCCATTCGACACAAAGGAAGTGATAACCTTGACAAATAGGATCATAACCTATGAATCCCATTCATCAGTGATTCCAAGGGAGATAACATAACTAGGATCTTACCATGACCAAGACTAAGCCTATATTCAAAAAATAAATCATGAATTAAACTATTTAAGGGAGAAATTCAATCTCATTGAGATAACAATCCAAACCATGTTCTCCAAATCACCCTCTGGAAATCTCACAATCGCACACCTTAACCTTAGGGTATTTGCTGGTGTAATAAAGGGATATGTATTCAAACCCTAATAGTATAAATTTTTATATTTTATTTTTAATAAAACAATGATTATAATTATACCATTTTAATATCAATTTTTAAAATATTAAATAATGAGTTTGATAAAATTTAGGTTTTGATACGATGAATCACAAAAATCCAATAAAGAAACTATTTTTATGAATTCAAGAACCAATGAAATAAATTATATTTTAATAAAATATTACTATTCAATAATTTTTATAAAATATAAATGATAATATTATTTTATAAAGTTAAATATTATTTTTATAAGGTTTATAAACCTGTTATTATAAAAAACCCATAATTTTTCAATAAATGGGGATTTTAGATTTAAAATCATAAATTATCATATTTATAGAATTATTTTGATAAAATAATTTTCTAAATCATCATGTTGAAATTATACAACAATGATTTTTTTCACAATTTTCTAAGATAGTTTATTTTTTTGAGTAAAAATTAAATATGATATAATTATATGGTATGAATTATAACATCATAAAAGGACAAAAGTTATTTAATAAATACAATAAAGAGTATCCAAGACCAAAATTATGATTACCCTTTAAAAAAATGTGTTTTTTAAAGTTATTTTATTAATTTAATAAACTGTTAATGAATCCTACAAAACCTATATTATATTTTAATGTTTTACAACCAATATTTTATAAACATTACTCACATCCACATCAAAAAGGGAATTATTTTAATGTGTTTTCCTCTTATAATTATAAAATAATAAAAATCACCACTATTTTTCATAAACCAATGGATAAAACTATGTTATGGTTTTTGTTTTCAATTACTTTATCATATAGATTCCAAAACCTATGTTTGGAAATTAACAAGGAATTATCCTCTCTTTTTTATGTATAAACTCTCCCAAACTCCCATCAATCTTCACTAAAAACCCTTTTATCTTGAAATTACTCTGACTTTACCTCTCTATAGTCCTCTCAAGGTTCCCCCAATCTCTTAATAAGCTTATAAAAATATTTTTGAATCATCCTACCAAGGTAAGGGATCCTCTCCTCCTCTTTATTAAATCACTTTATTTATGACAAGCCTTTTGATTTCTAATTGTTCAAGTTAGGATATGTTAATATACATCACTATTACTATCCTTATTATTCCAATGTAATCAAAGACCCTTTTCTCCCTCATTCCCACTTTTATAAACCTTTATATACACTTGTTATGCTACCAAAGTTATCATGTGATTTTACATGCCAAACATTTGTGTAGTGAATACCTATCTCCATTTCCAATCAAGGATATTATCCTACTTGTACCTATCATTTATTTATTGGAGATTTACATGTATATAACCCATAATCATTAATTGTGGGGTTAAAATTGATGAAGTACATCCTTGTGTTGTATGATCTATGTGACACACTTATGCATGTACATGATATGAAAGTGAAAGGTGGGATCAAAATTATATATCCCTCCAATGCATTGAGTAATGTTTTTATCTCAGGATATTGAATGTATGGTTTATGAGAGGTTATCCTAAGAACACTATGTTATGTTGTCTTAGAAGTTATCCGTGACTTATGTTTATGATGTCATGTAATATATTGTAACCACATTAATATGTTGCCTTTATGCTATCATGTTATATCATACTTCATTGTTCAATAATATGATTCTCACCTCTCTTTTGTTAACTTTATATGCCTATTAGATCACATGTAATACTTTTCTTCATTATATGATTTTATTATTTCCTTAGAAGGATTTATAACTCACCCATTTTTTGTATGTCCCCATGTTGTCGTATGCAGTTTTAGAAGAATTATGGAATTTTAGGAGTATGTTAAGGAAGTTTTTAATAATTTCATTGTATTTATATTACAAGTTTTTATTATTTGTACCTAATTTCCTAAATACATTAGGCTTAATTATATTCTATTATTATATAATGTTCACCTTTATGTAATAAAATATGAAATAAAGTGTATTAAATATATGTATTTTCATAGTTGGAATTATAGGAAAGTCTAGTTTTTTTGGGATTAGGATTAAGAAAAATATAGAGAAATACTTAGGGATAAGAATAAACATTGGAAAACATACCTAAATTTTGGTAAAGTATATAGTAATTGGTTTCCAAGAAAATACACCCTTTTATGGATACTATAAGTGGATGTGGCTTTTAAAAATAGGTTCATAGGGGTAATAACCATGAAAAGGGAACATTGAGCTAGACTCTATCATCACCTAATACATAAAAATGGGAATTTATACACACATAGTTTGAAACTCCTAGGGAATATGATTTTTTAAATTGAAAATCTCATTACGAACCACTATTAAGGGAACAAAATGCCCATAAGATTTTATAATTGTAAACAGATCATGGATAACATAGATTGAATCCTAGACATTCATAGGTTAAATAATATATGCCATTTATGAGTTATCCATTTAAAATTCATGGTTTTTTGTTTACATTTTTAATATTTAAAATATATTTATCTCTGATTTCCCTTTATTTTTAGTCAAAGATATAAATAATAGAAACTGAGCCAACAACCAATGTAAGGGGAAATGTGATGACAAACCAAATTAGATTACCAGTTTGATGGGAGAAGGAATCGTGAATTTTGTGACAAAAATTTCTTAATTAACACATGTTTTGAACTGAAACTTGAATCAAGAGGAATTCACATATCCCCCCTAAGAAAGATAAAGTTGTAATTGATACCTTTATGTGACAAAGCCCTTGAATTTTAGTGGACATTTCAATACCTTAATCATTGAGCAATGGAAAAACTCCATTGAAAAGATCATATCCATCATTCAATGATTTTTGTAAGAGAATATCTTTATGGTTGTTTATCATATAGAGGTAGAAACTGGTCATTGGTGGATGTTAGTTAAAAATATGAGGCCCAAATGGGAGATTGAAGTGATGGAGTGAAAGGAATTCTGGAATTTTTTTTGAAAAATATTTTACTCACACTATATGACTTAAAATGGAGACCAATTTTTTTTATCCTCAATAAAGATGATGAAGAATCCATCAGGTTGTAATAGAAAAACATTAAAATAATTTCACAATATACATATGACATTATCATTACACCTAAAAGTAAAGTTGACTAATTCTTTAGTGGGATAATGATGAATCTATGAAAATCATTTTCTATTCGAGACTTTGATAGTTATGAAGAAATTTTCCAATATTCCATCAACGTTGAAATGAAGATTGGATAATCTCAAGGGTCTCTTAGGATCATAGATAAGAATTGAAGAATTTATTTTAATTCTAGTGGTGCGATGGAAAAATATCATGGGGGTAAGAAAGTAAATAATACAACTTGTAAAAATTGTGGGAATAAGAATACTAAAAATTTCTTGAAGGGGACAAGGAAATGCTTTAGGTGTGGGAAAGAAGGGAACCTAGCTAGTGATTTCCAATGAGGTAAATCCACCAATGTGATGGAATAAAGGAATCCTCCAATCAACCCTGAATATTTTATATAATGTTTCAACTACAATGGATTTGGAAACTATGGAAATCAATTTCCTAAGCCAAGGGTTGTCAATGATAACTGATGACAACAACCTCCAAGGTCTAGAGTGAAAGTGTGAGTGTATGATATAAAAAATACTAAGGTGGATCTTGAAAACAAAGTGGTGATAAATACATTGGTTATTCATTAAAGGATAGTGAATGAACTATGTGATTATGGTTGTACACATTCTTTCATATTACAAATGTTTAGGAAAACTATTCAAACACCACCTCAAAACATGGAAGTTGGGTTATTAGTGAATATGAAAAATGGGTCAATTATTGCATCCTAGGTATATAAATCACCCCCTATCCAAATTTTTGGGATGAATTTTCCAAAAAAACCATATGATACTCCCATTATAGGAATTTAATGAAGTTATGGTAATGGGTTGTATTTCCTTGTATAGATCCAACACAAATTATCGAGAGAAGGAAATCACCATCCGTATCAAAAATCAACCTCCAATTCTATAAAAGTGTAAGAAGGAGGATGAATCTTCTTTGGTACTAACATATCAAGGATGGATATTATTTACATTAGAGTAACAATATCTTTCTTAAATGATAGAGATTAAATAAAATATCATCCTTTATGACATGCCCATTATAAGGGAATTTTTGGATGTGTCTCTTGAATAATTTCTCAGTATTCCTCCTAGTTATGAGGTTGTGTTCTCAATTGATCTAATACCTTAATATTTTAAAATATCCAAGAATATATATAGAATGAACATTTTTGAACTTGGGGAGCTAAAGAAACAAATATAGGAGAATCTAGATAAAGTTTTTATATACCAAAATTCTTCACCATTGGATGCACCAATCTTTTTATTAAGAAGGATGGGTCATTGTGTATCTAAATTGATTATAATTAGATCAATAAGATCATGATAGAGAACAAGTATCCTATTATATATATTTATTACTTTTTCAATCCAATATATGTATCCCAATGATTCTCTATGGTGGATATTTTATCAGGATATTACCATGTAAAGATAAAGAAAGAGGTTATCCCTAAGACTACTTTTCGTACAAGGTAAGGGAACTAATAGTTTATAGTGATTCCATTTAGACTCACTAATTCTCTAGAAATATTCATGGAAATGATGAATAGAGTCTTTAGGTATTTCCTTGACAAATTTTTTGTAGTCTTTATATATGATATTCTTATCTACTCCAAAAGAAAGAAGGATTAAGAGTATAATTTTAATTCTATACTTAAGACTTTATGAAAGGAAATTTTATTTTTGAAGTATAGTAAATGTGAGTTTTGGATGGATAAAGTAACATTTCTAGGGAATTTCTTTACCAAAAATGAGATATATTTGGATCCTTTAAAATTTTATTCAATTGAAAGATGTCCAAGATCAATATCTATGAAGGAAATCCATAGTTTCCTTGTATTATTTGGGTAATATCATAGATTTTTCAGAAACTTCTCACAATTATTGAGCCCACTAACCAAGCTAACTCATAAGTGAGTCTAGTTTTTATGGAATGATGCATGTGAAGATAAATTTAAAGATTCTAATAAAAGGATAATAAATGCACCTGTACTCACATTACGCACTAGTGGGGAAGGATTTGTGATATACGAAGATACATCTAAAAAGTTATTTGGTTGTATACTCATAAAAGATGAAAAAGTGATAGCCTGTGCCTCTAACTGATTAAAGATACATGAGAAGAACTAGACAACTCATGATCTATAATTTTCTATGATGTTCTTCAAATTGAATATTTGGAGACATTATATTTATAGGGATAATTATGACATATATATGAATCATAAAATCCTCACGTATATTTTCACACAAAAGGAGATCAATATGTACCAATAGAGGTAGTTATATCTGAAAAAGGATTATGATTTTTTAATCTATTATAATCTTATAAATAAAAACAATGTAGTATATGCTCTATGTAAAATAGATCATACAACTCTATCCATGGTAAGGATTTAAAGGGATCCAATATTCTTGTACTTACAAGGGATGAACATGGGAATAATAAAAAGATATTCATCTTACCTTTATCAAATAACTCCTCAACTATCCATTATTAAGAGGATCAAAGGGGCCTAAAAATATTATGAGGTTCTAAAAAAATGTAGACAATATTCTAAAGTTCAAATTGACTAAAGATGGATTTATAAGGTTTTAAAACCAAATATATGTCCCATCAAAACCAAAAATGAAGAGGGAAATTATGGATAATACACATAGCTCATCATTCTATATTCATCTTGGAAGAACTAAGATGTATAGATATTTGAAAAAAAAACTTCTAGTGGGATAACATAAATAGAGAGATTGTGGAGTTTGTATCATGATTCTTAGTATGCCAACAAGTCAAGGATGAATTACATAAGTCTAAGGTTATGATAAAACCATTTCCCATAATAATATGGAAATGGGAAAACATAACCACAGATTTTATTTTAGGAATCCCCTGGACACCTAAAGGAAATCAATTCATATAGGTTATAGTCAATCACCTTACAAATTTGGAACATTTCATTGCTATCAAGGAAGATTTATCTCTTAACCAACTCACCAAGATATACATAAGGTAAGTGGAAAGTCTATATGGAGTTACACTCTCTATTATATCTGATCAAGATCCACGGTTTACCTTGAGGTTTTGGAGAATATTTTAGCAAGTGTTGCATACAAAACTAATCTTAAACACTACTTATCACCCTCAAAATTATTGATATCATAAAAGGACCATTTTAACTCTGGAGGATATGAAGATATCATGTTCAATAAATTTCCTTGGATATTGGGATCAACAACAACCCCTAGTGGAGTTATATTATACAAATATTTTCCTTTATAGAATCTAAATGGAACCTTATGAGGCTCTATATAGGATGAGGTTTCAGACTCCAACATGCTAGGATGAATTTGGGAGAGTGGAAGCTAATGGGAATTGATCTTATCCATGTTATGACAGAGAATGTTCAAACCATTCAATGTGATATGAAATCCAAATAAAGTTGATATAAAATATATTTAGAAAACCATTGACATAACTTAGAGTTTGAGGTCAAAGATAAATTTTTCCTTCATATATCAATGTGGAAGAAATTTTTGAGGTTTGGGAATAAGGGAAAACTTATTCCAAGACATATCACACCCTTTTAGATCCTTTACTTCATCGGAGTGGTGGCCTATCAAATAACACTATAACCTAACTTATCGTAAGTATATGATATGTTCCGTGTATCTTTCTTGAGGAAGTATATACTATTCCCATCACATGTACGGAATCTAGATGTGTTATTAGTTAGTGAATGATATTTAATATAAGGAGTAGATAGTGAAGATCTTATATAGTAGATTCAAAGTTCTAGAAAATAATAAAACTCACCCGGTTAAAGTATTATGGCATAACAATAATTTTGAGGAAGTGACATGGGAACCAGAAGAGGTGATAAAATATTACCCTCATATATTTTATTTTAAAAATAAAATTTTTATGGAGAAATTCATGAAGGGGGAATAATTTAATGACCCAACATATTATAAACTAAATTCCCTTTTTGAATTAATAATTTCTTTATTAATAAATGAAGGTATAGAATAAACATGCACTATTTTGGTTATTTTAGAACATTAAATGGTACGTAAAATTTAAAAGTATATTAAATATCATAAAAATTGATAATATATCTATTTTATAGCGACCATTAAGATTATTATATTATGGGTTATGATAAAGTCTATTTGACATAGAAAAAGGAAGTGATGGACTTGACCAGTAGGATTGTACCCTATGAAGGCCATTTATCCAAGATTCAGAGGGAGTATAATCAATGGTCTTTTACATTAACTATGAAAAATATGGGATTCAAAAACTAAAGAATTTATGAAAATATTTATGGGGTAAGTTCAAGATCATTGGGATCACGACCCAAACCATTTTCACTGAACCACCCCAAGAAAATCTCATCATCACACACCTTACCCTTAGGGAATTCATTAGTGTAATAAAGGGATATGAATATAGACCCTACTAGTATGAATCTTAAAATTTATTTTTAATAAAACATTATTATATTGATCCATTTTTAATAATACTTTTAAAATTATTAAATAACAAGTTTGATAAAAATTAAATTTTGATATGATGAAACACAAATTTTAATTTTTGGAAATATATAGTTTCAATAAAGCCACTATTTTGATGAGTTCAATAACTTTTGAAATAAATGATATTTTAATAAAATATTATTAATAAGTAATATTTAATAAATAGAAATGATAATATAATTTTACGAAGTCAAATATAATTATTTAAGGGTCATAAAACTGTTATTGTAAAAAACCCAATATTTTTCACTAAATGGGGATTTTTGAATTAAAAGTATAAATTTTAATATTTAGGTAATTATTTTGATAAAATAAATTTTATTTTTTAAATCATCATGTATAAATTATCCAATGGTTCTTTTCCACTATTTTTCAAGATAGTTTAATTTTTGGGTATAAATCAAATACAATATAATTATATGATATGTATTATGACATAATAAAATAAAAAAGTGATGTAATAAATACTATAAAAATAATACATGACAAAAATTATTATTACAATTTAAAATAATTTTTTTAAGTTATTTTATTAATTTTATAAACCCTTAATGAATCCTCTAAAACTTATATTATATTTCTAGGTTTTGAAATAATTTTTTTATAAGCATGACACACTTCCACATCACCAAGAGAATTTTTTAATATTTTTGGTACTTAGACTTATAAAATGATAAAAACCAATCCTATTTGGTAGAAACCATGGGATAAAATTATGGGAAGGTTTTTTTCTTTGATCACTTTATCATATAGATTCTAAAACCTAAGTTTAAGAATTAATGAAGAATTATCCTCTCTTTTGATATATAAACCCACCCAAAATCTCATTAATAATCACTAAAAACCCTTGGAGAATTACATTAATCTACCTTTACATATCTATAGTCCTCGTATAGTGACAAAATATCTTAATAATCTCCTCCTAATCTTTTATAAGAATCCTCTCAATGTAAGGGATCACCTCCCTCTCCTCTTTATTCAAGCACCTTCTTTATGTCATGCATTTTTTATTTCCAATTTTTCAATTTGGGATATATTTTTATATATCCTTGTCACTTTAATTATTATTATCATGTAATTATATACCCCATTATTTCTCATTCACCCCTTTTATAAAACATTATGTACACCTGTTATGCTGCCGAAATTATCCCGCGATTTTCTATGCCAAACATTTTTGTAGTGAAAACATGTCTCTGTTTCCACTCAAGGATTTTCACCTAGTTATACCTATCATTAATTAATTGGATATTTACATGTATATAACACATAATACTTAATCATGGGGTTAAAAATTATGAAATGCCTCTTTATGTTGTATGATCTATGTGGCCCACTTATGTATGTACATTATATGAATGTGACGGGTGGGCCCAAAATTATATAGCTATCCAATGGAATGGATAATGTTTTTATCTCATGAGATTCCATGTATGATTCTTGGGATGTTATCCTAAGAACACCATGTTATGTTTTCTTGGTGGTTATCCTTGACTTATGTTTATGATGTCATGTTTGATGTTGTTTCCACATTCATATGCTTTATTTATGTTATCATGTTACATCATGCATCATTGTTCAAGATTATGATTCTCAACCCTATTATGTTACCTTCATATGCCTATTGGATGACATGTAATAATTTACCTCAAGCTTTAATTTGATTATTACCTTACTGGGATTTATATCTCACCCCTTTATTATGTATGTCCACAGGTTATCCGGTGTAGTTTTAGAAGAACTATGGAATTTTAGGATCATGTTAAGGAATTTTTTAGTATTTTATTGTATTTATATTACAATTTTTTATTCTATGTACATAAATTCACAAATAAACTAGGATTCAAGATCTTATGGGATTGTATAATGTGTAAATTTATGTAATAAATCATGAAGTAAAGTGTGTTAAAGATATGGGTTTTTATATTTAGTATATTGTGTTATATGATGCCTCTAGAGTTAGGCTCGGGTGTGTGTTGATGTAGAGGAAGTGATGATTACTTATTTGTCTAGTAATTTGAGAACCCATGAGTAGAAATATGTAACCCACACCTTATAATTGGAAGCATTAGTCTTATCCTTAAAGAGGTGAAGTAATTACCTTTTGAGTGAGGTTTTCCTAGTATATTCGGGCCACTAGAGCCTTTGGTACATCTTTACATAGAGAGACCTCAACTTGAGGTATAGGTGTTGTTTGGAATTCCTACAGGACCATGAATTCGATATTGTCTATACTCTATAAAATAGGAATTTGGTAGCAGATGTACTTAGTAGGAAATATCGTTCTCTCTTGGTGGAGGAGGCATCAGAGCATTTGGCCTCACTACATATAAACTTGATGTAGGTGAGAGGGAAATAATATCTACAATAAATGGTAGTGACTCCACTACTTCTCCATCATGTCTGAGAGGCTTGGTTGGATAAAATTTATTGTGACGTTATATGTGACCGAATGAATTTTATAGTGGTTCATCCTGTAGTGTTGAAGATGTATTAGGGAATTCAATGATAGTTTTGGTGGATAGGTATAATATAGAATGTTTTTGAGTTCGTGACTAGATGATTCATCTTTCAACATGTGAAGGTAGATAATTAGGTTCTAGTAAGTTTGAATCAACCTATTGAGATCCCAGAGTGGGATTAGGATGGAATATTAATGGATTTTGTGATAACGATTTAATGGATAGTGAGAGGCCACAATGCTACCTGGGTGATTATTAATTTACTAACCTAGATGGCTGACTTACTTTCTATCAAGGAGTAGATTTTGAAGGAGAGTTTGGGTAATTTGTATATATAGGATATATTAAAGATTAATAGGGTACTCCTAATGATTTTCGTTGTCTATGAAACTTATTCCACATCATGGTTGTTGAGAATTTTTTAGAAGTCCATTGAGACCCTATTACAGATGATCATGGAGTACCTCCCCCAAATAAATGGAAAAAAAGAATGAACCATTCCGGTTTTGAGGATATGTTGCAATCCTATGTTTTATTATTTGTGTGGAACTAGGAGGATCTCTTGCCTTTGGTAGAGTTGTGTTACAAAAATAACAATCACAGAACTATCAACATGGAACTATTTTAGGATCTATACAGAAGACCTTATGAGCCTTTATTATGTTGTTTAGTGATAGAATAATCATCATTTATGGGGCCATAGTTAGTATAGGTGATGACAAATAAAGTTAAGGTGATCTAGAAGTGAATGAATACATCATAGAGTTAATAAAAAATATTATATGGTTCAACTTCATAGGCCCTTCAAGTTTGATAAGGGAGACCGTGCATTCATGAAAGTATTTCCATAATGAGGTTTTTAGATGTTTGGTCGGGGTTAAAATATATCCCAGAGGTACATCAGATTGTTCCAAATTCTACATAGTATTTGTGAATTATATTATCTCTTATCTTTACCCTTACAATTGGGCCGAGTATATAAAATTTTACATGTGTTGCAATTAAGTAGATATATGCATGATCCATTACATACTATTGAATTGGGTGAGCTAGACATCGAAGATGAAGAAACATCTTCAGAGTAAACAGTGGTGATCAAGGACTAGTAGGAGATGACCGTTCAATAGAAATCCATTATGCTAGTGTGAGGTATTTGGTAGCATGAGAACTTCTAGGAGATCTTTTGGGAGTATGAGAGTCAGATGCAGACTCAATAAACTTACCTTTTGAAGAAAGGTGTCCTTTTTTGGGGTAAAAATCATTAAATGAGGATATAATATATTGAATCTATATTTTTTGTGTTTGGACCATTTGAATATTTATGTATATTATTCTAGGATTTTCCTTGAATTTAGTGCAGTTCTTCGAGTTTCATGAGATCCAAGAATTGATATATTAAAAATATTAACCCCTATGTGTAAACCTTATCATAAATAATAGTTTTTCTATTGAATGGATTCTCATATGAGAAAAGTGAGACCAACATAGAGTCTAGAAGATGGGATTCACCATAAGAACAACATAAGGTTTATTCACATTAGACCTCAAGAAAATGAGTGGTCATGGGAAGATATTAGATGAATTAAATTAATTAATTCATTTAGTTATCAAATATGATTATATAACCTAGAATATACCTATATAATTTTGCTATGAAAATTATCCAGGGTTAGCCACATAATATTTAATATTGAGAGATCTACCATGGGGAGATACTTCATTAGACGAATGTGAAAATTCATGGATTGATGATCAGATTCAATAGAAATAAAAATCAACATCGATGCAGAACCATTCATCATTAGTGATCAATATGATAAGGAGTTAGGGCTTGTTATTTTTGTATTATTTCTTGATCATTTTTATTTTAATCACGAATTGATAATTTTGATTTGATTTATGATTCTACCTCAATTATATCATGACCCTATTAGTTTATCATTTATCCTTTGACCCTAAATTCATCATTTTCATTGGGAATTATCTTCTAATTTTTGGGTTTAGCATTTTTGATCAATGTAAAGGTTCCAAATGACCATCTATAAACCCAATTTGTTGAATTTATATTTATCCCCTTAATATTAGAGTGTTCATTGTTGGTCCATGGTAGGATAAAGATTCGACTTATGATTCATTTTGAGACATGATAGAACCTCAGGTTTATGTTGGGTTATGAAATAAATGATGGAAATGATGATTTGAATAAGTAAGGAGGAATGAATATGAATCACAAATGAAATATTGGGGATAAAACCCTTGTATAGTGATATAAAGTGTAATGGGATTTGTGTGGGTTAATGGGAATCCCATTTTCCCTCCATTAGAGTTTGAAAATTGATAAACGGAGAATTTTACTTTGAGATTGAGACTTGGATGAAGCTTTGGGAAAGAATTATGGTAGAATCAATGGTATAAGGAAGATATAGTGAGGAAGACAACCTAGTTTGAAATTTATAGCTACATGCCTATATTTTAGAAGAATAGATGTCATGTAGTCTATGTATTGTGGTGACTATGGTTTCCAGCTGAGTTAAATATCACATAGCCATGTGGTGGGACCAAAATCTATGTGACGTTTACCTAAGAGCTGAGCCATATAGAGGGAGTATATTCTTGGGAACCTATATGGTACCACACACTGTGTCCCTTGGACAACAGACCATGTTTATGGGTTCCCACATGCCAGGAAAAGTATTCAAACACATCTAAGAATTGGCTATTCATACACACCGTGTTACCCTAGTGAACACACTATGTTCTTTTCTTAGAGTATTATATATCCAGTATCTCCTTCTCTGAGATTGGTTTTAGAACCATTAGTAGTATTTTCTGATTATAATTCTATGTAGGATGAAATTATGTACTTTGTTTCGACATAAAGGATATTTTTTGAGGTGGAATGACCAAATTTCTTCTTCTATAATGGGTTTCAGACATCAAGACTTGGGTTTGATATCTGGAGAGACATCGGGGTTAGTACCCCCTAATGAAATATATATTTCATGGCATGGGTCCCCCGATTCCTTAGTAAAGATATGTTTCGTACCCCACATACCTACTTGGGGTGTGGGCATTCTACTTACAGAGTCAGTAACCCCTTATCTATGAGCTCAGACAAGGCATAGGTCCTCCACTAGGGTTCAGTACCCCCTTGACCGTTACATCCCATAAGTGAGATGTGGCCCCCCATATTGAATCTAGTGAGGCTACATTGGGCTACTAACATTTATATAACCCTGAAACTTGGATCTATGGGAAGAATCATCATCCTTAGCTAGATATGAAGATCAAGAGGTTCCTCTCTCTCTTTGACTCAGTTACTATATGAGCATATCCATTTTTTGGGTTTCTTCTTCACTCTTTTTATTGCGGGTTGAACTAGATAATAATTTCTTCTACTTCCCTTTTTGATTTTTATGGTATCCTATAAGGTATTTATATACTAAACCCTTCATGGGATTTTATAGCACGTGTTGTGTCTTATGTAGATTATGGGTAGTAAGGTAGTGACCGTGTTGGTTCTAGTGTTGGTAGAGTTTAATATTAATTTATGATGGTGATAATTTTCAATGGTTGATATTAGAGTCCATGATCATGGTTCTATCTCCTCATCCATTTTTAGTTTGAGTCTCCCTTTTTTTTGGTCAAACACGTATTTTTCCATTCTATAATTTGGATATATTTATATTGTTACACTTTGGTTGTACTTAGAGGTTATTGAATGCATTTATTTAATATTGGGTTAGTACAATTTTATCTATCATACATGGTTGTGATTTACTTGGAGGTGTGTGTGTGCATTTTCATTAGGCAAAGGCCTCCCATTTGTGTGATAAGCCTACTCAGTGCTAGTTAGCAATCCCTATCCTATTTGAGGCTAGCTTGTGGTTCCACACTCAACTTACCATTAATCCAGGTGGGGTTGTAGTGGGTTAGGTTGTGACAACACCGATCACTGGAATCCATAAATTCTATATGAGGACCTCTTGGACTACAAAGCTGTGCAATCACCCACACTCCTCAAAGTAAAATGGAGAACATGGAGGAAGAGAGATTCAACATGGATTATCAAATCACCACCCACACTCCAATGAGAAGGATTATACTATTTATATAGGCCCACCTCAATCAATTAAGAAATTAGATCATTAACTACTAACATTTGGAAGTCACCTTATGTTACTCATAATATATATTTGTTTAGAGTATTGTGAACATTGAACATTTAAACAATCATAACAAATTTTTATATCTATAAATAATTAGTCTTGATGAATTAAAAATGAAGGTAAATAGTTTGGAAAACATGAAAATTTTAATGCACTAGATATCTCATATCATAAGCTATATCATATATCATAAATTATGATATAGGCATCTCATGAATTAAGAAATATACCCAAACCTATTTCTAAGATGTGAATTATATACATATCATAGGCTATGAATCAAGTTCAATAATATGACATGATCTACCTATTTTATCACATATCCATCAATCCCTCACATGCATTAAAATCTTATAATAACTTTATGAATATCTACACACCTATTTATGAATCCATTTAAACTATTTTGTATATATTTTATCATACTCTCTTTTTTTTGGAATAAAAAATATATCCAAAACATAATACTTATTCTAAGTCATAACCATGTAACCATATGGGACTTTATAGCATTGATAAAAAATATGAATTCTCAAATTCATAAATACAACCAATGAGTGGCCTCCGACAAAACATTATTTCTACTCAATCTAGAAAAGGTTCTAGCATGATATTGGTAAAATATACTTATATCTTCATATGAACATGTCCACTATAATATGTATCATGTAAATTATATGTATACTTACATAATCCTTTATTTTATGACATCAAGTGACCACTATACATGTAACATACCAATATAGTATAGTCAAACTCATACATTTTAGATTCTCTTGTAGATTGATCACAAAAAATGATTAAATAACTTTTTAATCATCCTAATAGATAAGAACATCACATTTCAGTTATTTAAGCATGACCATACATTTCATTAGTATCTCAATCAAAGTTCCAGATATATTTTCTTTTTATAAAAGTGGATAAATTATATCTTGGTTGAACTGAACTAATGACATGAGCAGTAACATACCCAACCAAACCCTAATTATCTCAAATTCAATGCTGGTGTAATAAAGGTATCAAAGTATAAATGTTTAAATGATATTTATATTTTAACCTTCTGTAATATGAATTAAATGATATTCATAAACCCTTAATTATATCAACAAATATATGACATTCCATGTGATATACTTTAATGGGTCAATACAAATATTAATTCCTTATTTATTATCTCATGAGTCCACTCCATATCATATTTGACACAACTAATCATACTAGTAGTGAAGAGCGCTATCGTGGGTTCTTTCAAATGATGTTCTGTTTCATGTTACTTAGGTGCAATAGAGTGGTAGACCAAGGTCGTCTCTCAAAGGAGGAAGTAAATTTGACAACTTATTAAAGGTATTTTAAAAATAACATAAAAGGGAATAAAAAACTATTTGAAAGGATGTGGGGTGTATTTACCATTCATAAAACTAGAATAATTTTTATGAAATAATATTGTATAATATTTTTGTTTTTATTTTTGAAATGAAGTTTGATTAAAAAGACACAACAAGAATATGTTTTTTAGACAATATTTAAAATACGTAATAGATCTAACTCTACCTCTTCATTTAATTATTAATAGTTATCATTTAAATTAATATCCAATTAATTATGATCCTTTAATTTTTTAACCCCCGAACCCTAATAGAATTAACTTTACCACAAATATGAAGAGAATTAAACCCTAGGCTATCTTTGGAACATGTAATTGCAGCAACCTGCTTTGATTGATGTTCTAAGGATATCTTAAGGTCAATGGTAAATTAAGGTAAATGTTAATTCTGGAAAATGATGATGAATTGATCATAGGGATTATATTTTAACTCTACAAATTTATAATGTGTGGTCTTGTTTTACCGATTAAGTTTGCACTCTCACAATTTACACAATACTCAACCTCGCGTGTTTTTGTGTTAATTGTTCAATTGCTTGATTAGTTTCTTATAATTTAAAAACTCAATTCATGGATAATATTAAGTGAATAAAAGTATATCAATGATTAAAAATAATTAAATTAAGAGGTTATAAGATGGATCAATCACTAAGAGAACTACACTTCCATGTGCGGTGTGGTCATCATGGAGATGTTTTGCATGAGCAAAAGATTGAAAGGGTAGAACACAATCTTGTATCCAATATTGATTCCAACCCAAATAGGATGAGTAAAGAAGAATATAATTGATCAAAAAAGAAGAAAATACAATAAATAAAAGAAGAACAGAGAATTTTATTACACCAATGAAAACATTACAACATGAAGAAGAGAAGAAGGCTTCGATTTGGGGATCCTTGATTCAAGAGCTACCCCTCTTACAATGGTTGGAGAATTTTGGTAAAATAAATTATCATCTGACTTAAATATCCTAATGTACATCCAAACCCTTAAAAATGAGAAAAATACATATTTATAGAGTGGAGGGGAGGCTAGGTTAAAAGTGGTTTCAAGTGTGAATGAGAAGATTCTATAAAATATTTTAATCCCACTTTCACCCTATTCTTGACCACCAAAAACGCGTGAATTATCTATCATTCCAAAAGGATAATATTTGCTAAATTGGGTTTTATATACCCTCTCAATATTTGGGCTTAATCCATCCAAGGATGTCTAATATATGTCCCAAACACTAAAGTGATGTCCAATCTCGCATGTCCAAACCACCATTAACATAATGACCCATTTACTCCAACCAAATGCACTCTTTAGCTCTAGTGTCCTGAATAAAAAATTGTAGTAAATTAAGTTAGGAAAACTATTAAAAATTTTTAATCTCAAATAAATCATATTAAAATATTTATCTTCGAAATACTATTGTGTATTTTAAAAGGGTAAAACTGGAATTTTTATCAAATTTTCAAATGAATGATCTAATCCCAAATATTCAATAAATGAACATATTTAGCACAATGTGAGGAAATTATGTCTTTTATTATCAAAAAAATATTCAACAAAATAGTGTTTTATCAACTCCCCCACACTTACCCTTTTGCACTCCTGGGTAAAACCTAATATCAAGTAAACATCAATATCAAATCAATTTTTTTTAAAACACACATCCTTGAGATTCAACAAATCCACCCCAAGAAACAAAAGATATAATGCCTCATAAAAACCATTTTTTAAGTTCTCCATTTATATCATTAAATATATTTCTACTTCATTTATCCTCTCAGGCACAAAACACTTACCACACTTGAATTTTCTCTTATCACACAAATGTCAATTTTTCAGCAATGTCTTTCTCATCAAAACTCATACAAGAGTCACCATAGGATTGATAAATTCTTATATCACCACCCAATATGAGTCAAGAACATATTTCTATCAATAGGACTTTCCAGGGTTGTTCTGTGTCTTTTGGTTGGTAGGATTTATATGTAAAAAATTATTAGGCTGAATGAGGGGGGCTTGACTCTTTTTAAAGCAAAATTGCATTAATCTAATTTTCACATAAATATGGTCTCCTCCTCAATCATCGTAGAATAAATTAATCATCATCATAATGAAAAATAAAGGAATGTTCACACCATTCATTATTTCAGAAGAAAAAATGTCAATATTCTCAAACATGATTTTCTTGAAATTTCCAGATAGGCACAACTTTATTCCTTTAGTAGAAGCTCTATAAAGGAATAACTTCACATATCATGAAATATCCAGAAAAGCCACAACTTCCAACATAATAATTTTTTTCCAGCATCAAATGCATCTCTTCAAAATTTAATTTTCCACCCGAAGTATCACAGAATGTGGTAGCACAACACAAGAAAACTCCCCCCCCACAATTAAGTTCAACTAGATTAAGCAATTTCACTTCAAGATTTGGTTAGATAGAGAAAATTGGATTGTAATGTGGCTAACCTAATATATTGTTTATGGATTCTAAGGGATACAAGGATTAAATATTCAAGGTAGGCCATTATAAAAAAGGATTATTTGAAATAGGTGCTTTAATACCAAACAAATGCCTCAATTATTTAAACATTAGTACCTCAAACCCTCAAGTTTTTATAGGAATAAATCAAATTTTGGTTAAATAAAGCATGGTTTGGTTCTATCAAGAAGTTAGGTAAATGTAAAGAATATGAAAATAATGGTTCATAAGCCTCACAGGAAAGTGATTTCAAATATAAAGTTAGTGAGATGTGGAATGGGATTAAAAATTCAGAGTACGTTTCATGAAATTACTAAAGATTTGAACTTGAAACAAAGTCATTTTTAGCATTTATTTAAGCTTAGTTTAATGGGAAAAATTATTTCACTTATTGATATGGATTTTAAAAATGGCGATGAGAATCATTTCAGCTCAAAAGTTTCAAAAACACACAAAAACAAAATTGAAAAATAAACACACAAAATTTGAAAAACACACAATTTTTTTGAAAATCATTGAAAAATAGGAAAACAATTGAAATTACTAAACTAAAATCTTCCCTCACCCACAATTAAAATATTTCATTGTCCTCAATGTTAACCCATGAGATGATATATGCACATGAAATGTATAATTTTAAATTGGAAAAATAATAAAAAAGTGAAAGGGTTAGGAACAACCTAATATGCTCAAGTGATGATGGGGTCATGCAGTGTGATGAAATCCAGTACATTAGTAGGAAGTCCCTCAATGTATTTTTTCAAATATTTCCCATTGAATATAAAGCTTTTTCCTGTGTCCTCTTGTGTTATCTGCACTACACCATAAAGAAAAACATTATTCACAACATAAGGACCTAAACATATGGAAGGCAACTTACCAGGCATCAGCTTTAGTCATGAACTGTAGAGAAGGACTTTCTCTCCTACATGAAACTCCCTTTGTTGGATAATTATATCATTAGATTCTTTTGATCTTTCCTTGTAGATCCTTGAGTTATCATATGAATACAATCGAATCTCCTCAAGCTCTTGAATTTGCAACATCCTTTGGATTCTTGCTTTTTCCAATTCCATGTTGCATTTCTTTATAGCCCAATATGCCCGATGATCAACTTCCATGGGGAGATGGCACGCTTTCCCAAAAAAATCTGAAATGGGGACATACTGATGGAAGTTTTGTATGCTATCATATATGCCCATAGAGCATCATCCAGGTGCTTTCTTCAATCCTTACTATTTAGCTGCACGATTTTCTCCAAAATTTGTTTCAACTCATGATTTGAAACCTCATCCTAGCCATTTGTTTGGGGTGGTATATTGTTGATGTTTTTTATGTCACCCAAATAAGGGAAGAAAGATTCCAACTACAGAAGTGTTTCCCTTGGTCACTGATGATGGCCTTCGGTACTCTAAACCTGCAAAAAATCTGTGCTTTGAAAAATTCCACAACAACATGAGAATCATCAGTCCTCGTGGCCTTAGCCTCCACCATTTTTCTCACATAATCAATGATAACCAAAATATACAGGAAACCAAATGAACTAGGAAAAGGACCCATAAAATCAATGCCCCATACATAAAAAATCTCACAGAATAATATGGGTTGCTAGGGCATCTCCTGTATCTGAAAGTGCGGCCGATTGTCGCCTATCGACTATTCAAAGTTCTGATGCTCTGTTAATGTGTATAGCAGCACCTGGGTTGAATCCTCAATAATGATACTATTTTAATAGTCTAATGTTTTTATTTGATTGTATTTTGATTGAGGGGGTTTGTTTGGAGAGCTTAAATGAAGTGATTAATGATTTGTGTTTAATTTAACAATTTGATAAAGATTGGGGTGAGTTTATTTTTAGGGATTTAAGCTTGTGATATCCTTGAGATTTGATTTATATTGCATTTAAATTAACATCCACTTTACAAGATAACGTTGATTGGAATTCCTAAGTGTTAAGGCTTTAATACAAGACTTAACTTATCTTAGGGTTATAATCTAAATTAGAGATTGTTTATGGTAGTTTATTTATGGTTCCAATAATCCATGGAAACCACACATTAAACAAATCATGTGATTAATCCATGAAATTCCAAGTTTCACATACACAATGTTAATTTAAAGAATATCCATCGAGCAAATGCTCTCAATCACTTAACATCTCCAAATTATAACTCACCCCAAATGTAGATTTAATCATCTATTGTTTTGGTTAATAATATGTTTGTGATTTTTATGATTATGAATTATAAATAGAAGAAAAACAATGGGATAAGAAAATATTTGTGCGTCGAACACACACACAAACAGTGAAGGTAATTAAATACTAACATTAGATTGAATGAGAAAGCATAATAAGAGAAGGGGATTCAAATATATTTAAACTATTTTAAGAACAATAATATTGTTTAACATATGTTTGATGATAATAATTGATGAAGAATAAGAAACTTTCATTAAAATTGAATTACAAAAACCCAGACTTACAAGATTACAAACGAAGAACAACACAAAAGTAAAAGGAAACAAAGAGATAAGGAAGGGTATCTAAATTAAAAACTTGAGTAAGGAAGGTCCTAAAAATACCTTTTAAAGTATTTGGTCGTTACAATATGTGCTCCTCTGTTCTGAAATTCCAATTCCTTTCAAGGAGTATAGGGGGATGTATTTATATCCCAATGTTGTGGACTGTTTGCATTCCAAAACCGCCCCTCCATTTTCATCGCTACTTTGATAAATTAGACAGCTGAATCTTGAGATATGATATTCTTACAAGTTTTATATAAATATCTCCTATGTCTACTCTAAAAATTTGGTGTCCATTGGACTTATAGATCCAAATTTATGGGCGGTTTATTAGATAAAGTTAATCTATCCATTTCAATCCAAACTTTTTTAAGTCCAAAATTTTAATGGGGTTTTAATAGCAATATGCCTTAAAATCAGAACAATTTATTCAATAAAGTCTTCCTCCTATATCACCTATTTAACACTTCAAAATATCATCTTTATTGTATGATGAAATCATGAGATATGTCATGAATACTGTACTGATTTTATTTACGGTCCAGAATGGTGGGATGAGTTTAAATGAATAATTTGGGCCCTTTGCCTTTGGATTTGGGACTTTAAATAGTACCAAGAACTTTTTAGGAGAATAAAGTAATTTGTACTTCATGGTGGATCCCAGAAATTAAATCTTCATGGATGGGCCAGTTTCTTCACAGATTCTGTGGGTCTTATTGTGTGGTCCATATGACCATTCAAATGGAATAATGGGCCAATAATTATTTCTAATGATATATGGAAAATTGAATAAGGAATACTAGAAAACAATAAAACCACAATTTGGATATGTAGGGTGAGAGTTATAAATAAAATAGAAAACTAACTCAATTGAACTACTTCTAAAAATGCTCAAAAATTATACTTAGTGTTAAAACATTAATATTTCACAAAAATTATGCGAATTTCATATAAAATCAGTAAAGGAAGTATATAATAAGTCATGAAAATATTAATAACATCAAATCACCCACACTTAGTCTTGTTAATGTCCTCATGTGAAACAAATATAAAAACATGAAAAAATCATTTTCACTCACCAACAAATATTAAAATTTTGTTTTCCCCGATCAGGGGAGGTTTAGACAATTTCAATCATCCATATTTAATTCCACCACAAGTTTTTACAGAAACAATGTTCCAAAAACAATTCATTTTTATTCTAAAATTTAGAAAAGGAAAATGTGGACACTCAAAACTCACACCTCTCAAGATGCTAAAATTAATTTATGGAGTTTCACTCATTCACCAACCAAAAGTGAAAATCTTAGAGTTTGAAAGAGCTTTCAACTTCCACTCCCTATCCAAAGTGAACAAGAATCAAGAGGTCTTTTTAAGGGGTTTTTATGTGGCTATGGGACTGTAGTAATATAATGTCCAAGAGAGAGAAGAAGAGGGGTAAACCACCAACATGGAAAAAGCAATGCACGTTTTTTTTGGAAATAAGACATGAAAGGAAATGGAAACACATATTTAAGTGGGAATTAAAATGTGAAATAAGACACAAAATAGGAAGGAAATATAAAGGGAATGATAAGATGAAATATTTACAAAACAAGAAACTTATCCCAATGACATAATAATACAATGCAAGTGTTTATTTTTCTTTTTTGCATTTTTTTCGAAAGTTGAACTTGAAAAAGATCTCACACTCATATCCCAACCCATGATTTATCTCCTCATGAAACTAATTTTAATAGTTATAACAAGATAAAAGATTGAGGAAGAGTGATTTTTTACCCACCCAAGACACAACCCATTCTTATTTTCATTTCTTTATTTTTTTTTAATTTTTTTGATTTTTTTTGAACACTTGTTAATAAAGTATTAAAAATTACATAAATGAAAGTACATTACATTCCTAAAACACACTTAATGACAACCTCTCCCCCACATTTAAATGGATGCTTTCCCTAAAGCATATAATAATATGGTGAAATCGACAATGGGTACCCAAAATGAAATCCATTCCCCCCACACTTAAATTTCAAAAAATTATGCAATGAAAATCCATGTTAATATTGGGTGAAAAAATGTATTGGTCCTGTAATATGCATATCAAAGAAAACAATTTCATAGGCTCAAAGGGGCTTTCAAAATTAGGATTAATGTATGGTTAATGGGAGGATATTTGGATATTATAATTCACATGTGGCTCATAAAATTCTTCTATCATATTAATGCACACCAAAGTAGGAAATTCAGCTTGGAGGTCCACAAACTCAAGACTAAAAAATGGAGGTGAAAACACACACAATTTGAAAAGATGCCATAGGTAGCCTTGGCATTAAAGAAAATGTTGTTCCTCACGGGTGTAGAAAATCATTTTCCAAACCAAAAAGTGAGCATTAAAAATTTGTTGGTTTTGACACAATATTATTTATCCAAATTTATGAAGAAACCACAAATTTTTTGAGATGAAACCATGTCTTTTGACTCCCAAAAATGGTTGGAAAAAATTTGAAAATTGGAAGGTGAGTAAGTATGACTCTTGATTTTTTGTATTTTTATTTTTTTATGATTTTTTTTGTTTTTTTTTGTTTTATTTAGTTTTTAATAAATATACACCCACACAAAAGAGAAAGAGAAAAAGAAATGGTTTGATAAAGAAAGTGGTAAAAAAATGAAAGATAGAGGAAGAATAAGAAAGAGGTAGAGAGAGGAAGAGAGAGAGAGAGAGAGTTAAAGGTAAAGAGTTGCCCCTGGTTTGGATTTGGTGGGTTGCCATCTCCATCTAATGGTGGGTCGACTATAGAAGTTGGGGATCTAGTGGAAGTCGATGTTGATCCAGGATTGTGCGTCCTCTCATGGTGATGCTTTTACCAATGTCCATTAAATGTGAATGTCCTTTTAGAAGAGGGTTCTTGGACTTGCACTACACCAAATGGATAAACATTAGTAATAATAAAAGGACCTTCCCAATGAGAATTAAGCTTACCTGGGTGAAGTCAAAATTGAGAATTGAAGAGCATTACCTTTTCAACTTCATGGAATACCTTTCTCAGGATGTGTTTGTCATGTAGTACCTTAGACTTTTCTTTGTACATATTGGAATTCTCATAGGATTCAAGTCGAAGCTCCTCCAGTTCATCCAATTGCAACAATCTTTCTTCACCAGATTTTTCACGATCAAAATTATAGTTTTTCATAGCCCAAAAAGTCTTATGTTGTATTTAAAATGGTAAATGACATGCTTTAACAAAAACTATCCTAAAAGGAGACATCCCAATGGGTATTTTATAGGTAGTTCAATATGCCCAAAGTGATTCACCTAGTCTTTTAGGCTAGTCTTTTCTGGTGGGTTTTATAATTCTCTCAAGCACTCTTTTCACTTGTATATTAGAAAGTTCTACCGTGCCATTTGTTTGGGGGTGATATGCAGTTGAAGTTTTATGTACAAAACCATTTTTTTTCAAAAGAGATTCCATGGTTCTATTACAAAAATGGGTTCCTAAGTCACTTATCAAGTCACGTGGTGTGCCAAATTGGTGGAAGATGTGTGTCTTTAAGAACTCACTAACAGTTTGTGAATCACCCTTTCTAGTGGGTTTGGCCTTGACCCACCTAGAAACATAATAAACCGCAATAAGAATGTATGATAATCCATTATAATTGGGGAATGGTCCCATGAAATTGATTCCCCAAACATCGAAGATCTCACATAAGATTAAATAATTTTGGGATATTTCATTTCTTTTGGAAATTGTGCCAAACTGTTGGCAAGTGGGACATGATTGTTAGAACTCATGTGAGTCCTTGAAGAGTGAAGGATAGAAGAATCCAGAGTCTAGGACCTTTTGGTAGGTCCTTTGTTGTCCAAAATGTCCACCACTAGGCATTGAGTGACAGAATTCTAAGATGGAAGAATGCTCATTTTCATCAAAACATCTCTTAATTACCATATCTACCCCAGTTTTCCAAAGTTTATTTTCTTCCCAAAAATAGTATTTGAATCGATTTTCAACTTCATTTTTTGTTATTTTGATTTTTTTTAGGAAAAACACTAGAATCAAAGTAATTTACAATTGGGGCATATCATGGTATTTTTGGAGTGAGAGATGAAAGGTGTTCATTTGGAAATTCTGGATCAATTATTTCAGAATGAGAAGAATTACGAATTCTACTCAAGTGATCAGCCATGGGGTTTTCTTTTCCTGGTCTATCTTTGATTTCATGGTAAAACTCTTATATAATTAGGATCCATCTTATTAGCCTTGGTTTGGAATCAATTTTCTTGAGTAAGAACTTTATAGTATAATGTTCTGAAAAGAAGTAGATTTTGGCACCTAAGAGATAGGGCCAAAATTTATCTAAGGAAAAAAAACACTACAAAAAGTTCCTTTTTAGTCACAGTGTAGTGATATTGAGTTTCATCCAATGTTTTGGCGGCATAATAGATGACATGAGGGATTTTTTCTCTTCTTTGACCAAGAACAGTACCAACAGCTCTATCACAAGAATCACACATCAACTCAAAGGGTAAGAACCAATCTGGGGGTTGGATTATTGGGGCAGATGTAAGAGCAGTTTTGAGTTCAACGAAGGCTCTCATGAAAACCACATCGAAATGGAAAGTGACATAATTTTGGAGCAACCGAGTGAGAGGGAGGGAAATACTACTGAAGTTATGGATGAATCTCTGATAGAAACTAGCATGACCGAGAAATGAACGGATGTCTTAAACAGATGTGGGTTCTGGAAGTGATCGGATCACTTCAATTTTGGTAGGATCAACTTCAATACCCTCTTTTTAATCTATGTGCCATAGAACAATCCAATTTGTAACCATGAAGTGATTTTTCAAAATTTAACAGAAGGTTACACTTGACACACTTTTTAAGGACTAGAGAGAGAGAATTCAAGCATGATCCAAATGACTCACCATAAATGGTAAAGTCATCCATGAAGACTTCCATGCAGTGTTTAATGAATTCATAAAAGATACTCATAATACACCTCTGGAATGTTGTAGGAGCATTGAAAAGGCCAAAATGCATTATCCTATATGCATATGTTCGAAAAGGTAAAGTGAAAGTATCTTTTCTTGGTCTTGAGGTGCGATTGGGATTTAGAAGTAGCTATTGTATCCATCAAGAAAGAAATAGTGTGACTTTCCAGCAAATCGTTCTAGCATTTGATCAAGGAATGGAAGAGGGTAGTGATCTTTTCCTATTTCAACATTCAATTTCCAGTAGTCAATGCACACGCGCCATTTGTTCTTCACTTGAGTTGTGACTACCTCCCCCTGTTCATTTGTGACAACAATTATCCCAACCTTCTTAGGTTAAACTTGAATTGGACTAACCCATTCACTATCAGAAAATTGGGTATATAATACCATCTTGAAGAATCTTGGTGATCTCTTCCCTAACTACCTCAAGTATGAGCGGATTGATTCTTCTTTGTGGTTGTCTAATTGGTTTGGATGATTCCTCAAGATGGATGTGATGCACGCAAAGAGTAGGGTTGATTCTTGGTATGTCATCTAGGGTCCAACCTAAGGCCTTTTTGTTTTCCTCTAACACTTGAACAAGTTTTAACTCCTCAGTTTCAGTAAGTGAAGAAGAGATAATGACAGGATAAGAGTGATCATGGAAAAGGAATGCATATTTTAGGTGTTCAGAAATAGGTTTCAGATCAGTCCCATATTTCATATGTGGGTTAGACAACTCAGGAATGGAGGAAGGGACTTCAATTTTTTTAGATTCATTTTCCTTAATACTGTCCAAGGTGGAGAAGTAGAGATCGGAGTTGATGTGGGATTCAAGAGAGTTTTCAAGTTCCACTAGATTAATGGAGTCTATGAATGAGAGGTCTACATAAACATCACCATTTATGACTTGGTTAATCATGGTGTAGATTTTGCCAGATCCTTTATCATTTGAACATGAAGAACATGATGGATTGGGGTTCAATTGACTCTTAGAAGTGTCTTCAGAAGCATGTATTGAGAATGCAGAGTGATCCTCAGATGGGTATCACATGTCTTGGAAAATGTTGAACTTGACTAGTTGGTCACCAAATTCCATGGATAAGATGCCTGAATGGAAATCAATCTTAGTTCTCACTGCAATTAGGAATAGTCTTCCTAGAATTAAGGGAGATCGAGAACAGTTCGTGTCAGCTTCCATGTCAAGGACATAGAAATCAGCTCAGAATATAAGATCATTAACACGAACAAGGACATCCTCAATTATACCCTCAGGACAAGCAGTGCTTCGATTGGCCAATTGAATGACAACACCCGTTGGATGTAAGGGACCTAGACCAAGGTTGAAGAAGATGGATTTTGTCATGAAATTAATTAAGGCTCCTAGGTCTATGAGTTCATCATCGAAGTTGGAACTTCCAATTTGGCATGGAACAGTAAAGGTCCTTGGATTTTTTCACTTTATGGGAATAGACTGTTGGGTGGAACCATTTTCTAAGGTCCCAAGTTCCCTCTTGTGAGTGACAAATTTCATAAGAAACTTGGAATAATTAGGGATTTGTTTTATGGCATCTAAGAGGGGAATGTTCACATCAACACGTCTAAACTAGTCGAGCATTTCAGGATCGGGTTAAAAGGACTTCTTTGGATTAGAAATGACTTGAGGAAAAGGAATTGGGTTCCCAAGTGGAATAGAAGGAAGTGAGGGAATTACTTCATATTACTTTTTCAAGTTTATTTTCCTTTTCATTTTCTATGTCAACATTCAAATGGGTTTGTAGGAATTATCTTGAGGCATAGCAATTTTCTTCCCCAATCTAAGTGGAATTGCACTTACATTACCCTTGGGGTTGGGTAATGTTTTAGCTAGAAGTTGGGAATAATTGGATGGTTGCTGCTGACTAAGGTGGGATTCAAGTTGACCAATTTGGGTTTCAAGGTTTTTGAGGCTGGAACGAGTGAAGGAGGCAAGATCTTCAACTGTAGTTTCCCATGATTTCTTGGAAGAAGAGGTCTGTCCCGAATTGGGATTGCCTTGATTTTGGTTCTTGGGAAAGCGATTGTATTGGTTTGGGAATTGGGAAGGCTCATTAGGATAGTGGAATCCAGGAAGAAGATTGTTCCTTTGTTGTTAAGGAACAAAAGGATAAGGTTGTTGGAAGTTACCAACACCTTGACCATATTGAAACTGGTTTGGGTTTTGAGGAGGGAATTGAGGGGGATGAGAGACAGGATTACCATACCTCAGGCCTTGGTTATAGGAAGAAGAGAAGGTCTCAGAGTGAGTTTGGTTGAAGTTTCTAATGAACTAACCTGATTCTTGAGGGTTGGGGTTCTGCTGAGAATATGTAGAATTGAGCTCCATTGGTTCAGATGAATCAGATTGATCCTCTTGAAGTTGTGGACATGTGTCTATTGGATGAGATAGTGAGTTTCAGACTCCATAGTTTTTGATAGGTCTAAGAAACAAAGATTAGAGAGAAGATGAGGTTGGGGCTTTGGATGCCACATTTAGTTGTCACACAAGACCTGTAAGTTCACTCATCCACTCGGTCATCTTGTTTGGCTCTATGGATTGATTATATTGGACCTGTTTTATTTGAGAATGTGCTCGAATATGAAATTTTTGTGTGTTTGCAGCCTATTGCTTATAAGATCTCTTGCAGCTTCAAGAGTTTTATCAACTAGATCACCACCACTTTAAGCATCAATGAGAGTTCTCTCCATCACCAATAAACCCTCATAGAGGTATTGGATCAAGATTTGATCAGGGATTTGGTGGTGTGGGTAGGTTTTAATAAGATTTTTGAACCTCTCCCAGTACTCATGGAGTGATTCACTTGGTAATTGAAAAATACCACTTATTTCCTTTAGGATAGAAGCAGTATGAGAAGAAGGAAAGAATTTCTCTAAGAAGAGTCAATTCATTTCATTCCATGTGGTTATGGAACCAGGAGTAAGGTAGTAGAGTCATGACTTGGTGGAGTAAGCTATGGAGAATGGGAATGCTCGAAGTTTTATTTGTTCCTCAGAAACCCCTTGAGGCTTCATGGTAGAACACACCACTTTGAACTCTTTAAGGTGGAGATGTGGATCCTCACTAGCTAGCCCGTAGAAATGAGTAATAAGATGAATAAAACCCGATTTTAGTTTTAGGTCAGCCTCTATGTTTGTATATTTAATACCAAGAGGTTGGTAATTCATATCAAGGGAAACAAGTTCTTTAAGTGTTTGTTCCCTAGGATTGACCATATCTAATTCAATTGGTTGGACAAGAACTGGTTCTGGATTTATTTGATTATCCCTGATGTACCTCCTAAGTTGGCAAAGTGTTCGCTCAATTTCAGGGTCAAACAAATCTAAGGGATTGTTTAGGAGGCAACGAGGCATTCAGAGAGATGTTGGAAGAGAGAGAAAGACAGGTTTTTCTTTGTGTTTTTTTCATTTTTTTTAATTTTTGTTTTTTGTTTTTCTTACAATAACTAGAAACTAATGACTAATTAATTGCACCATCCCAGGCAATGATGCCATTTGAAATCACATCCGATTATCACCTATAGACCATTCAAAGTTCCGATGCTCTGCTAATGTGTATAGTATCACTCGGGTCGAATCTTCAGCGATGATACTCTTTTAATAGTCGAATGTTTTTAGTTGATTGTATTTTGATTGGGGGGGGGGGGGGGTTGTTTACAGAGCTTAAATGAAGTGATTAATGATTTTTGTTTAATTTAACAATTTGATAAATATTTTTGGTGAGTTCATTTTTAGGTAGTTAAGCTTGTGATATCCTTGTGCTTTGCTTTATATTTCATTTAAATTAACACCCACATTACAAGATAACGTTGATTGGAATTCCTAAGTGTTAAGGCTTTAATCCAAGACTTAACTTATATTAGGTTTATAATATCAATTAGAGCTTTTTATGGTAGTTTATTTATGGTTCCAATAATCTATGGAAACCACACGTTAAACAAATCATGTCATTAATCCACGACATTCTAAGTTTAACATACACAATGTTAATTTAAATAATATCCATCGAGAAAATTCTCTCAATCACTTAACATCCCCAAATTATAACTCACCCAAATGGTAGATTTTCTAATAAATTTTTTTGGTTAATAATCAGGTTTTAATGTTTATGATTATGAATTATAAATAGAATAAAAATAAAGGGATAATAAAAAATTTGTGCGTCGAACACACACAAACAATGAAGGGAATTAAATACGAAATTTAGATTGAATGAGAAAGCATAATAAGGGAAGGTTATTCAACTGTATTTAAACTATTTTAAGACCATTAATATTATTTAATAGAATTTGGATGAGAATAATAGATGAAGAAGAAGAAACATGCATTAAAAAATAATTACAAAAACCAAGACTTACAAGATTAAAAACGAAGAACAACACAAAAGTAAAAGGAAACAAAGAGAGGAGGAAGGGTATATCAAGTGAAAAATTGAGTATAGAAGGTCCTACAAATACCTTGGAAAGGATTTGGTCATGTCAATATGTGCTCCTCTCTTCTAAAATGACAACTCCTCGCAAGGAGAGGAGGGGGATGTATTTATAGCCCAATGTTATGGAATGTTTCCATTCCAAAACTTCCCTTACACTTGCATCGCCACTTTGATAAATTAGACAGCCGAATATCAAGATATGATATTATTACAAGTTTTATATAAATATATCCTCTATCCACTCTGAATATTTGGCGGCCATTGGACTTAAGGAGCCAAAGTTATGGGTGGTTGATTAGACAAAGTTGATCTTCCCATTTCAATCCAAAATTTTTGAAATCCAAAATTTGGATGGGTTTTTGAATAGAAATATGCCTTAAAATCTGATTTTTTTTTCAACAAAGTCTGCCTCCTATATCTCCTCTTTCACACTGAAAAATATCAGCTTGATTTTATGATTAAATCATGAGATATGTCATGAATACTGTACTAATTTTATTTCCCTGCCAGAATGGTGGGTTGAGTTTAAATGAATCATTTGGGCCCCTTGTCTTTGTATTTGGGCCTTGAAATTTTTATAAAAGTCTCCTGACATTTTCCCCCAAACATTAGAGGAGAATAAAGGAATTTGGGATTCATGGTGGATCCCAGAAATTAATTCTTCATTGATGGGACGGTTTCTTCACAGATTCTGTGGGTCTTCTTGTGTGGTCCATATGACCATTTAAATGGCAGAATGGGCCAATAATTCCTTATAATGATATATGGGGAAATAAATAATGATTCCTAAAAAAAAGAAACACATAATTTGGATCTTTAGGGTGAGATTTATAAATAAAATAGTAAACCGACTCAATTGGACTACTTCTAAAAATGCTCAAAAATTATACTTAGTATTAAAACATTAATATTTCACAAAAATTATGCACATTTAATATAAAATCAGTAAAGGGAGTATATAATAAGTCATGAAAATATTAATAAAACTAGTCTCCTAGAAATATCACCAGTGGGTTGGCAATGTGAACACGACTTACAAAACACATGAGCATCATGGAATAAACAAGGCCAATACAATCCAGAGTCAAAAACCTTCCTAGCTGTCCGTTGGGGTCCAATGTGTCCAAAATAAGAAAGTGTGTGATAGAATTGTAGAACAAACTCAAAATCATGATTAGGAACACACCTCCTAATAACTTGGTGACTACACATGCTCTATAAGTAGGGATCATCCCACACATAAAACCTAGACTCACTCTTTAATTTTTGGACTTGATGTTTCTTTCAATTTGCAGGAATTTCATAGGCCACAAGGTAGTTAACTAAATAATCATACCAAGGATTCATACCTGATATGAAATAAAGATGCTCATCGGGGAAAGTATCCCGGAGTGGTACATAGTCCATGGTGTCATCCTCAAGTGTGTGAGTAAGCCTACTCATGTGGTCCGCCACAAGGTTTTTTGACCCCTTCTCATCCTTTATCTCAATATCAAATTCTTGAAGAAGGAGAATCCATCGGATAAGTCTTGTATTTGTATTTGGTTTCTTCAAAAGGTACCTCAGAGTTTCATGGTCAGAAAAAACAACTACTTTAGAGCCCAATAAATATGAATTTTTTTTTATCTAAAGCGAATATGACGGCCAAAAACTCATTTTCTATGATTGTGTAGTTTGATTGAGATGAATCCAGTGTCCTCATAGCATAGTCAATCACATGTGAATGTCCCTCCACCCTCTGTGATAAGGAAAATCCAACTAAAAAGTTGGATGCATCACACATATTCTCAAAAGTAATGTCCCATTATGGGGGTTGTATGATCAGTGGAGTGTCCAGACACTTATTTAGCTCATCAAATGATACCCTGCATGATTCCTCAAACACAAAATCAGAATCCTTTTGAAATAATTACGATGAAGGAAGAGCAACCTTACTAAAATATTTGACGAATCACCGATAAAATCTTACATTCCCTAGGAAAGATATAACATCATGCACACATGAAAGATATGGTAGGTATGAAATAATATCTACCTTAGATCTATCAACCTCTATCCCTTGTTTTAACACTACATTCCCTAAGATAATGTCATGCTCTACCATGAAATGACACTTTTCAAAGTTCAAAACTAGATTGTCCCCAATACAACGATTCAAACCCTTTCCCAAACTAGAGATACAATCATCAAATGAAGACCCATACACTATAAAATCATCCATGAATACCTCCATGCAGGTCTCAATAAAATCAAAAAAAATACTCACAATGCATCTCTGGAAGGTACCTGGGGAGTTGCAAAAGTCCAAATGGCATCCTCCGGTTGGAAAATGTGCTGAAGGGACAAGTGAATGTTTTCTTCTATTGATCCTTTGGAGAAATAGTAACCTAAAAATACCTATAAAATCCATCCAAGAAACAATAGTGTGTTTTCTCAGCTAGTCTCTCAAGCATCTGATCATTAAATGGGAGGGGGGAATGGTCCTTACGAATGGATTGATTTAGTTTCCTATAATCAATACACACATGCCAACTACTTTGTACCCTCATCGGAACTAACTCATCTTTATTATTTTTAACAACATTAACATCACTTTTCATAGGTACAAACTGAATAGGATTCACCCACTAGGAATCTGAAATAGGATAGATTATACCCGCCTCAAGTAAATTTTCAACCTATTTTTTACTAACTTCCAGAAGGGTTGGATTGAGTCTCCTTTGTGGTTGCCTAACCGGTTTATCCCCATCCTCTAAAATAATCCTATACATTCTAATGGAGGGGCTAATACCTGATATGTCCACCAAGGTCCACCTGATTTCCCTGATATTCTCCCTCAAAAGATTCAAAAGCTTTTCTTCATGTTCAAAAAGAATATTATTAGAAACTATAATAGGTAATCTCTCGCCACTTAACAAGTATGAGTATTCGATATTTGGTGACAATGGTTTGAGTTCTAGTGCAGGGGGTGGTGTGTGGATGGAGACATCGAAGGAACTGAAATATGTGCTCATAGAGCATCAGTATCAGAATATAAATCACCACAATAAGAGAATAAAACATCAAATCTATTAGTATAGTGAACAGTCATGTCATAATCAGTGTTCATATGATCAAAATCAGAATATGATTCCATTTCAAAATCAAATATAAGAGTCTTGTTAATTATAAACAGGTGTGGAAGTACTCTTAGACATAAAACTAGAACCAATGCTCCTAATCTCCCTAAGTACAGGAAAATAAAAATCCATGGGGCTTTTACTTGGTGGTTCAAAATGGGAGATAAAAAAAGAAAAATGGCCTTCTGAGGGGTACTTCATGGATTCCATGACATTAAATATCACAAATTTATCTCCAAAATCCATGAAAAGTGTACCCTCATTGACATTTATTATAGTTTCTGAAGTTTGGAGGAAGATTATACCTAAGATAATGGGAGCATGAGAACTTACCTGATCATCCTCCATGTTAAACACGTAGAAATATATTGGAAAGATCATGTCTCTTACCCAGACAAGTACATCCTCAAGGACTCCCACTGGATATGTTATAGCTCTATTTGCCTACTGCACCACTACTCTCATCAGTTTCAACAGAAAAACCTATAAAGAAGAGAATACAGAGTGAGGCATCACATTTATGGAAGCTCCCAAATCACAAATATCATCATAAAAGTGAAACTCCCCTATAGTGCATGGGATAGTGAATGTCCTGGGATCCTTGCACTTTGTTCGCATTGCTTGATTTTGTGTAATGAGTGCTGACACATTCCTTCCAAGATTGATCCTCCCATTCCCCTTGATTTATCTTTGATTAGTACATATTTCTTTCAGGAATTTTACATACCTTGGGATATTCTTAATGGCCTCAATAAGGGATGTGTTTATCTCCACATGCTTGAATGTGTCCAAAACCTCCTTTTTCATCGCCTCCTCAACCATCTTCCTGATTTGAAAAATCCTATTTGGAAATGGAAGGGGTTTAAGAGGAACATCATCAATTTTTTTCTTACCTTTATCTTTCTCCATTGGTTTCTCTTCAGCTGGTCTTGAATAGAGCTTCTCTGGAGTTGAGGTGAATCCTGGTGGAACTATAGGTGCAGATATATCAATTGTTTTCTTCCTACTTCACAATGTGATGGCACGAACATTCCCTTTGTGATTTGGAGTAAGTTGGAAAGCTATATTTCCAGAATTCTTACTTATTAGTTCATGAAGGGTTGTGGAAATCTGGCACATTTGAGTCTTCAACTCCCTCAGCTTCGAACCTTGACTCTTCAACCCATTCTGTTGATTAAGAAAAATTTGCTTCAAAACTTCATCAATGTTAGAATCTACCTTTGGTTGAGAGTTCCCTTGTTGTTTACTTGTTTCTTCTTGAGCTTAAAATGTCCTTTGGGGTTGTTGGAAACCCTGTTGGTTGGGTGGAGGCTGCTGGAAATTTTGTTGAAAAGGGGGCCTTTGTTGTTGTCCAGATACATACCTCATGTCTGATTGATCCTTACAACCTTGGTTTTATGTTGGAGCAAAGGAATCAAGATTCTTTTGGGGATATGGCTATTGTTTTTTCTGATATGGTCTCCTTGGGAATACAGCTGCACAATCCTCGGACTCTTGTAACTGGGGAAAAAAGTCAGTTGGGTGGTCTATTTCAGTGCAAATGCCACATGGCCTTATAAAAGTGGGTTGGGTTGTTTTTTGAGCCAATGAAATCTACCTCACCATAGTGGTAAATTATTCAAACTTAGTATCAATAAAATGACTTTCAAGCGAAGAAGGAATTACCAGATGTACACCTATGACATGCGGTGTACCTCGATCACCAAATTGTTGGGAGTTTTGGGCCATTTTTTTCAATAAATTAATGTGCAGCTACTGCTATCTTGTCTACCAATGCTCCTCTAACTACAGAATCCACCATTATTCTATCCATAGGTGTGAGTCCTTCATTGAAGTATTGGATGAGGATTTTATCACTGATTTGGTGTTATGGGAAACTTGAACACATCTTCTTGAATCTCTCCTAGTACTCATACATTGACTCTCCTTAGGCTTGCTTGATCCCAGATATCTATTTTCGAATGGATGTGGTCCTTGATGTTGGAAAAAATATCTGCAAGAAAAGGCGTTTCAAATTGTTCCAAAAAATTATATCTTCAGGTTGTAAATAATACATCTAGTATTTTACAGTTCCATCAAGTGAAAATGGTAATGCTATTAGTTTGATTTGATCTTCAGAAACATTTCTTAGTTTTAAGTTTGAGAAAACCATATTAAATTATTTTAAATGTTTATTTGGATCCTCACAAGATAATCCATCAAATTTTGGAAGAAGGTGAATTAATCCAGATTTTAGTTCAAAGTCTAATTCGAGATTTGGGTATGAAATGAAATTTTATTGATAATTAATATAAGGTCCATCCAATTCTCGAATGGTTATATTAATTTCATTTCCATAATTTTCATCCATTGGTTCTTGTTTTAATTTAGACTTACAAGTGTTTCCAATTTCAATGTTATTGGAGTGGATGAATTCTCCAACTGGTCAAATGTTGAAACTTCTCATAGACTGAGAATGTCTGATTCGATCCCTAAGGCTATGTTCAATCTTAAGGTCAAGATCTAAGAGATCTTTGGGATTATTTTGTGTCATAAATCAAATAAAAATTAAAAGAAGTAAAGTGGACCATATTAAAATATAAATGAGATTTTTGAGTTGATGGTCTAAAAATAAGAAGAAGAAAATAAAAGAAGAAGAAAAAATTCAGATTGGGTAAAGAAGGAAGAAAGGAGAGAAGAAATGAATAAAATTTAAAATAAAATAAATACCTCCAATTGGTTTGTATAATTACTTTCCTCTCCAAAAATGTTTCCAATTTGAAAGACACTGTTGTGGGAACCCTCAAATGATTTGTGATTTTTTGGTTACTTAGGTGCAGCAGAGTGGCTGACCAATGTCATCTCTCAAAGGAGGAAGTAAATTTGACAATTTATTAAAGGTATTTTAAAAATAAAATAAAAAGGAATAATAACACTAATTTATAGGATTTGGGGGGTTTTTACTGGTCATAAAACAAGAATAATTTTGATGGAAGAAGATCGTATAGTATTTCTGTTTTTATTTTTGAAATGAAGTTCGATTAAAAAGACACAACAAGAAGAGGTTTTTTAGACAATATTTAAAAGATGTAATCGATATAAATCTACCTCTTCATTTACTTATTAATCATTATCATTTAAATTAATATCCACTTAATTATGATCCCCTAATTTGTTAACCCCCAAACCCTACGAGAATTAACTTTACCACAAATATGAAGAGAATTTAACCCTAGGCTATCTTCAGAACATGCAATCACAACAACCTACTTTGATTGATGTTCTAAGGATAGCTTATGGTCAGTGGTAAATTAAGTCACATTTCCATTATGGAAAACAATTATTAATTGAACTTATGGATTATATTTTAACTCTACAAATTTATCCTGTGTGGTCTTGTTTTACCGATTAAGTTTTCACTATCACAATTTACACAATACTCGACCTCGCATGTTTTTGTGTTAATTGTTAAATTGATTCCTTAGTTTATTTTAATTTAAAAAATAAATTCATGGATAATATTAAGTGAATTAAATTATCTCAATGAATCAAAATAATTAAATTAAGTGGGTAGAAGATAGATAGATCACTAAGAGAACTACTCTTCCATGGTCGGTGTGGTGATCATGGAGACGTTTTGCATGAGAAAAGGATTGAAAGGGTAGAATCCAATATCATCTCCACTCTTGATTCCAACCCAAATAGGATGAGTAAAGAATAATATAATTGAAAAAATTGAATAAAAGAGAAGAAATAAAATAATAACAAAGAAGTTTATTACACAAATGAAAACATTACAACATGAAGAAGAGAAGAAGGCTTTGATGAGGGGATCCTTTCTTCAAGAGATAACCCTGTTACAATGGTTGGATAATTTGGGTGAAACAAATTCTCCTCTGTATTAAATCTCTTAATACACATCCCAACCCTTACAAATAAAAAAATACATATTTATATAGTGGAGGGGAGGCTAGGTTAAAAGTGGTTTCAAGTGTGAATGAGATGATTCTTTCAAATATTTTAATCCCACTTGAACTGCCTTCTTCACCACTAAAATTCATTAATTAGATATCTTTACAGATAGATAATATGTGAAAAATTGGGTTTCGATCCCCTCTAAAAATTTGGGATTAATCCATGCATGAATCTAGAAGATATGACCCAAACACTAAAGTGATGTCCAATCTCACATGTCCATCCCACTATTGATTTAATGTCCCATTTACTCCATCCAAATGCACTATTTACCTATAGTGTCCTGAATAAAAGTTGTAGTAAATTAAGTGAGGAACACTGTTACAACATTTTAAGTTCAAATAAGTCATACAAAAATATTTATGTGCGAAATACTATAGTGTATTTTAAAAGGGTAAAACTAGAATTTTCATCAAATTTTCAAATGAACGATCTAATCCAAAATATTTCATAAATGAACATATTTAGCACAATTTGAGGAAATTATGTCATTTATTATAAATGAAATATTCAACAAAATAGTGTTTTATCAACTCCACCACACTTACCCTTTTGCACTCCTGGGAAAAACCTCATATCAAGTAAACATCAACATCAAATCAAAACAAATTTTAAAACACATATCCTTGGGATACAACAATTCCACACCAAGAAACAAAAGATATAATGCCTCATAAAAATGATTATTTCAATTTCTACATTTATATCATTCAATATATTTCCACTTCATTTATCCTTCGATGCACAAAACACTTACCTCACTTGAATTTTCTCTTATCACACAAATGTCAATTTTTTAGCAATGTTTTTCTCATCCAAACTCATACAAGGGTCACCATAGGCTTGATAAATTCCTAAATCACCACCCGATGTGAGTCAAGGACATATGTTTATCATGAGGACTTTCCAGGGTTATTTTGTGGCTTTTGGTTGGTAGGATTTAGATGTGAAAAATTATGAGGCTGGATGAGGGGGAATTGACTCTTTTTGAAGAAAAATTACATTAATATAATTTTAACTTAAATATAGTCTCCTACTCAATCTTCATAGCATCAATTAATCTTAATCATCATGAAAAATAAAGGAATGTTCACACCATTCAATATTTCAGCAGCAAAAATGTTAATCTTCTCAAAAATGATTTTCTGGAAAGTTCCATACATGTACACCTTTCTTCCTTTATTAGAAGCTCCATAAAGGCATAACTTCACATATCATGAAAGCTCCAGAAAAAAAACAACTTCCAACATAATGATTTTTTTCAGCAGCAAGCACATCTCTTTCAAATTTAATTTTACACTCGAAGTATCATAGAATGTGGTAGCACAACACAAGACAACTCCCCCCACACTTAAGTTCAACTAGATTAAGCAATTACACTTCAAGAGTTGATTGGATAGGGAAAATTGGCTTTTAATGTGGCTAACCTAACAGGCTGTTTATGGATTCTATGGTCTATAAGGATTAAATTTTAATGTTAGGACATTATAAAAAGGATTATTTGAAATAGAGGCTTTAATACCAAACAAATGACTCAATAATTTAAATATAAGTACCTCAAACCATCAAGTTTTGATAGGTATAAATCAAATTTTGGTTAAATCAAGCATGGTTTGGTTCTCTCAAGAAGTGAGGTAAATTTAAATAATATGAAAATAATGGCTTATAATCCTCACAAGAAAGTGATTCAAATATAAATACAGTGAGATGTGTCATTGGATTCAAAATTCAGAGTACTTTTCATGAAATTAATAAAGATTTGGACTTGAAACAAAGTCATTTTTATCATTCAATTAAGCTTAGTTTCATGGGATAAATTGTTTCACTTATTGATATGGATTTCAAAAATGGTGATGAGAATCATTTCAACTCAGAAGTTTCAAAAATAGCAAAAAAAAAAAAAGAAATTGAAAAAGAAATAGTTTTTTTTGAAAAACACACAATTTTTTGTTTGAAAATAATTTAAAAACAAAAAAACAATTGAAATTAATAAACTAAAAGGTTCCCTCCCCACACTTAAAATATTGAATTGTCCTCAATATGAACCCATGAGATGATATAAGCACATGAAATGTATAATTTTAAATAGGACAAAGAATAAAAAAGTGAAAGGGTTAGAAATAGCCTAATATGCTCAAGTGATGATGGGGTCATGCAGTGTGATGAAATCCACTATATGAGTAGGAAGTCCCTCAATGTATTTTTTTAAACATTGTCCATTGACTGTAAATCTTCTTCCTGTGTCCTTTTATGTGATCTACACTACACCATAAGGAAAAACATTAGTCAAAACATAAGGACCTAACCATATGGAACACAACTTACCATGCATCATCTTCAGTCGTGAACTATAGAGAAGACTTTCTCTCCAACATGAAACTCCCTTTGTTTGATAATTCTACCGTGAGATGATTTTGATCTTTCATTGTAGATCCTTGAGTTCTCATATGAAGACAATCTAATCTCCTCAAGCTCTTGAATTTTCAACTTCCTTTGGATTTCATCTTGTGCCAAATCCATGTTGCATTTCTTTATATCCCAATAATCTTGATACTCAACTTCCATGGAGAGATGGTACGCTTTCCCAAAAAAAATCCGAAATGGGGTCATACTGATAGATGTTTTGTATGCTATCTTATATGACCATAGTGCATCATCTAAACCCTTGCTCCAATCTTGTCTATTCGGTTGCACGGTTTTCTCCAAAAAAATTTTAAGCTCACGATTTGAAACCTCATTCTGGCCATTTGTTTGGGGGTGGTAAGGTGTTGATGTTTTGTATGTCACCCCATACTTCTGAAGAAGGGAAGTAAGATTCTGAGTGAAGAAGTGTGTCCCTTGGTCATTGATTATGGCCTTTGGTACTCCAAACCTACAAAAAAACCATTCCTTGACATAGTCCACAACAACATGAGAATCATCAATCCTGGTGGCCTTAGCCTCCACCCATTTTCTCACATGATCAACGACAACCAAAATATATAGTAAACCAAATAAACTCGTAAAAGGACCCATAAAATCAATTCCCCATACATAAAAAATCTCACAAAATAATATGGGTTGTTGGGGCATCTCATGTCTCCTAGAAATATTACCAGTGGGTTTGCAATGTGAGAACGACTTACAAAACTCACGAGCATCATAGAATAAACTAGGCCAATACAATATGGAGTCCAAAACTTTCCTAGATATCCTTTGGGGTCTAAAGTATCCATCACAAGCAAGTGGATGATATAACTGTAGAGTAGACTCAAACTCATGATCAGGAACACACCTCCTAACAACTTGGCCACTACACATGCGCCATAAGTAGGGATCATCCCACACATAAAACCTAGACTCAATCTTTAATTTATGGACTTGATGTTTCATTAAATTTGTAGAAATTTTAGAGGTCACAAGGTAGTTAACTAAATCAGCATACCAAGGATGTGTACCTGATATGAAATAAATATGCTCATCGGGGAAAGTATCCCGAAGTGGTACCTGGTCCATGGTGTCATCCTCTAGTGTGTGAGTAAGCCTACTCATGTGGACCGCCACAAGGTTTTCTAACCCCTTCCTGTATTTTATCTCAATATCAAATTCTTGAAGAAGTAGAATCCATCAGATAACTCTAGGATTTGTTTCTGGATTCTTCAAAAGGTACCCCTGAGCTGCATGGTTAGAAAAAAAACTACTTTATAGCCCAATAAATATGAACAGAATTTATGTAAAGAAAATATAATGGCAAGAAACTAATTTTATATGGTTGTGTAGTTTGATTGGGCTGAATCCAATGTCCTCAAATCATAGGAAATCACATGTGAACATCCCTCCACCCTCTGTTATAAGACATCTCCAACTGCAAAGTTTGATGCATCACACAAAAGCTCAAAAGGAATGCCCCATTGTGGGGGTTGTATAATCAGTGGAGTGGTTAGAAACTTCTTCATCTCATCAAATGATACCCTGCATGAATCATCAAACACAAAATCAGAATCCTTTTGAAGTAATCGCGACAAAGGAAGAACAATCTTACTAAAATATTTGATGAATCTCCATTAAAATTCTGAATCCTCTAGGAATGATCTAACATCACACACACATGAAGGATAGGGTAGAGATGAAATAATATCTATCTTAGATCTATCAAACTCTATCCCATGTTTAGACACTACATGCCCTTTGACAATGTCATGCTTTACCATGAAATGACACTTTTCAAAGTTCAAGACCAGATTCTTCTCAATACAATGATTCAAAACCTTTCCCAAACTAGAGATACAATCATCAAATGAAGACCCATACACTGTAAAGTCATCCATGAATACCTTCATTCATTTCTCAATAAAATCAGAAAAAATACTCACCATGCATCTCTGGAAGGTACCTGGGGCATTGCAAAGTCTAAATGGCATCCACCGGTAGGCAAATGTGTTGAAGGGATAGGTGAATGTTGTCTTCTCCTAATCCTATGGAGAAATAGGAACCTGAAAAAACCCAAAAAATCCATCCAAGAAACAATAGTGTATTTTCCTAGCTAGTCTCTCAAGCATCTGATTAATAAATGGGAGGGGGGAAATGGTCCTTACGAGTGGAATGATTTAGTTTCCTATAATCAATACATACACGCCAAATATTTTGTACCCTCATCAGAACTAACTCCTCTTTATCATTTTTAACAACAGTAACACCACTTTTCTTAGGCACAACCTGAATAGGACTCAGCCACTGGGAATCTAAAATAGGATTGATTATACCCGCCTCGAGAAAAAAATTCAACCTCTTTTTTAACAACTTCCAAAAGGGTTGTATTGAGTCTCCTTTGTGGATACCTAACCAATTTAGCCCCATCCTCTAAAAGAATCCTATGCATGCAAATAGAGGGGATAATACATGATATGTCTGCCAAGGTCCACCCGATTTCCCTAATATTCTCCCTCAAAAGATTCAAAATATTTTCTTCATGTTCAAAAGGAATATTATTAGCAATTATAATAGGTAATCTCTTTCCACTTAACAAGTATGAGTATTTGAGATTAGGTGGCAATGGCTTGAGTTCCAGTGCATAGGGGAAGTGTATGGATAGAGACATCGAAGAAGCTGAAATATGTGCACAAATAGCATCAGTATCAGAATATAAATCATCACAATCAAGGAATAAAACATTAAATCCATCAGCATAATCAACAACTATGTCATAATCAGAGTTCCCAGGATCAAAATCTGAATATTATTCCATTACAAAATCAAATCTAAGATAGTATTGTACATTATAAACAGGTGTGGAAGTACTCTTAGACATAAAACTAGAACCAATACTCATAATCTCCCTAAGCATAGAATAATAAAAATCCATGGGGCTTTTACTTGGTGGTTCAAAATGGGAGATAAAAAAATCAGAATGGTCTTCTGAGGGGAACTTCATGGATTCCATGACATTAAATATCACAACTTAATCTCCAAAATCCATGGAAAGTCTACCCTCACTGACATTTATGATAGTTTTTGTAGTTTTTAGGAAGGTTCTACCTAAGATAATGGGAGCACGAGAACTTACCTGATCATCCTCCATGTTAAGCACATAGAAATTTTCTAGAAAGATCATGTCTCTTACCCAAACAAGTACATCCTCAAGGACTCCTTCTAGATATGTTGTAGCTCTATTTGCCAACTGCACCACTAATCTCATTGGTTTCAACTCACCAACCTGCAAATAAGGGAATACAGAGTGAGACATCACATTTATGGAAGCTCCCAAACTACAAACAACATTAGAAAAGTACAACACTCCTATGGTGTATGTGATAGTGAATTTCTCGAGATACACTTTATTGGCAATGCTTGAGTTGGTGTAATGAGTGCTGACACATTCCTTACAAGATTGATCCTCTCATTCCCCTTGAGTCCTCTTCGATTAGTACAAATTTCTTATAGGAATTTGTCATACCTTGGGATTTGCTTAATGGCCTCAATAAGGAATTTGTTTATCTCCACATGATTGAATGTGTCCAAAACCTCCTTTTTCATTGCCTCCTTAGCCATCTTCTTGGTTTGAACAACCCTATTTGGAAATAGAAGGGGTTTAGGAGGAACATCATCAATCTTTTTCTAACCTTTAGCTTTATCCTTTAGTTTCTCTTCAGTTGGTCTTGAATGGAGCGTCTCTAGAGTTGAGGAGAATCCTAGTGGAACTATAGGTGTAGATGTATCAATTTTTTTCTTCCTACTTCAAAATGTGATGGAACTAACATTCCCTTTGTGATTTGGAGTAAGTTGGAAAGGTATATTTCCATAATTCTTACTTACCAGTTCATGGAGGGCGGTGTCAATCTGGCTCATTTGAGTCTTCAACTCCCTCAGCTCCGAATGTTGACTCTTCATCTCATTCTGTTGATTAAGAACAATTTTCTTCAAAATTCATTAGTGTTGGAATCTACCTTTGGTTGATAGTTCTCTTATTGTTGACTTGTTAATGCTTGAGCTTTAAATTGCCTTTGGGGTTGTTGGAAACCCTGTTGGTAGGGTGGAGACTACTGGGAATTTTGTTGAAAATGGTACCTTTATTATTTTCCAGATACATACCTCATGTATGATTGATCCTTCCACCCTTGGTTGTATGTTGGAGTAAAAGAATCAAGATTATTTTGGGGATGTGGCTGTTGTTGTTGTTGTTGATATGGTCTCTCAGGAAACACCACTGCACAATCCTCTGACTCTTGTTACTGGGGGAAATAGTCAATTGGGTGGTCTGTTTTAGTGAAAATGCCACATGGCCTTATGGGAGTGGTTTGGGATTTTTTTGATCCACTGAAATTTGCCTCACCATAGTGGTCAATTATTTTAACTTAGTATCAATCAAATTACTTTCAAAAGAAGAAGGACTTACCTGATGTACTCCTCTGACATGCGGTGTACCTCGATCGCCATTGTTGGGAGTTTTGGGCCATTTTGTCAATCAATGCATGTGAAGCTACTGGTGTCTTGTCCACCAATGCTTCTCCAGACATGGTATCCTCCATGATCCTCTCCATTGGTGTGAGTCCTTCATAGAAGTATTGGATGAGGAGTTTCTCACTGATTTGGTGATGTGGGCAGCTTGAACACAACTTCTTGAATCACTCCCAGTACTCATACATTGACTCCCCTAAGGATATCTTGATTCCAGAGATCTCTTTTCAAATGGATGTGATCCTTGATGCTGTAAGAAATCTCTGCAAGAAAAGGCATTTCAAATCATTCCAACAAGTTACATCTTCAGGTTGTAAATAATACATTCAGTCATTTACATCTTCATCAAGTGAGAATGGGAATGCTATTATTTTGATTTGATCTTCAGAAACATTTCTTAGATTTAAAGTTCAGAAAACCACATTATATTATTTAAAATTTTTATTTTTATCCTCACTAGATAATTCGTGAAATTTTGGAAGAAGGAGAATTAATCCAGATTTCAGTTCAAGGTCTGATTCGAGATTTAGGTATGCAATGAAATTTGGTTGATAATTAATATCAGAAGCATCCAATTCTCGATTGGTTCTATTAAGTTCATTTCCATTATTTTCATCCATTGATTCTTGTTTTAAGTTGTACTTAGAAGTGCTTCCAATTTCAATGTTCTTGGAGTGGATTAATTCTCTAACTGGTTGAATGTTGAAACTTCCCACATATTAAGAATGTCTGATTCGAGCCCTAAGGCTACATTCAATCTCAGGGTAAAGATCTAAGAGATATTTGGGATTAGTTTTTGTCATAAATAAAATAAAAATGAACGGAAGGAAAGTGAACTATAGTAAAATAGAAATGATAATTTTGAGTTGATGGTCCAAAAAGAAGAAGAAGAAAATAAAACAAGACAAAAAATTCCAGATTGGGTAAAGAAGGAAGAAAGAGGAGAAGAAGTGAATAAAATGTGAAATAAAATAAATACCTCTAATTGTTTGGAAACGATGGAAATTTGAAAGGAACTATTTTGGGATCCCTCAAATGATTAGAGATTTTTTTGGGTCCTTAGGTGCAACAGAGTGGCTGACCAAGGTCATCTCTCAAAGGAGGAAGTAAATTTGACAACTTATTATAGGTATTTTTAAAATAACATAAAAGGGAATAATAACACTACTTGAAAGGATGTGTGGGGGTTTTTACCAGTCATAAAACTATAATAAGTTTTATGGAATAATATTGTATAATATTGTTGTTTTTATTTTTTAAACAAAGTTCGATAAAAAAGACATAATAAGAAGATGTTTTGTTAGACAATATTTAAATGACATAATTGATCTAAATCTACCTATTAATATACTTATTAATAATTTCCATTTAAATTAATATATCATTAATTATTATCCCCTAATTTTTTAACCCCTAAACCCTATTAGAATTAACTTTACCACAAATATGAAGAGAATTAAACCCGAGACTATCTTCAGAACATTAAATCACAACACCCTACTTTGATTAATGTTCTAAAAATAGATTATGGTCAGTGGTAAATTAAGGAAAATGTCCATTCTATAAAATGAGGATGAATTTATCTTAGGGATTATATTTTAACTCTACAAATTTATCCCGTGTGGTCTTGCTTTACCGATTAAGTTTACGCTCTCACAATTTACACGATACTCGACCTCACATGTTTTTGTGTTAATTGTTCAATTTCTTGATTAGTTTCTTATAATTTAAAAACTCAATTCATGTATAATATTAACTTAATTAAAGTATCTAAATGATTCAAAATAATTAAATGAATAGGGTATAAGATAGATCAATCACTAAGAGAACTACTCTTCCATGGCCAGTGTGGTCATCATGGAGACGTTTTGCATGAGCAAAGGATTGAATGGATAGAACCAAATATCATCTCCAATATTGATTCCAACCCAAATATTATGATTAAAGAAGAGTATAATTGAAAAAAACATAATAAAAGAGAAGAAATAAAAGAATAACAAAGAAATTTATTACACAAATGAAAACATTATAACATGAAGAAGAGAAGAAGGCTTCAATGAGGGGATCCTTGCTTCAAGAGCTACCCCTCTTACAATGGTTGGATAATTTGGGTGAAACAAATTCTAATCTGCCTTAAATATCCTAATTCACTTACCAACCCTTACAAATGAGAAAATATATTTTTATAGAGTGGAGGGGATGCTAGGTTAAAAGTGGTTTCAAGTGTGAATGAGAAGATTCTTCCAAATATTTTAATCCCACTTGAACTGCCTTTTTGACCCCCAAAAATCGTGAATTTTCTGTCCTTCTAGAAGGATAATATGTTATAAATTTGTTTTTAGATCCCCTCTCAATGTTTGGGCCTAATCCGTCCATGTACATAGAAGATATGGCACAAACACCAAAGTGATGTCCAATCTCACGTGTCCAGACCACCATTGACTTAATGACCCATTTACTCCATTCAAATGCACTATTTAGCTCTAGTGTCCTTAATAAAAGTTGTATTAAGTTATTTTATAAACACTTTTACAAAATTTAAGTTCAAATAAGTCATATTAAAATATTTATGTGCGATATACTACAGTGCATTTTAAAAGTGTAAAACTGGAATTTTTATCAAATTTTCAAATGAATGATCTAATCCCAAATATTTCATAAATGAACATATTTAGCACAATGTGATGAAATTATGTAATTTATTATCAATAAAATATTAAACAAAATAGTGTTTTATCAAGTAGTTATATATAATAACAACTCATAATACTCTATGATGGTATTTTATTTATGATAAATCAAATCCATACTTTTTGTTGTTTTTATTTATTGCACTGTTCATAGTTAATAAGTGAAGCGTACATGAAATAATGATAAATTAAGATCATATTTATTATAAAATAATGATATATTTTTCTACTATTTCATCTAATCACTCATGTATCTAATACCTATAGATTAAAAATGACCCTCATGCTTTTTTTCTATGATAATGGTTTCATAAATGGATCTTCTATATTATCCTTTGTATACACCCAAAAAATAATTACATATCCCTTCTCAGTTACATCCCAAATGAGATAATATTTTTGAAGGACGTGTTTTGTACCTTAGTGTGACTGATGTTCCTTGTCCATAGCAGTATCCCCATTACTGGCATCATAAATTTTAATTTCTACATATATGATAAGGACCCCCACAAGTTCAATAATTATTTTTTTCCAATCAACTTTATTTACAACATTTTATGAAATAATGTACTCTTCATCTGTTTTCAAGTCTATGATTGTGGCCTATTTAGAACTCTACCAATTGATAGCTCTATAATTGTGTAAAAACATGAAAAAATATTGGGATATAATATCACATTTATTAGGTTATAAACTTGCATTAGTATAATCATTTATAATGATTTCATCCTCACATCCAATGACTATGAACATATCATTACTTATTCTAAATTAATTAAGGATATTCTTAAAAATAATCAAGTAACTCTCACTAGGATTGGATTGGAATCAACCTATTATGGTCAAAGAATAAATGTCATCAGGTCAATTATATAACATGAAATATTTGATAAATCCTATGGAAGATGTATATGAAATAAAATCTATACATTACAAATCTTTAGAAGGATATTGAATATTTATAATATTCTTACCATGTAACATTGGTAAATACAACTTCTTTGAGTTATCTATGCTAACTTTTTTTATAACTTTAACAATATATGTGTTTTAACTCAATATAAGAAACCTATTAGATCTATATTTAAATATATTTAACCCATGTATGTAGGCCAATTCACCCAGGTATTTCATTAAGAATCACATTCCCAACCACACATTTAGAGAATGTAAAGCTGGGATATCATTTATAATAAGTATTTTATAATCCATATACCATATCAAAAATAATACAACACTTCCACTAAAGCAATTTTATACACAAGGATCATCATAATTATTTATTAAACCAAAAATTTTGATTTGATTATCAAACCTGATGTTCTAAATTTATAATATTACTTCAATCCATAAATGGACCATTTCAATTTGAAAACTTTAACATACTCTTTTGGTATTTAAAAATAATTGGGCTATATTATAGAAAAGTTCTCAACTAAATTCCCATTAAGGAAAGTGGTTTTTATATCTATTTTACATATCTCATATTCATAATGAGATTCTATGGAAAGAAATACCAAACTGGAATTTATCATCACAAATTGAGAAAAGTTTTATTTATATCCAATATCATGAATATGAATATAACCTTTAGCTACTAGATGAGATTCAAATATCTATGTCAGTTATCTTTAATACAACCATTTTCTCCCTATGGGTCTCATCCATTTAGGTGAATCCACCAAGTACCAAACATGGTAGTGTAAATGGAGTCCATCTTATATTTTATTTACTTTAACCATTTATAGAAATTTAATATCTCAATGAACTCTTAGTAGGTAGTTCATCATATATTAATATCAATTCATCATCATAAATTATAATAAATTCATATCTCTTAGGTTCCTAACAAATCATACTAGATCTTAAAGGTTCTTGTATAACCCAAGTCAGTTTTTCTTCCATAACTCTTTGTGAAATCAATTCACTCTCTTTATTAAGAACACTTCCCATTTTTTGGTTTTTAAATTCTCAAATTTATATCTTATTCCCACTAACACATTAATTCTTATAATACTTCTCAAGTAAAACACCATATCAGGCCATGAACACTTTTTGTTTAGCATGATTAGAGAAATAATATCTTATTTTTTCCTTAGGATAACAAACATAATTTAAGCTCAAGTTTGTAAGAATAAAAATGTCATATTCAGTCTCCACAACCTCAAATCCACATAAAATACATGCTAGGATTCTTAATATTCTATATCTTATATATTTTATTTATTACCACTTTATATAGAACATGATTAAGTAGGAATAAAATAGGTTCGAGAGTGTATCCCTAGAATGATATAAAAAGGTCACAATGACTCATCATTGACCGAACAATGTACACCAAGGTATGATTAATAATTTTAGAAACACCACAAAAATGTAGAATTATAGGAGGAGTAAGTAGTGAAATAATTCCAAAATATCTTATATGATCATCGAATTCTTATATTAAGTATTCAATATGTTGATCCGATTAGAGAATATTTACCACTTGATTTTATACTTATTTATGAAACTCTTTGAAATTTTAAAACGTTTCAAAAAAATTTCTCATAATAGAAACATAACCATACTATCTAAAATCATTATAAATGTTTATGAAGTTCCTATAACCACTAATTTCTAGAGTGCTCATTTTTCTAGATACATCACTATGAATAAGATTTAACAGTCATCTGTCTATCTCACATTTTCCAATAAAAGGTTATTTATTAATTTTCACCAATAAATAGTATTTCCATGCATAAAATGACTCATAATCAAATGATTCAAATAATCCATATATATGGAGTATTTGTATTTGTTTCTCATTTATATTCCCAAGGAAATAATTCCAAAAATAATTAATGTTAGAATTATTTGGATGCATGCTTAAATTATAAGCATGTGATGCATATAGATTAAGTATAAATTTATACCATTGGATACATAATCTAGAAATTAAGAATATGTTTCACCCTATATTGTGTTTTTATTCATACGGAACAACCATTGAAACATCTACCATATGATTTCTTCAGTTTAATCCATTATAAATGGATTAAACACTTCAAGAATTTACATTGAATAGGTTTAATAGATCTTAGAATGGTAAGAAACATATTTAATGCATTGAATATGGTTGAAAAATTTCTATATTAAAATAGGAGCATCGAGGATACCTATAAAAATAATACAATCCCTCTTGTTGGTGTTAGCAACAATCGATGTTTCTGACAATTAGTTTCATGAAAATATTTCTATAATAAAATTTATTCTCGAAATGTCATTAATCATTTATTTTTGAAGGTGCTAGCACCCCTTCAGTGTTTAAGAGTCCTCCAGTTACAAAATAGGATCCATCTTTTAGTGTAATCCATCATAGGTAGTGGGGTTTTTTGTACTGCTTCATGATCATTATCAAGAAATTATCTTGAAGAAAAAATATGAAGATAATCTCTTGTGATATTTAGGTACACATGGTTTTATGGTTTTTATATTTTAAATAAATTTTTATTATATTGAGGATAGACCAAACATAGATGGGTTTTATTTTTATTCAATGTTCATAAAATGAATCCCAAAAAACCCATCACTGGTATCAAGGACATTTTCTTTGATAATATTTTTGTTTAATTCACTATTTTTCAAACAAGACATTTTATGAAATTGTAACTGGTTTTTCAATGCTTAACATTACATTATATGATAATGTAATGTTGGGAGAGTCACTAAGAATTAAATTAATAATTTAAAGTCATATATAGTGCACTCGTATCATGAATTAAGCGTTTAACACTACTTGTGTAGTGGTCTATAAAAACCAGATCATCATTTTTTCTTTGTATGATATTACATTCAGTGTTAATGTAATATTGAGAGTGTTCTTAATATTATCTTGTGAGACAAAATAATTTCAATCATGGCATGTATCATGTGTGTTTAAATGATGAAACATTCCCATAAATGAAAGCCCCACATCATAATTTTCCTTGGTAAGGTAATTATTTATCACCCTAAGCATGATACATGGGTTTATTAAATTCTTGTGTAGTTTCCCTACTGCACGACCACTTTACCCATTCCATTTCACATGATGTCTCTTCCATAGTTTCACCCCATCATCCTCCTTCTAGTTTCAACCCACATTGGTTCCACTGTATTGTGATACTACATTTATGGTCAACATAATGATGGGTGGTAATTTAAATAAAAAACTAGTAATTTATATTTAGTTGAATATGATTATAATTTCAAAATTATAACTATTATGCACTATAAAATGGGAATATTCAATCCTAGATTAAATATGAATTGTTTATATTTATTTTTCATGTTAAATAAAATTTTTATATAATTATTTATTCCTTTAATATTCTTGTTTTGTAAAAATATTTAAGAAATAAGAATACTCTATATGATTAAATTTATATGATAAATTACTTCTAAGAGATAGTTCCTTGAATCAAATGCTTGGTATGACTCCATAAGATTTAGTTTTTCATCTTCCATGATATCATTTTGTTTTTATAGTTATAATATTGAGAATAGTTATTTAATATATCTTATGAATATTAGGTGTTAGAGATACAATGAATCAAATTCTCTCTTGAGAAAAGTCTCCTTGGGGATAGGATTTGGGATCAGACTACCCACTAACCTAGGGGATTATTCCTTGTTCTAGAAAGGTGAAGGATTGGATATCTATCACTACGGGATTACTCAAATAGATATTTTTAATATCATATAACTGTAGGGTCCTGAAAAATTCTGCAAGGGAAGTAAATACCCCCACAATCACTTTGCAGAAAGAATAAAGTACTACTACAAGTAAAGAAAGGTGAGTGGACTCAAATTGAGTTGTAAATTTTAGAAGAAACTTGAAGGAATTCAATTTTTAAAAGTATTTCAAGTAGCCCTCATACCATCACCGGGAGGGTCCACGAACCTCCTGGATCACGAACCGATAGGTATGCTGAATGATCCGCGAGGCGTTGGGCCACGAAGCAATGGCCAGTGAACCCATCTAACTGCGAACCGTGTTGCCGAAGGACTCAATTGAAATAAGGCCATCCACATACCATCCAATAAACTTATCAGTTCATAGACGAAGCAAATGGGAAGGGTTCCAAAAACCATGATCACGAACCATAACCTCTGCAAACTCCGGATTGACTGAGTCTTCCACGAGCCAGAATATATCCGCATGGGACTCCATAAATAGTGGAACATTCCCAATAGATTTGATTGCTCTGATGCTCTATAAAGGGAGAATAGAAGGATGACAAGAGTATAGATGACGAAAGATTGAAGGGGACTCATAGGTTGGAAGTGAGAATTTGGAGAAGATTCTACCTTCAGTCTCGATTCATCGATGAAGCCCAAATTGCGAACCACACTCTCCACAGGTACATCCCGACACAAACCCTAAAATGAGGAAACTTAATAATAAAAGAATATGGAACCTAATCGGTGAATCGATAACCACATAATTCTCATGGATGAACTCCACGTGAACACTAATTCCCTAGACCCTCCTTCAATATGGTGCTCCGCGTAGTATACTGCTACGCGGACTGAACCCGACACCACGTACTGCATCAGCACATAGATGGAACCCAAAGTGGAATGATAGGACACTTACCACTATGGTACACTATCATCTATACCCATGCCCATGTACCACATCAGTAGACGGATGGAACCTATGCCTACACACCACTACGGTATGCAGAGCCTCCCCCACCCCGTATAAGAAACCAGTACGCAAAATTGGGTATTTTCCGGTATTATTTCCTCAAGTTCCAACCTCATCCCTTCGTTACCGTCCAATCCTCCATAATCCCTCTATGAACGAGTTTTATGGATTCAGAACAAAGCCTCCTCCAAACCCACTGGACTCATATAATCAGACCATCGGGTGCGTTAGTACACCTCGTTGAGTCTACATACCCATGGTAAGCAGAGTCACGAAGGATCTCCCCACAATGTTTTAGGCTTCGAGAATGCCCATGGGTCTATATTACCATGGTAACCTAGATTCTAACCTTGGTATGCCAACGTGAACCTCCCAGTTCTAGGGATTAAGGGTGATCACTTGATTTTCCATTCAATGAGGAATAATGATTAGTCAAAGGAGTTATGTTCGCTTCTACTTTGATGAGGACAAAGATCCTCCCCTTTCCCAGAACATATTCTGGGCCCCTCCCACTGAGGTAAGTTCCTAATCTTCTGAGGTTGAGCCACATGAACTTTAATTTCATTTCACATGGAAAGGTTCATCGCTCTGTGCCCTCACCCACAGTCTCCTCGACCTCATCCGTCGTAGGCTCGCCCTCTCCCACCTGTAGGAGAGGAAGCATGTGATTTGTTGAATCCTTCACATCCTTATGTGTCTCACACCGAGCATGACTCACATGGTCTTAGAGGTTTGTGAAGATTACAAAATCTACACCAGCTGAACTACAAGAACTCTGATTCCTGATCAAATCAGGATATGTAGGATGACTACCTGAAGGCCCGAGCTAAAAAGGGTGCCCTTCCATAAAGGGTCCACCCAATCATTCCCCCTCAAATGGGAAACTTCTATGCATAATCCCCAAAAAATTTGAATTACGTGGGTTCTGATTCCTATCCTAAGGATACGTAGGAAAACTATCTTATGGGTCTGATCCAAAAATCAAATCACCTTTCATCTCTCATAGATGAAAATAAACTCCAGATCCCCTTATTCTATAGCTAAAGTCAGAATCATCTCCATAGAATCAAACATATGCATACATACAACGATTTTGAAAACCAATGGTAGTACATGGACACACACTTTGGGAATGATCCAAGGATTCATGAACATATTAACATGACTTAAATCTAGAAGAGAGTCCCATAACATGAAAAAATCCACCCCCAGAAGGGTGAAGTGAGCCTAACTTCCCATCCTCTTAACTAATGGAGTCCTCAAGTGTTGTTGTCTGAATAATCAATCAATGAGTGCCTGTATTTTGAAAGAAGGTCCTTGAATCATGGATACCAGGGCCGCTGGGTGTTCTTGGATCTATGAATAAACCCATTGGAGACCATCTGAGGAAGTTATATCCGAGGAAGACTGATTTCACAGGTACTTGACCCCACACAATCAGCCATTGGGACCAACTGACTGTGGATTCTCCTTCGCAATGAAAAATGAGAGAATTGTCCAGTCCCTACTGGGTTAATCTGACCTCCTTTTAAAGGATAATGATGAATAATGTGTCAAAACAAAAGAAATGATGAATTTGATAAGAAAACTTCTCTGGAAAAAGGGACGGGTGATGATCTTCATCAGACCATTTCAACATCACCCGAAACACACCACCTCAGAGGCAGAACAAAAATGGTGAATCCAATGTGAATCTGTAACCAATGTGGTAGTTCTACCCCAATGATAAAAAACAAAAGGAAATTGCACGTTGGCCCATTTTGTTCACCCCGGTATGTGCGAAATGCACCAACTCAGAGGAAGAACAAAAATGTTAAACTCAACTTGAATCCTTAACCAGGGTAGTGGTCTTACCCCACTCAAGCCCCTTTACCCCACAATGAAAAAAAGAGGGAAGGGGGCCAAGACGAATCGCCCGATATGCATATGTTTAAAAGGATGCTACTTTGACAAGGTTTTGTGGTCTCTATGTCATATATGTATATTTTAGGTTCCCACAGAACAACCTTCAATCCAAATGACATCCCGATGACTGATGAAGACACACACATTAGTGATCTTGTAGGTGGTCGGGGCCTCAATGAAGAGCATGACCCCCTCACCTACACAGCGTCTTCAACGCTAGGTATCCAACACACTGATCAATGTGTACCATCAAAATGGTACTCTCCCCAAAACGGAGGCTGTGAGACAAGACCTCTAGTCTAAAAAGGTCCGCCAGTCGCCTCTTCAACCACAACCGACACCACAACATAACGAGGCCCACGTGGTCCTCTCAAACCATTTCAGGAGCCTGTCCCCAGAACATGACAACAAGTACCTCCTTTGTCTTAGGAAGGTATATGAAGTCAATGAAAATCACTTCATCTCAACTGTACATGGGTCCTACTCATGGACCCCACCAAATAACTTCTCCATCGACACCGGATGACCAAGACTCCACCCACTGAAGAGGACCTTATGTTGAGGACACCTACTAAAGTCCAAGAGACCTGGGGGCCTCAGGCTGCCCACCAAGGGTGAAAAATATATAATCGGGAACACAATTTCACCCTGGTTCCCGAGGATAAACTCCACCATACTTTCATGGAGGCATTCAATGAGAATACATATGAATCTTCCCCCTCCACTCAAGCCCACCACAGAAATAGGGTGGCACGATACGAGCACATGCACATTTCTGCTAGTGCTCACATGTCCCGCTGTACAAAAAGTGAGGCAAAATACAGGAAGATATAGATATCTTCTGATGCACAATAATCTCTCCATCCAAATAGGGAATCAACTAGATATACGTAGGCACAAATACCTATTGACACATTTAAATCCTGCCATCCAAATAGGACGGCAATAAAATATGAGCAGAGTCAAATTCCTACAGATGCATAGAAAGCCCATGAGACAAATACAGTGGAAAAAGAGCAAATGAAAATACCTGCTCATGAATATAAATACCATCAGTAAAATACAGTGGTAACTAGATAAGGAAACCGGTGGAAGACTCATTCCTCTATCCCAGCACAGGAGAACTTCTAGTATCTACTAGAAACTCATAGAGGACCAGAGAAGGCATAAACTCATGCTCCAACATCAAAATGGGCCTTCAAACCCATTACATCCAAAGATGTATCTCATAACATCCTAACAAAAATGGAAGATAAAATGTTGATCTCAAATCATATCATACAAATATTCCAAGATATTATTGAATTAGTAGAAAAGGTGAGAAATTGAGCCCACGACCCAGTTTCCTTGAACAAAACGACTCGCTCGCAAAATGAGTTAGTCACTCCATAGAAGTTATGCATCCATTCTCCATTACAGGAGGGTAGAAGGAAATATCCCATGATATATGGACAATTGGATCGGGAACAAATACCCGTTCCAACTAGGGGATTCCGGTCCAACGTGGTGGCCGCTCCAGGGTAGGTATATATCCCTGCCAAAACTCAAGATGTCCATCTGCGTATCCTGATGACATCACGAGACATGACAAGAAAAGGAACCATATATGAAGGCCATTACCAATAGAATATGGCCCCGGTTACCTGCAAGAGATTGCTCAAAAATGAAATTTTCCAAATGCAACCGGAAAATGAAGAGCACATACACGATCCTACTCTATTAGAAGTTGGGGTTCTTAACAGCATTAAAAATATATCAATAAAGGATCAAGAATATATCAAACCATTACCAAATTATGGAAGTGTTAGTAGTAGTTTGGAAGTTCCTCCCTGCAATGTTGCTACCAGCTGCTCTGAAGGCCCTCTACAGAGCACCCACGGGGGATCACTCTGTGGGATAGAAATGATTGATCACAAGAGCATATCTCTTGATGCATGTTGTGGTAGCCCTCCCATCGACCTAAAGATTAGATAGCAAGAGGTTCCTCCCCTTGATGTCATCCAACCTAATGGTCCTTCCTAGGGTTTACACTACAGATATGTTTCTCCCTATAGTCGGATGTCAAGTCATGACGGTAGTACGCTCCATGATGATAGTCATTGTGAAGGCCCTCCCCGCAATGGAAGTTGCTATGAAGGTCCTCCCCATAGTAACATCAAGAAATGAGAAGATACTCCCCTCATTATAGTACAACCTGAAGGCCCTCCCCAAGATGTGTACTACATAAATTCTACCTGCAACCAGGTATCAAGTCATGATGGTAGTCCTCGCTATGACGATAGTCATTGAGAAGTCCCTCCCTACAATGGAAGTTTCTATGAAGGCCCTCCCCATAGTAACATAAAGAAATGATAAGGTTCTCCCCTTGATATAGCCCACCCTAAAGTTCCTCCCTAGGATAGACACTATAATGACATTTCCCACAGTTTGGAATCATGTTACAATAGTATCCCTCACCATTACAACACCAATTGCGAAGGTCCTCCATACAACCAAAATTCATACTAACAAGAAGGTCCTCCCCTTTCCCGAACAAAGATGAGAAATCCATCCTATGTTGAGGCTCTCAGAAATATGGAGTTAGACACATTGGGCATTCCGTATATAATGAGTGATATCCTTTCTCAACCAGAAGATGGTCTAGGGCCACACTCATCTTCGGAGCTACCCCTATGCCATTCACATATCGATGAGGCTCCTACCAGCATGATTGCTTGGAATGAAATTATTAAGAAGCATTCAAGCTAGGAATATCAAGTAGAGGAGCCTCCAGAAGAACAAAAGCATGATATATTGCTTGTGAGAAGACAACTAACTAAGGATAACATACCAGTGATGTATTATCCTACAACCACTTCTCATTTTGACATACCAGGAGAGTTTTCTGGGGAATGCTTTCATGACATCCACCTCAATATATGGATGACTATTTTTTAGCTAAAAGAAAAATTCTTTCCTTATGAAGGGTATATAGACCAAGTCAACACAATATGGGATCTTCACTGTATAATCAACCTAGAAGCCCTCCCATCCGCACAGAAGCCAAAATCAAAAAGGAAAAAAGAAAAACCTTGAACTAGATTTCCCTTATGCACTTTATAAGTTGCATCATCTCATTGGTGATGCCCCAAATGGAGTTCACATTCAGGGATGTGTAGAACATGGATCTCTACACTTCACCCCTCATCACATACAACAAATCCTATTAGAAATGACATCCTATAATTTAATCACCAAGAGGTAGCAATCAAGTGAAACCCCTGCTTAGGAAAGATGGGATACTCAACAAAAACCATCCCAGAGTAAGTCTCAAATGTGTTAGGACCAAAGAGATCAATCCATCAAAAAGATTCTGAGTTAGGAAACCAAGAAAATCCAGTAGGCTTCCTTCCTAAGGAAATCCAACCAGCAATCAGTGCTCATGCATTCAAAAGACCATAGTCTCCATGCAGACCCAATTCTATACTCAACTCACACCCGCACAAGAGTATGTGAAATTGAAAAGGCGATAATAGAGGTAATTTCCACTGCAATGCAGTAACAACCCCAACCCACAGGGCTGGGGAATTTTTAAATCAAAGAGCCCTTGTAAGACCAACAAATATATGCCGTAGTGTATCAATGTAAGAATAGGAACAACCCCAGTCCATAGGTCTGGGGGCATTTTTACCTCAAGTCTCCGTACAGAAGACATCTGTCTTCTACCATATGGGAAGAATAATGGAAAGAGAAGTCACATGTTCCACCCCTTCTCATAGTTTATAGCCTATGAGACAAAGGCGTGTTACGAGGTCAGGCTAGGTCTCCCTTAGAGTCAATCTTCGCCAAAAAACCTAAAAAATACAGTAGAATAGAAGGAGAAAACCCAAAAAAGGACACAGAAATCCATCCTACCATTCAAAACCAGGAACACCACCCCAAATGCGGTATGCCTTAGTGAACATGGTAAATTTAAACTCTATGGATCTCATAGGAAATGACATGGATGGAGAGGATGAGAAGGAAGATGGTTTCCTCCCAAGGGAATCCCACACCGAGCTTGATGGTGTGAATTCCTGGAACTAGAGAGCAGTTCTAAATCTGGACGCCCCTCAGTTAATCTGATATTTACTCCTTCACAAAACCCCAACAAAGAGAAGAATAAATCCAAGGTCGTCTATGAACCTCCTTCTCCTCCCACTAAAAATGAGTCCCTCACTCTCGATGAAAGGTTCACCAAGTAGAAGGAAGAAATAAAAGAACTTACATGAATTAATGTCGAGCTGTGTCGATGGAGCTACCTTTCTGGATGTTTTCCCCCCACAGAATGTCAGAAGGTGATCCCAGAAGAGGGTCCCTTGTAATGGACACTCATCCTAGTGAATAAATCCAAGCTCAAAGGTCTATTCAACCTGTCCCTGGAAGGACATCAAAACTTTCCACCACTGGGAAGACAGTCAGAATATATTCAGGTAAATCCCCAAAGGATACCCCCAGCTAGGTATCCACCCCAAATTCTAGCAGCACCGACATGCCCAGCTTTGGCCACTACCATTCAAGCTCAAGATAAATCCCGACAGGATATTCATCAAGGGATCTTGAATATCGTCAAGCGATTAACAGCTCGACTAGATGCCATGGAGGGACGATGCGCTCCGATACAACCAGAGCACAAACCCCACCCTGAATGGTTGAGAAATGTTCCACCACCGCCAAACTTTAAAAACCATGTATTTCCAGTATTCAAGGGCTCGGGGGACCCTAGATAGAATTTAATGCACTACGCCTCTTATTGTGACCCATGATGGTCACTACGGAGTAGAAAGAGCCAATAAAACTCTGGTTCTACATATGAAACCTACAGGGCTTGGATTTCATATGGTATACCAACCTACCATCTCATTAAATCACAAGATGAGAGGACATTTGGCAACAATGTTTCTTCCAGTTCAGTTCAACGCTGCATAAGACGATGGTCATTGATCACATGAACCGTAAACAGCAAGAGATCGAAAGAGTCTCAGACTTCATTACCAGATGGAAGGGCCTGACTTATTCTCTAAACCGGCTTCTCCCCTAGGATTAATTACTCATCATGTTCATCGACAACCACCGTGATGAATTGCGAACACTGCTCATCCTAATAAAGTACACAAGTGGTTTTAGAGATTTCTCTGACATTTCCCAAATAATATAATAATCCTTGCAAAGGACCAATCTTAAATCCAAAGTGGCCTCATCAGCCCCTAGGAAAAGAACGGGAAAAGCCAAAGTGGATTCTGTCACGCTTAAGACACCCCCAACACCATCTCTAGTTGTGATGACCCCACCGAACCATGTAGGACACCTGGACGCCAACAGACACCCCACCTTGGAAATATGAGAGAAGGGGTGCTAAAAGAAATCAGTTCTAATAACAAAGAAACAAATTTTACTTATTTCAAGATGACTAGGTCCATGATTATTTCATAGCCGCCATGAAATGCAATTTGATCCAGATACTAGAGCCAAAGTGAGATGATGAAGTGGGTCTTGATGACCATCCAAATTATTGTCCCTACCACAAAATACTGGAATGTACCATCTAGGAATACTTTGTTTTCAAGGATCTCCTATAAAAGATGGTGGATTCTGGGAAAGTAAAGGTGGGTATGCCGCTAGCACAAGTGGAGTATGTTTCCACATCAGACTCAAGAGAGGAATAGGAATGAAAATCAATTTCCAGTAATAAGGAGAAAATCTTAAAAATTAGATGACCTGAAAGACAATCAACTAAGTCCATGGCATCCTCCAAGCGCATCTGAAACAACCAACTATGCCCCCAAAAGCTCCTAATATAGAACAACCATCCTCCTCGGCCCCACAATCCTCTTAAGTCCATAAGGGAAGAAATTAAGAGGAAGAAAATGGCATGACACCAAATCAGAAGTCAATTTTGACACTTTCATACTTCATACTAGAAGACTTGGCACAACTGGAACTGCCCCACCAAAAAGGTACAATGTGCACCACCCCGCCAAATGGTACAACGGGCACCGCCCCGCTAAACAACACCATCAGAAAGAGATAGTTAGATAGAAACATTGTCAGATCAAGAACTGATATTCAACTCCATTAATGTCATTCGCTTGATGGAACCCTTCTCAGATGGATACTTTGGCCACAAACTTGAATTCCCCACACCCAACTGGAGAGTCGGAGGAAGATACTATAGAGGATGGAGGTTTCCTGGAAGGCATGATCGTGGCAAGAGTTGGATTCCCAGCCACGCCATAAGTCAAACTCTTAACATTGAGAAAACTCCTGGAAGGACCCTCCGTCAGACACAACAAGAACCAAAATTCCCCTTCAACCTTGTCAAAAGAAATCCAAGCCAAATTATCTTGGAATATCCATCTGGGGAAAAAAAAATATCTGATTGCCTAAGGCATGTAGGCAGAACAATTCATCCAACCCTAGAAAGGACCATAACACCACCAGCCCTAGCTACAGAGGCTGACCCATCTATGTCCAAAACCCAAACCCCTAAAGTGTCTATAAAATAGAAACTCCAAGATGGTATGTGCCAATTTTTAGAGTAGAACTACAATATTATAAATAAACTGGATTCAGTAATAGAAAATTTGTTGATCCAGGATGCGTTAAATATATCTTCAGATCTTAGGGAGGTACTCATCGAAGCCTTACTAAGTCCCTAGGAGTTCAAGGATGAAGTAGCAACATCCGAAGTCAACTGAAGAGAGACCAGTCCTGAAGAATGTCACACCGTCATCTCATTCACAGACAAGGATGGAACACCATCATGCAAGGGTACATCAAACCCTTATATGTGTCCAACAAGATAACTAGAATTGACATCTGAAAGATCTTCATCGACAATGGCTCTAGAATAAATATCCTCCCACTATGAATGCTTCATCTTATGGGCTATGATGAAGATAGCTTGACACCCTATACTATGACTCTGCTGGGATATGACCAAAGTGAGTAGAAGATGTTGGGACGAATCAAGCTTAAAACTTGGCTCAGAGACCTCATGTCGGATTCTGAGTTTTTGGTAGTACGGAAAATTACGACCTTCAACATCTTGTTAGGGAGGCCTTGGCTGCATCAGCACGCTGCAATTCCTTTATCATACCATCAATGCATCAAATATTTCAATAATGGAAAAAATAGGATATTTCACACCGATAAATCCCCATTTGAGTCATGTGAGTCACATTATATCGATGCAGGGTTCTATGATATGGGAGAGAAACATCTTTTGGCCAACAAAATTGATTAGATTACTACCCTGAATGGATTGAAAACATCTCTCGTTGACCCCCTGCAATAGCTTAGAGAAGAGTATGTATTACCCATCAACTAAGTTGAATGCACAAGTGAATGTTTGGATGCATAATCAATTGTCTTCATGATCTACGCTTCAACCACCAAGTCCAAAGACATAGAATAACGGGATGAATCCCATGATGTAAGAAAAATCCCTATCAAAGATGCTCCTGACCCATCCACATGACCTCAAACTACCCCCTCCTTACTTACTAAGGCAAAAGATGATTTCTCTCCCAAAATTGGAGAGTTGGTCTCAAAAATACTCTATCCATCAGAAGAGGAAGAAGACGAGGGTGATGAAGAAGAAGAAGAATAAGAGGAAGAAGATTACCTCAAAGATTCCCCTACTGCATTCGAAGAAGGTGTCTCCACCACAATTGATGAACTTAAGGAGATAAAACTAGGCACTAAAGATGACATGCGACCCACTCTAATCAGTGTGACTATGCCCATCGAGGGGCAGGAGGCATATACCTCCTTCTAAAAGAATAATCGATATGTGTTCACCTGGAACTAGATAAGAATTCTAGGCCTCGATCCTGAGGTCTCCACTCATCATCTGTGATTACCAGAAGACCACCAGGGCTATAAGAAGGAATCCAGAAGGACCAACCTCACGCATGATGCAAAAAATAGAGGCTAAAGTTGACAAGCTAATAAAATAAAACTTCATATGAGAGGTCCAGTATCCAATCTAGCTTGAAAACATAGTCCCTGTCAAAAAAATAAGGGACATATTATAATTTTCATTGAATTTAGGGACCTTAATCGGCATTTACCAAAAGATGACTTCCTAGTTCCGATAATAGAATTGTTGGTTGATGCAACAACTGGATATAAAGCCCTCTCTTTTATGGATGGCTATTCTGGATACAACCAGACACGGATAACCTGAGGAGATGAAGAATCTACCACTTTTAGGGCCCCTCAGGGAGTGTTCTATTATAAAAGGATTCCCTTTGGTCTAAAGAATGATGACGCCATCCATGCACCGCATCTACAAGTCCTTCATGGGAAAATACGCTGAGTGTTATGTAGATGATTTTGTGGTGAAATCATGATAGTGCTCAAACCACCTGGCTGATCTAGAAACTATCTTCAAAAAATTGTGAAAGCACAGTTTAAAGATAAATCCCTTAAAATGATCCTTTGGTGTTACCTCTGTGAAATTCCTCAGCTTCATCATATGCCATCACAACATCTAAGTCGACCCCGAGAAGACAAAATCCATCCTTGGAATGTCCCCATCTCACAACCTTACTAAGTTGAGAGGTATCCTGGGGAACCTCACCTACATCTGACACTTTATATCCAACCTAGCAGGTAAATACTTACCATTTTCTAGGCTCATGAATAAAGGAGTTACATATGAGTGGGATAATTATTTCCAACAAGAGTTTGACAATATCAAAAGATATATCCTAATATTGCCAATGTTGATGCTACCAGTTGAGGGGAGACCACTCATTTTGTATGTAACCAACTTGGAACTATCATTAGGAACCATCCTCACGTAGAAGAATGATGCTGGTAGATAGAACAACCTCTATTACCTTAGCCAAACAATGATTGATGCTGAAACTCAGTATTCAAAAAATTGAAAAGAACTGCCTAGCCCTAATCTTCATGGTTCAGAAATTTAGGCAATACCTACAGCACCATGAGGTCCAACTAGTCTTCTGCTTCAATCCGCTCAAATATATCCTCAATCATCCCATGTTAAATGGGTTCTTATCACAATGGGAGGTTATCCTATAATAGTTTGACATATGGTATATACCCCATAATTCCATCAAAGGACAAGCGTTAGTAGACTTCCTATCAGAGAATCCCTTGGAATAAACAACACCATTGGATGCCAAACTTCTAGATGAAGAAATGTTTTCCACCAATAAGGACCCCCAAACATAGGAAATGTACTTCGATGGTGCTTCTAGAAGCCCGATAAGGAAAATTATGGAGGATCCTAAGCTTGAAAAAGTGGGGCTAGGAATGGTACTTGTACCCCCCAAAAGGCCATATTTCCTTAATCTTTCCTAATTTTAGAAGGGTGTGCAAATAATTAAGTAGAGTATTAGGCCTTCATTGTATTCCTAGAACTGTCACTTCATGTGCATGAAAAAAACCTATAAATAATGGGTGATTCAGAGCTAGTCATAAAAGAGGTCAATGGTGACTATGCCATTAAGAAATAAGTATTGGTTACCTTGATGAACCATGTTTGAGAACTGATGGAAGAATTCCCATTAGAACTAACATTGACTTATATCCCCCAGTCACAAAATTCCCAAGATGGTGCTTTGGAAAATGCAGCCATAACCTTGGCTGATCCAGACAAGGATGAAACAGTCATTAGCATTTCCCACCGTTGGATGGTCTTTCCATTCATTCAGAGCAATACAGAGGAAATAAATGAAATTAGTCCCGTTTCCTATCCTTATGGTCACATCACCGGATAGATTATGCCCATTGAAAATTACTTTCGGAATGGGAAACTCCCACTAGACAGGGCTGAAAGGGAGGAGGTTCAAAGATGGGAAGTCAATTTTTTATTGTACAATGGGGTAAACCAAGAAAAGGTTCTCTACAAATGAGGCCCTGATAGAGTCCTTCTCAGGAGAATTTATGGAGAAGAGACTACTTCCTTCATGAAAGAAGTGAAAGCTTGAGCTTGTGGAGCGCATCAATCAACAACCAATCTTTCTCACCAAATCTGAAGGCTTGGGTATTACTGGCCCACTATGATATTGGATTGGGCTATATTCACCGGGAAGTGCCATTCCTACCAACTTCATGAAAATTTCATAAACCGAACCCCACAGTTACTTCATACAACTAAGTGCATCTGACCATTTACCACCTGGGGGATGGATGTTGTGGGACCATATCTTCCCAAAACAGACAGAGAATTGAAGTCCATACTCACAACGACCGACTTATTTTCCAAATGGGCCAAATCCATACTCCTTTAATAATTTGGGGTGAAAAACATCATTGGATTTGTAAAGGTCAATCTCATTACCATATTTGGTGTCCATCATACAATACTAAAAGACAACAACACCAACTTTTTCTCTATTGAGTTGGACAAGCTATATAAGGAGTATGAAATCAAAGAAAACCAGTCGTCCCGCTATCACACAGTGGCCAATGTGAAGATAGAGGATTTCAACAAGAATATATCCAATATAATCCAAAACATGGTTGATAAGGATAAGAAATATTGTCCAAACATGATTCTACATACTTTTTGGGCTTTCCAGATCAAGACCCACACGACCACAAAGGCAACCCCGTACTCACTAGTATACGAGGAAGAGGTGGTGTATCCTATCTAAGTACAAGTTCCATTACTTTCTATGAACATTTGTGATCAACTATCCATGGATGAGAAATCCCAGATATAGTTTTATGAGTTGGATAATCAAGAAAAAAATGCACACTTAGCACCATTTGGAAATCTACCAAAACCGGATTGTACGAGCCTTCAACAAAAAGGGTTGCCTTCGATCTTTCCTTGAAGGAGAAATGGTATTAGTCCTCAGAACCATGATGATACTTTGGATGAATCCCCCAAATCTTTAACCAAAGTTGTAAGGAACATATGTCATACATAGAGTCTATTCCAATGGAGAATATACCCTGATATCGATGAATGGACAGCTCATCATGGCTCCCACAAATGCAAAGTTCCTGAAGAATTATTTTGCATAATAGAAATGCCCATGCCATGGTCCAATATCTAATAACATAAAATATGAGCATAAATACCCTGATGTCATGGTCCAAACTCTAAGATCCTAAATTATGAGTTATTTTTCATTCCACATGATGTTAAACTGTAAGGAACACATCCCTGAAACATGACATTAAACTACGACTCATGTCCTCACTGTAAGACGTTAAACTACATGGCACAACACATCATAATTTCGTGAAAATAAACTACATGATCTCTCACAGAACTACATAAGACTTGATTCCTTCCCTCACAGGATACATAGTGACGCCTTGATCCTTGATCTTGGCCCAACCCCCACAAAAAAATTCCTTCATCATGCCCTCTATCACCCCATATTTGTAAGGGAAACCCTTATCACTCCTTGTTTTTCACATCGAGTGTAACTCACGTGATCTTAGGATCAGTGTTATGGATTCTCTTACAAAAGAAAACTATGGAGTAACATTGTATATGTGGAAACCATGATGGATAGAATGAAAATTCCCCAAACCCTCTATTGAGCCAGATCGACACAGGGAACGCTCAAAACTATGTATGACCTGATTCATTCTCTTGCAGGATACGTAGTGACACCCATATTTGGAATCCTGACCCAGAAATCATCATAAAAAACAATTCCCTCACATTTTCTCACACATGGACCGAGCCAAATCAGTACATGGAACATTCATAACTACATATGGATTGATTCCTACCCTTCTAGGATACATAGTGATGCCCATATTTGGCATCCTGACCCAACCACCATAAAAAAATACCCCTTTCCCTGTGCATAAGTTAGACTTGTATGGGGAGTCCATGAAAGGTACTAATCACATGACGGTAAACTGTGAAATTCTTCAAGAGTTATTTGTGGCACAGTCCTCAGTGTTATGAGATCCCGTACATTCCCCCCACTCATGAGAAGTCAAAGGATCCTACTTCCCCCTATACATATGAGTTAGGACTATGTGGAAGCTCCGATATTTTATAGTTAATCATGGTCTGGGTATTCTTTATGTTCCCAGAAACATTTTTCCTGTTTGTCATACTCCATACCCCGGGAAATCTTGAATCCCCGTAATCTTTCAAGGCCATCTGAGACGGAAGGCCAGTGTCCTGCGGACACCTTTGTTTGACTATATACATCATTCCCTGGTGGCTCTGCATATGTTTCCCACAAAAAGGACATTAATCAAAGGAAAATTCATCCCCAGGAGAGTCCTCTCCCATCTCAGTATGCCTAATAGCTTCAAAGACCCATGTCATCCCTCCTGATTCATGTTTTCCTTGGGAATATGGTTTACAACTTCTATCATCACTCACATATAAGTAACGCCGAAACATCCTGATTTTGATTAACTCAAAACTACTGAATATCTTTATGATAACATAATCGTTCTCATTACATGACTCTAAAATTCACATCATTATGTCCTCACTGCATGATATTAAACTACAGGGCCAAAAATCGTCCTTGTTGTACAATGTTAAACTGCATAACAATGGTTTAAGCCTAAAGTGCCATCTGATGTTGATTTTTATATTATTAGGAAATGACATAGAATCCTCACAATCCCTTGTTTCTCACACCGAGCATAGATCAAATGATATTAGGGTTATTAGAAAGAGATACTCCATGACATTATAGAAAAAAAGTTTTGGAATTTGGTCCTAGCAGCATGACCCTAAAAGGCTTTTCACAGTTCCATCCCCTGAGAGACACCCCAAGTCCTAGCCACACGAAATTTAACGACCAGGTACCCTAAAGATGGGATGAATTTCTCACCCTGTGTATGAGTCAGATCTACGTAAGGGAAACCTAATTCCATGAGTAAATCACAGCCCAAATGTCCCCAATATGTCCAGATACACTCCTACCATACCTAAAACTCCATGCTCTAAGTGATCTTGAATCCCCATAATCATTCAAGTCCATCTAAGATGGAAGGACAGTTTCCTAAGGATACCTTTGTTTTGGATATTCACATCTTGCCCCGGTGGCTCTGCATATGTTTCCCACAAAAACAGTCATCAATCAATAGAAAATTCATCCCTAGGAGAGTCCTCTCCTATCTTAGTACACCCAATGGATTCCAGGCCTCTTTCTATCTCTCCAGATTCAAGGTCCCTCAAATTCATGGTTTACATTTTTCTCCCTACACACATCTTGGATATATCAGAACATGCTGGCCCAATTCATTTCTGGTCCCATTTGAGGGTTCTAAAGATACCCCATCCATATGCGTGAAGTTAATCCACATAAAAAAGAATAGTGCCCCCAATCATTTTTGGGTTTCCCCTAAATAAGTTCAGTTAAAATTTCCACTTTTCGTGTTCAGATGCACCCCTTGTCGAAGATCACATACTGTATTCAAAAAGTTCCCAATCTCTATAATCCTTCATAGCCATCGGATATAGAAGGCCAGTGTTCTGTAGACACCTTTGATTGACTGTGCACATCATACCCCAGTGGCTCTGCATATGTTACCCACAAAATGGATATCAATCAAAGGCAAGTTCATTCTCTAGAGAGTTATTTCTTGCTTCCATACACTCAAATGACATTCATGTTCTATCACACCCCTGGATTTGGAAAAATTCTGGATAATGGATTATATACCTTCTTCTTTCCAAATGACCCTAACATAAAAGGGATTTATAACTAAAATGAACATCCACCAGCTCTCCCTCATGCAAGTAAGAACTGTGCTAGAATAGTTTCCCACTCAAACCTGATATGAATGTCCCTAATATTTTCTGACACCACTACTCAAGATAGCCACCCACAGTGGCTCTAAACATCAAAATAAATAAAAAATGTTACATAACCCCACTAGGCCATTGAAGATGGAAGGGCAGTGACCTGTAGATGCCTTTGTTTGACTATTCAAATCATGCCCCAGAGGCTCTGCATATGATTCCCACAAAATGGACGTCAATAAAAGGAAAATTCATCCCCAGGAGAGTCCTTTACTACCTCAGTACGCCTTAAACAGCTCCTGAGCCTCATTAATGTACAAAATAACAAATATAGGGTCAATAAAACTCCATAATCTATGTCTGAAGGATATTAGAATATTCCCAGCTAACCAATCCCAAATTGGGGCCCTACCCCGTTAAGATTCTTCAAAGCTGTTTGATCTAAAACATTAGTAAAAAGTTTGATTGGAAGAACTGTGAACTGCTAGTGAAAAAAAAACTATACTTTCCAAAGGGAAAATCCACAAAAGTTACCTCTAGGTAAAAGTCAAGTATTGGTTCGTTAAAAAACATTAATCCATAAGAAAGGCATAAATCTTGTTACGTAAAAAACCCATAAAGGGCGGCCTAAGAAAAAGTTGAGTTATGCCCGCTAAGCCCATGCCAAGTAGGCTTAGGGAGAAATTATGGTAATAATGAAAAAGACATAATTGTTCATGAGGTATTTCATAAAACCTTTGTAATAGTCGAACTACGCTTACTAAGTCCTATGACTCATGAAAAAATTAGAGCACAATTCAATTATTTCAGTTTACTGGTTTCAAATCATGGTTACAAATTAATACCTGATTGAAATGATGTTTATATGATATCAATTGACATGACAGGAAAAGGAAAAGAAAAAGGATTTAAAGGAAAATCAGTTTCATTGATTTCAACAAAAATGGAGGAGCATCCCCAGTTTGGAGTCTCTAAAAACTATTAAAAAATGGGGGGAAGATTACATATCATGAGTTGGGATATAAATACAACAAGACTCAGTTTTTCCTATCCAAAAGGATGAAAAGTTATTTCTGAATGCCGTCAATATTTTTCTCCAAATAAGTTCTCTCCTCCATTTTGGCCATGACCATCAGATGCACCCACTCCAGAACGACTTTAAGGTCCCACCCTTTCTTCTGGATGGCTTCATATTTGGCATGTGAAGAGGTCAGTTGATCCCTCAACCTTTATATACAGGCCTCGCACTCCCAAAACTCTTCCTTTTGGGTGTACACCAAATCACGAGCCTTCGCCTCCTCGACTATTAGATGATCGAATTCTTCCGAAACATCTTGGAAGGTCACCACCTAGTGATGGGAAGAATTGAACTTGGGAAACTTGTTTTTTGCAGGAGTCAAGGTATTCTCGGGCAATGACGATTTGGTAGATAAGGAGGTGTAATTTCCAATACTTTAATCCTCCATAACTCATCTTGGTGAATAAACACTAAAAATTGTCAGTCTTGTCAGCAAAATAGGCCATGGGTGTCTCCATGGAAAGAGCACATAACTGGTTCTATGCCTGATTTCACACTGCTTGGTGCCTCCCCATAACACCAATACCATGATCCTCCCCCATCTCCACATGTCTATAAGTAGGAAGCGTAATCACAGGAGTGAGAAGGGACCTAAGACAGGTCACCCATGATGGGGGGATCTCTTTGCCTTCAGATGGCTCAATCACTAGAGCTGGGTGCAGAGGACTAGCCACGACTTCTGGGGTGATCAGTGATACTCTGCTGGTGCCAACCTCATTAAGGTCTTGGGTAGTGTCTACATAAGGGGAGAAGTCTAAATCACTCCCCACTAAAATAGGTTGTACCGATGAAGCCCCTCCCAAATGCTTCTGACGGTGAACCGAGTGTCTTCTTACCATAAGGGTAGAAACAGGTGGTGTATCCATCATGGCTGCTACATGGGTAGAAGATGAAGGTGTAGCCATCACACTCTTCATAGTAGAAGGAATGTGTGACATTTTTGTTGGGGTAAGGATGGGGTGGGAAATGGTTAAATGTTTATTCACCTGCCAAACTGGTTCTCTCAGTATCTCATTTGGGTAAAAATATGCCCACAATTGGGCATATTCCAACAAAAAGAATGTGGATTATGTTGTACTAAGGATGATAACTTTCATATCAGCACCTTTATGCATCATCATAAGCCATAACTGGTGAGGCACTACGGGATGATACTCCCCCCTTAATTGATCAGCAGGAAGAAGTGCAGCATGTTCAATGCATCTAAATTGCTTGGAAAACTAGTAGAGAAGGTATATATCACACATGATTACTCGATCTATATGAGCAGTGAGCATCCTATCCTGATGTGCAATAAGATATGAACATTCCCCTAATGAACCATCCCCGTCACCTCTTAACGACCCATGAGGGGTAGGATATGGTGTATACAAGAAAAGAGAAGCATCATTCAGAAACCCAACTGCATTAATAATGCTTAGAGTAATAGGACGAACAAAGGAAATAATAATAAGGGAGGGTGGGAAGTTAGAATGAGGAACCTTTGTAGTATACTGATATTCATAACAGGGGAAGTGTTCTTCCATCCACCCGTATAGAAATTGAAACGTTCTGCTGAGATGATGCATGGGCCTACCTTCCTGTATTTTTCCTAGCAACTCATAAAGCTGAGCGAGAGTGGGAAGGGAGAAATTAATGGGTTGAACCTTTACCAATGTGGCCTCCATCATAAAAGTATAGGCCCAAACCCCGGTATATACCTTGTGGGATAGGAAAAGCCATCCACTCAAAAACATGGAAAAGAAACATGCTAATCTAAGCACATGTGATATGTTTGTCTGAAGCTCATATCCCCATGTGGTATATCATACCACTTCAAGGGTAGCAAAATACGACCCTGGAGTCTAGTAGGACTGATGGGATGGATGAGTTTGACTACAATGATCCCTTAGATTGAGTCAGTTATCCTGCAAGAATAACCCTATCCATGTCTCAAATGGGATAAGAGAGAGATCCTAAAGGGGATGATCAAGTAATCCATCTACCGCGACTAATAAACTCCTTGTCAAGAGGGAAACATGGTCAGTTTCATTCTAAGTAGAGGCTTCTGGGAGAAACTCATTATACATCTCTCCACAGATAGGGATTCCTCCAAGTTGGTGGATATCCCACAAGCTGATTCCCACCTCCCCATGAAATAAGTGGAAGGTGTTGGTGCTTGAAAACCAATGACTCAACAATTCAGGAAGAATTTTTCCTGGGGAGAAGACTACAAACTGAGAAAACTAGGCTGCCTGATACAATCCGACCACCTCCAACTGGTCGGGGGACTCCAAATAGGTATTATGTACCTAGAATTCCCATGCCCATTCATCGAAGAAACATCCTCCGGTCGGCAGATACCACTTGGTACTCCACCCACCGTCAGGATTTTCTTGGGATATGTTGATGATGGATGGGTACTCTCAAGCACCTAGTCTCGGGACACCATCGCAACACCTGTGGTTTTTCTGATTCCATGTTGAGCCTCCTAGTATGAAGACATTCTCTTGAATTGGTGTGGCGATGACTTCTCCAAATGGGGAAATGTTGGTGAGATCATGTCCTTGCGGTGCCTATAAAAGGATGAAAGGGGTATCAGGGTCAGCCAAAAGCATAGGAACATCATTAGGGGGAACAAAGATGTAAAGTGTAAACTATATGGATAATGGATAGTCTAAGATATCTGGAGTCAAGAAATCCTATAAGAAGCTTTCACAAGGAATGATGTAGGCTTTGAGATGATCCTCACTATTTTCCGCCATGGTCTCCTTTTTCTTCGTCGATTTTATCATAGCCTATGAAGCATCCAATGTAACCTACACATGAGGATCCAAAAGCCGATAAAAAGTCAGTCCAATAAAAATTGTTGGATAAAGGCTCTGGAAGAATGGATAAAGGACTTAAAATATGTCCACATAAGGCTCCACATACTGTTTCTAGAAATGGTACATGGTGGGAACATTACACATACTGCATGATATGTGGAAGCAACCCTGCCTACGACTTCGGTATGCGGATGCATGTCACAACGTACAACCATGGTATGTGAACCATCTGCGAGGCATTGGACCATAGATCGTTGGCTGGTGAATATAAAGGTTCATGGAAAATGGACACTATGAACCAAGGCCTCATTAAGTCCATGTTCAAAAGTTTCATATTATATTTTAAGTTCATATTTTTAGTTCTTAATGTTTGTTTCACCGATTTAAGCTCAATATCCAGACATGAAAGCCACTTAGCATCCTCCTATGCAGAATCTGTATTTTAATTTTAAAATACCACAATGACTATTTGAAAAATCCAAAATGCAGTTTGCAGATAGAGAAATGACGAGACGATCAGTTCGCAACACGTACAAAGTGGTTAGCGAATGAGATTTTTGCAAGGATCACGGTACACAAAAGAATAGGAAGCTGAGGGGATCGAGATCACTTTTCACTGTGAGAAATGGTAAAATACAAATGAAATGGGACCTTATATATAAGCATGGTCCCCTCCTACCAAGCCCATCTATTCTACCATAATCCATTTTAGTTTAGAATTGCTTCTACATCTGAATAGTACCCTTTTCATTCTGAATAGACCCCATTCTAATGGGGGCATTTTTAGGGTCTTTCAAAATTATGCAAGGGAAGAAAATACCCCCACAATAAAATTGTAGAAGGAAACAAGTACTCCTACAAGTCTATCAAGGTGAATGGAATCAAATTAAGTTGTAAATTTCAGAATAAACTTGAAGGAATTCATGTTTTCAAAGAATTTCAAGTATCCCACATACCATCATTGGGAAGGGTCCGCAGACCTCCTAGATCACAAACTGACAGGTACGTGGAATGATCCATGAGGTTATGGCCCGCGTAGCAATGGCCAACGAACCCAGCTTACCGCAAACTGCATCGCCAAATGACTCATGCCCTTGAAGGCTATCCACATACCATCCTGTGAACTTATCAGTTTGAAGACAAAGAGAAAAAGCATGGTTTCACAAACCATGATCCCAAAATGTAGCCTCTCTAAACCCTGGATTGACCGAGTCTTCCACAGGTTAGAATATCTCTGCATGGGTCACCACAAATGGTGTCGCATTCCCAATAGATAAGATTTATCTGATGCTCTATAAAAGTGATCACAGACAGAAGAAAAGGGGATGAATGAAGAAATATTGAAGGGGATTCATAGAATGGAAGTAAGAACTCAGAGAAGATTCCAGCTTCAGTCTCGATTCATCGAGGAAACCCGAATTACGAACCACGCTCTCTATAGGTACAAACGGCCATACACTCTAAAATGGGGAAACTTAATAACAAAAGGAGAACCGCAGACCTAATTGGTGAACTGAGAACCACATAATTCTCATGGATGAACTCCTTGAAAATGATAATTCCCCAAACCCTCCTTCAATATGGTACTCCACGTAGCATACCGCTACGCAGACTAAACCCGGTGCTGCGTACCACATTAGTACGTGTATGGAACCCAACACAACATGATAGGCTATGTGCCACTATGGTACATGGTCATCTATACCCATGCCAATGTACCACATCATTACATGGATGGACCTTCTACCCACATACCAATATGGTATGTGGAGCCTCCCCCATCCTGCATAAGAAACCAGTACGTGGAATGGGGTATTTTTGGGTATTATTTCCTCCAGTTCCAACCTCACCCCTCCGTTACCGTCTAGTCCTCCATAATCCCTCTGCAAACTAGTCCTCCAAAATCAGGCCAAAGCCTCCTCCAAATCCACCAGACCCATATTATCAGCCCATCGAGTGCATCAGTGTGCCCCGTTGAGTCTATATACCCATGGTAAGAGGAATCACGAAGGCTATCCCTACAACAGTTCAGGCTTCAGGAATGCCTGTGGGTTTACATTCCCATCGTAACACAGAGTCTAGCCTTGGTATGCCAATGTGAACCACCCCATTCTAGGGATTAAGGGTGATCACTTTCATTTCCATTCAATGAGGAATAGTGATCAGTTGAAGGAGTTATGTTTTCTTCTACTTTGACGAGGATGAAACTCCTCCCCTTTCCCATAATGTATTTTAGGGCCCTCCCACTGAGGTAAGTCCCAAATATTCTAAGACTGAGCTACATGACCTTTAATGTAATTTCACATGGAAAGGTTCATCGCTCCACACCCTCGCCCATGGTTTCCCCAACCTCATCCTCCGTAGGCTCGCCCTCTCCCACCAGCAGGAGATGAAGCATGTGATTTGTTGAATCCTTCACATCCTCTTATTTCTCATACCAAGCATGAATCAAATGGGATTAGAGGTTTGTGATGATTAGAACATCCAAAACATATGAACTATAAGAACTTTTATTCCTAATCAAATGAGGATATGTAGGAAGCCTACCTGAAGGCCCAATATCAAAAGGGTGCCCACCCATAAAGTGTCCACCCAATCATTCCCCCTCAAATGGGTAGCTTCTATGTGTAAGCCCCAAAAAATTTGAACTACATGGGTTATGATTCCTCTGCTGAGGATATGTAGGAAATCAATATTATGGGTCCGATTCCAACATCAAATCACCTTCCTTCCCCCATGTATGATGATAAACTCCATAGCGCCTTATTGTATGGCTCAAGTCAGCATCACCTCTGTAGCGTCAAACACATGAATGCCTGCAAAGATCCTACAAACCAAGGGTAGCCTGTGGAAACAATCTTCGGGAATGAACCAAGGATTCATGAACATATGAGAAAGACTTAAATCTACAAGAGAGTCCCGGAACATGCAATAATCCTCCCCCAGAAGGGTGCAGTGAGCTTGACTTCCCATCCTCTCAACCAATGGAGTCCTCAAGTGTTGTTGGTTGAATCATCATTCAATAAGCACCTGCCTTTGGAAAGAAGGTATATGAGTCATGGATACTAGGGACGTTGAGTGTTCTTAGCTCCATGAATAAACCCAATGGAGACCATTCAAGGAAGTTATATCCATGGGGGACCAATTGCACAAGTACTTGACCCCATGCAATCACTCGTTGGTACCGACAGACTATGACATCTCCATCAAAATGTGAAAGGGGTGAATTTCCCAATCCCCATGGGGTTAATCCAACATCCTTTTAATGGATAATGACAAAGAATGGGTTGAAACAAAATAAATGGTGAATTTTATAGGAAACCCTCTTTGGAAAAAGGGATGGGTGATGATCCTCATCGGACCATTTCAACATCACCTGAAATGCGCCACCTCAGAGACAAAACAATAACTTAATATTTTTACATGAAAAAATCGTGCACCTTATTCATGAGATTCATTTAGATATGCATTTATTTAATTAGATTCATTTTTTTGGGTGAGTAACAAAAATTTTGGGTTATGTAAAGAGTTAGACATTAATGTGGTGTTAAAACATTAATTTTGTGGATGGTACATGGATTCTAAATCTAAATCAATAAAAGCATATATAAATAGATCAATAAAACATGAGAAGATAAATATTTCATAATATGTAATAGTTATGAATTTAATATGAATTTTATGTATATTAAATTAGATATAATTTTAATAAAAAACCTCTCAAATAATAAGTGTGAGATTCCTTCCAAAGTGGAACCTTTTAGAACCTTAGTTATCCAATCAGGTAAGTCATGCCGAAGTTGGGTGCCCATGGATTATCTTGTACAAGGAATGAAATAGATAGGAGACATTGGAACATATGTGGAAAGGTCATGCCAAAGCTATATACCCCTATATTTTCCTTTTTTAGCATGTTCTTGGAATTTTTTATGAGTTACACTTACTTGGGAAAACCTTAGGAAAGATATAAGACTAATAAATTTTGATTTATCCATATTATTTTTTGGGTATGGAGTTACCCACTCAAACATCCAATAATCATAACTATTATAATTGAGATGATTACTTACATAAATAGTCTTGACATATTTATATGGTCAAACTGATGTAATTAATAATGAAATATGGATTTTGGCTCACTAAATAGATGTAATGTTTGAGGTAATCATTTTTAATGGGATTAAATTAATTAAAATTACATGATGAAAATATATAAAACATGATAATCACCCACTAATATGTCTTTCTTATAGACTATTACATACTTTATATTAGTTATATTGAGATCACATATAAGTATGACTTATAAAATAGTTAAAGATAAGTATCTAGGGTTGTGAAGTGTTTTCAAGGAAAAGAATTATAAGCACATAAAAGTGAATTTTATAGAGATGAATTCTAATACCGATGACTCATGGGTATTAGATATTGAGTGTGCATCAGACATTTTCCCTGAAAAAAATAAACTCAAAAATAAAAGATAATTAACTAAGGGTGAAGTTGATCTTCACATCGGTAATAGATAAATAGTTATTTTATTAAAATTCAGAACGTATGATCTTATTTTTCCAAGTGTATTAATTCTAGAATCGAAAAAATGTTATTATGTTACTACCATAAACAAGATTTTGATTTTTGTATTTTTTTTGAAAATAATGGATCTTAATTCTTTATTTACAGTTAAATATATTATACATATAAGAATTAAATGTTTTATGGAATTTGGAATATAATAAATGAATTATATATTCTAGATATGAATAATAATATTTTTAATATTTATAATAAGAATTTTATGATTGATTCTAATCCCACCTATGGAATTGTTACCTTGGAAATATAAATGAGAAATGTATCCAAAGACTCCATAAATATGGATTGTTGGAACCATTTGATTATGAATCATTTGAGAATTATGAATCTTGTTTATTTGAAACAATTACCAAAGAACCTTTTATAGGAAAATATTAAGAAGTGAGTGGGATATTGGATCTCATACAGAATGATGTTTGTGCACCAATGAACACTCCCACAAGTGGTGGTTTTATGTACTTAATTATATTAAACAATGAATTTATTTAGTATAGATATTCATTTTTGATGAGAAATAATTATAAAACTTTTTAAAAGTTCATGGAGTTTTATAAAAAATAATATAATTGGTTGATAAAAAGTATTAAGATTCTTTTATTGGATTAGGGTGGTGAATACTTGAGCTAGGAATTCATTGATCATCAGAGGGATTATGGAATTGTGTCAAAAATCACTCATCCTAGGATACTATAATGTAATAGTGTGTCTAAGAGGATAAATCATACATTGTTATACATGGTTTGATCAATGATGAGTCAATGTTACTTTAATATTCCATTATAAGGTTATTCTCTAGAATCTACTTTATTTATACTAAACCATGTTCCATATAAAGTAGTTATAAAGACACCATATGATACATGGATTTTGAAATTTCATATTTTTGTCTTTTATTAAGATTTGGGGATGAAAAAAATTAATACTACTATTGGATTTTGATAATATTGAATCCAAATATGAAAATACTTATTTATTTGTTATCCTAAAGAAACTATAAGATATTACTTTTATAATACTACTGAACAGAAAGTGTTTGTTTCCTACTGTGGGTTTTTTCTTAAGAAAAAACACATAAGTTGAGGATTTAGTGGGAGGAAAATTAAACATGAATATGTTTATAACCAGAAAATGAGAAGTGTTCCTAAGGAGGATGTTGGGATACCTATACAAAGATTTATGGAATAAGAACCGACTAAAAATATACAAGAACCTAAAAAGTATGGAAATATTCATCAATATTTCATAAGATATGGATTTTAATAATAAATGATGATGAGATAATGTTTATAGAAGATAAACCTATACCGGGAAGCCATTAAGAGTTATGATTCTATGAAATTCTTAAAATACATGGAATCTAAAATAGACTCCATGTATACTAACTAAGTTAAATAGTTGGTGGATTCACCTGAAAGGGTAAGACACATAGGATGAAAGTGGGTTTTCCATAAGAAAACTAACATGGATAATAGAGTGACTTTATTTAAATCACGTCTAATGGAAAAAAATTTATAAAAAAATCCATTTCAGTGGATATGAATTTTTTTCACTTATTATGATGATAATGTTCATTCAGATATTTCTCATTATAAAATATCACTTTAATTATGAGAAATATCAAATTGATGAAAAAATAAGTTTCCTTAATGGGAATTCAGTCAAGGATGTGTATATGATATATTCTAAAGGTTTTGAATTTCCAAATGAGACTAACAAGGTGTGCATATTGTAATGATATATTTATGGATTGAATTAGGCTTTACACATTTAGAATAACCATTTTTATGAAGCAATCAAAGAGTTTGGTTTTATAAAGAATTCATAGGATTCATTTCCATATTCAAAGATTAGTGGGAGCATAGTATTATTTCTAATATTATATTTATATTACATACTACAAATTATAAATGACATCATGAAACTTTACTCAATGAATAAGGGGTTTTTAAGTGATTCTCAATGGAATACATGGGGGAAGTAGCCTATATACTAGGTATGAGTATCTATAGAAATAGATCTAAATGAATTCTTGCACTCATTTAGGACACTCACATTATAAAATTTATAAATATTTTTATCATGGATAATTCTATAAAGGGGTCTTTACCAGTGTTACATGGAAAAAAATATTAGAAAGATTTAGGATCCTTATAATGATTTTCCAATGATAGATATGATTTTTTTTCATCATCTATAGGATCTATCGTGTATGGCATGTTGTCTACTCTACCTTATGACTCTTTTTATTTGAACATAACCATTCTATATGAATCTAATATGAGTGAGAGTCATTGGATTACTGTGCGGAACATCCTAAATTACTTGATAAGGACTGGGAATATGTTATTGAACTTTTTAAATGGGGAAGATCACTATGTAAAATGTTACATAGATGTTAGTTTTGAATAAGATAGAGATGATACGAAGTCTCAATATAGTTTTATGTTTTTTTTCTAAAAAGTGGAGCTATTTCTTGGAAGAGTTCTAAAGAATCCACCATAGCAGACTAAACAATAAAGACAGATTATATCACTACATCAGATGATATAAATGATTTTGTTTAGATTAATAAGTTCATTACAAAATTTGGAGTGGTTTCTAGCATTGAAGGATAATTTGAGATTTACTATGACAATGGTGGAGATATTGTTCAGTACAAGGAATTATAATATAACTATAGGACCAAACACATGCTCCAAAAATAATATCTCATATAATAGATCATTGATAGGGGTGATGTAAAGATCTATATAGAGGATACATAGGTGAATGTATCTGATCTGTTGATGAAACCATTACCAAAAAAACTAAATGAGGTTGACGAGGAATCTTTTTTTGTTAAACACATGAGAATTGGTTTTAATTGTTGTAAATGTATCAGGATTTTATAATAAAGGCACTATAAATTTATCATTCATTCATTTGTGCTAAAACTTAATTTACCTAAATGGATGAATGAATATATCCCATCAATGTACAACCTTTTATTTGTCCTTAATCAATGATCATCATGGACTATAATGGATTTTAATGATATGCTAAGATTAACATGAATATATTCTTATAATCAATGTAAATAGTTGTATATGTGATATGATGAATAAATTCATGACGTAATAAGTATAAAATTATTACCTGGATTGAACAACTAGAGTATATATCTTGGAATGTCATACAATAATCAATATAATTTGGGGTTTATTCTTATTATAAATAATTCTTTCCTAAATTTTGTGAGATACCTAGTATGTGACACTTTATACTTTTTCATGAGATCCATTATTTCCCAATTTTTAACATCTTTTAATTGATAGTTAACCCTATAACTGATTTAATACATGGGAAATTAATTCATATTTAGTACTTTTTGAAATATTTAATTAAATAGATTTAAAAAGGTTTTTTTATTAAATTTAATCATTTTGGAATTAATTTATAAATCCATACATTTATTTTAACTTTGTAAATTACCTTGTAAATAGGTTTTTTGAATCTAATTTTAATTGTTTAAATCATTACTATAATAAACTTGAATAAGTATACACCGAGTTTGATTTTTATAGTTTCAATTATAAGGATGAAAATTAAAAAAGGCATAAGAGAATCATATGACTTCCATTATAAGAATTCAAGAGTTAGATATGAACATTATACTTTCACATCATCGTACTTAAAATTCCTTAGTGTGAAACTTCAGGATCCTATGACTTCAAAGTCATATAAAATAGACTCCCTTATCTGTGTAAAAGTCCTCCAAAATCTATATAAAGGATATATCCATAGAATGGAGATTCATAAAGGTCATCCACGATCACATGCATTGCATGAAGGTAATAAAGTCACTGAATAAAGTTCATAGATCTTCTATGTGAGGGAAAATGGTGTAATCCATAGGCTATGTAAGTGTAACCTTGGTGTTAAATGATTTATGTAAAGGTACTCCCATGGTTCTAAAATATACGTAATATTAATCAATCTATTATGTAAAGGATTCCACATGAAAATACACTGATTGAAGGTAATAAATCTATTGCATCAAGGTATAAAGACACAATATATAGGCCCTTCACTATGCCATTTAGTTGCATCGGGGTAACTTCACCATTCCAATATCTATGTAAGGGTGGTCCATGGCCAGAATTGAAATGTCAATATACCTACATGAAAGGTTAAATCAAAATTTCCAAAGTATTTAGTTCTCAAAAGAAAATTAATTCTCATTCTTATGTCTTCCCAAATCAGGAAATTCACTATTGAGTTTAACGTGACATCAATTGAGAAACTAAAGAAGATAGAGACCACAAGAAGTATTAAAGGAACAAGAAGATTAAAGATGAGTGTGCTCTAAGAATCCACACCCCTAAATCTAGATATGTAGAGATGACCAGAAGAAGGAATCCTGGGATATCATGATAATTAAATTCATGGATGAGGGAGAAGGTTCATTGATGATTATAAATATTTCCCCCTCCCCATTTGAAAATCATTCTAAACTTTTCCTTCATCCTTTCTCAGATTAGATAGGAATTTTATTGTAATTATTTTACTATTTAGATTTTTATTTTATGAGAGAACTGTATGCCTCTATGGACTGGCCAAGGATAAATTACCCCACCCCCACAATTTAATTTCAATTAATTTATATTTTTCATTCCTCTTGTGTTAATTTTCATGATATTTGAGGTGTGCACTTGAGCTGTAGATTATCATCACTATTATTTTTCATTTATTATCAGTCTATTATAATTATTTGATTTATAAATAATCCCACCTAAATCTTATTTCATTTTTCATACACTATAAGGTAGTGAGGATTGATCGAGGAGTGATTAAGGTTCATTAATCACTATGGGTAGGTGAAAGAAATGTTGCATTGATCATTTTTTTTCACCGCCTAAACAAAAATAACAAAGAGGGAGTGGGTAAAGTGAGGTTTTGAGTTACTTGTTGAGATTAAGTAGGGGAGTGAATTTATTTATTATAGGTAGTTATATAGTTTATTAGAGAATTATCTAAGGTTTGGACAAGCTTATTTACTATAATTTTATCCCTCTTGATTTTTCTCCATGCATGCATTGTTTCATCTATTCCCCCTTTATATTTTTATTTTTTTAAAAGTAAATAGTAATAGGTTAGTATTAATGTGAATATCATGAGTGATATTTCCATTCCAATTAGGATGACCTTTGTTTTACATTTTCTACATTATAGGAGAAATTTAAATTTATGTTGATTTTAAGGCCCATGATAACCTCATAAAAGTTTTATACTTTTCTGACACAAGACATGATGCTTAACTGATCAGGGGGTGGTTGGGTATGTTTCTAATCATCATATCATTTGGAGAAAACCCCATATTGGGTTTGTTCACTTATATGATGAGTAACTTCATCTAGACCTTGATTTAATTTGTGACAAATTCATGTTGTTTTTCAATTTTAATTCACATTATTTTGACGTAATTTTCATTTTTTGAGAGTTTTATTTGAAATTTTGAAAATTTTAGAATTATTCCTCAGTGTTCGGCTTTTTCATGGTCACTACACATTTTGGTAAACTGTGTAGATGAACTTTACATAGGTATTTCATTATATACATGATTTTATTAACCTATTAGAGTTATATTTACATAAATATCATGGATACCTTTATATAGGAATATTTTTTTATTCATTTTAAACATGAAAAGTTTGGTTTGTATGGGTATCACATGGTTTAGAGTGAACCATATGAGGCTTAGGAGTAACCATTTGGGTTAGCTTTACATGGGGGTTTCCTAGAAAATGGTTTGAGTATAGTTAGAGTAAACCTTTTGGAAACCATGTGGGGTGTTTTATAGTTTAATAGAGTGATTTCATAGGGTTGACACACAGTTTGGTAAGTAGTGTGACCTAACCATGTGAGCTACCAAAATTTCATCAAAGAGGGGAAAATAACCTTTCCCCATAAAACATTCTCATATTTCCCCCCTCTTTTCCTCCTCCTTGATTGGATTACCTAGGGAACATGAATGGAGGGTTCTCTCTCCCTCCCATATTTTATTTTTGGCCCTCCGTCAATTTTGATAGGTTTTTCTCTAGTAAGCCCTAATTTTACCTTATTTACCCTTTATTTTTATTCATATTATATTTTACTTAGACTGATTGTCTCCCATGGAACCTAAATGTAATATTTATCTGATTCCAGAGTTTGGGGTGAGTTTTAATCCATGTTTTTAGTTTCTACAGCTTACAGTGGGTGTGATATTTCTTTGTTGAGTGGCCTCCATCATAGACGACACATTTTATAATGGTTTTAGAATGGTTCTACCCAATTTGAGGTTGGTGTTTTTGTGTATTTTTTTTAAAATAATATAATTGGGTGCCTTTTGGTTTTTAATTCATTCCTTCTTTAAATTAAATATATATATTCTAGTCATGGAGTATTTATAAATGTTACAATAACTTTATCACTTATCATAAAGGTGTTTAAGGGTTTTCATGGCCTTAAAAGAGTTTTTAAATTCCAAGTGTTTTGAAATTTTCTATAAAGAATATTTTAAATTAAAATTAATTCTTAAAACTGTTTAACCCCATTTGGGTCCATGTAAAAGGAAAGTGTGTTCTTTAAATTTTTATTTGAAATTAAAGAAGTGTTTTAGGAATTTTATGGGATTTAATTAAAATGGGGATTAGTTCTTCAATTGATTTCCAAATATAGTTTTATATGAATTATGTTTTAAATAAAGTCTAAAATGATATTTCAATTAGTTCCAAAAAGGTGGATGAAGTGTATTATCACTCCAGGAAAATTTTAAAGGCCCATTTGGCACTTTTATTATGTTTTATAAAATGTGTGAGATCCTTGATTGAGCCCCTCATGTTTGATTTTTTGTCATGGATAAAGACCCCCCATAGGGGGACATTTATATGTATATTTATTATTGATGATTTTTCATGGATTTGAAAAGGGTATATTTCTTATGAGGTAGTATAAAGTGAGATGAGATTTACTATAACTATTTTATTTTGATAAAATCATGATTTCTTAGCATGTGTTTTTTTCTCACATTTTCTTGAATTTTCATGGGAACTTGGGTAACTAATAGAAGGCCGAGATGTGTGATAAAATAGAATGGTGGTTCCAACTAGATAGTACTATAGGAGAGTTGTTCCATCCTAGGGAATGATTTTTTCTCAATAACCTAAAGGGGTACCAAATGGAGATGTTCTAGTTTCACTAGGGTCCCCTGATAGAGTGTTTCTGATTAACAAAGTTTATCATCATTATAGTTAGAGATTAGTGTTTTACCCATGATTTTTATATCTTTTTTAGGATAACTTAGGGGATCCAAATTTGTATTCATTGTTTTTAATCCTACAATTTTCAGTTGTTTATGGAAATATTGATCTAGTTTTGTGTTTTGACATTTTTTTAATGTTGGTTCTGTGTGTGTTTTATTGTAGTTTTAGGTATTGTTTTTAATCACTTTAAAATTGAATTTTAAAATTATTTAGAATGTTTGTTTTTTAAATTAAAGTGGTGATTAAAAAAGTATTTTTAATAATGAAGCTGGAAATATGAAATTCAATTTGGATTATTTTTATTATTTTTATAAAGGACCCTCTTTTATTTTTTGAAAACAATTATATTAAATTTTTTCTAGATCCTACCTTGATTTTTTTAAGAAGGGGGATGATTTTATAAATTGAATAATTTTATGATATTTTTTTACCTAAATTTCACATGAAAACCCAATTATTTTATCTATATTTAAAACTACCATTAATGAAATAGTCTTTTGAATAGAAATGACACAAAATATCTGGTGAAATCCTACTATGCATGTCTCTATCACACCCTTCATCCAAAATTTTATTCATTCAGATATAATGTTTTATCTTAGGTTATTTGGTTGGGTCCTTACAGAAGTCAGGTTGTATTGTTGATGGTTTTTTGGGACATGGTGAGTGACTGAGGGTCATGAGGAGATGGTTGTATCAGTTGGAGTTTTTCATTTGGTTTTATTTTGGGATATTCATATATCATACTTGTATTACATAACCTATCCTTTTTCTTATTTTTATATTTTGATCTATGAATTATGTTCTTTTTTTCTTGTTTGATTCCATGCATGAGTTTTTTTATTACTATATTGAGTTACTCTAATCAATTATTTCTATTATATTTTTATATGTTTACTTGGTGGTGTTGAAACTAAATTTAAGGATGGGTCATTAATTTTTTTTGAGTCATATAATCATCTTGATTATTTTTTATATGAGGGTGAGATCATTCCCAAGTGTATTTTCTTTTTACCCATGCACTGGTTGTCAGCCCACGGTGATTGAGAATACCATTTGGGCCTTGTGGAGAACTGGGTCAGTTGACGTGTCAAGTCATCATGGGATGTTTTTTATTTCATTAGACTAAATAAATGAATTAACATTCTTATTTGATCCACATATGTTGTTTTTAACTACTTGGACGAGGGACATTTCATGTGCTCATTCACTAGATGAATGAAATGTGATGTATTCATTTACTTGGTGGTTTTATTTCAGAGAATCAAGAAAAATGAGTTATCTTATACTAGATTGACATACCCCATGTCTAATAGTCACTCGGTTCCATTGACCAAGGTATTATATAGGTATACATATAATTTATATGATGCATCTTGTGGTGGATGTGTTTTTATAGAGATGTGAGTAAGTTTGATAGAGATCGCACCTAAACCCTTAATAACATGAGTAGTATTTACACTTTTTAGAGGCTGCTATCTGATTACATATATTAAATATAGATTTCATGTTTTTTCAATGTTTTAAGGTCCTCAGGGTATCATAGTCAGACCCTTGGATAAGGATAATTTTTTGGATAAAGGTTTTGTTTCAAAATGAAGAGAGCTTGAGGAAACCCTATTCAAAAAAAGTTTTGGACAAATTCATAAAGGGTTTTAATGTTTTTCATAAAGTGCATTAAAATTTTAGTGAAAGTGGGAGATTTTCAGATTTGAACATAAATTATATACATGTGATTCATATATATTAAGGATATATTGCTTCTAACACAGATTTATGTAGTAACTTGAGACAAAGTTACACCAATGTTGTATGTATATTCTATGGGAACTGTCATCTCCTCATCTCTCGCATGTTTTCTTTGGTTTAATACATTATGAATAGATTAAACACTACATGAATTTACCTTGAATAGGTTCTATGTATCTACCAATAGAAATAAATGAATTCGATTCATTGAATATGGATATAATGTTTCTATATAAAAATAGGAGAATCGAGGAGGCTTATAAAACAGATGTGATCCATCATATTTGTTCTAGAAATTTTTGAGGATTGTGATCATCAGTTTTATGAAAATCTTTCTATACCTACTTTTATTTTTGAAACACCATTATCCATTTTTCTACAATGGTTCTATAACCCCTTCAGTATTTAAGAGTCCCCTAGTTAAGAACTAGGATCCATCAGCTTTTGTAATCCCTTAGAGGTAGGAGGCTTTCATCTATTGCTTCAAGATCATCATCAATAAACTCCCTCAAAGAAATAATATGGAGTCATTCACTTATGATATTCTTGAAAAAAAGGTTTTATGTTCTTTATATTTTATATACATATTGATTATCTTGTGAATATATTAGTAATATATGAGTTTTCTTTCACTGCCAAGTTTATAGGATGAACCCCCCAAAACCCATTTAAATAAAATCTGATCTATTTATGCTAAATTCTATAGATTTCATGAAATTGACCTAAGGACTTTGATTTTTATTTTCATTTATCTCTAGATAAACCCCTTTTTAATTAGGTTGAGGGGGAAACCTTACATGACTTGAAAGCCCAGTGATGCAAGTCCATATATATCCCAAAGGATTTAGTAGAAAAAAGGCCTAGTACATGACCTATATTCCCATGTCGAAGACCCCATACTGAAAGAACCCATTCCATGTCTCCTATATCCTTCACTATAGATTTCAGTACTAAATTCACAATTTGGGTTAGCCATAACATCTTCCCATACTTGGGGTCCTGAACAGGTGTGTGGTAACCATTCCATGAATGAACCCCCAAATCCAACTTCCATGAGGTAACGACTTTACATCTTCTTCTCTTCACCATCTAGGTACTTATCTAGCATGAAGTTTATAGATCTACTTTACAGCCTAGAAGCCTTTTTACCTGAAGGATTGTGGTGTAATAAAGGTCTTGTGGATCAAGGGACCATTTTTTGGCATGAAATACTATCTAGGATGAATAATACTACTAATAAAGTACCTCACTACAATAAATTCTATATTACCCACACTTCTACAATGCTATAGTACTTAAAAAATACTACTAAAATACCTATATAAATTAACTCCCACTTATATTTTTACCCAGGCTTGATGTAGGATTATGGAAAGTGCTTACCACTTGGGTAATCCCCCAAATAAAAATGTTATAGATTGGATTATACATGTCTAGAATGTATAAACCATTTACTTATTCCCAATTATATAAAAAAAATTCATTTATATATATTTAACAACTCTTATTCTCAATAATGAACGAAAATCCATTATTTTCCAAATAATATATAAAAATAAAATTTATTGGTATGGTAAGAACATAATAATAGTTTCAAATTCTAGAATTAATCCACTAGGTTGACCTAGATCATATATTTTAACCTCCAATGTAGAAACGCTTTCCCATTTCCAACACATAGATCTACATAACTCTTCATCAATTCTCTATTAGATACATGTACGTATTATCTACATAAATGGGTGATGCAAACCCAATATCCAATACCCTTGAGTCAAAATTATAGAAATTGATTAATACAACATTTAAAACCATATTCTAAACATGGTTCTATTTTAGAAGACTTATCAACCATATATAACAATCTAGAATTTTATTATAGTTCATACCCATAAGATCCCTCAAAATTAAAATCATGATGCATGATATAATTTACAAAAATATATATTTATAGGTTATTATCATGCTTTATATGTTTTCATAAATGTATTTTAATGAAATTTATCCCACTAAAATGATGTCCCCATACACTATTACCCTTAGTTAGCCAAGATTCAAATTTCACTGTGTAATGATCTAACCAAGGAACCCAACTCCTTTGAATTTGATTGGATTTCCACATGGCCTAAAGCACATTCCCCAAATCACCAGAGGCTGGAAACTAGTGATATGGGATAAAATAAACCACCATGAAATTATTTTTCTCAAAATTAATAAACTAAAAAGTAAAACCACACATATGTAATGTAAAATTATTTTATTAAAAAACCTTTGAAAATATGCAGTGGAGAAAAATTTGGTCTTAAAATATCCAAATTAAAGTTTGAAGACACATACCAAATTTAATTATATTTTTATAAGTGGCAAATTTCCATGCCATAATATTCACTGAATTTTTCCACCATGTATTTTTTATGAATTTACATCCCTCTTCTAACAAAATACATCAATTTTCCTTTACTTGTATCATGGCCATCATTGTCTATATTACTAAAAAGATATGCATGTAGGGGTGAGTATAATACCCAATAGGATGTCCCCATGAATCTAATAAACCCACACATGTGAAAATTTAATAATTAAATTCTAATAAATAATGATAAATCAAGAACAATGTTTTCAAAAATATTGATTTATAAAAAACATACTAATAGATTTGTCAAAAATTTTCATATTAAAAAAATGTTATTTCCTACAAATCTATATAAATACAAAAACTAGATTTTATATTCATTTTAAAACCATGTTATCTTTAGCAAAGACATTCTTTTATAAATTTTCCATTTTTCAAGTCATTTAGAAAATTTACCAATCTCTAAAAATAATAGAAAAGCTCATAGGTTTTCCCAATCTATCAAAAACTCTCTATATCCTAGTAAATCACTCATGATAAGGAATAAATGATCATAAATAAATTAACCTAAATACTCTCTACCTAACTTTATATTTTTTAAACTAAGTCATCACCCATTCTCATATAACTATAGACCTTCCGCTTCACCATGACATAGAATGATTTTTGTGACTTTCAACCACTACTTTCCCTAATGAAGTCTCTCAATGTTCTCAAAACTACACCTAAAAGAATATTATGTGTTTTTAAAATATATATCATTAAAAACATTTCACCCATGAACCCACACTATATGATAATATCAAATAATCTGAATTTAAATCATTTAATAAAATAAAACACATTTTTAGGTAATTCTACAAAGTTGTTTATTACAAATAAATTGATAAACAATAACATGGTTTATCTCAAAAAACCATTATAAATTGAAACAAGGTATATTACAAAATACTTTATATACCAATTCATGATTTATTATAAAATCCAATATAGCCAAATAATTTTATGATAATAATCAATTAATAATGTAAAAATGAATTAGTCATCACATAGATAATATCGAATCCAGCTACCTAAATGTGTCTTCATGAATTATATATAATCCCCCAAGCAGATGATATTTATTATGAACCAACATGGGTTATCCCTAATCCGTGCACCCGATCCAACCCATGACATGGCCCGAAGGGCATACCTGATCCCCACAAGATGGAAATTAGTGTATAGAAATCAATGAAACACTCTTGGGAATGATTTCACCAAAATAAATATGAATAATATGGAACTACCACCTAGGAGTACAATATTAAAACTATGTATATTATAAGACCAAACATACCAAAATAAGTAGTTTTAATTTTTAACCAAAACTAAACAAATAATAACAAAGAACACAACTCAAGAATCATCAAAACAAGGTCCAATAATCATAACTAGGAGAAACTGAAAGATATAAATATAATGGAATGTTACATGAGAGAAATAAAATATTAAAATAAAATAAAGACCTAAAATTACCTCCACCCTGTTTCAAGAAAGATCCTTTTCTTGGAACCATCACCTCCACCGAACCTAAAATGAAACTCAAACCTGACCATCGCATCCAATCGAGACTTGGATAAAGTATGTATCATATAAGTGGGATCATAAATCTCAATAGGTATTCTCCCCACACACCATTCATACTATTTTAAAAATATATCCTTTTTATGGTAGTTTGAAAATATAACTATAAATTATATTTTTATTTTTTAAATAAAAACAGATCACACAAAACCATCCGTTTAATACACTTAACCCAAAAAACCACTTTATCAATTAAAACCTAAAAAAGAATAAATTTTTTTAAATTTTTATGGGAATAAAAGTGAGGGAAAATTGTTTGAAATCTTTGCTTTAGTATACCACTCATTTTTTGAAGTAAAATAAAATAATCCACATTAAAATTTTCTTTTTTAAGTTCCCCTGAGAAATAAAATTGTTATGATTGAATGATGATTTTGAAATAAAGAAAAATACAAAATATTATAAATGATACATACATAGCATAGAATAACTAGCACTAAAGAAATAAGTAGGTGAAAATAAATAAATATATAAAAACAAATGTAAATAGAAATAAAATCTCTCAATGAATGAAAGGAATTGAATAAATATAAGAATAAATTGCATTACATAGATAAAATAGAATAAAGTGAATGTAAATGATAATAGCATAACTCAAACAATATAAAAGAAAATAATTAACTAATTTATTGGGAGAACCCTTATAGGAAACTAAAATTATAATCACTTAATGAATAACTTATGTACCCATATTGAAGAATGGATAATAAATACATCACTAGCTACTAGGGATGCATTTTACATTACTTAACTAGTTAGTATATCACATCTAACTAGTGGTGATGGACCTTTATCCAGTTAAGATTCCTACCTAAGTACTCAAGGTTTCTAAGTACAATTTATTTAGAGGGGTTGGGTAATATTTTTCACATGAAAATAAAATATCAATGATAATCATAACAAATTATCTCAAATAAACTATTCATACCCCCCCTATAACCATTTTTAATAAGAAATATCTTTTTATACAAGGTTCCAACCAGGCCTTTGGAAACATCCTTTGGAAAGAAACCAAAATAAAACATTGTCTCTTTGAAAACCAACTATATAACAATACTTGAAAATTATTTGGATATAGTTAAATCTTTTATAAATTCCACCCAACCACATTCAATAATAATCATCAAGAAAAAATAATAAATAAGTGTCAAAAAATTATTAAAAAATAGGAAAACTTTAAGGAAAATATGTATAGTCTTAACTGGAAACCATTTAATCAAATCATTAATTTTATGTTAGGAAATGCCTTGATTTCTTTTATTAAAAACTTGACTCACATAGGTATGAATTTGAAAAATAATGATCTTAAAACATCTTTTTATAATCATAAGTAAATAAAAAGATAATATACTATATTTAGGTGTGGATAATTAATTACATATGTAATAAACCCTGAGAGATCAAAATGTGGTTTAAAAGTAAGAAAAATATAAATGTTATATATTTAAAAAGACATTCATAGAGTTTCCTAACTTAATAAATGACCCACATATCCATCCTAATAGCACGAAGAACTCCTTCAGGTCCACGATCACCTAACTCAACTATAAACAACCTTTAATTAATAAACTAAAAATTTAAACCAAAAACCTAAAACAACATAATCAAATAAAATACTCACTAAAACAACATGACACAAGGATTGATCAACTCCCAACACATTCTAGAGCCTAAACCATGAAAAATACCTAATCATAGCACCAAATTTGACAACTAATTTAACCCAAATCACCAGATCCATAAATAAAACCATAAAGACACATTAATAAATATAAATGGTGTAAAATATCTTGAATATATCCTTCTAGTAAATATTATACAAGTCACCAATGAAATTTACAAGAATAGCAATGATTCCACTTTTCCTTTATGGAATTTTCAATCCAAAACCCTAGGAAAAAAACAAAAAATTATAAAATAAACCAAGCAGAAAAACATGGAAGAGGAGAGAAAGAAGGATTTCTAAGAATCAATGTGAAAAAACCACCATGAATGAAAAATATTTAATACAAGTATTGTGGAATAAATTAGGAATACAAGAGGGTTATATCCATATATTTTGATAAAATATAGATGAGGGAACCCAAGGGGATCCCAAATAGGTCCCATATAAAAATAAAAAATGCCGCTATTAAAAAAACTATGCATCACATGGTCCATGGTGTGGAATCTCACTTTAGGTCATGTCCCACATCATAACATCCTAGGATAAACTCCAACATAGTAACATTAAAGAATGGTTCATAGACCATGGTGTAATAACATTTTAGGAGGAAGAGGGGTTAATCTCCCCTTCAGACACACTTGTGGTGTGGTGCTTTGGTAACATAGTAAGGCCTACAATCTATGGGAGCTACATAATGTACCCAATCTAGTTATGATTTGGGGCTTGCTAGCCCCATAAAACCATGGAGTAGTTCCCAATGACTACACAATTGATCCCTACTAACTACGTTCTATAACCTAAAATACACCAGGACTCACTCAGGGTGTTCTCCTTCTTGACTGATGCTCCTGAAACATTTCAAAAACCAATGAAAATATGGTCGAGACTCTCATTAGGAAAATAAATTCAATAAAATTAAAATTATATAATAATTTAACCAAATACAAATATAGTGACTCTATTTTTCCTTATAATATTTTGAAATATTTCTAGGAATATTTTCGGAGCCAGGAGCTAAGATGATGTGAGATTCCAAGGCTCGATGAGCCTGAGATTGATATTACAAAAATATTGATTATATTATTATCATGCATGCATAGTTTTCCTAAAAAAGTAAAATAACTCCCAAATGGAGTCTTATATCATAAATATGAGACCATGGTTGAGTTTGTAATATCAGATTTACCCCATAAATGACCCAAGGTTGGTCAATGTCGGGCATACAGTTGAGGAATTCATTGGCGGTGAATTTAAATAAAATAAATAAATATTTTTTTAAATGCCCACAAACTAATTTCATATATTTTTAACTCATTATAACAATTCCATAGGGTTATGATCATAAACCATGGTATAATTGTGAGGAGTTCTGAGCATTCTTCATTGGAAGATCACATCGTAGGACGACAGGTGATCAGATCGAGGTGGATAAAGAGGTAGTGAATGTTGTATGTATTCTTCCTTATGGATAACTTTTTATTTAATAGTGATTAATAAAAATAGAGGTAAGACACATTATTTTTTTATTTATCCCTTTTGATAAAAATATTGAGCATGGATATTTTATCTACGTTTGATTTTCATTTATTCTCCCTTCACATGAGCCCGTTTAATTTGTTTATATATGTTATTCTTGATATTCCATAAATTTTACCATGGTTTTCCCTTCTTGTGATTCCCCCACCTATTCTTTAGGATCTTCACCAATGGACCACAGGGTCATGGTTTGACATTGTTGAGGAGGGTTCAAGAACAATTAAACCCCTAGATTCATGAAGGTTTGGTAAATGATGAATAAATTAGTGTTTTTTGGATGGATCATGATATATTATAGACGACACTACAAGTATTTTGGATCCTTTAATAGATGTGTATGATTGGGCGTGCACAAGATGCACACAGAACTTCGAGTAGATCTCCATATTCTAATTTTTTGGCCATAGGAGAATGGGAAATGACAGCTTGAGGATTTTCCCTTTATTTTGAGGCATTCAATAGGATTAATCTGTGGTGGTGAGGATAAATCTAGAAAACACATTAATAATTTTATTATTCAGTGAAAATTCCATCTATCTTCCATGTATCTTGGAAGAACACAGTGTGTAGCCCCTAGATGTAGCATTAGGGTTTTGAAAAAAGTTAAGGATCACACACCATGTTGTCATTCCCACACACTATATGACCCTCCAAGGTTGGCCAAGACATTTACCAGTTATCACACACCTAGGAACCTATATGGACAAACCCTGTGATCTGGGAGTACATAGGCATTGGGTAATACCTTGGCATATCTAGGTACATGACCAGGTATATAGGTATGACCTAAAGTACATAGGCATGACTAGCTATACACTGGTAGTCATCGGGCATCCCAGAAATTCTAGATACCACATGTATATTCCATGTATGATGTAATGTATTCCAAGAAATTTTCTAAGGAGAACACGACCTAGAAAAAAGGTGGGGCCACCTACCGTGTGGACCCCTTACACATGGTGTACTTCCATCAAGAACTTATTACTCTCATATATATTTTTATTTGGACACTAATTTTAGACAATGAGTAGACTATCCTGGGTATTTTTCCACATAGAACATTTTGGTGGACATTTTTATGGAATACAAGATATGATGAGAGACGTTCCAAGAATAAAACTTATTTAGGTGATTCTTGATTATGGTAGTGATCAGGGTAGGATTATCAAAGGGTCTCTAGGGTTAATAGTGACCTATCACACCAGTCCATAGGTTCTCCATACTTTTTACACATATTAAGATGGTAGTGCCTTACATTAGGCATTGACCCTATCTCTGCAGAGTGGTACACCCCCTGTGTTCGAGCTCCAACGATGAGTAGTTCCTCCATAAAAGTTGTTCCCACCTCATCCATAGAGCGTAGTGGTGAGGGGAAGGAACCTACACATATATTATAGTGAGGTTTCATGGTATTAAGGGTTCATAGTTGTGGATCTCTCGAATATGGATCATAGTAGCAAGGCATGGACCCCTCCACATAGATTCTTTTATGGTTGTGCATGATACTGGGAATCAGATATGGGCCTTTGGAGATGTATACTGAATCATCCTTCTTAGTTGGTTTATAGAGATAGAGATCCCATTTATCTCTAATTTGGGATTATTTTTTAAGAATATTTGGATTGTTATGGTTGTTGTTTAATTTTTTTTATTGACATGCCTTCATTGGTTTGAGTTGATTACATTTTTTGTGTCTCTCTATCATCCCATCTTCAGTTTTTGGGGTGTCTTACTAGGTATGTATATACTTATCCCTGCATATTATTTTCCCACATGTGTCATGTATTATGAAAATTATGGATAAATTTGTGGTGAATTTTTTGGATCTTGGGGATTCTTGGGTGAATTTACTACATATAGTGGTCGGGTCTTGGATATTAGGAGACATGATCTCTCAACTTTCATTTATTCCAGTTGTTGTCATGTGAAGACTTCATTTACAGTTGGGTGTGTATTTTAACTCATTTTCACTGTGGTTTTATTCTATTGTAACCTAATGTATTCCTTATATGTTATTTTATGCAAGTTTTACTCTATATATTACTATATTTTATTATTCCTATGCACTGTTTCATGGATATGGTTTGGTGTGTTCATACTGGTATATTGGAAAAAAGCCTCCCATTTTATAGTAAGTCTTCTCATTGCTTGTATCTGACCCTTATCCTATTAGAGGTGGCCTTAGGGTTATCGAATATTGTCTTTCCACTGGCCAAGTGGCCCCCGGTGGGTTGGTACATGACATAGAGATATCAGAGTAGTTAATTCCTCATTATGATGTTTGGAGTTCTCCCCTTGAGGATTTTGTGGGAATTAGGGAATCAATGTCAAAGTGTCTCGAGTGTATATTTCAGGCTAGGGAACCCAATGATGGTATGGATGCTGATGTATCCATACACAAGGACATTGAATGCCTTCTTGTCAAATTATCATACCAAGACATTGGTTGTAGGGAACAATGGTATATAGAACATATAGTATTGAGCCCTTTTGGATATCATTGTTGATTAATCACCCCATATATACTCTTTGACCATGGAATGTCATGATAACTTTTGATATGTATCCATGATGATAGACAACTATGATTTTGAGATAGTGTCATGTAGATGACTGGTTGAGTGATGAGGCCTTATTTTAGGGACCCATACATGAGGTATTTTGTCTAAAAAAGAACCAAACAATGCTACCACCTATTGAATAGTTTATGGAACCTCCTCTCGTGGTCCAGGATGACTTTTGACATGTTGAGTAGTGGATGGATCTAGTAGTATATGATGATGGTATACACATGATTATCTTTTTATGACAGATCCAACGATAGAGACTACTGAGGTTTTGTGACAATAAAAACCCTAAGGTAGTGTAGGATTAGCTCGAGGTAGTGGTCTTGGGTTTCCATCTTATACAGATCCTGATGAACCATATGGTTACACTTATGACCTATATTATTCATGGAGTGGCAGTTGATTCTAGTGGTACCAAAAGATGATGCATCTATGTCACTTGTTCATCATCGGTTCTAAAGTTAGAGACTTTCTGGTTTCCACAGTGAGCGAAACCCCCCATTTTTTGGTGGTAGATGAATGAAACATGACAATGGTGTGAGAGTCCCACTCGGATAGGACCCCTCTTGATGGTGTTCATGGCAGTGATATTTCTCAAGCGTGACATGAGGTATTGGTAGAACCTTGTGATAAAGACGATTGATGTTACTTCAATCATGAAAGGAGGAGGGAAACTTCCCCCAATTATATGTGTCCTTGTGATGTGATCTCAAACTATGTGGGAAAGTCAGTATCACCCAAATAGAATAATGTTAAGGTGTGGAGGATAGTTTTCCTCAACTTGTATGTTTGTGTTCATTTTGATATTCTAAGGTGTGAGAGAGGGACATGTTTAAGGGAGATAGGTGGGAAAGGGGAAATGTGTCTTTAAGAAGTATAAGATCTTAACCCTAAGGATCCAAGTGTGATTAGGGTACGGCCCATGTCTTCTCTACTCCAGTTTCAGTTTTGGTACATGGTCATAAACCACTTTCCATGGATGTAACACCTTTACAAGTCCTAGTAATACCAATAGAGCCATTTTGATCAACCCTTGTGTTAGAGACTCCCACATATAATGTCAATGATCTCACACTTTTACTGGTAGTGTGAATGACTCTAGGAGGGGTGAGAGAACCTCATGTGAAATCTTTCCATAGCTGGTAGTGTGACCCTAAAATGTTTTCTGAGTTATGGACTAATTGCCTTTTTTCCATGCTTAGATGACTTCTACTAGTGAGGGATGAAGTGTACCCTAGGTGGTGGTATGATATTTTACTTATTGGGTGAGAAGGAATCCAAGGAAAAGTAATACAAGATCTTGTGTAATAGAATAAAGTCAATTATTTATTAGTTGTCTTGTATAACCATTAGAGTAGTGGATTCTATGAGATTTTAGTTTCCCATGATTGTGGAGGAGTATGAGGAAATCCTTCACGAGGATGTTCTAGGTTGACCTTATATCGATAGTTTTCTTTCTTCATAGACTTGAACCAAGGACAAACTGATATTTTCACCAATATATTGGATTAATCTCTCTAGATACATGAGTTAAAGGTGTAGTTAGAGGAACATTGAGAGAATAGATTTATCATACCTTGTGTGTCCCCTTGGGTAGCTCCAGTTTTTCTCATGAAAAAGAAAATTGGGTGATTGATGATTTTTTTGATTATAATCCCTAAAACTAAGTGTCAACAATGAAAAATACCCCCTATTAAGTATTGTGACCCATTTGATCAGTTGTGAGGCACAAGTTGGTTCTCAAAATAGATCTCAAGTCTAACTAATACTAGTTGAGGATTCATGAGGTTGATATTATGTAGATGTAATTTTGATGTCACTATAGACACAATAAGTTCCCGGTGATGAATTCTAGTGTGAATAATGCCCTGCTATGTTTATGTATTTGATGAACTAGATATTTCATCCCTAACATGGCCTATTTGTAGTTGTCTTCCTTGATGACAGACTCATTTACTCTATATCAGAGGAGGAGCATATAGAGAACTTGATAATTGTCCTAAACATACTATGATAAAAATATATTTATAGTAATCTCCCTAAGTTCCAATTTTTGGATCCTTGAAGTTCACTTTTTGGGGAATGTCATCTATGAGAATTTTTTAGCTATGGACATGGTGAGGATTGATACAATGGTTGATTGGGAGATACCCAAGAGTGTGATAGAGGTGTAGATATTTCTTGTCTTGGCAGTGTATTACAGGAGTTTCATGCATGTATTTTCCATAGTAGCACCCCCTTTGACCACATTGATGTGGAAGGGGTATCTATTTACCTAGAACAAAGAATTTTAGCATTCCTTCGAGCAGTTTAGGCTGAGGTTGAATAGTGTTACTATGTTTATACTACTCGAGGATGGAATGGAATAAATTGTGTTTTTCACTGACAATAGATCTAGGATTAGTTTTTTATTGATGAATAGGTAGGAAATGATCATATATTGTTCAAGCCAGTTGATACCCCACAAGAATAACTACACAACTCATGACCTAGAGTTGGCAGTGGAAGCCTTCCCTTTTAAGATATGGAGGAACTATATTTTGGGAGAGAATTTTTTTATTTAGTCAGACCTCCAGATTCCCAGGTATATCTTTAATCAGAGATATCATAACATGATACACAGGTTTGGTTGAAGTTCATATATAACTATAACTTTGAGATAACCTATACTTATTTGAAGGTATTGTGGTGGAAGATTCCCTTATCAAGAATTATCATTCACACATAGTGGAGGAGGAATTTGAGAAGTTTTATTCTTTGTAGATGACCATGATAGAGGAGAGGGCTGTAGATTTTCATTAGTTGATGGCGTTGAATCCTCTACTTCTCTAGTGTGTGAGGGAGGCTTAGTTGGGAGAAATTGACTGTGTCGTTCTTCATGACCAGATGTCCTATGATGATGCATTATATGGATTATCTAAAGGAGGGGAGCATATCATCCTTTTCTGAGGGTGGATAGTGGTTTTGGCCATGATGTGAGTGGATGTGATGAGTTAGTTTCATACATATGCTTTTTAGGTACATTCCAATGTGTAAAATATGTATACGGACCATCTATATTGATCTGGGCAGGCTGTCTTGAGATAGAGCATAGTTGAGTTCATTTATCAGTGTCTCACATGTTATCAGGTGAAGGATGAGCACCGGTTTCTAGTAAGTTTGATGCTGTCTCTTCAGATCCTAGAGTTGAAATAGAAGGGAATATCCATGTAATTGTTTATAAGGATTTCACGAAAAATGTGAGGTCATGATTCCATATGGGTGATAGTTAATCGACTTAACATGTCAATTCACTTACTTAATATCCTGGATTAGAGTTCAATGTAGAGTTTAGAGATTTTTTACATCTGGGAGATCATCTGATTCCATTGGGTAACCTTAAAAATTGTATCTTACCATGATGCACGATTTACATCATGATTATAGAGAGGGTTACAAGAGAAATTTATGACCTAGCTGAGGAAGAGTATAGTGTTTCATCCCTAGATGGATGGGTAGAATAAGTGGACTATCCATGTGTTAGATGATATTCTAAGGTCCTGTATGTTAGAATTCATCCAAAGTTAAGAGTATCAGTTTCCATTGTTAGAGTTTACTTACAATAACAACTATCACTCTACTATTATAATTTCACCTTTCGAAGACCTATATGGGAGATAGTTCAGGTCAATATTATACTGGATTGAGATTGAAGACACATATTTTATTAGGATAGAGATGGTGAATGTGATTACAAAGAAGGTTTAGGAGATCTGTGAGAATATTAGGATAGCATAGAGATGATTTAAATCTTATGCATATTGATGGTATAAGCCTTTGGAGTTCAAGAAAAAAGACCAAATTTTCCTGTGAGTCTACCCATGATGAGGATTACCGAGATTTGGACAGGGAGGAAAGTTATCCCCAAGGTTCATTGGTCCATTAAATATCCTATAGAGGGTTGGCTAGGTTTCTTACCACCTAGTCCTACCCCCACAGTTGGACCGATTTCATGAAATCTTCCATTTGTCACCACTAAAGAGATACATGTATGATCTGACACACATCATTGACTCGGGTGAGATGGATATCTATGATGGAGACACCTCCATGGAGTTCCCAATGGAAATTGAGGATCGTCGAGAGGATCATATAAGGATGGACCATTCCCTTGGTTCATGTGATGTGGCAGTATGGGATCATGTAGGGGATATCCTAGGAGAGAGAGAGAGAGAGAGAGTTAGATGTAGACTTAGTATCCTCACTTTTTTATTTAGCTCATTCTTTTCAGGGTGAAAAGGATTGAAGAAGGGGAAAATTTAGTGACTTCATTTTTTCCTTTTAATAATTTTGAATATTTCTAAGAATATTGTTGAAGCCAAGCACTAAGACGACGTGAGATTCTTAGGCCCTATGAGGATGAAATTAGTATTAAAAAATTGATTATATTATTATCATTAATTAATATTTTTCCTAAAAAAGTGGATTAAATATCCAATATATTCTTAGATCATAAATCTATGACAATGGTTGTGTCCATAATATGGGATTTACCCTAGTCATGAATTAAGGTTTGTCGGTGTCGAACATCCAGTTGGGGTAGTTGTTGGCTATGCATTTAATTAAAATAAATAATTCAATTATTTTTAAATGTACATGAATTAATTTCCTATATTTATAACTCATTATAAAAATTCTCTAGTGTTATCCACATACACCCTAGGAGAATTATGAGGATATATAAGGATTCTTTGTTGGAGGATCGTATCAGAGGAAGATGGGTGATCATATCAAGGTGGATCAAGTGGAAGTGAAAAAAACTGTCTTATTCATCGCTAAAGAATGTTTTATTCACTAATGATCAATACAAATCAAGATAGGAAGCATAAATTATGTATTTTCCCTTTTTAATTAAATAATAGAGCATGGATATTTTATCTTCTTTTGATATGTGTTTATCTTCCCTTCACATAAGCCTGTTTAATTTGTTTATATAAATTATTCTTAATATTCCATGCCTTTTCATCATTTTTTTCCTATTTATTTTATACTTGGATTAGAATTATTTTCCAATTATCTTTTTATCTTCTTTCTTATTTGTTCCCCTGGCCCATTCTTCAGGTTCTTCACCATTGTCCCATGGGGTCACAGTTCGATATTTATGGGGGTGGGTTTAAACATGATTGAACACTCATATTCATAGTGGTTTAGGAAATGATGAATAGATTGGTGTTATGTGGACATATCATGATGGATTTAGGGTGATACTTCATTGATCTGGGATCTATGAATGAAGGTGAGTGACGAGACACATGTGAGACATCAAGAAGATCACCAGATTCCATTTTCTTACAATCAGAGGCTAGGGAATAATGACCAGATTATTTCCCCTTCAGTTTCAAGTGGTCAATAGGATAGATACATGATGAAAAGTAAGAATATTTAAAGTCTTGAATAATCATGAGATTTTGTGAAAATACTGACTACATACCATTTATCCCACTAGAATACACAACATGTATCCCCTTGGATGTGGTGTTAGGGTTTTAGGAAAATGTTAAGGATCACACAGTGTGTGGTTAAACCCAAAAACCATGTGACCCTCCCTAGGCTCCCAAGTTGTGTTCCATATTTATTACCCCCAAGACCCCATGTGGGAGGACACACACTATACTCTATTAGTACACGTGCATGAGTTGGTACCCTGGCATGGCTAGGTACATGACCAAATACATGGGAATGACCCGAAGTATACGAGAACAACTAGTTATACATGGGAAAGCCTCAAGAGGTTGATACATGCTATGTGACACATATACATGTCATTTACAAAGACATGGCTTCAAATATGGGTCCATAGGAGACCATGACCAGGAAACAAGGTAAGCCCACATGCCATGTGGACCCGTTACAAGTCATATACTTCCCTCTAGAACTTATTCCTCTTGTATCTACTTTATTTGGACTTGTATTTTTCCCATGATTAGTCTATAATAATTTTATTTCTATGTAAAACATAATGGTGTCATCTTTTATAGAATATGAGATATGATTTTATATTTTTTGATCAAGATACTTATTTAAGTGAAGCTTGAAGATAGCAGTGATCATGGTAGGATCATCAAAGATCTTACAAGGTTTATATCTCCAATCACATTAGGGTATGGGTTTCACACACTCTTTATACAAATAGAGATGGAACTACCCTACACTAGGCACAAGTCCTCTATCTACAGAGTGGTTCTCCCCCATCTTTAAGCTAGAGCAGTGAGTGAATCCTCCATGAGAGTTTTGTCTCCCTTAATTATGTATCACAATAATGAGAGGAGTTATCCTACACACATATTCTAGTGATGTTGCATGGGATTCAAGATTTGGAGCTGTGGATCTCTTGGATATTGAGAACAGTAGTGAGGTGTGATGCCCTCCACATGGATTATTGTATAGTTGTGCATGATGTTGGGCATCAAAGATGGAACTTTTGAGCAACAGTTTGAATCCTCATTTTTAGATAGGTTGTGGCGGTGGAGATCCAATTTCTATCTTATTTGGTCTTATTATTAAGAATATATGTATACTTACAGTTGTTTTCTTAGTTTCTAATTGACATGACTTTGTTGGGTTGAGCTGACTACTTTTATTTCATATCTCTATCATTATCTCTTTGTTTTTCATATCATCATACTAGGTATGTATATAATCATCCTTTCATGGGATTTTCCTACACATTTTGTGTCTTATACAGATTAGAGACAGATCAATGATGAATTTTTAAGAGCTTGGGGATACTTGGGTTTATTGAATGCATACTATGGTTGGGGATTTGAGATATGGAGTTGGCCTCTATAAGCTTTCATTTATTCTAGCTATTGTCAGGTTGAGACTTCATTTCTATTTGTGTTTGTATTTTACCCCTTTTTCACTTTGGTTTTATTCCTTTGTACTCTAATGGATTCCCTAGAAGTTTTTGGATTCGTGGTTTACTCTAGATTTTACTATCTTTTATTATTCCTATGCACTGTTGCATGGAAATTGTTGGGTTCATTCATACATGTACATTATGAAAAAGCCTATCATTTTTTATTACACCTTCTTGGTGATTTTCACTAGCCCTTGGACTATTGGAGGTAGAATTGGGGTTATTTCAAATCATCCTTCTACAGGCTAGGTGGGCCGTGGTGTATTGGTTCATGATAATAACAACCTGGTTCATTACAATCTCCCTGGGAGAACTTCGAATTCCATAATTTTCCAACTTATATATCCAACTTCCTATCATCTTATTCTAACAAATTCATCCAAGTTCCTCTAGTTATTCCATCTCTTGACTGTTATCTAAAAATGACACAATGAAATTCCCTAATCCCCATATTTATAGGCCTCTCCACCCAACTCTTATTAATCCACCATAGAGAAATCATTTAATGATTCAAATTCCAGCCATTAATTTCCCATATTCTTCATGTGACATCCCAATTAATTCCACCCTTCTATATTATTCATTTAAAACATTACCAAAAATTATCTTCCATATCCAATGATAAAATTCATATTAAAGATAAATCAAATCTTTAACCACACTATATTGATCCAGTCTCTTTCCCTTAATTCTATAATTCATTTTAATTATCCACACTAAATTAACCATGTTAATATTAATTCCTTAATATATCAATTTAAATGTAAACTTTATTCACCAAAATTAATTATTTTTAACATAATTATCCAATTCCCAAAGTAAAATCAAGCCATCATGAATTCCAAATTAATGAATTTGTTTGCCTTTTTGACCTATCATAACTCCAAATTTCAAAAATTATAACATAAAAAGTTTTTTTTACCTCTTATTGATTTTCCCAAAAAAAGTCAAGTCCATTGGACATATTTATCCAATATTATATCAAAAATATATAACTTATTTTGATCTAAATTAATGATTCAACAAAAATCAATGTTCTATATTTCAATTCATTTTTTGTTATAAAATGATAGAAACTCACTTAGAGGAAAACGTTATTACTCCATTAATGAATGTCTAATTATAAAAATTGAGAGTAATTGGCCACTTGATTGGAGATATATGAGATATTTATTATAGGAAGTCAAAAATATATGTAAATTAATTGATCTTCATTAAAATCCATGGTTTATTACACTAGAAATTGAATTCATCCTTGAAATTTCTACATGGATTTAATATGTGACATAGAAATCCAATAACTAACACTTAATCATGCCATATCATACCTTATAATAAAAAATTTAGTGTCTTATGGTATACATATTATTCATAAAATCATTATGAAAACATGTTTATTCCATAATTATGGTAGTTTTGATACCATTGATGAGTTTTGTTAGAACATATTTTGCTCATAGATAATAGAAGAAAACCGTTAATTAGATAGATCTATGATAATAAAATCAAAATGTAAATAAAGAAAAAAATATAACATGTGTACCTCAAGTTAAATTTAATCCATTTTTATAGATTATTTATAAGTAAAACCATTGAGAAATAACACTCAGGTCCTTACCTCCAAAGGCTGTACATAATCTACTAGAATCCATGAAAACTACATGGGGACCCCTCATATTCCCAAGGTATTCTATCATATTATCCTAAAATAAAAAATAGAGAATAGATATGAATAGGTATTCATATTTGATTAATAAATCACCACTTACACTCCAATATAAAGGACCATATTCTTTATATAGGCCCACATTAGTCAATGAAGTATGTATAGAATCAATTAACAATTTTTGGTCGTCACCTTACACTACTCATAACATTCATCTATTTAAAGTGTAGTGATTATTGAGAATTTTAATGATCATAACATTTTTATTTATCCATGAATAATCCACATCAAAGAATTACAACTAAAAGAAAATCATTTAGGAAATATGGAAACACTAATGCTCTCGATATCTCATATCATTAGCTATATCATATATTATAAATTATGATATAGGGATATCATTCCTTAAGTGATATATCCAAATTTATTCCAGAAATATTGATCATATAAATATGATAGTTTATGCCTCAGAGTGAATCATATGATAAAATTTACCTATTTTATTTCATATCCTTTATATGTTTCATAAAACACATCATGATTTTGGGTAAACTCATTTTACAGATTCTTCATCTATTTTAAACAGAAATCCAAATGATATAGAAGATGTTATAATACCACTAAATGGTTTTATAAGGTAAAACCCTTGTTAAAAAATAGTGAACAAATATACCAAATCCCATTTTCCACAAGATACAACAATTAATTTAAATTTAATAATCATAATTGAAGAACATAAATTTTATCTATTGAATTTGAATGCTTGTTATTCTACACTATAGTTTATGAAGTTCACAAAGAATAAATCAAAGGACAACTTCCTCCTTGGGTATCCACTAGTTTCTATCAATGTCCAAAAACTTGGTAAGGATCCTTACTCCCACATGTTTTTCTAAAACCATAGTGTTAATGAGAATGATAGAAATTAGATGTTTAGTTAAAGGAGTTTCATAATTTGAATCTTTTATACCATATCATGGTTTTGGACTCATTTTATAGGATTCAAGTATTATATTAAAAGTTTTAATTTTTTTATAAATTTTTTCCACTTCATAATTCTAAATGTCTAACATGTTTGAAGTATGAAACAATATTAAAAAAAATTATAAAATTTTAATATTCATGATAATATGTTAAACACATTAAATGTTTCATAATATATCATTAAAACTCCTTCAATCATCATCCAATGATGTTAAAAAATATATTAAACTTTTTTATGAGATAAATAACAATTAAAATTCATTATCATATAATTTATTCACTACCACACATAAATCCATAATGTAGTGACCCCAAATTCATAATGTTTTACACCAACACAAACCATGATGTGGTTTATGCCATGATGTCCTGGTTTATATTTAGTATATATTTCAATTAGTAACAAAATACAATATCACCCTTTCATCTAATACATAACCCAAGAAGAAAAATGAATAATAATAATCCAATAAATCTATTCCAAATCCCTTACAAGATCCTCTATCCATCACATGTACAAAATTTTCAACACTTATAACTAAAAAAAGGATCTAAATGTACTAATTTTTGGGATTCCCTCCATTTTAAATACATATATGGGGAGATTATGAAAACTCATTAATATATTTTTTCCAAATTATGATTTCACCTTATAAGTGTGAATCAAGTTCATGCATGTTATTTTGTAAAAGTTAAGTGGTGTAAATCACCTTGAAAATATAAATATAAAAGAAATGAATGAAGCATGAGTAGTTACAACTACATGTAGTAATACTTCCAAGATAAGGAATGAGGAACTCCATGGATTAGTAAAAATATAAAATTTGAATTAGCACATCAACATCCAACATGTTTTTTTATTTGGTCAATATCCAAAACTAAAAAGTCAATAAGGAGAAACTTATTCTTTAATAAATCAAGAAACAATACATTTCATTATTAGTACTTACCTAGTGTCATCCATGTAGCACTTAAAATTTATTCTCATTTTTTTTGTGTTTCAGGGACAGTTTGGTCATTTTACAACTTGAAGGAAAAATGATAAATTTGACTATGTTATTAAATTTAAATTAAAATTTTGATCACACTATTAATAATGCAATAGATCATTTCTCATATAATGTGTGTCTTGTTTATTCCATGATAATAAATTTCCTTATACACTTAAGTGGACCTAAAGCGGAAAGATAAATTTCTATATAAATTTATTATTAAATTTAATCCCAGGACTAATCTTATTATAATCTTTATAATGAACTAATGTTTTATCTTAAATTCTCCAATTTTTATCTAGTATTCATCAGTAGACCATTGAGGAAATCTAAGGTAGAGGACCTCAATATCCTCTATTTCTCTGTGATTATCCCATCCTAGTTTATTTATAATGCATTGGTCCTATAAATTCTTGATTGAAATATATAAAATTAATTTCAATTAAATATATAAAATATTAATTTCAAATATATGATCTTATAATATATTAAAAACTAATTTGAATTAAAAATTTTGTTTTAAATATTTATTTAAAAAACAAGAAATTATTTTAGATGAAATTCCCTCACATTTTTTTATAAAACTATGTGTCAAAACTAAAACCATGATAGAATATTTTTTAAAACTATAATGATTTATAAACTATTATCCACGAGTTTGATAAGTTTTAAATCAATGGATTGATCACAATTTAATTTTCCATCCTAGAAATGTTATTGAGATGAACATGGGTTTTATGATAAATGATTATAATATTGTTTTCTTCAAATTTCAAGTGATATATTTATATATAATCATGTTAAGGGAGTTTTTAATCAAACATAGATATTTGATGGAATAGTTTTTATCTTGGTATGGATTGGTAATAAATATTTTTGAATAATAGTATATTCAATTGAAGATAAGTGGAGACCTTATGAAATTAATAGTAAAACACCGATAACCTACTTAAATTATTATTAGGCTACCTCTATTTAATATATCCTATTATATTGTTAGTGGATACCACTGATTATCTCATGGTGTTATAAAGGGTAGTTAATTATATGAAAAAAATGTTTTTTTCTTATCTTTTCTCAATTATTTTTAGTTACTCATGACCCAACCTAACCCCATAAAGACCCTACCTGGGTTTGCAAAAAAACTAGGCATGTTTCTCAAAACTCACCTCCAATATGTTGTGGTCCAGTGAGTATCAGAAGAGGGAATAAAAACTTGATGAGTGATATTCAATGATAAAACATGTAACATTGAGTCAATAAACAATCAATATAGAGACATGTACATCAAACACCATAAATGAAATAAACAACAAAAAACAATGCAAGTATATATGAAATTTAATATATATATATACATAAAAATAATATAATACTAGTATTAAACTGAACATATTGGATATAATGAATGTAAAACCAAAATGATCACATGAACCAATGAATAAAAAACCCTCATCAAAAGAACCTCAATAATATCCATTTGATCTCCTCAATAAACTGAAACCACCTATAACACAATCTAAGTGATATTTTAAAAAACGTCATATGGGTGTATGACCATGAGTACATTACCAAATAGGTCCCAAACAGGGATGGATATAATAATACCAAATTGGGAATACTATGTTTTCAAAAATCAAAGTGAAGATAATTCATGTATACAAGTAAAGGCATATGAAATTGTAATATATATTTTCAACCACATAACCCAATACCTCTATACAGTTCATCTTGTTCAAACCATAGACTATATTAATATATCATCCTAGGAGTTTATAGACTACCATCTAGAAGTTAGGATTATCTGGGAAAACCATACCTAAGATTAACATGGATAATGATCTATAAATAAAAAGGATCACAAAGATGTTTACATCCAAACTAGGACCAAACAACCATATTCTTAGTCATTGAGGATCATCATTGAAAAATTGGGGGATCTTGTAATGCTGACCATATGTGTTTGTAAAAGGAACTTTATAACCCCATCCTAGAGAATCAGTCATTACAAATACTAATGTATAAAAAAACAATTTCCAAACTCCATGTGTCTGTTAGTAGAGGATCATGTTGTTCCAAGTGTAGCGCTAGAGAATTAATGGCCAAAATCTATGTGTTAGTGGATGGGTGATCATGAAGTTCCAAGTGTAGTCCTAGAAAAGGAATACCTAAACTCCATGTTCTAGTTAATCGTGGATCGTGTGATTAAACCTTTATTATAGGAGAAGAATACCCAAACCCCATGAAAATCCAGTCTTTATAGATATTCATTGGACATAACATCCCAATTTTAAGGAATCACTAGGAAGAACTTAAGGTATTGAAGAATTTCATAACTATCACTGATATAAAAATAAATTTTCAATATAATTACACATACAACCACTCAAATAGTCATATCAAAGATGAAAAGTGTGCGTCATTATCTCGAAACATCTTCATACCATGAAATGAAATTGTTCATTATTGATATAACAATCTACAAGAAGTTAACCCACAATACAGATCTCCTTCAGTCACTAGAATAATTATAGAATGACCCATCATCAATGTTATATTCTCAAGGATATAAAAAACATTAGATAAAATTTTATAATAAATTATTAGTAATCCAGATTACTATAGACCCACACATCATCCATTAGTCATGCTCATCTTCTTGGTCATAAGGGAAACCTAAGAGATGAAACCCACATTATTGATAACTAATTTCCATGCATACTACCCACATGTATTAGAGTAAAAATGAATCATTTAATCAAATCATTATATTATGCTAATCTATCAATCTCAAAGGACCAACATATTCATTTCCAAATCATGGGTCAAATCAAAATCTCTTTATAAACCATCATCATTGAAATTTGTTTCTATATCATTCCCACACACATTAACACAAAAGTATTATTTTTATCTAAAATTTTATATTATAATCTCCAAATAACCCATATGATGATATAATTTTTTAATCTAGTAAAAATTAATACAAAAACTCTATAATTTTTTTCAACCTGAACCATTATAAAACAATATCTAAATATATTAAATTCCCAAAAAACCATCTAAATGATCTCAAATAGATTTAATAATATATCCATTATAATCATCATGAAAAAATGAGTAAAATGGAATATTCATGGACCTTAAATGTAAATGTAGTGAAACGTTTATGTTTAAATTAATTTATAGATAAAAAGGACATGTGGATCCCAGATGCATAGCCATGTGACCACAAGATTGTGAATTACCGAGGAGATGTGCACCAAATGAAATACACATTAGGTCATGGGTTGGGTTCATGCTGACCCATCATGATATTTTCAACCAACTCAATCTGGATAGATAGGATTCTATAACATTAAGCCAATTTTTTAACATTAATCTCGCACCTACTTAGTCTAATATAGTCAAACCACCATCCCTAGGCCATGACTAGGTCCTGTGCATTAATCCCAAGCTATCAGTCATCCAAAATAATGGTTAAACCACTAAAACCTATTATATCTACCTCATTCATAGTATATAACTAGGATTTTCTACAAAAAATATTATTTGGTAGTAAAAAGACTAATTCCTCACCATTGATATTTCATTTAGTCACTAGGGGATGCATTTCACTAAAGGTGATCGTGATTATTCCTTATGCAATTGATAACCTAGATTGTATTGGGTAATGATTTCATATAATTGCATGAGACATGAAACCCGTTATATTTGGTGGTCCATATATGGATATGTGACCAAATAAAATGGATATAAGTTATCTTCATCATCTAAGGGGATGATAAAATGATAGTGGAACACTATCCAAAGCTCTATCATGGAGATAATTACTTAACTTCTCCAGTGTACCCTTCTCTCAAAATCAATATAATCATATTCTTCTCTTCACATTGACCATGTATCTAATAACCATACCCCATTAAACTAAATATATCAAAAAATTCAGTAACAAAGACCTAGAAACTCTCCCCTCTTTATCCTTAGGTTCACTCTCAACTGATAACCACCCTTGGGGGTGGTTTCCCTCCATTGAATTGTGGAAAACATAGGTGTTTTAGGTTATTTTCACCATAACTATTGTGAACCAAGGTTTTCATTTTGGTGTGACCGAAATGGGTAGTTTACAATCCACTAAACACCATAAATTTAATATATATATATATATTATTAATATAAGATTTTCATAAATAAAATTGACTTGAAAATATTGTAAACCATGAATAGGATGTCAAAGGAGGTTAAATAATCATACCTTAAGGGATCAATATCACTCCTTTAAATTATTTTTGATTCATGTATCTTTAATTAACTTGAAAATAATTGTAATTTTAGTTATAACTATTTATTTATAGGTAAAATGAGCCACCGAGGGATATGGAAATCAAAAATTATAAAATTCACCCTTTAATGAAACACATTATCTCTAATAGTACCACACTAATGGAATTTAAATATAAGATAACATTTAAAATATATTTTCATTTTTCCTTTGAGGTTATATGTTCATGATTTTTTTTAATATTTTGATTCCAAAATTTTATCAACTCTTATTTATATCTTCTACGAGCTTCATTAAGTTAACAAAAGTACAAATAAAGTGCACTGAGTTAAAACAAGATCTTAATTATTAGAATAGGAAAAGTAACTATTAAAAAACCAAGATCATATACCTTATAAGTGATCAAATAATAGATGATATTGGTTTCTTGAGGTGTTTTAAAGTTTTTATTTATATATTCATTTATAAGGTTTTCATTTATTAGTAGTTCAGTATTCCATGAATTTTCTCAAAATTTATTTTAAATTTGAATAGGGTTAATCAAATTATATTCTAATTTAAACCATAGTTGACTAAATAGTGATTATAAATTATTTATGGTTAATGGAGTATCTTTATTGGTAGTGCTCAAACACATGTTTTTTCTTTATAGGTTGATAATGATTATGCTTGAAGTTTAATCGATATCACATATCCAATATCTTTTCATCTGTCTGGCATGATATTGTAATGTTGGTTCTGTTTAGTGACATGATATAGAATTCAATATCCATGTTTTATAACTATTAATTATTTTGATTATGGTTATAGATAAGGTCTAAAATAGGTTCATGTTAATGTAATATTTTTACCACATTTTTTCAAAGGATGGATTATGAAAAGTTGCACAACGATGAAGCCTATCAGTTTTGGAAGAGTTTTTTACCTTGGTAATGAGGAAAATTTATTGTATTAACCTAGTATATTTAATAATTGATCCTTAAAAAACAATCTAAAAACTTATCCTATGTTAAATAGTTTAGACCAAAGAGTGACCTATTTATTAATCAAGCCTAAAAATAAAATTATATTAAATTAAAATGTTTATTAACCATGATTTAAAAAATAAATTAATTAATTTATGATTTCATTTAAAAAATATTATTATAATATATAATTATTGGGTGGGGTGGGGGTGTTAGGAGTCAATTAACCAATTATGGTTCGATGGTATCTGTAATATTGATTTTACTTTAAAAAATAACCCATTTATTATCTAGGATAAAACATATAGGGCTAATAATATTTTTTCAAGTTTGGGTAATCAAGTATAGAGGGTCCTCACACCCATTTACAACTTTATATCATGGTTTTAATTGTTTTTAGGTGAAAAGTATTGTACTTTACTTATAAGGATGTCCTGATATCCTGAGAAAACATGGTTGAACATGGATATAACCTTTAGATTTTATTTTACATGAGTTTTGTATTTTTATCCTCTTCCAAATGGGACAAGGATTGATCTTTCCTTACCATGGGGTATCTTTAGATTCCAGAATTTAGTCCTGATCCCTTATAATATGATTATTTGACGATGATGATGATAATGATTTAGGAATGTAAATTTTTTATAAATGTTTTGGATCTTATTTTGATATTTATTTAGGACAAAATTTATGACGAGATTGTGGTTGTGATTATATAGATAGCAGTTAAATACAGTTTCTTGGTTTTTTTAATGTGATATGATTTTAATTAGATTAATGAGGTTTAGATTTGGTTATGTACACCCCTTGTGATTATTGTAGGTTATGGCCCAATATCTAGTGGGTGATAGGGATACTATGATGAGTAATTGAGTAAAATTTTTCCCCTCCTAAAATATAATGTTCACTAGATACAAGAGGTGAGACATTGGAATATTAGTAACATAATAATTAGAGTTTGTTTGAAAGAGTGAAATTTTTAGTTGAATATGTGAGTATATATTACCCATATGTATCCATGGGTATTGTTGGTATGAGGTGATATTCATTAGGATTTTTTCATTAAAATAATTGGAATAACCCATGATGAATAATGATCATAATTAATAACATGATGATGAATCTAGATATTCAATGTGATATGAAGTTTTTAGAAGTTTATATAATGAGATTCTCCTAATATAGATGTGTACATTTATGGTATTCATAATTCTATATATTTTTAATTAGGGTGAAGTGTTCATCCAACATAAGGAAGGTACCTTTATAGGGGAGTGGTATGAAAATTTTAATAAACCCTTCTAATGATCTTGTTTCACGATTAGTCGAAACACACATCTCTCCCTCACAAAAAACATAGAAGTGATAAAAGAACAAAAGATAGATATATGAAATTTTACTTTGTTCAATCACACTAGGATATTTTCCAGGAGTATAGACTCAATGATGTGTTCAGGTACCATGATCCACTATAAGAACACTACTTTTTTATATAAATTTTGATTGGACCCAATGTCTCTCTAGGCTCACAACCCTTATAAGAATTTGAGAACCCACTTCACTCATCACTCAAAAAACTCACTGCTCATCCAAGAAAACTAATTGACCATAAAAAACTAATATTATATTAATACACCAAGATAGGTGCAACAATATTCTCTTTTATCATGCACATAATGAACTCCATGATCTTTAAATGAGAAGAACCACTAAAAAAATTCTATTTTTTACACCTATATGTAGAATTCCACTTTAACTTTGTTCACACTTGGATCCATCATATTATTCTTTTTTTTGTGATAAAATATGTCTATCTAATTCCACAAGAGGATATCTAAGTTTCACAATATTAAATTATTCTTTTATTCTTCAATATTATGGAAAAGTTCAACTTTTTTTTGAAATCCGATTAAAAAAATTCCCATTAATATCTCAAGTTATCTTCTAAAATATTGGAAATTAAAAACCAAAGAAACTGTTAGATCACTGTAATTATGGAATGAAATTTATCTTCATAGTGTAATTTATTTTTTCTATGAAAATAATGGGGTTATCCTACTTTGATCTCCTCAATTTTTGACATGGTGGACTTTCCAAAATATATCTTCATTCAATTATTTATGGCACAATAAAGGATTAAAAATATAATACCCTTAAAATAGATAGAAACTAAATTTTTATGGAATCCATTATTGTGGATCAATCCAACCCTTCAAGGTAAAAACCTTAAAATTATGGTATAACCTTCGTCCCACATTCCATTCATCTCCATGGATTTATTCTTACATAACCATTGTAATGTGAATTACATCCCTCACTGATAGAGATATTCACTAAAGTATAATGTGTTCATAATATATTTTATCTTATATCATAGTGTATGATATATGGATATCATAAGATATGATATCTATGATTCCAAGGGAAGAAATATTCCATGGATGGGTATGTCATTTTCAGTGATATAGAGACATTATATATCATTGCCTTGTCATATCATATGGTGTGAAATGGGAATATAATAATACACTAAATCATAATATAATATTCATGTGGAATCTTATGATTAATAAGTAAATAGAACATTAATAGTTAATGTTCATAAATATTAAACAAATAACTATCATTATCCTAAAATTTTAATAAGATAAAACATATATTATTTGTACTATATATAGGTTACAAATTTTGTAACCATATTCCATTTACTAATATGTTATGAAAATATGAGTAAATGATGGTAGGATAAACAACTATACATAAGGCCTATATAAAGTGTAAAAATAATGATGATGGGAGTGTTTATTTATGTGATCATTGTACAAGATTTCTAATTTGATTATCATGTAGAAATCATTATGCTTCTATTCCATTTTCCACCTAAGGTACTAGCATGACATGGTTGTGAGGAGGGTCTTGCCTGAGTCTAGCGTGATTTAGACAGTTCTATGGATACACCTTAGATGGAAGAGTCCTTTGGATATTCCCAATGATATTAATCATGTATATATTCAATAAACCAACATTAATATTTACATGGTTTCAGATTAAATGCATGGTGTTCTTCAATTTTTTTATGGCTTCTACAATAATAAAAATGTTTTATTTGATCCTTAGAAAACCATTAGTACTATCAAATACTTTAAATGTTTCTTGATTCTAAAAATCATATTGAAAAATGAAGAAATAATATGTCTTATTGTTTGGAATTTACAACCTTAACAATTTTCTCCAATTTTAAGTCAGACTAACAAATTAAAAATCCCAAGAAATGATTATTTTTATAGGTATAGTCTTACAATTTTTGATATCAAAATTTGTGATATTTTCATGCCATACGACATAAAATATCATAGGCAGTGACATAGTTCAATTCCTTCAGTTTTTCATATATCATATAACATGATAGGGGATATCATATTGGGTGATAATATCAAATTTCATATTTAAAATGCATCTACACATTTTTAATATGATATGGGGTATATTTTAAGACATGAATTCTCATATTCCAAAGGATATATCACAAATTAGGTTTATCTATACTTAAATGTAATAGATAATAGGACCTTCCTTAATATGGTATATCATGAAATATGATATACAAAATTTTGTTTTCTTAAATTTAAATTATAAATTAAATAATATAATTTATAAAATGTTTATAAATTATGAAAAATATATTTTGGGATATTTATTTAATTTATAATTTTTTTATAAATTAGTTTATTATAAAATGTCAATGATTAATTATTAAATGTTTATAAAACATTTAATTAATAAATAATCCATAATATTACTTTTTAATAATAAATATCTTTTGAAATTATATGGAATGACTTGCAATTTGGATATAAAGTGTTTATATAGGAATTTCATGTGTAATTTATAATGTGTTTATAAATTAAGAAAATAATGAAAAATATAAAAGAGTTTATATTTAATATTCTAAATTTTTTGTAATATTTAATTTATAATGTTTAAATTAAAGGCATTATTTGAGGATATTTATATAACCATATCAAGATAATTTTTGATAATTAATATGACAAAAGTTTAAATAATATTTAATATTTGATATATAGATTATTTAAAAAATTTACATAATTAGAATATAAAGTGTTTCTATTTAATTTAATATCATTCATTTAATTAAAATTCCATATAAAGTAGAATATGAAAGATTTCATAATAGAAATAAATATAAAGTATTTATATTTATTTAATTATAAAATTGCCATAATTCACGAATAAATTTCCAAGTGTTTATAATTTGTCTATATATGAATTGTTCATTAATTATTTATATCATGTTTAAATATATAAATATGTTTTTCCATAATTTATTCCTAAACCTAATTTTTATATTATGAATGGATTCATGATTTAGTTTAAAATGTTAAACTACTTCTATAAATTATCATACATGAAGTTAATGAGTTACATGTTAGGTATGATAATTGATTTAATTTTCTTCTACCATGAATTTAGTTTTTATTTGTTGATGATCTTGAATTTAAAGGTTGATTATTGTTTATAAATATTTGTATTGAAAATTATGATGGTATTGGGGTTTCTCTTTACTAAAGTAACCTTAGGCTGAGGGAATTGGGGTTGGACTTCTCACTATCCTAGGGGCTCATGCCTTGTATAGAAAAGTTGGGGTTAACTATTTGTCACTCCAAGATTACTCTTTTATGGATCATTGATTTCATATGATTTAAACCCATTACATGAAAGGGTTTCATGTACCTTATTCTTGGGATACTATTGTAATTGTATAAATATAGTTGGTTTTTTAATTTATTTTAGTAACACAAGATATGGTTTTTGTAAATAGTTATATATCAATATGGTTTGAACACATTGACTTGGTGTGAGGAATAAGATTCCAAACTAAATAGTTTGAGGAATTCATACATTTAAAGGAAATACATAAGATATGATTGTGATATAAAATCCACTTTAAAAATAATAAGTGTAATATTCCTTCTAAATAAATCACCTATAAATACCTTGATCATCCAACCAGGTAGGTTCATTCTAAAGAAGAACACCCTTTTATTATCTTGTATAAAGTAAGTAAGTAATAAGGTGACTTTATGAGTTAGGTTCATAATTTATTTTATTTTATTTGGGATACACTTAGTTTGGAAACCATAAGTTCTAGGATACCAAAAAAATAATGTTGAGTTTATCCACGTGATGGATTGGTCAAAGAGTTGTTTGTTCAACCATCCAAGAGTCATATTAAATATGATTAACATGATTATATACCAAAATATATAAAATGATGAAGTTCATGAAAAATAAAGGTCATTTCATAGTGAAATAAATATTTTGTATCACTAATGGATATGATTCATTTTAAAAGGGGTAAAATTTTCAGTGGGAGAACATTTAATAAAATTTCATATTAAATAAATATAAATCATGATACTCATCTGATAAAAGATTTAGTTGTATATATAATGAATTCATCATTATCTCTATTATCAATCTAAAAGGATTGATTTTTGATTTTCTGAAAATATATTTGATAACCAAGAATAATCTTGGTCAAGGTTGAATTATAGTAAGGATAGTCATGGTTGATGGCCAAGATGTGTGTTGGAATCTCAATAAAGAAAGTTGGTTTTATTAACAATGACATTGTCGAAAACACATATTGAAGATTACCAAAGAGTTGAAGTGTTATTAGATGATTGATAGCTCCTAATGTAATGACCAAGGTATGTTGTTGACATCAAGATACAAGTTAAAGAGTTTAGAAATGATGATTTGACAAGTAGAGGGGTTCAGTGAAGTTGATGGAGTGTGTTTTACAAGAGCGGAAGCTGGCCAAAATGGGAAAGAATAAACCATAATGGTTAACATGGTAGGAATGTTTATAAGGGAGTTTATCCAACGAAACCACAGATTCTAATACACATTGTATAATGTTTAGATCTGAGAAACCTATCCCATATTGAATCCATCTATTCCATAAAAGAGATGTTGGAGGATAAATCCAAAGTATGAGCATTCTATAATCACCATGGATACACTGTAAGGATACTGGGTACACTATAAATCTATACAATAGGGTGTAAAAATAAGTCAAACCTTGCCTACCTAGATAAGCTAGATCAACCATTCATGTGTGGGAGAAAGCTCAACCATGAAGAGAAACTAGTAAGTCCATCCATCCACAATAACACTAATAGGTAGGCGATTACACATGTGGGAAGGTGTGTGAACTGATGTAGTAGTCCACATTGTAGGGTGGTAACATGTATGAGACTGGTAGTAGAGATCGTTACCTGCATCTGGTGAGTTGAAAGGCAAGTATGATTATATTCTATGGTAAATCTAAATGAGTTTTTGATATAGAATTTGGAGTTATCAGGATACACTGTAGAAAAGTGCCCCAAGATGGAAAACCCTTTTCATAAGGGTAGATCACCCTCTATATAAAGGTACATGACCCGATTCCCCTATTTATAAAGTTAAAATGGACCTCACATAAAGGAGAGCCACCAAAAATCTTCTCGCATAAGGGTAAACCCAAGCTCACATAAGGGTATCATAAACTATTGATTTCAAGGTGACCATGCCACAACAGAGAAGGTTATATAATAACCCCCTATAAGAATAAGAGGTTCATGGAATATATATTCCTTGAATTATGGAGGGTCTTAATTCAACATACATAAATAATTCATAGGTCTTGATTCCCGCAAGAGACCATACTATAGTGATGTGTCCATGATATAGCTAGTTTGGTGTGAGAAGTGGTTAGAAGAGATCATGTTGAAGATTTTGATGGAGTGATGGAGGAGTTGCTGGCCATGTTTTTTGGATATGGTCAACAATAGGGGAACATGTTACAATAATATTTACCATGATACAATTAAGTCTTAAAAGTGAGGACTGAACTATGGTATACCTATCCATGAAATATAAGTTTCAAAATGGGAGGAGCTACACCATAGTACTTTATACCATTCCAAAACCAATATTTTTTCCATCAGCATGATGTTTCACCTGAAAATAAAGGAAGGTAAGTTATTACCTTGATCTAAGGTGTCCAAATAAGACTCACAGGAACATTATGACACCATTAAGTACATGTGACACTTAAATTAATCCTAGGTAATAGGATATTCAATCCTATCCATTGAATTGAATGGAGATAGAGGAATTTACTATAAAACTACATATAATAGTTTTAGATAAATAGATCCCGAATAGAGAGAATATTGAAGATCTAATTTTTAGAGGAAGAAAATGGTGTTTTCTAGATGAGGTACTAGAATCACGAAGAATTTTTTATCATTGAAGGTATTTTTAATGTTTAAAAAGGTGATTGTTATCCCTACACCAAAGTGAGTTTATTCTAGAGATATTGTAGAAAGAATAAGGTACTACCAAGGTGATTTTCATAGTTTGTGAAGGAGAAACGAAAGGTACTTCAACAAAGAATCTATCTATAGCGATGGACGAATTCCATACAATTGATAATGGAGAAGGGATGTACATTTTCATAAAATGTGTAGGTGATCCTTTCGACCAACATGGATCTAATGAAAAGATTTTCAAGGGAGTGACCCTTAGAAAGCAGTGAGTTGTCTCTAAACCTTGTAAGGTAGTGATCCTAGGCATTAGAGTGACTTAACCTAGACCATTGTAATTAGTGAGATTCATAGTTATTTTTGTGTATGAAACAACACCGGTGCATACTCCTTTTACTTTTCCTAGTGAGGGTGAACCAAGTAAACAATCATGTCTATATTCACTTTATGTACACACACTAAAAGAGATCAATAAACCACAAACATATTTAGTTAAATATAATAATAAAGTGACCCTTAAGTTTGAGAGTTCAATATACATAATGGAAATGTGAGGTAGTTAAATGATAAATATTTTTAATCGCTCAATAATTTGATACCCTCACTCACCCCCCTCTCAAGGTAATCTCATGGTAAGTCCATTATATATTCCCAATAAGTGGTATCAAAGAGAGGTTAAATTTTTGATTTGTTATTAATATTAATTGATATGAAGTGTTATTGAAGATGTCATACATAGTGATGGATCCTTTCTCTAATTGTAAGAATTTAAAATCATGATAAAAAGGAGTTCATCCAGTTTGTGGAAGATTCTCTTAGAGTTTCTAAAGAAGTGGTATAATATGGTATTATTATATTAGGATGACATAGATTCATATTTGAAATAGATCAATGAAAAATTTCAATTGATCCTTTAGTCAAATAGGCTTTAAATGAAGATCTTGGGGAAGACTTTTAAAAACAAGTGAATCATGGAAATTTCCCCAAATACATGTGGATGTAATTGAAGTATTTTTATAAAAATGAATAAAGGACAAGTGTGAAGTTACTTATAAAAAAAGGGAAGAATAAGTAGAGTAAGAGAAAGTCATCCAAGAAGTTGTGTTCTCTAGTTGAGGTAAAATATAAACCATATAATTTTTATTTTATCCCTTATGTTGAGAAAGTATTTGAAACTTTTATACTATATCTTGGAGATGAGAAATATATGTGAATCTAGAGATGAAATAGAAATAACATCAAGTTTCTATTCCAAGTAATGAACATACAATTACAATGAGGATAAATGAAGTGTCATGGATGGTGTATGATAATCTATGATTGAATATTTATATTTATAAAACATGATATTAAAGGATAAATAAGTTGAATTAATTTTCAGTATGTAGAAAATGGGAGTTAATAATAAATAAAAAAGTAATATGATTGAAGATATTTCCTAAAAGATCAAAAAATTACCATGAAAAAGGAATTAAATAAAAGTAATCTTCCATTGAGAGAATGTTATGAAGAATGGAAATGGGATTTTAGAGATATTTTCTCATATTTAAGGAAATTGGATGAAAAACCATAAGAAAAATACGAGAAGAAAAGAGACCTTGGGGAGAGTATGAACACCTCGAAATAGAATTTGAAGAGATCTAAAAAATCTATCTCAAATTGTACAACAATAAAATGTAATATAAATGTAAAATCTATAAGTAAATTGTTAGTCTATGAAAAAATAGAATTATGGTTCCACAATATATGATAGCACTAAATTGATTTTATTGTGGAAGATTTGGGCACATCATGAGTATATGTTTCGAAGCCAACAAACCCAAAGATGAAAGAAGAAATCTAAGAGTGTCAACATCTCAATCAAGGAGAGTCCAAATGAGGTATTATTCTTATATTAAATGTTTCATTTTTTATAACCTTGGTCATATGTAAAGTTATTTAAATTGGATAAATTCATGGAAGGGTGAAGAATCCATATAGAGACACTCCACTCCTATAACATACAAGGAGATTTATCATCCTGGAAAAGGCATATCAAGATGGAAAATAGGTTCAATGTTTTAGAGGATGAGAAAGATCCTCAAAAAAGGGTATATCAAGAACTAAAATCCATGCACTCATAAAAACTCTCTTGGAGGAAAAGAAGAAAAATTTGTATTCTATAATGTGTTATTGTTTCAGTTGTGAGGAAGGTGGAAGAGAATGTGAAGTTAAATCCACCAAGGAATATTTATTCCAAGATAACACTTTTGGCCATCAAGGAATATGTTTTCCAAAGTGGTCCTATATAAACTAGTAAGAGGAAAAATAGTAATATGCTATATAGAATAAAGATAAAGGTGATATCCACTAGTGATGTAACTTAAGAAGCTACTTTTTTTAAGTGCGATTTATTCCACAATTGTGGAAAATACCATGAAAAGGAAGGATGAAAATGTTAAAATACTTTAATAGAAGTGTTTAATTAGTATTACATAAAGGATATCATTTTCAAGAGGTTGTGGTTTTTTCTATAACTGATGATGAATAACTTGAAGTGGTGATTGCATTCCTTTCCGAAAATCTAAAAAATGGAAAAGGAAATGTGGATGGGTATGTTTTGGTTCATATTAACAAGATCTATTACTCATCTTAAGAAACATAGAGGTACCCCTCTCCCCATATGCTTTATCATGTCTAAATGTTTGTAAAGTTGTGCAGGATTAAGGGGGATATATGTTCCATGGGGTGATTTTTCTTTAAAATCACATGAATGAATATACTAGAAATGAATGAATGGATATAGATTATTTAAAATATGGATAAGAAGAATATGTTTCCCCATTTTTTACAAAAACAAGTTACATAAAAAATGGTTTCTAGAGACAAAGTCTTAGGGAGAGTTATGATGAAATTCAAAGGCTATTAATCCTTATTAGAAGTTTTTTAAAGCCTGTGAAGAGTTGAAAGTCATAGAGTTCAAATGATATCATTTGTTCAAATTGATACCACTATTAAAGAATTTGGTGTAATTTTTTTTGAAGTGGTATCAATTATTTTATAATGTGGTATGTTTCTCACAACTAAGTACTTTTATATTATATACTAATGGTTTGGTGTGAAGTGATGGGGATAAAATGTTTATTTTAAAATTAGAGAATCCAAAGCTATTGTGTGTGTTTCTTGTTATTCATGAGTTATATGTAATAACTTATTATTATTTATAAATAATCTTGTTTCCTACACTAAGATCCATCTTAGTATGATTATAGGATTTATTGACATCTCAAGTGACAAGTGGTAAATTCAATGAGTGTATATCTTTAGAAATTACAATAGTAAATTTGATTGGATTTTTTAGCATCTATTTTAAATGGATTTGGATAATTAATATATGGTTGATTCCATATAATGATTTTTTTTGAAATAGGTGGAGAATATATCCCAAAGGGGGAGTGTGGATGACATAACTAAAGAGGCAGTTGATATTTCTTGAAATATTTCCCTATTTTAAGGTGGATTTGAGCTTTGTTGAAATATTTCCCTATATAAAGGGGGAGGTGATATGAAGATAATTTTACCTCTAATTAGGAAGAGAAGGAAAAAAATTCATCCCTACATTCATAGAAAGAAATTTGGAAAGAACATTTACATTCTAAATTCTCTTTATATTTAATTTAAAATAATGGGGAAAAGAAGATATCATTTTGGGGGAGAAGAAGATATCATCAAAGGGGAGAAGATAATTCCATGGATTCATTTAATAAGTCAGAAAAAAAGGATATTTTGTATTTTCAACCAAATCCAAAGAGGTAGATTATTAACAATCCCAAATTATTAATGTTGTATTTTTTTATAATGGATTATATAACCAAGAATAAGGTTGTTCAAGGTTGATATAAAATAAGTATGGGCATGTTTTATGCCCAACATGTGTGTTGGAATCTCAATGAAGAAAGTAAGATTTGTTTAAAATAGAATAGTTAAAAAAACATATTCAAGATGATGAAATAGTTAAAGTGTTTCTTGGGTGATTTATAGCCACAAAATTAATGGATATGGAATGTTTATTTTATTTGGTGTTTTTGATGATGAAATAAGAGTGTCACAGGAGAGGTCGAGGAAGGAATGGACGATTCGAATCATATTTGGGATAAAATGGCCCAAAACTATATTTAAGGGTCTGGTTCATGAAGGTCAAAAGATTCATGAATGGCTCTAGTGTGTGGAGGTCCCTGGATATGTGGATATTTGATGGAAACCTCCACGCAGTGTAAATATAGTTCATAAAGCTCAATTTCATGGATGTTTATGATGGTGTGGAGCTCTGATGGTAAAATTCTCACAATATAACACTAGTTTATGGAACCCCTTTAGTTTTTAAAGCTCATAATTTTTTATGAAAGCCTCTATCTTTCAGAAAATCAATTCCATTTCCTCTGATGGGGATATAAATACCCTCCATGTCCAATATTTAAGAGGATATGACCTTACAGATTCTGAGAAAAGCTCTGAATTCATGGTGCTTAGAATATTCATGAGTGAGAGAGGAGATGGATTTCCAAAGGTAGAAGTATTTCATGAAACTGTATCCCATAGGTTTTTTAAGAACCTCATCCCATGGCAGAGATTCTTTTTCTGAAGTTCCAAGGCCTTCGCATAAGAATAAATCCATTTGTATCTCTTTAGGTTTCATAAAATAATTATCCTTTATGAAACTAACCCCATGGGAACAGAGAATCTACTCTGAGTTAGGGTCACCTTGTTTCTCAAAACAAATTATTTCATGAGACCCTTATACTCTACAAGACCCATATCCTTTACAAATCCCCAAAATTTTTCAAAAAACAATCATTCCCAAAACCCATCTTCCAAGCCTCCTTATAGTTCCTCCTTTCATCCAATACCCTTTCATGAAAGTTGATAGCTAGGGGTTCCCCTACCAATCCAGGAGTATTTAAACCGCACTCCAAATATCAGTGTGATCAGTACCACCTACCATACATTTTCCTTCTAAGAATAGATACACAAATGATTTTTTCTCCTAATAATAGTCACCCTAACATCAGGACTACTGATTTCTACTTCTCTACAATAGTGTTTAAGCCATTTCCCACTTAGAGGCACATGAGTAGTAGACATGTAATCCCTAAGGGTGGCATCACTAAGGGAAAATGATTACCTGTCTTGATAGAGATTTATTTTTTTAGATATTATTTTCACCCTGATATGGCCCCCCTCATGGTGTAAGTTCCATCCACATTTGAGATTTAGGACATAAAAATTCCTAGCTCCACATCCTAGTCATATGAAATTAAATTGTATGAAAATATCCTCAACACATGACCTTAAAATGTATCCTTACCCTATGAAAGTAACGTAGGATGGCCCATATAAGATCATCATGGGATGTCACCTCCTTCCCCACCATGGGAAAAAACTCCTACCCCAAGAAGCTTCTACATGTAATCCCCACACCATCCCTCATCGACACTCCTTTTGTGACACAAGCATCCTTATCGCATGATGTTAAACCACATGGAATGGTCCTATTACATGAGCTTAAACTATGGCATTGAACTACATGGGTTATGATCCATTTTTACTGATAATATACATAGAACGCCTCCATGTGGTTCAATCCCAACAACCTATAAGTATGAAATCTACCACCTAGGAGGACACAATCCACCCAATCCAAGTTTGAAATCATCCCCCTGTGGGAAAACACTCCACTAAATCCATGTGTGAAATCTTATCCCCTTGGGACACACTTAACTAAATTCTATCTATGAAATATTCCCCATTATGGGGACACACTCCACCCACTCCACCAAACCCCATGTGTGAAATCTTACCCCAAGGGAGCACACTTAACCACCCAACTATATCCACAAGATTTTAAACATGTGACCGACCCATATCCAGAAAACGTTAAGCTTATGATCTGACCCAGAACCCTTACCCCCATACAATAAACATAGGATGCCTAAAGTAAAAGGACATAGATTAATTAATCCCTTGGAATCAGCTACATTTTGACCAATATAGGACGCCTTAGTTTATGCACCTAAGATGCCTCACACATGAGATTCCCTCAAAAGGGGAAATAATTTATAGGTTCCCATCATACCCAGCATCCATACATTCCCAAGGCTCCCAATGTTACTATCTACCCTAATCGAAGGTGGCCTCCCTATTGAGACAAAAGTAGAATAATTAACCAGAATCCACCTTGAGATGGCACAATGAATGAGCTTCACGAACATGAATTGAATCTATGAGGTAGACTTGGATAGGGAGATAAGCTCCAAGGAGGAATACATGGAATGAGGAACTAAAATAACATCATCCTATATCAATCAAGGTGCCTACATCACAAATTAAAGTGATGGAAGCTGCCCGCCTTTGGAAAGTGAGAATGCGGTGGGAAAACATGTGACACTGACCCAATGAAAAGATATGAAAAAAAAGGGGAACCTAATGTGAAAATATTATCCTTATACTATATAGATTAGTAGAATTAGGGAACCATTATATTTTTATTTCACTGGATCCAGATATTCAATGTCAGGTCCCACCAGGAAAGTGGTGGGCCCAATATGAAACTCTCATTTGAATTAGGATAGATAACATTGGGAATCCTTGGTCTACAACATTATTAATGTGGAACCCTCACCTATTTAAGGAAGAATGGATTATTTTGGGTCATTGGGTATCACCTTCACTATATCTATGTGAAAGGATGAATCCACTTTTCTTATATGAATCAAGCTACTAAAAAACAGTGACCCAATGTTAATTGGCATAGGGGTAGGGAAAATGTTTGTGTGGAAATTCTGTATGACTATACTCCTACCATGACATCAACTGTTCATTTAGCTACTGAGAACCCACACCCCATATCACCCTTATATCTAATTTAGATGAGGGTAATCGATGTCCATTTTTCCAATATGAGCAGGAATGAGGTCATTCACTCCTAAGATATGGCCCAAAAAGACATTGAGGCATAGATGCATTACTAACACCACCACCTCGAAGGCCGCACAGAGAGAAACCATCCCCATTCCAATGGAGAATTACTTTGAGACCCTCTCCCAATATCAATTTGACATCTCACTCCCCTATTCCAATGAGGTGTGGGATTTTTGAGTTATACCTATCATGACCACCAATCAAGATCTACCCAAGAGGTCTCCCACCATGCATCATTAGTTCCAACACTGACCAGTCCCATGGGAGATGAGCTGATTGAATTTATCCCTGCTTCGCCATCCCTAGTTTAGAACACCCGACATTGATTCAAGGGGGAAAATCCAAAACATTTTCCAACAAGAGGCATCTTATATAACTCTGGTGGCCCCTACCACTACCAGTATACCCCATCGCATCCCCGCAATAGGTGAATAGGGATCTATCTTCACCCACATAAAATCAATACCCCAACTGCCTCACATGTAGGCCAAGTTGACTCTCTTAGTCACTGGTTCCACCACCATCATTATAATCTAGGTCATGATGAGGAATAACAGGGCATAGGTCCTCCCTAAACTACCACAAACTAGTATGTGGATAATTCTCACATCAACACCAACCAGTATAGAGGTCCTCCCCTCTTTCCATCGAACAATGTAGAGGTCCTCCCTACACTGCCATCGACCAATGCAGGGGTCCACTATGCACCACCATCAACCAATCTAGAGTTCCTCCCTACACCCCCATTAACCAGTGTAGAGGTCCTCCCCACACCACCATCAACCAATGCAGAGGTTCTCATCACACCACCACCAACCAACGTGTAGGTACTTCCCATGTTGAATATGTTCTCTATTCTAAATAACCATCCTAGGTTAAGAGGAAAAAAACCCATCATGGGGGCCATTCCCATGATGTAATCTAAAAGATGCATGGGGGAAACCAAAGTTAATCTCAATAGATCACACGTGAAGAAGTCATGCACCATCAAAGTCAGAACCCTAAGAAGCATTATTTCATCATTGACCTCTCAGATTCAATTGTGACGAATGACTCCTTAAGTAACCTTCGCCCCCATTGATAGATTCTAGGGAATAATCCTGCTAATTTAGTCTTATGATCCCAAAATATGAGGTCCAAAAGATCTCATGAACCCTCCATAGATACCTTCATGTGGAGGATATTATAGACTCCTTATAAGGAATCATAATGAAACCGTCTCCATCACCATCAATTTTCCTCCTATCTACCTCCACACATTAATTTAAAGTGATAGTAGGGTTTGTGTTGACACCCTTATACGATGTTGGGGACTCCACTAAGTCTCAAAGGAATGTTTCAACCATTGTATATGAGGAAGTGGAAAATAACCTGTCCTATATGGATATGATCTTGAAGCCGGCTCCGTATCTAAGAGAAATATTTGTATATAGAAGATATTTGACTAGTGCAACACTGAATCTCCTAGTAGATTAGTATAATATAAGTCCAGTGTTGGTTCCAACCCTATTACCCCAACTTAAACCAATCGAGGATTAGGAAGACCTAGAGTAGGACCATCCATTAGTAACGAGAAAGATGACCTATGGGGGATTATGGATACTGAAAAACTCTTAGTTGTGTTCTGGATATATAAAGCTCTAGATTTTATCATCCAAGATTCTATCACTAAGGAACAAGTAGTTTGTTTTCTCTAGAATATTTGGGTAAAATTCCACCACCTTCGGGATCAACAATTGACCTACCTAAGGATCCATGATAACCTCAATACCGTCCACCAAAAGTGAACAAAGGTTGAAATCATAGTCCTCATAGTATATTATCATCCTGAATTGTATGGATACCACCAGAATATCAAGAAATTCTATATTAATAGGCCTTCTATGCTCCACCGTGTAATAGAAGAGGCATCTCCATACATAAAAATTAGTGGCTGGGAAAAGTATGATTCCATCTATTTCAACCCTATCATACAATAGAATGTCTACCAATAATGAAGGTTCTTCTTTGAATACATCCATGGTGAATGTGGTTACTAATGACCCACTAGATGATTAGAGAAATAGGGCCACTGATTCAGGGATTAACAGGAAAAACTTGCCTCAAGCAGCGACAAAGTACCAGGAAGACCCCTCAGTTGGAATACAAACTCATCCGTAGAGATAGGAACTAGGCCTCAAGATCCCCCATTATGATATGTTACTACCTACCTATTGGTACATTGAAAAATTAATGGGAACAATTGAGCCCGTCGACCCCTCTTAGGTTCTATAAAAAGTGGAGCAGGACTCTAGGATAAGATTAATCAGTTTAAAAGTTTGAGGAATATAAGAGTCTCACTTTTGAGATTATTTCTAAACAGCACCCAGACCCTGAAAACATCATAAGAGACCCCATCTCTCCTATAGTGGGTCACTTAGTCCTACTTGGTCAAACATCTTGATTTTAACTTAGTGGACTCATGTACCCATTTAGGGAAGAATATGAGGGATACGATAACTAAATGAGATATGATTTTCCCACCCCTCTTGTATACCATGATTATCTTCATTGGGATCAAGGACATACTACTAACCATGTTAATGAACCCATCGATGCATTAGTGGCCAAAAATCCTCACATATATTATGTAATAGCTACTCTCATCACCCATCTTAAGGATTTCAAAACACAACAGGTGGATGTTCATCATGAAGGAAATTCATACCCAATATGGGTGTACAATGTTCAAGTTCTCCCATTTTTTTGGTAATCCAAGGTTTACCCTGTTTAATGGGATGGGTGAACCTATATCGCATTTGGCTTGCTTTTCCTCACAGTGCAGTTTAGTGTTGGGGGCTCCAAAATAGTATAAAGCCACCAATCTTTGATGCTTCATCCAAACTTTGGAAGGAAATGTGTTTATCTGGTATAGTAAACTTTCCATAAGGCCTATTTCTAGTCGGTATGACCTTTATAGACAGTTCATATACCAGTTAAGATTCACCTTTGGAAAGACAAACATCAATAAACTTTTCAAATGAAATTGGAGGCTAGATGAGTGAGTTTTTTTCTTCATTACTCGATTGATGGGTCCCACGTAGTCCTTCGATATTCCACTTTTCTAGGATTTTTTTAAAATATGAATAAAGAGTGTTAAGAATGAGCTGGTCCCTACCTTCATCACATTTAACTACCTTGTTGGATTTTGGTAGTTCTCCAAAAAGGCTCAACATCTGGAAGAATTATTATAGTGGACTAAACAACAGTCGCACCCATTGTCCATTCCAAACCCCATGAGAAGGCCTGTAAAAGACGATATAGTTACCACTATTAATCTAGAGGTTACTAAGCTGGTACACCTGCTGGATCATTTTTTGGACGATCCTCTTCTTGAGAATCCCAACCAGGTATATTCCTTCTAGACACTTCCTCACCAAGTATAGTCATCTCGATGAGATAATGTGTCCCCATCCCCCCATCAAAGTAAGGCCCCCAAGATGACTTTTGTAGAAAAGAGGAACAAGACCTATTCCTTTAGGGATTTATATGTTTTGGGATATTTATTTTGCACCCTATATAATGGAATCCTAAATTTTACAAAATACAGGAGACCCTAGGAGGCCCAAATCACTAACCACGCTGATCACTTCCCATATCATAGGATTCACATACACACCATCAAATAATGATTTGTATCCAAAGATTGGATTGAGGAACAAGTAGATTATGTATTAATTAAATTGGGTGATGTTCCAATGTAGACAACACATGTCTCTATAGACCCCAAAAGTGATAGTGCAGACTCCAGTGAGTGGAAACATGTTCTAAGTCACGGGACACAGAATTAAAGTGATTGGTTGGATTGTAAGGTAGACACTAATCCCACGGTGTATCCATGCCTAATTGAGAAATCCAAAACCTTCTATGGTTTTTGTGCCTCCTCCAACCACTACCTGTACATCTTCACCATAACCTCCAAAGTCTCATAAGAATATTCATTTATGAAACAAGGAAAATCAAAGTCCCCACTAGTGTCAAAGCCAACTCTCACCCTTGGAAACTTCATGCCTCCCAAGTTAGGAGATTATCCTAGGGTATATTAAACCCTAGACTATTCCACCAATGACCAGAAAGAGTACACCTCCATGAATACTATTGAAATAGTAGACCACTTCACAATTCTCGACAATAAGGATTGTCATGCGAACCCCTTCGGAGCCTCTAGTTGACACCATCGGAGGAGAGGTAGATGACATACTTCCAGACAGAAATATCATGTCAAAACTTCAAATGAGGTTTCTCATGCAACTGAAACTAGGTGGTAAGCATTATTCATTGTTTATTAAGATCATTCCTCCCACCTCGCTCCATTAGGTGCATCCCCACAGCTAACTATATTGATTGACCGCACAGCTTATCCATGAGTGTGAAATAGTCAGGCATGTATAGCCATGTACTTACCTCAGTGGACCAACAATCATATGTTAGTTTTTAATAGTATACCAAATTTCTATAAAAAAAATATCTATAGTACCATCAATGCCCCAACGGTTTAGCCAATGACATCCACTACACCTCCTACCAAGGAACAACCCTTTATATGATAAAATATGCCCAACACCAAAGTATGATATGTTAATTCACTTTATTATTATACCTAAGAGGTTTTATATCATTGAGGATATCCTATAATGAATGTAAATATGTGATTACCTTGATAAATCATTACAAATATCCCTTAAATTCGAGACTGAGGTAGCTTCTGCTAAGGCCTACTATGTAGAGGAGGATGAGCAAGAGGAATGTGGAGATGTTATCTCATTTTATAGAGAATATGAGGGTATTACTATTAAGGGGAACATAAATTTACATATATCAAAGTAAAATACAATGATGTGAAAATCTACCACTTTTTAGTGGATACTGGATCTGAGATAATCCTCATCCTAATGAGATTTCTCCATAAGTTGGGGCTTACATAAGAATATATTAATCCTTCAAAATTGACAATTTAGAGGTATTATAAGAGTGAGAAGAAACCATGTGAAAAAATTAAGATGAAGAATCAATTCAATGGCCTGATATCAAGAACTTAAATTACAATAGTCTTATAAGATACTACCTATAACACAATACTGAGAAGACCCTGGATTCATTTTCATGTAGTGGTTCACTCTTTATACCACAAGTTCCTAAAATAATCCCTTTATAGTTGAGTAGTGTTACTCTAGGGTGATGAATACCCATTTGACTCCTATGAATCCCACTATCTAGATGCTGGATACTACACAAGGGAAGGAAGGTAGGTCTAAATCATTGGAGTTGAGTGAATCAATGCCCCTAATGATTTAATGGCCATTGCATCTGATCCATGGGTAGACTTGAATGAAAAATTTTATCTCCAAATTCATTAGTTTGATCCCACAAATCTAAAAATGGTGGTTTTTTATGTTATCTCCAAGGAGAACTCATATATTACTTCATACTCCTACAACGGCTAGGCACAACTGATACTAAAAGACCCTACTCCTGTGAAGTACTGAGAAGTTCACCCCAAGGACACCAATACAAGGTATTCTACCATGTTCCACAAAGAAGTCTTGAATTTATGAAGGTAAAATTGTCTCCATTTCATTTATATCAATATTTGACCTCAAAACTAGAAACTAAAAAGAATTAGATCAATATATTCTGTTGAGAAAATATCTACAGAATGGAAACTACTCAGTAAGGATTCTGTATCCTCTAGAGTAGAAACTGGTTCTCTTCCAGAGTAATCTAGCATAGAATAGTCACATAATATTTCTAATCATCCTTTCTCAGAAGATAAATAGGATTTTTAAGATTCACCCTACATTAGAAGAGAGTGTCTCCACCATAGTTGATGAGTTATCCCAAGTGATCCTTAGTACAAAATAAGATCCAAGGATAATGATCATCATCATAGCCATGTCCCCATAGGTGCAACATTAGTATGTGAAATTCTTAAAACATAACTGTGATTTATTTTCATGAATAAATTATGATATTTTAGGGTTAGAACCTTAGGTTTTCATTCATCAACTTGGCCTCTCAGTGACCTATCATAGATTAAAACAACCTCCTAGAAATATGCACCCCTCTCAGGGTGCTATGGTTTAAGTTGAAGTTCACAAGATTATTAAAGAAAAATTTGTTAGGGAAGAAAAGTACACCAGGTGGATAGCCAAAATTGCCCACATTAGAAATAAGAATGGCAAGATCAAAGTCTTCATCGACTTCCATGACCTCAACCACAATTATTTTAATGATAATTTTTACCTTCTGGTGAAAGATATGTTGATCGATGCTAGGACTGGGTTCCATGAACTCTCCTTAATGTATATAAAACATGGATATAATTAGATCCATATAGACCCTAAGCATGATGAGTCTACCACCTTCAAGGAATATAAAGTATCTTTTTACTATCATGTTATGGATTTCAACTTGAAAAATTCTAGAGCCACTTACCAGCAGGTCATACACCACATCTTTAACACAATTAATAGGACATTGTTGGAATTATATGTGGATTATTTGGTGGTCAAATGTCACTAGAATAAGGATCATCTCAAAGATATTGACAAAGTGTTTGAACTCCTCTTCTTCTAAAAATTTAAGATGAACGCTCTGAAGTGCACATTAATGGTTACCTATTAAAATTTTCGTGGACTTTTTCATAAGGTATAGAAGTATCGATATTGATCCAAAGAAAATCATGGATATCATCCAAATTCCTCCCAAAAGAAATATCTAGGAGTTACATAAACTCTAATTCCACCTATCCTACACATTCTATTTTATTGAAAATATCGTCAGAAAGTGCAATAAATTATTGAGGATCATGAAAAAAGGAACAGTTTACTAGTGGGATGAGGAATGCCAGAATTCCTTTGAGGATATTAAGTAGTACATGCTACAAAATATGGTTCTGATGCCACCCATCTTAGGAAGGAATTTTTTTCCTTTATGCGACCGACCTAAAATGGTCCCTTGGTTCCATTCTAGCATATAAAAACATTGAGGGTAGGAAAAAAATCTTATACTATCTCATCCGCATGTTCCTCAACACAGATATTAGATACCCCCCCATCGAGAAGTGTTTCCTCACTCTAGTTTTTCAGTGTAGAAGTTTCCAAATTATTTTTTTCACCATGAAATACATATGGTTTCCCGGGTAGACCTAATAAAGTATATACTCAATCTCCCCATGATGATGGGATGATTGGATAACTGTGTAGTTATCCTCTACTAGTTCAACATTAGGTTTTTCATGAAGAAGTCCATCAAAGGCCAATCCTTGGAAGACTTCATTGATTCACATGTAACCCTAGAATAATTTTTCCATGTTTATTTTCTAGATGAATCTATTCTTACATTGGACCAGGTAGTTCCATGTTGGCATATGCACATTGATACCACCTCCCACAGCTCGACTGGTAGAAGGATCAACAACCCCAGGCTCAATAATGTAGCCTTGGGGATAGTTTCCATCACTTTGATTTAAGATATCTTTCTATACATGTTCCTCTTGTTAAAATGACTCACCAAAAACAAGGAAGAGTACTAGGACCTTATTAATGGTCTCGAGTTGGCCCTTGAGATTGATTTCCCCTATTTACATGTAAAGGAAGACTCTAATCTAGTCAATAAAAAGATCAAGGTTGATTATTTCATCAAAAATAAAGAGCTTGTTCCCATACTAGTGTGAATGGATTATCTAATTGTCTAGTTCCTTCCCAAATAAAGGTGACCCATATTACTCGGTTATAGAATGGACAAACTAATGCAGTAGTGGGGCTAGCCACATCTCTTATAGAACCCAACTAGGATAAAATGGTCATTCATATGGAACACTAAAGGGTTATAACCCCTATAAATTCATATGATGGAAACCAAAAGGTGTATTATTTGGATTCTAATTCTTATATAACAAGATCCTCAGCACCCCCCCATATTTGAGGGGATTCTTGATTGGATAACTCCCATTGTTGAGTATCTCCAGCATGGAATTCTCAAGCTAGACCGAGTCGAGTGTGAGAAAATCCAACCACATGTAGAATAGTTTACCCACTAGAGTGGGCCTAACCTTGAGAAAACCCTTTTTAATCATGGTTTTGATGGAATTCTACACCACTACATCGAAGGAAATATGATATCTCAATTTATTTAGGAGGCCATTGTTGGATCCTGTGGTGACCATCAAGTGAGATTAAATCTCCCCCACAAAATTCAAAGGTTGGGTTAATTATTTCCACAATGGTTCATGACTTCATCGATTTTACCAAGAGGTGTCACACATTCCAGATTAATGCTAACTTTTTTCACAAACCACTGGATCTTCTACACACTAAAAAGTACTCTTGGATCTTTACACTATAGGGACTCGATGTTGTTGGGCCATACCCTCTAGTGAAAAATCTATAGTTCAGGTTCATCTTAAATACAACATAACTCTTTTCCAAATAGGAAGAAGCAGTTACCCTCAAGTAATTCAAAACCTAGTCCGTGATTGAGTTCATAATCTCTCACCACATCCATTAGTTTTGAGTGCCTCACGTAATTCTCATAGAAAACAACACCAACTTTTGGGCTACCAAGATAAAGAAATTATGTGCTAAGTACACAATCGAGACCAACCATACTTCTCACTACCATGAATGGTAAAATGATAAGATTGAGGAATTCAATAAGACCATCTCTAAAATCTTGAAAAAATGCTGGGACAGAATAGAAAGAGTTTTCTGAACAAGATACCCAATTCCCTCTATGCCTATTGAATGAAAACTCAAAATTCCACCTAGTATACCCCATATTATCTAGTTTAAGGAATTGTGATATTCTTACCAATTTAGGTTTAGTTGTCATCACTTCAAAAAACTATTCATGAAAATGAAATTGTAGATAGAGTGACATAAGTCCATCTAGCTGAGTTGGAATCCCTCAAGGAAAATAGGGTTCATGACTTACATAGATTAGGTAGAAATCATGACAGGATAATAAGAGAGTTTTATAAGAAGGTTTTCCTATAATCCTTCATATAGGTTGACATAGTACTTGATCTCTGAATATCGATGATACCCAGCAAAAATATGCTGAAGTTGGAGCCCAGATGGTAAGGAACATACATTATACATAAGGCATATTATAATGGAACATACTCTTTAATCAATGTGGATGGAGAGAGTATCACACCTACCACCAATTCCAAGTTTCCAAAATGGTAATTTTCTTGAATCCTTTGGTCCAAACTGTATGAGATTAAACTAAGATTCTTGTTCAAAACTCCATGACCTTTAACTAGAAGTCTTGGTCTAAACTCCATGACCTTAAACTAGGAGTCTTTGTCAAAATTATACAACCTTAAACTAGAAGTATTGTTCAAAGATATGAGACCTTAAACTAAAACAATCATGGTCAAATATTTGTGACCTTAAACAACAATAATTAGTGTCTATGAATTATGACCTTAAACTATTTTCATCTACTTATGGTCCAAGCATTATGACCTTAAACTATTTTTAGTCCCCATAGTCCATGTTGTATGAACTTAAACCTCAAATACCAATGTCTATAACATATGATGTAAAAATGAAGTCTTATCCTATTCAATATACATAGGATCCCTCATGTAAAAAATGTAATATGACCAAAAAAACAAACTTCCCCACCACACAATGCTAAATTGTTGCCCTACCGCTTATAAAATTGGTATTCCTCATGTCAAAACTATAAGATGACATAATGTCCTCTCTAGAGAGAACACTTCCCATTTGGTGTTAGTATTCTACCATTACATGTCCCAAAACTATATATGGCTTGATTCCCATTCCCATGGGATATGTTGTGATGGCTAGAACCTTTTTCTTTGGTCCCATATTCAAATTCATAATAAAACCTTCCTCTAAAGGGGGGATAAAAATTACATTCACCAATATTTGGAACATTGTCCCCACTCACGGTCCATGAATTATGAACTTAAACTATATGTAGTTTGTTTCAAGGAATTTATGTGGCACATGGTCTTGCATAAAACTCCTTTAAAATTGAGTTTTACATCTTTTTTCAATGGAAATATTCCCAAAAAAACCATCCTCTTAGTCTAAGAATCATGAATTTAAACTCTTTTCCAAATTACCTTGGCCCAAACCTTATAAGCTTAAACTATGTGAAACTGTTTCTAAGATTTAATTGTGTGGTGTGGGGATTTTTTGGCTCCTTTTCACACTAGGTTTTAACTCTTAGGACCACTTGAACATCCTAAAAGTATGTACCCCATTTTCTAGAAATTATGACCTTAAACTATATACATCTTCCCATCATTTTCATGGTTTGATACATCCCTAATGTTTTAGAAATCAAATTCCCCACCTCTATCCATACCTATGTATGGATTGATTCCCATTTCCATGGGATGTGTATTGATGACTTGTCCTACTGTATTCATGACCAACCATTAAATCATAAAAAAAATCACCCATTACCATTGGATCTATCTCCCCAAATTCTTTTATGGGATTCCTCTTTTTTTTATAAGTCCTAATCACATTCCTTAATGCATTAGTGGGCTGAGATTCCATCATGACTTGAATTGAATAAGAAAGGAACAATAAGTTCAATGTGTAATCCCCACAAACATCCTCAAAACATGACATTAAACTACAGACTTACCCTATATAAATTCAGGATGCCTCATATTAGAAATATTAGATGATTCAATACCCTCACTCGAGAGGATATCCCTCTACTGGAATTGGTCTCCTACCATGCACTGTTTTAGATCTATGAATGGATTGATTTCTTATACCATGGGATACATAGTGATGCCCAGATATCATATCCTAGGTAAAAACTCCACCTTTGAGTCATCACAAGGTCTTTTCCTCCCCCAACATCATAACATCATCTTAGGTATAGTTTATCAAGTTTTTTTGTTAGGGGGTCTCTTTGGCCCACCTTTCATTTTGGTTTATCACTATTTCATACCTCACAAGCCTCTTTACGACACCCATTCCCATTGGTCCAAGATCTATGACCTTAAACTAGTATCCACCCCTATGGTCTCATATCTATGACCTTAAACTACTAGTAGCCATAGTTCATGTTGTTTTAAGTTAAACTAAAAATCCTAATGTCTTGAGTACATGATGTTAAACTATAGCCTTACCAATCATAAAATCAGGACGCCTCACTTAACAAGTGTGAGATGACCAAGAAAAATAATTTCCTTAGCACATTATGTTAAACTATATGCTTACCCCATATAAAACCTATATTATTTATACAAAAAGTATGTTATGACCAAAAAACAATGTCATCAAAACATGAGGTTAAACTATAGACTTACCATATATAAGACTGGTATTCCTCATAAGACAAGTATGGGATGAACAAAACTAATTTCCTCAGTGTACGACATTAAATTATAGTCTTATCCTATAAAATTATCATAGGATACATCATATGAACAATATGATGTGATTTTATATCCTCACCAAAGAGGATGTCACCCCTCCAATGTCAATCTTCTACCACACTATGTTCTAGAACTACACATGTCTTGATTACCATTATCATGTGATACTTAGTGACAACCAGATCTCATATCCTAGGTCTAACCCCACCATCAACTCATTTAGGGGTTCCCCACAATGCAGACTAGCCTAGATCCTCACATACCATCAATATAATCCAGTGTGTTCAAGTGTGTAGTATAATAGCTCCTAGGACACTCAATAGTTCCTCTGGGACACTCCCAAAATCCAGTTTTATGCTTCATACTTTCTTATATTTGGACAACCATCATCATCTCAATATGAATATGATATCTAATAGAAATGATTCCTTGACACACTATCTCACCTTCCATACTGGGCTCACACCAAGAAGGATCCTCAATAATAGATGGCACCTCTTGTGTTTCAAACTTGGTCAATAGTTCATCCCACATTTGTTCACCCCATCCAAAAATGATGAAACTATAAAACCTATGTTTCAAACATGGTCAATAGTTTTTTACCACCTATTGTTTATTCCCCTTTTGATATAAAAGTCTTGAAATTAATGATCTATCATTGTGGTATTTGTTGGTCACTTTTTCCCGTTGTTGTGTTCTCTCTTCAAGACAATAGAAACATTATGCCACTCCATGTTTATTGTATTGGGCATGGATCATGTGGTATTAGGATTTTTTGGTAGGGAGTTTTGATTAAGAAAGGTTGAGATTCATGGGTTCCCCATGGTCCAAACTCTATAACCTTAAACTTGGTGCCTAATTCCAAGAACCATAACTTTAAACTATGTGCAACTCGTATTGGGAATGATTCATGTAGTATATATCCTATTTATCCATCAATTTACATTAGGTCCCCTCCATTATGTTCCATGCACACTCTATTGAGACACACACCCCTATGGTCTAGGAATTATGAAATTATACTATTTTCAACCGGTCTAAAATCTAAGACCTTAAACTAGGAGCCCATGTCCAAGCATCATGACCTTAAACTGTGTGAAAATTGTCTTAGTGATGTTGCATGTGGAAGGGGTTCCTATACACATTATTTATGTTAGGTTACCTTTCCCCTATTCCACACATATCCCTTTGAGATATGAAACCCTTGGTCCAAGCATCAAGACCTTAAATTGTGTTCAACTTTTCATAAATTCTTTTGATTAGTGAAGAACCTCCTAGGCATACCATTACTATCAGTTTTGAACCCTCAAACATCATAATAATTTTTCTAGAATGACCCCATCAAGTCCAAGAATTATGATCTTAAAATATTTTCGTCACTATGGACTAATATTTATGACCATAATATATTTTCAAACTTGTGGTTCGAGCATTATGAACCTAAACTATTTACAACTTCTTGGTCTGACTGGTATGACTTTAAAATGACAAAGGAAAGAGGAAAAAACATATGTGAGGTTGAAAAACCATAAGGGAAACCCAAGAAAGATTAAAAAATCCCTTATCAAGTCAATACCATGACTTTGGAAAAAATAAGGGTATAAAAATAAATAGGTATAAAGATAATAGGGAACCACTATAGACCTTAAAAAAACCTGGATGTATTTATTGACCCATTCAGTTCATGAAAAAGTAAGAGCTAGATATTAATCTCCCTTTTCCTCACGAGCCCCTCTTGGGGGTACCCCCATTATGTTACCCTATTAATCGCCCACCACCTTAGTAGGGTGGGTGTTATTCACATTAGTTCACATGTCCTGGTCACAAGATGCAAAACCATGCTAAGAACATTCAAATCAAATGATGTTAAATTGTATGATACATCATCCTCACCATTTCCATTAAAAGGAGTGTCCATCATCCATATTTCCTTATGAAAAACTAATAATCATCTTAGTACCTTGTATGATAATCCTCTTTCCCCATTTGGTGCCGGTCACCTACCATACCATTCATGTTCCTTAACCGTCACTCGACACTCGAGACAAAGCTCCCCTTAGAAGATGATTCTGACCTTTTCTAATATCGATACACCTACCCAATATGTTCAAATAAATATTGTCATAATTATGATAGTGTTAAACTCCATCAAAAGATTACATCAGTTCTTACCCTCATTTCTTGTGTGCCTTGACCAAGATCCCCATCATCTTCCACATCTAAACGAGACCCCCTTAACAGAAATGATGTGCAACAAAACTGGATCACCTATCATCTGAGGAACACACCCTAAAATAATTCTGATGAAATTTTGATATAGTTTTGGTGTTTTGAATATGGTATGTAGTTGACCCTAATTTGTTTATCCCCATCCTTATTAAAATGGTAACAAATTCTATGTTTAAAATATGGTCAAAAGTTATCCTTTATCATCACACCACCCCTTTTATTCTAGATCTTGAGAATCTTGATTTGTGCTCTTAATCCACCCTTTTTTGGTTATAATTCAACACCCCATATTTTACCCCATTCATGCACCAACACATGTTGATAAATCAAGTAGGCAGTTCAAAGAGTCTCTTGATCGAGCCAAAACTTTCTCAGTCAGGACACTCCCTGTTAGTCAATAAGTGATTCAAGACCCTAAGTGTTCAACCCTTGTCTAGTAATCTCATATAAATGAGAAATATTCTATTTTTCCCTTGTTTCCCAAACTGAGAATTAACAATTTGGGATTAAGGATTCATTACTATCTTCCTTGTTAATATGATCAAAGATACATAAAAATGAATCATTTTAAATCATATTAGAATTTAAAACAAAACATATAAATTTTCGGAGGGTCATCCACATGTTAGACCCTATCCTTTATTATAGGATAAGGTAAAATTTACCTAAGGCTTAGCCTTGATGATTGAGTGCTCGATATTACCCAACCTTTGGTGAGTAGCCTCCAGATTCTACTGGCACTCCACCAGATTGGCTACCTACTCCTTTGATAAAGGATGAACTTATTCAACAATGATTCACACCCAATCCTGCATGGCTTAGAACTCATCCACTAGATATTCCACCTTCAATTACTTGTACTCAACTGCCACCAACTAAGACCTCAGTTGGTTGATGGCCTTTTCTTGACAAGTGACGATAACAACATGCACTTTATCCTAATACTTCAGATGATAAGTCTTTTCCTCAGCTACCTAATGTGCTTGGGTACCCTTGATCTTATTCTTGTTCCAGAAGATGTCAAACTCCTACCACTTAGCCTGAGCCTACTCGATAAGGAATTCTCGATCTTGTGCATGAAGTCCACTAGAGTTCACCCTGCTAGTCCTCAGGATGACTAGCTAATGGAAGATAGATCCCACCATGTTTGGAAGATTAATTAGTGGAGTGTGGGTGATGAAATTATCCACACCCCTCCATACCTTACATCAGATGAATCAATTCACCATGGTAATTTATAATATGGAATCCTTGAATTCCACAAGAATCACAAGCTCATACTGGGGGAATACTGTCAACATATTAGTGTCTTAGTAATTTTTAGGAAGGTCCTCAGGTGGGATGAGCCCTAGTTATATGGGAAACATGTCCTCACCATACACCTCACTTATAGAGAGATCTCTATCCACCTAATGTGGCACCCCTGAGGTAGGTTCATCCATCACATACTTCTTTAATGCCTCCATTAGTGGCACTATCTTGACCACCTTTTTCGAGGCCTCATCTCCATAATCTTCTGTCGATGGAGCTTCGGGGATAGGTGCATCAATCATAGCCTCCCCAATCACCTCGATTTATGGCATGAAGTCTGCATCCTCTATTAATGCTTTAGATCTAGTAGCCATATTTTATGGAACTTCTATGGAAGGATCAGACACCACAACCTCTTCAAACACCTTCATTAGAGGCATAACCTCATCCTCCACTACTACCCCTAGCTCAAGCATTTTCATAGATGGATGAGCTCAAAACATGGTTTGAACTACCATGTAAAGCACAAGGTTAACAAAATCACAACTTATTAATGGTAAAACATAAAAGTAAAAGTGAAAAAGGTAAAAGTGTTTGCAATAATGATAAAAATCAATGAGAATCTCAAAACAAATCATAGGAATTCCCCCTAACAATAGTGTTTTCCTAGTGATTATCATATAAGTTGCAGGATCCACTACATTCTATGATTGTTCGCCTATGGGTACAATAATAAAGAGAGTCCCCTAAATTTCCCCGTTGAGTATTGGGGTTCCATATCCCTCTATCAATGGTCCATCATGATCCACCCTCCTCTGTGCTTGTTGATTCCTACACAAGTGAAGAGGGATTTAGGTAGTAATTTTAAAGGATGGGTTATATCCATGGCACACAAGATCAAAGGATTTACCTGATCAACAACAAGACCTACATCCCTAGAAGAGTATCGATATTCATCGCTTCCCCGTGACCCCTACTCTAACCCCTGTTGTAGTGGAACACACATATCTAGCTCACTTTATGATATATTTGGGTAAGGGGTCATTCTCAAAAACACCTTCACTCATCTAGTTAGGGGATTTAAAATTCCTTGATAGTAGACCAAGTACTCTAGCTCCATAATGTATTGCATCACCCTGGCTCATGGGATGTTGAAGACTACCCTTACATGAACCAAACCAGAGAGGAATGTCCCATATATTTTGAGGCACTACCATATCCCATGGAGAGTGTTTATTTGCATGTAGATCCCTCAACTCTACTAAGAATTAGAAAAAACATCACTAGGAACATCTGGGCAACACAATCACTTCCATAGACCTTGGACATGCTCCCTTGAGACTACCCTATAGGGTCCTCCTTCGTCCTAAATCCTTTTACCCAGAGATATGAGTTTATTTCTTCTCCCCTCCTTGCATCTCCCACTTGTGAAGGATTTGGAACTACCTTCTTTGTCGTAGCAACTCCACTCAACGAACCAGCTCTGCCTCAACAACATGCCTTACCACCCACTACTTTCCCTCGACCTCGCATACATGGGAAACCTTATTCCTTATCAGAATAAGTTTTCTACCCCCTCATCATGTCACCAAGATATGATCTATCAAAAATTAGTGCATAATCATGGGTAATCCCATAATAAGTTGTGGGTAGTGGTAAATCATTCTTCCTATTTCATTATTTTTATGAAAACCTACACAATATTTGTAAGGGGATCGAGGGTTTCCATTCACTTTTAATAATGTGTACACCCTCAGGGTCAACCATTGGAGGCATCTGGACTAACTTGGGACGAGATAAGGGGTGTATGACTCACGAATCAGTTTTCAATCCACCCTCACCACTAGTAACCTGCCTTAGAATTCCATGAGGTATGACCACTATTTAGTGGTCCCCACACCATCATCTTTCACTATTCTCATAAGAAGAATCAACTAATGAACGATCAATCATTCATCCAGCCCGATCCTCACCTGCACATCCACTGAGACCTAGTCAAGTGGTTGACTACTGATGATGTTAAAGATCGACAACCAAAAGTTTGTTTTAGGAGGAGAGATAGGGTTTATATAATCTTATCCCCCCATGTGTGTGGAGACCCAACCATATAGGAAATAGAAGTGACCAAACACACAGAGGGGGGTTTTCCTCTAGATGATGTGACACAACACCCTTTTCAACTTTTTCAGAACAGACACTACTAGGTTAATGAATTCCACTATAGCTAGAATTGACACCATGATAAGGGTTCTTGGATAAACCCCCATGTGCATGTCCCAAACTGAGATCATCCACCCACATATCCATGTGTCAATAAAACCTACTATCTTGACCATAGGAGCCCCAAGTTTCACACTGTATCCCCTCAACTTCCATTCACTTGCTTCCAGGATCCTCTAGTATGAGTACTCCTTGCCTCGCTGGAATGACTTAAGAAATTAGAATGACCTCCTTTATAGCTTGTTTGCTGGTTCATTTATAAAATACCTGAATCATTTCATGATATTTATGAATTTAATCCCTGGGTTTTGATCACTTTTCCCCTACACCAAGCATATTATGACCCTTTCTATGCCTAGAATCTACTCTTGTTAATCTAGGAAATTATCTATATTGAGTAGTTCATCATACATGGCCCCCTAGATTCAGATCCTATAAATCTAGTAGAGAACCCAAAAGCTAATTCCAACCTCCCTATGGGGTAGATGGAATGTGTTGGTCCATAGTGACTACATGCTCAAAAGATATGAGATGCTGTACCAGTGATGGTAGATGTGGAACTATGAGAACCATGATGCCTCATAAATTCAAACCTGCTTTACCTTAACTTTAAATTTTTGACAGGATTTGCTTACCCAGTATGTCCATACCCATTTATTTTTGAAGTTTCCACCCTAGAAAATTTCCCATTCATTAGTCCAACCTTTGAGATATTACATTAAACCCACCTTTAGTACATTATCTTACTAAGGGGGAGACACCTAAAAACACAATGCCTCCATGTTGACATTTTTCACGTGGTTCCACAAGGTGTGCACAGTAAGAGACATGTGGTCCTTCATGATGTGTCCACCAATAGCCTTGTGATACTGGTGATGTCCATGTGTTCTCCTAAGCCAGTAGGTAGGCTCATCTAGATCAGTATTGAGAATTAAAACATCATCCCTTAGTCCAAATAAATACAGTAGTAGCCTATTTCATAGTGGGTATTCCTATTGAGCCTCCATTAGTAGTGCATTGAGTGTGTCATGGTTTTACTTGGATCAAAAGATCTCCCTAATCATGAGGTTTTCAACCACCTCCTTCATTGGTTAGGGAAAGATTCAACACCCTCAATTTCCAATTTTTAATACTTTAAAAGTTTTTAGAATTTGGTACATGGAGATATTTTGATAGAGGTGTGATCAAAAAGGTGTATTTTGTAGTAGTCATTTTGTTGATGTATATTCACAGAAGTGTGTTTGTGGAACCATATTTTAACGAAGTGAGTTTCACAAGTAGTGTGGATCAAAATCACAAAAAAACTCATGAGGGTCTTGATTTTCACAAAAATATAGCACCAAAATATCTTTCATGAGAATCTTGTCTTCCCCTAAGGAACCCTCGCCCATATTTATAGGTGTAAAATCATAATGATTTTCATGAATTTGGCTTTCCAATTACCAATTTTCGGTGGTTTTACATCATAATTTGACACTCTCCCTTTTTAGATCCATTTCCGAGGGGGGAGGGGGCAGTTTTTTATTTCAATATACATGTTTCATGGGATAGGTCAAGGAAGACATGACTAGTTCAATAAAAATTTGGGAAAAAATGACCAAAAACTCTATTTAAGGGTCTAGTTGGTGAAGGTCAAAATCTTCGTGAATGGATCTGGTTCGTGGAGGTTCACGAATATACATAGCATTAAAGGTAACTTACATGTAACATAAGTCTAGTTCGTGGAGATCCAATTCATGGAAGTAAATGGTGTCACAAATCTTTTATGGAAACCTTCACACAACATAACTTTGGTTTTTAGAACCTCTTCATTTCTCAAAGTTCATAATCTCTCATGAAAGCCTCCATATTTTTAGAAACCAATTCCCATACCTCTATTAGGCCTATAAATACTCCATATGAAAAAATATTATGGGGACCTGACCTTTCAGTTTCTTATAAAATCTATGAATTCACGGTACTCAAGAGATTCGTGATAAAGAGAGGAGACAAATTTCCAATGGTCTATATATTTCAAAAAACTACCTCCTATGGGTTTTTGAGAACCTCAACCCATGGTAGAGATTCATTTCATAAAGGTCTATTCCATTCATGTAAGAAGAAATCCCTTTCTGTATCTTGGGGTTTTATGAGATAATTATACTTAATAAAACCAACCCCATGGAAACTAAGACTCTACATCAAGGTAGGGTCACCCTATTTTGGGAACCATATTCTTTCGTAAGACTTGTGTCCTCTACGAGACCCCTGGCCTTTAAGAAGAACCAAAATTTCATGAAACCCCAACTTCTTTGGAACCCTAAATTTTGAAAAACTGTATTCCAAGCCTCTTTATGGAACCTCCTTTCATCTAATACACTTTATAAAAAGTTGAGAACTCGAGGCCCCCATACCAATCCAAGACCGGTTCAGCCGCACTCCAAATATCCATGTGACCAGTACCAAAAACCCAACATTTTTATTCTATGCGTAGGTACCCTAATTCCTAATGCTAATAATAATTGGCAACATAAAGCCAGTCATCCTAATTTCTACTCCATCACGATAGTGTTTACGCCATGCCCCATATAGAGGTCCATGAGTAGTGGACACATAATCCCCAAGGGTGGAATCATTGAGGGAAACAAAATACCTATATCCATAGAGATTAACTTTTCTAGATCTTCCTATCACCTTGATATTCTCCCACGCAGGGTGTAATCCCCATCGACATCTGAGCTACATCATGTAAAACTACTTTACTCCATTTCCTAGTTGTATGAAGTTAAATTTCACAACAACATCCTCAAAACATGATGTTAATCTATATCATTACCAGGTGTAATGAATACATGATTAACCATGTATGATCATCATATCATGCCACCTCCTCCCCCACCATGGGATAAAACTACTACTCTAAGAAAATTATATATGTAATCCCCACACCATCCCCATTGATGGTCCTCCCAGTATACCAACATCCTTACTGCATGATGTTAAACTGGATGGACCAACCCAATCACACGACCTTAAACTATGACATCAAACTATGTGGGGTTTGATACGTTTTTAAAAACATGGTACATAGGATTCCTCCGTGAGGTTCAATACCTAAAACCTAAAAGTTTTTAATCTTCCCCCTATGGGGATACACTCCACCAAATCCAAATTTGAAATCTCCCACAATTAGGGGACACACTCTAATAAATCCTTGTGAAATATCCCTCTTTAGAGACACATATGACCAAATACAGAATGTGAAATCTCTCCCCTTAGGGGACACACTCCACCCACTCCACCAAACCCTATGTGTGAAATATTCCCCCCACGGGGACACACTTAACCACCCAACCATCTCCATGAGCTATTAAACTTGTGAACTGATTCAGAAGACCTACACCAAAAAATAAACATGGGATGAATAAGTTAAAAGGACTTATATTTATTATTCCCCAAGAGTTAGATACTTAATTCCTGACATGGGATACCATAGGTTCCATGCCTAATATTCCTCACACATGAGATTCCCTTCAAAAGAGGAATACTGTATAGGTTCCCAACCTATCCAACATCCAGACATGACAAACATGTAAGAACCTGATATTTATATGAGGTAAAAATACTCTAAATTTTAGTTTAATTCATTATTTTTTACCAAATATAAATTCCTAGTGAATATATGGAGAAAACAAGGGTGTATAGGGCTTGTTAGGAGCCCATAACCCCAACTTATGAAAGAAACAACTAGGTGGCACAGTTAGTAGAAATTGTGCATCTCATCCCACAGAGTTTCTCCTAACCATGTAGGATGTTCAATGAGATGAATTGTGCCTCATTGGTTTCCCTAAACATATGACCTATAGTGCATGCATATGTAGAGGATCTATAGTTTTTTACAGAGGAGAAAAACATGGTTTTCACACAGTTTCCCAAACTGTTCACTTGAACCATTTGAGTTCCTTATTTGGATGGTGCATTGTGCACAATTAGTGTACAGTTTGTCCAAACATGTAGCAAAAACATGACCCCCTCATTTTTAGTTAAATTTACCATTTTTAACTTAAGTGATTTTACCTTTAACACCCATATTCATTTATATTTTTCCTCTAATGACAACCCCTTTATTCTCCCTTTTGATATCCTTATCCTATAAAGATAGGTTCTTCGATAAATCATATATCTGAACTCTGATTAGACTTTGTAACATCTCATTGGATTACTCTCAGTATGTTCTTTAATCTTCATGATCTTTTTTCAATTTATATTCTCCTCAACAGAGTTATTTTGGTGTAGGATCTTATGACCTATTTATAGAGTGTTCATTTGTTTAGTTGTTTTCATCCAATCTGGTCCAAACTATAGGATAATAATGGATGAGTGATCCTCTACCGGAATATGGTAGGTGTTCTTATAATTATCCCTCAAATTCATGATTCTTTATATTATACACGTTTGTGCTACATGCCAGTTTCACCAGGAATTTCCCCTTAAACGAATCTATCTTAAATTGGTTACCTATACCAAAACATAATACCTCTATTAGATCCCAAAAGATATTGGGGGTCATCAACCTCAACATGCTCCACCCCTTTGGGTGTGCCTTATATGCATATTTGATATTTATGGTTATATAACCAAAACACTATCATTTTTTTTTTGTTTTAATTCTAAAATAGGATATCATAAATGATAATGGATAATTGTTGTAGTATAGAATGACTATAAAACATATCCAACTATAATGAATGGAGTGGAAGTTATTGGTATAACCACATCACTTGATTAAATTACAAAATGGTCACTCCATTGTTAATGAATAATTCTAATGAACTACAAATTATCTATTAAATATTATTAATCCTTTGGCTACTTATAAATATTATGAAAAATTGGAATGGAGACCCTCATGCTTTATGATATATGGGAATGGTGTCCATTCTACTATTGTGATATGGGAATGAAATCCCTTCTACTATTATTATATATGGGCATGGAGTCCCTTCTACTATTTTGATACAGGCATAATGTCCCTTCTACCATTGTGATACGAGAATGGTGTCCCTTTTTATATTGTGATATGGGTATAATGTCCCCTTTAATATTGGGATATGAGAATGACATCCCTTACTTTGTTATTATATACAAGCATGGTGTCCCTTACTCTTTAATGAGAGATGGGAAAGGAGTCCCTTACACTTGTGACACTTGGACATGGTGACCCTTATGAATTATGATAATGGGAATAGAAACCCTTATGGATTATGATACATGTGAATGACATCCCTACTGATATGATACATGGTCATGACATCCCTTTTATTATGATACTAGGAATGGTGACCCATAACACTTGAAAAAATAAAGCTATTTCTCATGGATTCTTGAGTTGTGTCTTGGGTCCAGGCTAGTAATAGTATCCATAAATATGGTTATAGTAGTAATTAAAAATACAGACCATATATATATATACATATGGTTACTTATTCAAATATTATATGGCTTAGGCCGAAGTAGGTAGTGTCATCCTAGTGTTCTTTAGAAACCAAAGTCAACCCTTTATAGCCTTTATTATTTCTTATCATTATATTGAGACAATTCCATATTATATTCACTGAATAGATATTCATATACACTATTGGTGGGGGATTACTAAGTTTATCTCAAACCTTATTTGGGCTGCAGATTATACCTAGGTAGATTATGTGGATGTAGATAGGGACATGGAAAACACCTTATTTTTTATAGTTGATTTCATTATATCTTAGGGTTCGGGAAGTTTAGGACCCAGCTACATCTCACGATGTTACTGAAGATTGAATTTTTATTCTTTTTGATCTTTTAATACATGTATTGAATTTCATACCTAATTCCATGTCTACTTAATTACTTTGACAGACACATGACATCACATAATTATGTACATGACATTGGATGTTATAGTTGATGACTTTTTTTATTTATAATGTCATTTGGTAATTTTCTCCTAGTATTAATTATTAATTGTTATTGTTATATTTATATATTTTTCTTCACTATTGTGCTACTCAAATCATGAGGGTATAGTCTCTCTACTGTTCTACCTTGGATCCTCACCGCTATTCAGAATCCTTTGACAAATAGGGAGGCATGCTTGAGGCCATGTGACCCATCATCCTAGGGAACCATTTAGTGGCATTTGGGTTGGGGCATCACAAAGTGGTATTAGATGAATTTATTTCCTTTTATCTTATCATCTGAGAATATTATAATGGATTTTAGGAATGTGTTGAAATTTAGTAATGAGGAATTCTTGGGAGTAGCTAACTCCCATATAGAAAAATCCAAATTACTTGGGATGGGAAATTATGTACTGGTTTATATCTGTTAAAGTTGATTTGATTCCACCATTTATTGACACACATTATTCTTGATGATTATTGTTATGATTGAGGATTATACTTGTCCTGATATGATAAGGACACGTTAATCATGCATCATTTAAAGCAACTTATAGGAATAATATGTCATACATTTTACCATGCCATGTTTACTACTGCATGCATTACCTGTAGTAGGTCTTGGTGCTTTATTGCTATGTCTATGAATTGTGCTAACATTTCATGTAGAGAATTGATAAATGATTCGTTGTGATTAAATGGATGCCAAATCTAAATTTATAAGGTGTATGGGCCCTTATAAATTGGAAACATCATTTTATATAATTCAACCATTAAAAAAATTTCTATACAAATGAGAAATAAAGTTAAGTGAAATTGAAATTTAAAATTGAAATGGTCACCGTTAAATAGGGATGACAAATTAAATTTAAAGGGTGTTTTCCTATTTAAATTTCAATTGAAACTATGTATACCAATAAACATATAAAAAACATAGATCTTGACTTAGACCCAACCTTAGTTTTGGGAAGTATTTAGTCTTTCTTGTGTTCTATATACTTGTTCCTATCACCCATACTTGCTTCTAAGAGCCGGAAAAGGGGTGTGGTTATTACATAAAAAGGATTATAACTATCCTATTAGTATATATATATATATATGATATTTTCCATTTTAAAAACCTATATGAGGTATGTTCATTGAATTTTTAGAGCTATGCCACCCCAATATCCTCTAGTTGTATGCCAGGAGGGTGGTGACGACCATGCTCTGGAGTTGGTGGGCCCTGAGCCAAAAATGATACCTCTTGTAGTCCCAGCTGTGGAACAACCTGTTATCCATAATTTAGTTGATGATTTATGGTTTCGAGAAGAGTTTCTAAATATTATTCAGATTATCCAGGGTGCTTCACAACCTACCCCTTATACGGTAGATTTGGTGCAGGAGTTTCACCAACATCATCCACCTAATTTTTTTTCTAGGGATGGTGGCCCCCAAGATATAGAATTACGGATAGAGAAAATAATATCTATTTTTGATCATCATGATACACCACCTCAGAGGAGAGTGAAGCTTGATACCCATATGAAATTTGGATCTTCCAAATGTTGGTGGGATATTTTGAACCATACATGTCAGTATTGGGAAGTGATTTAGAGGAATTTACAATACAGATTCTATGAATATTTCTTCCAAAAGACCTTGAAGTATGATTTTTTATGGAGTTCATATAACTTAAGTAGGGTTATATTTCTGTTATGGACTATTAATATTGTTTTATATAGCTTTAATAATTCGCTCCTATCTATACTACTGATGAGATAATGAATGAAAGATGACATGAGTATGGGATTAAGCATCTTATCTGATCACAAGTGAAAATATTATGGTTGACTAACCTATATGATATATTGAAATATGCTATCATCATTGAGTGAAACCTAATAGAGGAAGACAGTGTGGGCTAGGGTGATTTAGAACCAAGATAGACAGGTGGTTCAACTAGCGGTCAAAAACAATTCTTTGATACTACACACATGAGAGACAACAAACAAGTTACACACACTGAAGGTTACATGGTTTGTCACCAGTGTGGGAATATAGGGCATAAGAAGCCCCAATATCAAAGAAACCCCATTTTGTGTTGAGTTAGTGGAATATTGGGGCATATTCTACATTTTTACAGGACCTTTCCATCAGTTCCCATTGGGAGAGGATCCATATCATCTCCAACTATAGGAGTGGGACCAGGAGTACCTCTAAAACTAGGTAGCCAAAGTACTAATGAATATACAAGAAGAGTATGAGGTCTTGGATGAGGTATCCATGCTTAAAATACTCAATTACTATAGAGAATATCTACTCAGTGTAGTCAGTTTGTAGCATAGGGTCATGGATCAGGAAATATTTATTCAATGCAACATATACCAGAGGAGTATAGTTCCAGGATATCTATTATTCTAGGTACTATTCTAACATCCTCTACTATTTCATCTTCCATATTCGATATGGCTGTTTTACATTCAATTATCTCTATGGATATTATGTAAATCCTTGGGCTTCTGACGTGGAGATACTTGAAGATCCATTAGGGGTTCATTCGGAGAGTGTGAACCAGCATAAGGAATTCCCCATAGAGGTAGGTATCCATCATTTCTTATAGTACATATTAATCATTTAAATGATGTGATTTTATGTCATTCTTGTGATGGATTGGTCAGTCCCCTATCACACCTATTTGGATTGTTATCATTGGTGGGTATCGTTTATATTACTATAGGATGGTAGTTATATAATGACCCTAACCTTTTAAACATATTATTACATGATTTTAAGCATAATTAACCATAAAATACAAACCAAGGATTATAAATTCTAGTGTCTTAGTAATATTAGACACATAATTAGAAATTATAAAACAAAAATAATTTTTTTTATTTAATCTTTATAATGAGATCCTAACACCATTTGAGACCTTACATATGCATAGGATAACCTGGGGAATACATGAACAATGGTATGACATAAAAATCTCATTAGGGGATAAATAAATGTGAATGAATCATATCACATGGGTTAAAAGGCATAACATTATGACATAAAAAAGGCATAGAATATGAATAAAATATGGAAGCCTAACATATAGAACACGAGATCATTCAATCATGAAATATTAGTAATTTGGATGCAACATAAAACATGAAATAATCATGATTCAAGGCTCATTTTACATATATTAGAACAATTCAATAATAACCACTAAGATCATTGCACATGGAGCATGAGTCAAGGCTAACCACCAAGACCGTTTCACACGACGTATCATGAGAATAAAAATTACCCAATGCATTAGAGTTCTATCTGAGCACACCCATAATAAAATTTTCATGAATATCTATGAAACATTAATAATCATACATAAGGAATTAAACATAAATATATGGGATTCACAAGGAAAGAACTTGGTATCATAATCATGTCAAAAGGCATAAAAAATGACATATCATAATGGTATCTATGAAAGAATTGATTTAAATAATACATGGACATTCATAAGGGAAAATAGGAAATTATAATAATAATAAATTCTAAACTAAAGTGAAAACATGTGAAAAGAGTGTTTAAGAAACTTTATTAATCAAACATTTTTGTGCAATTTAAGGAACATATTAAAGATTATTTAAAATGGAAAATGAATAATTGCTTGTATAAAACTAGAAATGAATAAAGATTGTTTTTCATGATAAAAAGAGTGATTTTATAAAAAAATGGTGGATTAAAACATATTATGGGGTTCACATGAAAATTAGTAAGAAACTGGGAAGTTCCCTTTAATTGAGCTTGCTTATCGGGAAGAATTGAGAACGGAACTTTATAAAGCATGTATTTTCCCATCAAAGAAACAAGAATTTGGAATGGATAAATATGTTCAGAACATAAAAAAATAATATAGGAGTAGTAAATAATAATAATAATTAAGAATTAAATTGGGTTAAATAGAGAGAAATCATAACCCAAAGGAAAAAATGGAGGTTCACATCGAATCCCATACCATATGTATGAAAGTGTTCTGAAATCACACTTAATATCTTGAGTGATCAAATTAAATCAATTAATTAATTAATTTACAACCTTTTATACATGTATATTATTTACTATAATTTTATTAATATTATTTATGCCATTTTTTATGAGTTACAATATATAATTTCATCATTTGAGAGCATTCATCTACTTGATTTTCATGATCTGTTCACTTGTATATATATATGGAAAATATTGTAAAATGAGAATAGTTTTCCATAATTAAAAATATATGTTATTATTGAACTTATATAATTTTAAATGGTATTATCTATAATTTTTTTCTTTGGTGATTATGATTCATTAGATAAAACATTAATGATAACTGTTTAGACTTTTTAGCGTTTTTTGATCATCGTGAACTAGTTTTGTTTTGTTAATTAATATCACGTATATATAATGGTTATAGAAAATTATATAGGCTGTAATAAATATGTTATAATATTTTATAAACATAAAAATGGTTTTATGACCAGCCTTGAAGGAGGTAATGGAAATTTAAAACACATCGTCCTTGAATGTGATAACAATAATACAAAAACGGCCTTTAACATTTCTAGAATAGGTTTTTATCACTTCTAAAAAATCACTGATAATTTGAGCATAGTTTAAGGCCTAAAAATTTTATCATCAATAAAAAGAATTATTAAAGGCCCCCTTCAATAGTGTTGAAAAAATCACTATTAAAAAGGTTATTTAATATTACTTTTTTAGCATTATTGAAGGCCCCATTTATCAGCGTTTTTAGAACTGTTTAAGGGGGCCCTTAACAATGATAAAAAAGTAACGATAAAATCCCCACTGATAAAGGGTATATTAAATTTTCTCCCACACCCCACCCACCCCCCTTCATCAGCAATTTCAACACCACCCCTTTATCAACCCTTCCTCCACCCTCCCGCATGCGCCCCGGCCTCTAGCGAGTTTTGAACCGTAGACCTCTAGCATATATATCAAAGACATTTCCACTCCCCTATAGTATTTTGTTTCAAATTTTATGATTTATATATATATTTATATATATATAATTACATTTTTTTATCCATATAATTATATATATGTTTATATATTAAGAAATATATTTTATATGTAAATATGTATAATTATTTATTTGTAAAATTAAACTTTTAGGTGTGAATATATAAAAAATATGTATATATTGTAATATATTTGATTATAAATAAAAGTAAATTGTGAAAAAATGATAAAATTTAAAACCCAGAATATCAATATGAATGTAATACCTGATAATAAATTCATTCACCACCCAAAAAGGGAAAAATACCCCCATAAATGTCCTTGAAAATCCATCAAATGTTAAAAAATCAGTGAATGCCGACTAAAAAAATCAATTTTAGAGGAATTATGTGAATTTTATTCCATGAAAAATATAAAAAAGGTTTACCTATTTCCCCAAGTGTGTAGATATTTTCATAGGCTTTGATTTGATATGTGGTAGAGCTCAAATGGAAACCAAGATAAAAAGTTTGGGCCGTTTGAAGTTTGATTTATGTTTTCAACTTATTTTAGATCTTTTATTTTTTTTGGATTTTTTGTGTCGTTAAATTGATATTAAATGAATATTAGTTGGTAATAATAAGAATATTATTAATTAAAAATATGTTTAAAATTATTTTATAAGTTATTTCCTCTAAATATCTTATATATTATGTGTAAATGACAATTTACTTTATCTAAAATATATTTTAAAACATATATATATTATATTTGTATCTATATCAATATATCTGTATGTTATTATATTATTTTTAATGAAATTTAATTTTTTTATGTATACTTTTATCAACTCTTATGAAAAATTATTGACAAAGGGGGTTTTTTATCAGCGCTTCTAAAAAAGCACTGATGACCCCCCCCCCCCCTTTATCATCATTTTTTGACAAGCACTGATAAAAGTCCCCATTTATTAGTGCTTGTAAAAAAGTACTGATAAAATCCCCTCTTTGACATCACTTTTTTATCACTAACAAAGGGGGTCTTTAACATTGTTTTTATCTAGAACTATTAAAGCCTTAACACTAGATAAACCCAGTTATTTAGTTGTGTAAATCAACACATCATGGGTGATGTTTTCATTTTTACTAAAAAAAGGAGGGGAAGATAAATGATAATGGGTTGATCCATCAAAATATTAAAATTATAGTATATGAAATATAATGGAGTTATCATGTCACTTGGATAAGGGGTGGTGAGGATAGAATACAAAAATAAAAGAAATTAAAATAAATTAAAAGATAATGGAAGAGGATTTTACCTCTTTAATTTCTCCTCCTTAAGAACCTCCTTAGAGAAATGAGTTTGGTATTTTGATGAGAAAAAATGCTCCTATACATGGGGGGAGGGGAACAGGAGAGTATTTTTTGGAATTTGGACTATCTTTAAGGCTTTGGAGGAGTGAGGAGAAGTTGTGGTGAGGGGTGGTATTTATAGTGGAGGAGAGGGGTGTTTTTTGATTGTTTTATTCATTGGTTTATTATTTTGGCTCAATAATATGAATAGTTTGGAATATTGTGTCTAAATATAGTAACTATTTCATTTTATTTTGAACCAAGGTCCACTTAAATCATCAATGAATCAAGAATGATTCAAAAATGTATTTATTTACCATATACTATAAATTACAGTATTTCACTATTCACTAAAAAAATTAACTATTTTAGAAAAATTCAAAAAATTCACCATAACCATTTTTTGATTTTTAGAATTAAAAAATGGAATCTATTTTATTAAAATCATTTTCTATAAATGTGAAATTTAATTTTTAATTAAAATAATCATTTACTCAAAAAATACCGATTTTAAAATTATAACTGATTTTATAACACTTTGAAAAGTTAATTAAGGTCTTATAAAATTATGTTATAATCAAAAGAAAACAAAATATATATTTATGAATCTATTTTATAAAAATAAATTTTTTTTAAAATCATTATATTAATTATAAAATTGTAGATATACAATTAAGTTTTATAAAAATAAAAACACTTAATTTATAATTTTCAAAACATTTATTTTATTAAAATATGACATAATTATTTAATATTATAATTTGTAAGATGGATAAATTGAATTTATACTTTAATATGAAAGGTTACTATTCTATTGGTTTTGATACTATTATTATTGCTTATAGAACAATTACATAGGTTATGTTACCATTCAATTGGTATATGATCCTTAATTTCTAGAAATAAATCTTATTTCATTCAATATTCATTTATAAAGTTTATATTGTTTTATATATGTGATTTTATATGATTTATACTATATGTAATAGTTATAAGAAGGGAAATTTCATTGATATAATTCTGGGTTGTTATATTTTCCCCCTCTTATGAAATGTTTCCCTCGAAATATCATTTTACAGACTTTAGGGAAAACAGGTTAGGGTAATTCTCTTTCATTGATTCCTATAATACCCATATTACCTCTTTATAATTATGGTTCTGATATATAACTTTGACCAGGTGAGTGGTCTTGTTTCATATACATTTATCTCTATAGTCTAATATCTTCATTAGTTTCTCCTCATAAAAAAGATAATTCTCCAACTATACAACCTATGAATTCAGTACATGTGAGGGATCATGTATTTACTTCCTTAAGAGGGTTACGTGGAATACATTATATACTTAAGACATGGTTGCTGGAAGTGATGGTCTATAGGCCACAACTCCAACATGATCAAGAATCCTGAAGGGGTCGATATACCTGGGACTTAGCTTTCGCTTCTTCCCATATCTCATGATCCTCTTCCATGGAGATATGTGGAGGAATATAATTTCTCCAACTTTAAACTCTAGGTCCCATCAATTATTGTCTTCATAGATCTTCTGTCAACTTTTTTCTTCCTTGATGTGCGAATTAATGGTTTTTATCTTTTCCACCATTTCTTTGACCATTTAATGTCCTAGTAGATTGTGTTCACTAACTTCATCCAAACATGTTAGTGTTTTGCATTTTTTTCCTTGAAGATATTCATATGAAGCCATTTGGATGCTTGAATGGCAACATGTTTTGTAAGAGAATTTGACCAGAGGTAGATTTTGGTCCCATCCTCCATTGAATTACATATAACATGCTCTCAACATGTCTTCCAGTGTCTAAATAGTCTTCTCATATTGATAATCAATTTGAGGATGATAGGTCGTACTGAACTTCAGATCAGTGTTGAGATAATGTTGAAATTTTTTTAGAACTTGTAGTTGAATATTATATCTTTATCAGATAAAATCAATAGTGGTACTCCATACTTTTCTGATGTATATCCATGAAAGTTGATCCAAGGATAAGTCCTCTCGAATTGAAATAAAGTGAGTTGTCTTTGTGAGATTATACACAACAGCCCATATAGGATTATTTTCTCTAGATGTATTTGGAAATACAGTGATAAAGTCTATGGTGATGTTTTCCAATTTCCATGTTGGTATGGGTAATGGTTGCATCATCCCCTTATATTTTTGTCTTTCAAACTTCACTTGCTGACACACCAGGAACTTTGATTTATATTATGAAATCTCCTTATTCATATTGTCCCACCAATAGTTCTCTCAGAGATATCAATACATCTTCATGATTCCAGGATGGATAGAGAAGGTCAAACTATGTGCATAATCCAAAAACTCATTATTTAGCATAGTATTTGATGGTACACATATCCATGGCCCAAATTTTACAAATCCTTCTTCATTAATATTGAACACTAAGGATTTACCTTTTCTTAAAGTTTCCACTTTCTTCTAAATTCCCACATAATCTCTTTGATAATCCTTTAACCTCTCTAAAAGAGACTGTTGAGAAATAATTTGTTAAAATTTTGATGATGTTCCTTTATGTATTATTCCCATGTCCAAACTTTTAAAATCTAAAAATATTGGATCCCTCTCAATTATCATCAATGATAGAATTGTTGGGTCCTTTATTCTTAGAGAATCTACCTCTTTATTCTCTTTCCCAAGTTGGAAGTGAATTGAGAAGTCATAATACTTGATCACCTCTAACCATCTTCATTGGTTCATATTCAACTCTTCTAGTGTGATTATATACGTGGGACTTTTTTTGATTCGTAGATATTTCACACTACTCCCCAAAGAGATAATTCTACCAAATTTTCAAAACAAAGATCACTATATCCAACTCCAGATCATACATTGGGTAGTTCTATTAATGTAATTTCAACTGCCTTGAAGCATAGGATATGAATTTTTCATTCTTCATCAACACACATCCCAATCCATTCTTCAAATCATCTCTAAACACCACTAAAAGCTCTCCACTTATGGTTAGTGTGAGCATATGGGTAGTGATAAGCCTCCTTTTTAACTCCTTCAATCTCTCTTCACATTTAATGTTCCAATAAAACTATAATCCCTTCCAAGTTAGCTTGGATTAGGAGTTTTCCAAACATGAAAAAATTCTCACAAATCAGTGATAATACCAATATAACCCAAAGTAAACTAAGGATATCTTTCATAGATGTTGGCCTCGTCAATCCTTCAATTTCTTCTTTCTTTAATGGATCCACATATATTACATTTTTTATGATTATATTCCCCAATAAAGATACTTCTTTAAACTATAACTAACATTTTTTTATACATGACGTAAATCTTTTCCTTTTGTAGGGTCTTTATCACAGTGCTCAGATACTCCTCATGCTCCTCTTTGATTTTGTAGTATATTATAATATCATCTGTAAATACTACCACAAATTTTTCAAGGTAATATTTTAAGATTATATTCGTCAATTTCATGAATATTTCTCGAGAATTAGTTAGTATGAAATTCATTACTATGAAACCATATTGCCAATACCTTTTTCAAAAAATGATCTTGGGGATATCTTCCTTCTTCACCCTAACTTGATAATACAGTGACCGAAGATCCACATTGGAGAAGTATTATGCTTCACATAGCTGATTGAACAAGTCATCAAGCCATGGTAGAGGATACTTATTCTTTATCGTGATATTATTGATTCCATGATAATCAATCCAAAGGTGAATTTACCCATACTTCTTCTTGATGAAGATGACTAGTTTACCCCATAGTGAAGCACTTGGGAATATGAAACATTTATCCATATTCTCTTATAGTTGTTTCTTCATCTCCTCAAGTTCCATAACAACCATTCTATACAAAGTCTTGGATAATAGTAAAACTATAGGTATAAGCTTGATTGAAAATTAAACCACTCAGATAGGAGGATGACCAGGAAATTCCTTGAGAAACACGTAACATATTCCCTCACAACAGGCATGTCTTCAAGGATGATTCTTTCCTTATACTCAATCATTTGAGCTAGATATACTTTCTCATAGGGAAATAATATCCACTCTAGAGATGTTGGTGATAAATAATATTCATCATCCTCCTTATACTTGTACGTAATCATGGGAAGATTTGCAACACAAAGAGTGATTTCCTTCTCCCAGAAATTTATGTTGGCTCTATATAGCTAAATCCAATCCATGCCCAAAACTGCATCAAATTCCATTAAAGGTAGTATGATAAGGTTCATTGGAAAGTTAATCCCACAAACATTTAGAGGGGTGGAATTATATACTTGGTATGAAATAATTTTTCCATTTTTTTTACTAACATCTTTACTTATATGCTTTATAGTGTAGTTTGAATTGTTCTACTAAAATTTCCTGATATAAAAAAGTTCTTAGAACCATAATCAAATAGTATATTTTCTATTCATGAATGAATAGATGTCATAACTATGATCATATCATTGTTGGGCTCCACCTTAGCAGTAGTGATACCACATTCCCCATCTTATTGCCTTGTAGGTTGTTGTTGTTGATTTCCTCCCACAACCCTTGTGTTAGGGAAATGGTTCACATAATGCCCATATTCATTATAGTTTAAACACTTCACTTCAGTCTAATTATTTATATGAACCTTCCCTTCTTCTTCCACATTAGTTAGATTCTTCATATCCCTTTGACAATCATTATCCATATTCCCTATTCTTCTATATTTGAATCATTTCCTAGTCTCTTTTAGATAATTCCCAAGATAGTTCTTTCCAAAATTTTAACATATGGGATTTTGGGCTTTCTTTCAATCATGGGGTTTATCAGTTTATTCTCCCATATTAAACTATAATTTCCAATTTTTTTCCATGGGGCCATGAGACCATTGAGAGTCTTCGATATCCATTTCAACCTTAAGGGAACAACAAAAAATCTCCTCATAGCTGTCAAAGTCTTGAATCACTAAATATTTTCATAGACTCAGATTTTGTCCACTAAATAAGTGATCTAACTTTATTTTAGTGTTCATGTCAAAGCCAAAGGTGTATCTTTTAAGCCTTGTAAAATTTTCCTTATACGACCCGATAAACTCATATTCCTTATATATTATTCCAAGTAACTCCCTTTTCATCTTAATATAGAGAGTTCAGGGAAAATATTTATTGAAAAATATTTTCTTGAAATATTCCCATTCCATGGAATTAATTTTCTCTATGAACTTCATGTTGTTGATCAGTTCCCACCACTGATTATCTTCCCTATCAAAATTATGAACTTCCAACACAACATTCTCTTCTTTTGATAAATGGTGGATAAATAATATCTTCTCAATGACATTAATCCATTGTTTTGTGTGGAGGTTATTAGAATATCCACTAAACATGGGAGGCCTTTTACACATAAAATATTCAACCATAACTTTACCTTTATTAGAAGACAGAGGAATTTCCACACAATTCAAGTATTATTAATAACTTAAGCCAAATGATCAAGTACTGTCATGAATTTTTAAGAACCCATTCCCATCATATTTGGCATTTCATTAGGGAAATCACGACATTTACTATCACATTTATTATTGTAATGGGTTATCCTATTTGTTTCCAATAACTATGATAAAGAAGGTATAATTAGGGGGGATTGAATACTGGTCAAATAATCATCATAAAAGGAAACTTTTAATATATATGGATAAAATTTCACATGGAATATATATCCTATCTTGTGATTTCCTATGTTTCAATCTAGGTTATCTATGGTGATAGAATTATCCCTAGGGTTCTTACTAAAGTTCTCTAGTCCTAATCTCCAAAAATAACTAGATCATTCTAGGATACCAACTATAATGATCCCAAACTTTTACACATATTATTACATGATTTTAACTATAATTGGACTTTTAATACAAACCAAGGATCATAAATTATAGTGTTTTTGGAATATTAGATACATAATTATAAAGCATGAAACAAAAATAAAAATATATTTTATTTAATATTCATAATGTGATCCTAACACCCATTGAGCCCTTATATATGAATATGATAACCTACGGAATATATGAACAATGTAATGGGATAAAAATCATAGTAAGGGGAAAATACATACTAATAAATCATAACACTTGGCTTAGAAGGAATAACCTGATGATATAAAAAGGCATGGAACATGAATAAACATATGGAATAACAATATAAATAACATGCTATCATGTAATAATGGAATTATAGTAGCATTTTAGTAACATAAAACATGACATAATCATGATTCAAGTCTCATTTCTCATGGAGGATCATCAGTCAAAGAAAAACCACAAAGACCATTTCACACGGAGGACGAGTCAAGGCTAACCACCAAGACCGTTGCACCTGAGAGGCTAAACATTTCCCAATGAATTGGAGGGATATATGGGCACCCCCAAAATAAATTTTTCATGAATATTTTTCCCACATGAATAATCATACATATTGAATCAAACATAAACATAAGGGTTACCCATGGAATGAATTGGTTATCATAATCATGTAAAAAAGAATAAACAAAGAGAATATCATAATAGTGTGCATGAAAAAATGGATTTATATCATAAATATACATTCATAAAGAAACATAGGCATATATCATGATAAGTGATGTCAAACTAAAGTTAAACTATGTAAAAATAGTGTTTAAGAAACTTTAGAAATAAAACATTTTTGTGTGGTTTAAGGAACATATTAAAGATTATTTAAAATGAAAAAGGAATAATTATTTTTATAAAACCAGAAATGAATAAATATAGTTTGTCATGATAAAATTAGTTATTTTAGAAAAATAATGGTTTCTTAAAATTGTTTATTTAGTTCACTAGAAAATTAGTAAGAAATTAGGAAGTTCCCTTTAATCAGGCTTACTTATCAGGATGAATTGAGAAGGGAGATTTATAACACATGTATTTACCCATCAATGAAATAAGAATTTGGAATGTATAAATATATTTGGAATATAAAAACATAACATAATAGGAGTAAATAATAATAATTAATAATTACATTGGGTTAAATAGAGATAAAGCGTAACCTGAACGAAAATGGAGGTTCTGATGGAATCCTTTACCTTATGTATGAAACTGTTCTGCACTTTCAATCAATGTCCTAGGTAATATGATTATATAGATTAATTAATTAATTAATAACATTTTATAAATTTATTTTATTTATAATAATTTTATTAAGTTTGTTTAGGAAATTTTTGATGAGTTTTAAGATACAATTTCATCATTTGGGAGCATTCATTTACTTGATTTTCATGATCAGTTCACATGTATAAATTTATAGAAAATCAAGTAAAATGAGAAAATTTATCCATAATTGAAATGATATGTTATTAATGAACTTAAAAAATATTAAATTTTCTTATATATAATTTTATTTAATGTGAGGATGATTCATTAGATTTAATGTTAATGAAAGTTGTTTAGATTATTTTGGCACTTTTTGATCATTATGAACTAGTTTTGTTTTATTAATTAATATCGTGTATATATAATGGTTCCAAAACATTAAATAGGTTTAAATGCATATGATATAATATATTTTAACACTAAAAATGCTTTTATGAACATCAATAAAGGCGGTAATGGAAATTAAAAACTCATCATCCTTGAATGCGATAAAATAATACATCACAGATGATGCTTTCATTTTTAATAAAAAAGGATGGGGGAAGAGGAATTATTTTGCTCCATTAAAACAATAATATTTCAGTATATAAAAGATACTATAGTTATCATGTCACTTGGTTAAGGGGAGTATAGGACAGAATAATAAATGAAAATAAATTAAAAGAGAACATAAGAATATATTACCTATTGAATTTATCCTCCTTGAGAACCTCCTTAGGGAAATGGGTTTGGTATTTTTTTGAGATCAAAGGCTCTTATAAATTGGTGTAGAGGCTTTTAAGAGTATTGGGTAGAATTTTGAGACACATCAAGTCTTTGGAGGTGTGAGGAGAAAAGGTGGTGAGGGGTGGTATTTATTGTGGAGGAGAGGGGTGTTATTTGATTATTTTATTCATTAGTTTATTAGATTGGATATAGACTATGAATAGTGTGGTTTCATGTGACTAAATATAGTAAATAATGCATTTGAGTTTGAACCAATGGCCACTTAAATCATTCATGACTCAAGCATGACCCAAAAAGTGCATTTATTTACCTTATACCGTAAATTACTATATTTCACTATTCACCCAAAAAATTCAACTATTTTAGAGAAATCCCAAAAATTCACCAGAACCATTTCTAAACATAGATAATTAAAAACTGCAGTACATTTTATGACATTAATTTTCAAAATATTATAATTTTAATTTTAATTTAAAATCATAATTTACTAAAAAAATGCCAATTTAAAAATTATAAATGATGTTATAACAATTTGAAAATTAATTAAGGCCTCATAAAATTATGTTATAATAATAAGACAAAAAAAATTCAATTTATGAATCTATATTATTAAAAACAATTTTTTTGAATCATTATATTAGTTATAAAATTGTAGATAAAAATTTATGTTTTGTAAACATACCAACACTTAATTTATCATTTTCAAAACATTTATTTACTTAACCTATGATATAATTATATCATATTTTTATTTATAAGATGAATAAATTTTATTTATAATTTCATGGGTGAGGTTTATATTTTATTGACCGAGTTAATATTCTTAAGGGTCACATTACTATTCCACTAGTCATGTTACTACTCCATTGGTATATGTTTCTTAATTTATAGAAATACCTATTATTTTATTCTTTATTCATTTATAACGTTTTTATTATTTTATCTATGTGATTTTAGGTGATTTATACTATATTTCATAGTTATAAGAAGGGAAATTTCATTGATATAATTTTGGGTCATTACAAGTTACCTTCAAAAGGGTGAGTGGGATGTCCAGGATAGTAGATCTGGACTAGAGCATCTTGGGTTTGGTGGTGTGATTTCCTAGATCGTTAACATTTATATGGATGATCGGGGATTACATTAGACCGAATTACCTCATGTAATTGATCATTTTATAGATGTTTTCCCCTACAACTTTTTTGTAATACCTCTTAATAGAGACGTATAATTTACTATCGAACAAGTGTCTGGAGCTGTAATGATATCCATTCCTACTTATAGGATGGATACTATTGAGTTTCAAGTTCCAAGAGGTAGCTAGATGATTTTGAAGTTAAAGGGTTTTATTTGACGCAGTACTTATCTCTAGGGTTCATCGGTCCTTTTCTCTAAGAAGGCAGACATAACCCTCAAGCTATGTGTTGATTACGAACATGCCTACCATTTTCATGGCTTTCATGAATCTAGTTTTCCACTCCTTTTTTGATTCAGTCATGGTGTTATTCATAGATGACATATTGGTGTATTCTCATAATCGATGTGAGCATTCTAAACATCTTGAGATCATTATGAATACACTGAGAGATAACCAGTTGTATACTAAGATAAATAAATACCACCTTTGGATCAACAAGGTTCACTTCCTCTATCATATTATCTCAAAGACAAGAGCATCCGTTGACCTAGAGAAGGTGAGTGCTATAGTTACCTGAGATCATCCTGAGAACTTTTTTGATATAATAAATTTCTTGAGGCTAGATAGATATTATATGAGTTTTATATAGGACTTATCACGGATTTCCTCACCTCTTATTTTTCTTAATAATAAGGGTGTGAAGTTCATGTGGTCTGAAGAATTTGATAATTCCTTTACAGAGTTGAAATGAAGACTTAATTTTGTACCAATTATGATTCTTACAGATCCTAGAAGAGGCTATACAGTGTTCTATGCTGCATCAAGAATCAGGCTAGGTGTAGTATTGATGTAGGAGGATAGAGTCAGTGTGTATGAGACTTTCCAATTGAGACCTCACAAGTGTAATTACCTAACCCATAACCTTGATCTTTTAGTAGTCATTCATGATTTTTCATTGCAGGATATACTATTATATGGGAGATATATTTGTGGTGTTTATGAACCCAAATAACCACAAATATATCTTTACAACACGTGGATTAAATCTCTGATATTGAAGATGGGTCTAATACCTTCAATCTTTTAACCCTATGCTTGCTTATATGCATGGAATGAGAAATGCAGTATTTGATACATTGGGCCAAAAAATTTACGCACAATCCACTAAAGAATTCGGTGATGAATTTAAATTTATGTCACTTCATTATGAAATACATCTAGAGTTTCACAAGAGTCACGAGTAGAATTTTGTTTCAACCTTAGTAGTTACCTCATCACACCTTGATAGGGTGAAGAGAAGGAATCTATTAGACCCTGGTGGTTTGGACTTTTTAGAGATTATTTTTGGCAAGGACCAACCTTTAGATTATTCTATTGATAGAGATGACATCCTTTATATATGTGGGTTAATCTGGGTTCTTACTGATATGAGGGAGAAGCTGATTCAAGAATTGCATGTTTCTTAGTGGAGAGTGCACCTAGGAATCTCCAAGAAGTATTGCGATATGTGCTGGCAGTATTGGTGGCTTGGGATTAAAACATCAGATAACTTGTTTTATAACTAGGGTTTCCACCTATCAGTAGGTGAAGGTGGAACAACAGTGAATTGATATTTTGTTGTTGTAATAGTGGGTTCCCTTGACCCAACTTGAACAATAATTTTGATTAACATACCATTTATACAGTTAGATTTACATCATGTATTCTTACAATTATAGTGTATATATTTATGCATCTACTATTTAATGGTAATCTCATAGATTAATTTTCGAATCAAAATGTTATACCAGATCCCAAACTATAATGAGAACGTCAAGATACTATGACATTAATATTAAACAAAGGTTCTATGGCCTTGATATATCCTTGTGACTGGAAAAAAATATGCTTTACTATCAGGTGTTAGTGTCTCATAAGCTTTGAGACTTCTTCTCATGAAGCTCTCAATTGGTGATCTCTTGTACTAAGATCATGAGGAAAACCCACAAATAGGAACACAACATGTTTTGGGTGTCATTGGTTGTTCCTATCTACAGATCTGTGTATTGGTATTCTGACTTGAGAACATTACAAGTGTGTACCATTTGATCACGTACTTTGATTCAAGGAAAAAACCATGATATTGAAATAAGGGTGAGGTAGCTTGTGTCGGGTGCATCATTGGTAGTGTGACATTGATTGAATGGTCAAGAAAGGATTTGTCACTTTCGGGTTGAGGAAGTAATATATCTCATGCCTTATTTATTTAAATGGAATTACCTTTATAAATCCTTGGGAAATGTATTTGAAAGTTAAATCTATCTTGTTAGATCAAAAAATAATAAATCAAGGAAAGGATGATGATACATGTGTGCATCCTAATTTACGAGATATCTGAAGACAAAGTGATTATAGTACACAGTACGTGTCTATAGGTTGGTTGTCATTAATATGACTATCCTTATCTCTTTAGGGTCCTTGATGTGTTGCTATAATCCACTCTTGGTCTATGGATTTTTTTCACTACTAATGAGATAAGGGCCTAGAGGGTCACACACAAGAGTGTATTCAAGAATGAACCCTATTCCGTTGAATAGGTATATTGGACATAATAGACCCCATGGGTTCTGAGTGTTTTCCAAGTTATTGATCCCCAAAGGAATAGATAAATTCATATTATTCTAGTTATGAATAATTGGTTTGAATTTATTTATTAAAATTATTTACAAGTTAAGTAAATATGGGAAATAATATTAATCAAATGAATATTATATTAATATTCTAGGTTTGTTTAATATTAAGCGGGAATTTCAAGTCGAGTTAATGATGCAGTTTTATCACATAATATATTTTATAATGTAATATATTTAATATATATTTCAGGTATGTAAAAAATGATAAATAATATTTACATAGTTTAGTTTGTCAAAATTATTTATTTAGTTGATGTTAAATAAATGGGGGCTAGCGAACCGTATCGGGTATTTTTAAAATACACTATAAATTGAGAGAGAGAGGATATCACACAACATACTATTCAAGGTGAGATTTCTAGACCCTCCCTATCCTCTACTGATCCTATAAAGAGAATCCCTTTATCCAGACAATTAGACCGAGTTCTCCCTCAGGAATTGAAGGTACATCGATATGGTGATCGTCAGGGCATCGAAAGCATTGTCGGAACTTCTCACTAGCACAAAAAATTAGATGATCTATGTTCCAAAATATTTTGAAGCGTGTCTGGATGATATAAAGTGATTCTGCTATGGATTATTCATGAATAAATCGCTGGTGACATGCATATGTCAAGAGCGACTTCATATCTAGAAAAGTAATGTTCCCAATTTATGTTTTTTGTGATCTATTTAATTTAAATGAGATCCTCTGACCGTACCGGGTCTTATATTGTCAAAGATGAACAATATCATCATCATGATGATGAAAATTTTTAAAATCCTCAGCCCAATAGCTTCCACTATGACCCCAATACTTTTAATTGGTATCAGAACGACTGCGTAAATTTTCCAAGCTAAGAAAAATTAAGTTGATTTATATTTCAGTAGAGGATATTAAATCGGTCCTAATGGATCTAACCATGATTCGTTCTGAGGTCAGATGTCCAAGTTACGATAATCTGAAGAAAAACAATTATGGATGGTTCATAGTTTGATCAGGGGTTTTAGTTATTTTTAAATTTTTCATTTATGTGTTATTTTATATGATTTTGATTAACACAAGTGGTTTTAAGACGGAACAATTATTTTTAGCCAATATTTTTCCACCAGTGTTGTGGGTGTTTGATATTAATAATAATGATTATATTTTTATTAAAATAATAATAATAATAATTTTTATTACTATTCAAAATTCTATTTCATAGAATTTGGTTTTGTTTGAGGTGTGAGTTTCTTCACCTGTGTGGAACTATCCACACAAATCAGACAAAAAAAATAAAGGGGTGCAACTTGACTCCATCATTAAAATACAAAGAAAATGTAATGTGCCCCCCACATATTCTTCTTCTATGGGAAGAAATCTTGCATCCTCCCTGCATAACGCTGGTGCCAGCATCACACTCCACTGGGAAACCCATCCACTCACTGGACTAGCAGTCACTGGCCACCATTGGCTTGAAAGCTCCGCCGTAAGCTGCATTGTAGTGGATCCACCTCCCTATCTGAAGTTGTTTCCCTCCTCCTAGTTGTCTGCTGTAGAACTCTCTTCCTCCCTATCTAAAGCTTTCTCCCTCCTCCTAGTTGAACTGAATTCCAATTAAATTAATTATTTAAAATTTTGATTCATTTAATTTATTTAATATCCCTCATAGTTAAATTATCACAATTTAGTTTTTATCATTCTTAATATTATACCGATCAGTCTTGAGATATTGACCCGACCTTTGTATGTCTGGATGTTTTTATTTATTTAATTAATTATTTTAACTACGTGGGATATTTATAATTAATTTATTGATTTTGACGATCTGTTCATCATCTTATTTTCAGTCAATTTGTATATTGACATGAGTGTCCAAATTTATCTAATATATAGTGAACCCCTAGTCCCCCTTGCCTACACATGAGTATTATTTTATAAGTGATGGAAACAGTGTACGATGTGGACCCTTTCATGATAATGAAGTATTCCAAGACAAGGATGGTGTAAGATGAAGACAACACCAAGTCAATGTGAAATCCAAATGAGAAGCGAACATATCGGTTGTGGGAAAGCTGCATCATGAGTCAAGTGACGAATCAGGTATAATTCCCCTAGGTTGTGGTTAGTCCATTGAATATAAATAGATCATGAAATATTAGATGACCATGACCAGTTGGGTAGTATATTTCCTTTATATATTAATTTATTATTTTAAGAATTTTTATAAGATCAAGAAATTGTATAAAATAATAAATAATGAAATGCATAAATAAGTGATTAATGTTTTTCTATTAATGTTCAATTGTGAGTGCGATAATATAGATGAACAAGATTAATAGAAATGGATTGAATTCATCGAGAGAAAAACACAAAAAAAAAACATCAATGAAATATTAAGTCACAAATGCCTTATGTCATTTGAATCTGAACACAAACAGATGTTCGAGGTGCTTTGTCAGCCGTAGCTGAGGGCGCCCCTTACTACTGAGGAGTTATTTTGATAATTATGGGCTGAATTAAATAAAATGTTAGTTAGGATTAGGCGTAGATAACTTTATATCACTTTAATGGAAAGTTTTTACAAAATCAAGTTTATGATTTTAGATGCTGAGACATCAATCAACAGATCAAGGATCTGCGAGTTAATGCGGTTGTCCAGTGAAAATCCTACCTTGCACTCTCTGAGTAGTGGTGTAGCCATATCTTGTAAATTATGAGGGGATACTCAAGGATCCTTGCCACTAAAATAATCAAGTGACAGAGTATTCTGATTCTAGTATAGAGGGTTCCTAGAATTTGATAAAATAGTAGGAGATATTTAATGATTTAATTATATAATAAATAACATCTAATTCCGTAATCAATATAAATGTACTAATCTACTAAAGCATATTTTTGAAGAAAATGGAATGTAATACCATAAAAAATACACTGTGATAATATTGGACAAAGTAAAAGCCCAAACTAGTATAAATTTCCAAGTGTAGTACAAGCACTCATGAAAATAACTATGATATAATAAATTCAAGGTGCTGGTGTCCCAAAACCAGATAAAAACTACCTCAAGAAGCTAGGGTAAAATATTTCTTACCGAAGACACATGTATGAAGTATATAATGGTCATTCCATAATTCCATCACCAATGTATAGTTTTTTTAGAGTTACAACATTATGATCTGGATGATTACACATTTTTTCTCATCTTTTAGAAGATTACGAGGATAAAGTGAAGAGAAATATGAAGGAGTGATAATTATATTGGTTTTGTGTAAATACGAAAGATGGATCATGAGATTTCAAGTCATACAACTGTTATATTTATTTCACCCACAAAATCAAGTTTCATTTAAGGTTATAAAATGAATAGGATTGAGTAATCATGTCATTACCTTTTAGGTAAGGTTCACCAAGCAATAAAAATATTAAAGACATGTTAATCTTTAGTTCTTATAGAAAAGAAATTGAAAGGAAAGGTGATAAGGCCAAAGGAAAGAGTAACTCCAATAGCACATTTGGGACATACTTCAAACATAAGAGGTATTAAAAGGAGGTTATTTTCTTAGCATATCATGGAATAAATCAATATATGTTTAAATAAAGTGAACTAAATTTAATAAGCAAGTACCTTCTTCTTCTTCAGTGAATATTCATCAATTATAGGTATTTTTTCTGACATACTTTTTGGGTGTTAAATATAATATATTTATCACATATGTGTATTTAAATAAAGTAACCAATTATGTAACAGTAACAGTACATGAAGTAAAGTGTATTCTCCAAGTGGAAGAGAAAGGGTGATTCTTATGTCAGCGGTGAGAAACACATAACTTCTAATTTCAAAGTTAATGTTTATGTTAAAATATTATTGCGTATGACCAAAAAGTTTAACTCATGTTTCTATTGGACACTACATGACATTTTTCTAGGTTCAGTAATGAATGTTGTTTATTTTATCTCATACTAAATCAATAGTTTAATGATACTTTAATCATAGGAAATAAGTGATGAATATAAAATGTAAGACTTTTACCCAGTTTTGGTAAGATAATTATTTGTCAAGTAAAAATAATAGGGTACATAAAGTATATATCTAGTATGGTATTTATACTTAGTATAGTTAAATACCTTTCATATTATGAACATATTTAATTTGGACAAATAAACCTTAAAAAATAAAGGTATTCCACAAAGATTTGAGAATTAGTTTAGCAAGAGAGAGTAAATTATTCCAAGGGTAAGCTAGTAGTAAATATAATTCACAAGGTTCCTTTAAATAATTAAGGAATGTGATAGTGAATTATATTCATGATGAGGAGATATCAATTACTTGGGGCCTACATTCTGAGGAATATATTAACCAAGCATTCATCGATCAATATAATGTAGCGTGAAGTAATTCCTAAATACACATTACCTTATCCACATCACGACATTGATGTTAATGAAGAGGATCAATGATAAATTCTTACACGTTTACATTAGTTAGAAAACATTATCATGGATCAATTCATAAACACACATTTTATAAATTAGAGTAATGATGTAAGGAGTATAAATGTTGCTACTTGTAGAAACTTCCATTTTATTTTATGAAGTGATTCTCAAATGAAGATGATATCCCATAACCACATACCAACTATAATTAAAAATGTTTTTCATATGAATCATAGTATGATGTAAATACATAATTTCATAAGACATTTTTTTGGATGCAAATTGTTTGTTAGGATATAAAAAAACCCACATCCAGTAAAACCCATTGTGCATTTTCATAATTATCCTAATAGTTTCTTAAGATATTACATAAATCTATAATATGGAAAGCGGTAATCAAATGATAGACTAAATTTCCTTATATCAATGCATATATCTATTAAGGTCAGTGAGATCCAAATTGACTTGGGTCTAGTCAATTCCTAAGATTCACAAGTAGTTGGAATAGGAACACATTTCACAATAAATGTGGAACAAGAATGTTCCAGAGACATATAGTGTGTAGGAAGGTTAAAACCATAGTGATTTTTTTATTCCCCATAGCCGGTGATACATTATTTAGTGAGAATAATAATTCATAAAAGTAGGCATTATATGGCATTTAGAAAAAATTGACAAGTCCAATTAGAATTTAATAACGGATTCCATGTATAAAAATGAAAATGGGATTATTATTTAAAAACTATGGTGGATATTCAAGTGAGATGATACATGGATGGTATAATAAAATTACCAATAAGACTTTATTGGTAATACCAATTCAGTATGATAAATATATTACAATTTTACTTGTCATAGATATTTTCTAAGATCATTTAATTGGATAATAGATTTCAAGACCAACTTTCATGGAAGGTGTATATATGATGAAAAAAAAGAAAGGGATGGTGGCATCCTTGAATACCAATAGGGTTTAAAGTTACTGAAATCCAGTTTAAGATTAAAGTTAGAAATAAGATATTAGAAGATTCATTTGGAATGAATTGACACCATGTGTATACCAGAGGTTAGTGGGATCACCATTTTTTTACATGAAAAATATGTTTGTAAAGAAATTGAAAATAGGTATTGGTATTACAATTAGTTAAGACCAAGATGAAAGTAATTTTCTAGTGATTGGCTTGAATAAGCAACCTATGTTCTAGGGAACATGATCTACTGAGGTAGTTCTAATAGTTTCTTGGACGTAGTCAGTCATACATATAGTGACTTGGGTTTGAAAAATAAAATATGGAATGATTCAAGAGATAATTGTTAGTAATGTCATATGGAATAAATATCTTTAAATAGATATTCAATGGAATATGATGAGATTAATTGGGGAATTGAGTTCCATATGTCTTAGTGATGTATCAATCACATATGCCATGATATGTACATGAATTCATATTTCTAGTATATACTTTATAGTAGAAAAATATTAGTAATTTCTTGGTGAACTATATGTAAATTAGCCAGTACTATCTAATTGTACTTGGGGAAGTAAAAAATACATATACCTGGTAAGTGGAGAAAAATGATACTATTTTTCTATGACATAAAATTCTCTTCCTTTGGATCTATGTGATTGATTATCATAGTAAGGCTGAGGTGTTGAGTGAGAAAAACTAATAAAATATAGTGGTGGACATACTTATAAATAAATAATGAATATGATGCAGCTTCTAAGGCAGCTAAGACGATGTTATTAAATGAAAAAAATTGTTCTAGTTCTTGGGATCAAACCTAGTAAGTAAAGTTTTACCTTGATGATAATTATTTTACTGGTACTTGCCAGGATTTCAATATTTGAAAGTGGAAAAAAGGGATATACTCAGGGATACAATCTCTGGAAAAGATTTACTTAAAGAGATGAGGTCACATATAAAAAATAGTCATGTGGCAGAATCATGGTAGACCTAGCAACTAAAACTGTGACTCAATAGAAACATGATTTTAATCATGTGAGAGCTAACAAGTATGGTTAGAAGGTTTTCTCAAGTGCAAGTGGGAGTGTTGCAATAGTGGGTTCTATAGACCCAACATGAACCGTAATTTTGATTACCATATCATGTATACAATTAGATATACATTATGTATTATTACCATTATAGTGTATATATTTATACAACCACTATTTAATGGTAATTTCAATAGATTAATTGTCATATCAAAAGGTTATATTAGATCCTAGACTACAATGAGAACCTTGAGATACTATAACAGTAATCTTAAACAAAGGTCCTATTGTATATACACATCTTATTTAATAGACATAATAGAAATTTGACTATCATGTGTTGGGGACTTATAAGCATTGGGACTTCTTCTCATGAAGTTCTGACTTAGTGATTTTTAGTAGTGATATCATGAAGATATACCCATAAATAGGAACAACACGTGATTTGGGTGCCATTGGTTGTTATTATATATGGACATGTGGATTGGTATCCAGACTTGAGATCACTACCATTGTGTGCCATTTGATCGTATACTTTGATACAAGTAAAATAGTATGATATTGAAATCATGGCGAGGTAGCTTGTATTGGGTGCATCATTGGTGGTATGACATTGGTTGAATGTTCAAGAAAGGACTTGTCACTTCTAGTTTGAGGAAGTAATATATCATGGGCCTTGTTGATTTGGATTATAGTACCTTTATAAATCCTTGTCCAAGGTAGTTGAAAGGTAAATCCGTCTGATTAAATCAAAAAATAATAAAGGACGAAAAGGGATATGACACATGTGTATGTTAGGATTTATGTGATATTTAATGACAAAGAGAATATAGTACAAAGTACGTGTCCACAAGTTGGTTTTCATTGCTATGATTATCCTTATATATTTCGGAGCCTTGATGGATTTCCAGACCCTTCTTTTGTTCTATGGATTTTATTAACTTCTATCAAGATAAGGTTTTAGAGTGTCACACAAAATAGCATATTCAAGAATCCACTATATTCATTTGAATAGTTATATTGGACATGGTGGGACCCACCATTGGTTCCGAGTGTTTTCCAAGTTTTCAATCACCAATGGAATAAATAAATTCATATTATTCAAATTATGAATAACTTGGTTGAATTTATTTATTATAAGTATTAAAAATATAATTAAATATGATAAATAATATTAATCAAATGAATATTATTTTAATATTCTAGGTTCTTTTAATATTAAGTGGTAATTTTGAGTCATGTTAATGACTTGGTTTTATCAAGTAATATATTTTATCACATAATATATTTAATATATAGTATAGTTAGGTGATAAAATGATAAATAATATTGACCCATTTTAGTTCATCATAATTATTTATTTAGTGGATGTTAAATAAAAAGTGCTTGGGGAACCCTACCATGTATTTTGAACATCCATTATAAATAGAGCAGATCTCACACAAATTCATATTCATGTTGATATTTCTAGAGCCTCTCTCTCCTCTCCTACTTCCTAGAGAGAGAAGCTATCAATCCTGGTGATTGGATTGAGTTCTACCTCATGCATTAAAGGCACGTTGATGTAGTGATCATCAAGGCATCAATGTTGTTTTTAATCTCCACACAAATAAACGGAATTCGATGATCGATGATCTAAGGGATTTTGAAGTGCATGCTGATGATCTAGATGGATACTTCTATGGATCTTTCAAGCAGCACTCACCAATGACAAGTAGATGCTGAGCACAACTTCAGATCATAAAAAGGTATGTTTTTTTATTTATGTTTTTTGTGCTCTATTTAATTCACACGAGATCCTCAGACCGTACTGAGGCTCAGATCATAGCTGAAAACAAGTCTTTTCATACCAATGATGTAAATTTATAAAATACTTTCCCCATGAGCTTTCGCTGCGACCCCGATACCTCCACTTTTTAAAGCCATTACCAGTCCTAGAATGTAAATGGGATGACATTGCAATAGATATTGTGGTTGGATTATAGAGTTCACATCAAGGTTTCAACATTGTTTGGGTAGTCATGGATTGACAGAAAAAGGTATCCCATTTCCTTCATATATGGGATACTTTCTTAGTTGATGAGTTGGGAAGAATATATTTCCATGAGATTATATATTTACATGGTATCATTTATATTATCATTTTAGACAGGGATTCTCATTTCATATTGAGGTTCAGGAAGGTGTTATAGAGTTATTTGTGTATATAGGTACTTTTGAGCATAACCTTTCACCCCCAGGCCAAAGATTTGTCAGTGTAGTTGATACAAGTGTTGGAGGAAATGATTTGATAATTTATCCTTGATTTTAGTAGTTATGGGGAGAATCATACCCCTCTCGTCAAGTTTTCCAACATTAATAACTTTCAGGAAACAATTCAAATGGCCCTATTTGAGGATTTATGTGGTAGGACATTCTTTTCACTCCTATGATTGTTAGAGGAAAGAGAGGAAGTACTAATGGGTCCTCATCTCATACATGAGACTTCTGAGTAGGTGCAGTCGATTAGGACACTTATGTTTATTTCTTAGTCTAGAGAGAAATTGTATGCTGATATCCATTGAAAACATTTGGAGTTTGAGGTCAGGGATCGTGTTTTCTTATAGGTATCACCCATAATTGGGCATAGATGGATACAGAGGCAAGGGAAGTTGTCACTTCACCGTGCCATTCCAAAGGCACATAATTGGGATGATATCCTCTTAGTTGCTATTACCTCAGAGGTAAAATGCCATGCACATAATCTTTCATGCTTAAAAACTTCACCATTATCATAACTAACCATATCATACTTTTTATCCCAATCACTTTGAGTTAGATGCTAATTATTATTTTGAGGAGTATTCCATACAAATAATTTATTTGATCACAAAGGCTCTGTAAGGCAAGTTTTTCCATTTAGTATGAGTAATATGTAAGCAATACTATATACAGGATGATACTTGGGAGTGGGAGGATGAAATACAATCTCAATGGCTCAATTTTTTCTCAAACATTGTTTTACTAACCTTAGAAGGGTAACTCGAGGATGAGTTCCTTTATGGGGAAGACTAAAAGAACTTGGTTATTCTATAAGGTATGAATCCTTTAAATTTTGGTTTAATTACTTAGTTTTGACCTAATATAAATGTCTGGTGAGGGTATTGAGTAAAAAAGGGTGAATGGGTCTTGTTTAGAGCCTAGAACCCCAGATGATATAGGAAATATATGGGCCTTACAATTAGTAGAAATTGTGCCACCCAATCCACTCAATTTCTCTAAACCGTGAAAGGTGTTCCGTGAATAGAAGTGGGACACACAGTTTTCCCTAACCACATGACCCAAAGCCCACACCCATGCAGAGGCTCTAAAATTTTTAGTAAAGGAAAAACACAAGGTTATCACATGTTTTCCCAAACCATGCAAGTTCCCTCTTTGGATAGTGCATGGTGCATGGTTGGTGCATGATCTATCCATTCATGATACCAAACCATTCAACCCCTTATTTTTGTGTAAAATTACCATTTTCCCTTAAGAGATTATATCTTTAACACTCTTCTTCCTTTCTATTTTACCCCCAATGGAAGACCCTTTCCTCCCCCTTTTGATCTCCGCCTCCCATTAAGCTATGATATTAGATAAATTTCCCTTCTGAACTTTGATTCAACATCCGAACATCTCGTTGAATTCTTCTTTGTAATTGTTTCAGTACTTAGGCTCGTGTCTCCATTTCTTTTCTCCTTGATAGAGCTATTTTGGTGTATGATCTTATTCCCTATTTTTATGGTGTTTATTTATTTATCCATTTTCTTCTAATTCAGACAAAACTGGAGGTCAATACTAGATCAGTGATCCTCTACATAATGTTACCCCACTTTTCTTTCATGACTATCACATCATTTTTAAGATAAAAATCATAAAATTGATACAAATATTGGATAAAAATGTTTAATATCTTGGGGAAATTAGTACCATACATCACTTATGCATAATAAAATGTAAAATATTATTTAAAATATTCTTCATTATCATTATAAATCTAACATTATCCTTACTAAATGTAATCACCTAAAAATATACATCAAATAAATGGGTGAGCTAAAGTCCCAATAAGAGGATGAATAATAATATGAATCAATAAAACATGAGTGGGAATAATCATCATCATAATAACTCAAGCATAGGATCATCATCATATTAATGATATAAAAAATTAGATAAAGGAATGTAATATGGAAAATCATAAAAATGAAGCATCATGTCTTAGTGGTCAAATACCACACATAGTTGTGAATAAAGATAACATCATGTTCATGAATAACATATGTTCATTATCATAAAATAATATTTGTAAAAAATATCATAATGTTCATGAATAATATATATTATCTCATGAGATACAATAAATTACCTAATGAATTGGAGGGCTCTATATTCCTATCCCACCTGTCACATCACAACTTTTACATAATCATGCATGCCACATAGAACATATAGAAACCATAATCCTAAAATAACCCATGGAAAGGAATGAGTTTCATAATAATTTCATAAATCATACTATCATTAATACAATTTGGGGTTCCAAAATGAAAAAGGTAATGAAATATTTGGTATAAGAATAATAAATATTTAGTGAAGAAGAAACAATCTCAAGAGGATTCAAGTTGTGTTTTGGAAAGAAGAGTTATTTTGGAAAATATTTATATTTGTCATAAAAATGAGTTGAAAAAATGTATAACCATCAAAAAAATATGGTGGAATAATAAAATTACATTTATGGATCATTAAATTAATATCCACATTGAAATTTTGCATGAAAGAGATATAACCCAAAGAAAGGAATTTGGGTTTGAGAATCCCATTACCTTATGTCCAAATGCATTCTGAACATCCACTTAATGTCTGAAATAATAAAATTAGATTAACTAATCACTTAATTAAGAACATATTATACTTTTATTTTATTTATTTTAATTTTATTGTGTTCATTTATACCCATTTTGATGATTTATAGAGTTCAATTTCATCGTTATAGGAGAATTCTTTTCATGGTTTCATGGTCAGTTTTACTTGTGTATAATTATGAATTTTTTTGAGAAATGGTTATAATTATGTAGAAGTGAAATTATATGTTATTAATAAACTTAAAAAAATCTTAAATGGTCTTATATATAAAATGGTTTTTAGAAATAACGATTATTCATCTGATAAAATATTAATGATAAATGTTTATTTTATTTTGGTGTTTTTCTTCCGACCATCGCATACTAGTTTTGTTTTATTTAATATTATGTCTAGAAATTAGCTACAGAACATTAAAAAAGTTATAATCTACATATTAAAATTCTATTTACCCATAATAACAATTTTATTAGTTGGATTGAAGGTGGTAATTGAAAATGAAAACTCATCGTCCATGAAGGCGGTGAATCGACACATCACAGAAGATGTTTTCATTTTTTAAATAAAAGGATAAGAGAAGAGATTTGATGATGTAAATTAAATTAACATAATAAAATTGAAGTATATATTTAATATTATAGTTACCATGTTTCATTGGAGAGTGTATTTGAGAAGAGGATAATAAAGGAAAAGAAATTAAAAGACGATAATTCAGGATTTTACCTATTGAATATCGTCTCCTTGAGAACCTCTGTAAGGAACTTGGGTTTGGTATTTTTTTTGAGAACATAACATCTTGTACACCAAGAATAGGCTTGGGAAGGAAATTAGGTAGAATTTAGACAAGATAAAATTCTTAGAATGTGTGAGGAGAATAGGTGGTGAGGGGTGGTGTTTATAAGTGAGGAGAGAGGTGTTTTTTTATTATTTTATTCATTAGTTTATTATTTTAGATCAAGACAATAAATAGTGTTGATTAATATGAATAAATAAATTAAATGGATAAGTATAGTTCAAAACAATGGGTTATTAAATAATCCATACATCAACCATGAATAAAAAATTCTTGTATTTAGTTTATATCTTAAATTATTGTATTTCACTATTCACAAAAATTCAACTGTTTTAGAAAATCCCCAAAAAAATCAGCCTAACCATTTTTTTCCTTCATATTTCAAAAATGAACTCCATTTTATGAAAATAATTTTCTAAATATGTGAAATTTAATTTTTAAATAAAATCATCATTTATTAAAAAATATTAATTTTAATATTATAGTTGATTTTATGACCCTTTGAAAAATTAATTAAGGACTCATGAAATTATATTATAATTATAATACAACATAATATTAATTTATGAATCAATTTTATGAAAATAAGTTTTCTTTTAAATCATTATATTAATTATAAAATTTTAAATAAACATTTACGTTTTACGAAAATACCAACACTTAATTTATCATTTATAAAAGATTTATTTACTTATACATTGATATAATTATATCATATTTTCATGTATAATAAACCAAAATTTTATTTATACTTTTATAGGGGAGGTTACTTTTCTAACTGCTAGATAACTATTCTTAATGGTCATATTACTATTCCAACGGCCATGTTACTATTCCAGGGGTATAGGTTCCTTAATTTATATAAATACCACTTATTTCATTCTTAATTTATGAGAATAAATATTTTATTAGATTCTATATGTTATTCATGCATTTTATGACATAATTATAAAAATGTTAATTCTATTGATAAAATTTTGGGTCATTACATTCTTTCCCCCTTTAGAAAATTTATCCTTGAAATTTCATTTTACAAGCTAAGGTGAAAACATGTGAGGGTATTTTTCCTTCATTACTTCCTCTAGTTCCCATTTTTCTTCTTTATGCTTATGGTTTCTCAATAGTACCATGACCAAGTGAGTAGTAATATTACATAGAACCTTGTCCCTCCGGTCCAAAATCTTCACTAGCTGCTCCTCATAAGAGAGATCATTTTCCAGATGTACCACCTCTTAGTTCAATACATGTGAGAGATGTGGTATGTACTTCCTCTAGAGGGATACATGGAATACATCATGCCCATGAGCCATATATGGTGGAAGTGAAAGATGATATTCTACTTATCCTATGTGATGAAGGATCTCAAAGAGGATAATGTACCTTGGGATAAAATTCCATTTCTTTCCAAACCACGTGACTATATTCCACAGTGATATTCAAAGGAAAAAAATTATCTCTAACTTCAAAATCAAATTTCATTCAACATTTTTTAGCATATATCTTTTTCTGAATATGAGTAACTTTTATATGGTATTGGGTGGCTTGAACCTTAATGGTCATCTCTTGAACAATATCAGGTCTAAGCATCTTTAGTTCATCAACATCATCCAAACAAGTTGATTTTCTACATCACTTACCCTATAAAGCTTCATATGGAGAAATATAAATAATGGAGTGGAAGATATTGTTATATAAGAACTCAAAAAAGGGATATGTTGATCCCATATACCTTTTAATTCCATTTATAAGGCTCTTAGAATTTCCTCACATGTTTAAATAGTCTTTTCATATTGGCCATAAGTTTGATGGTGATAGGCCATGGTGAAATTCAATTCAGTACTCGAAGCATGTTGAATACTTCCAGAATTTAGATGTGAACCTTGGATCATAATTAGATAAGATTAAAACAAGAACCCTTATAGTCTCTGTAGAGACCCAAAGCTTGACGTACATAGACATTACATTACTTTTGCAGAATATCTAATACATAACAAAAACCGACACCAAAGGATCATAATAGTTTAGTATCTTTGGAAACATGGAATATAATCTTCTAATCTTAGTGAAATATCTTCAACATCTCCCATAAAGATCTTACCTTTTTTTCATACCTAAATCCTTTCTTTATATCCTCAGGAAAAGAAAACATATAAAGGGTGAGATCAAATGCTCAGTAAGGGTAACCATGGAGAAAATAAAACTAACCATATACATTTGAACTTCAAATCATGAACATAATATTTAAACATCAAAATCTTGAGCAGTGACATAAAAAATGACAGTACGTAAGGCATAGATCATAATGGATCATCAATCATGATAAGATAGAATGAGAATAAAACATGTAATTGTGGAAAACCATTAAGCACATGATATTATTTCCATAGTTGCCAAGGCATTGCTGCCAAGACCATCTTAGTGGACAAAGTCCCTTTCTGAACCGAGTTCACTCCTCGTTCCAGTCCTGTAACACTAAACCGGATTAACTTACCATTCCATACATGTATATCTCATGAGATATAAATATTTAACCAATGAATTGGAGGGATATATAGGTCCCACCCATCTCATAATGAAATCATTCTTACGTGTTCCACAACATAATCATAAATTATTCATCATAACCCAAAGAATAAAATGGGTTTCATAAACATCATCCCATCATTACATAATCCATATAAAACAAATGGATATCATTTCATCATAAGAAAATTAAAACCATGTAAATCATAGAGACATTATACTTGAAACAAACACATATGAAATAATTCCATCTTAGATGGAAAATGGTTTTGATAAAATACTTGAAATTAATTCTTGAGGAAAATATCCTTTCTTGTTCAAAATCATTTTCTTTTAACAAAATGCCATGAAATTTTAAAAGAAAAGGATTTTTTTTGAAAATAGTCATTAAATCTTTTAGAGTAATCTTAATGAAAATAAGCCATTATAAAACTGTAAAAATCCATTCATGCTGTATAAGTTAAAAAAAATTCTTCTCGTACTTTTACCGAAAAGTCAAAAAGTACCTCGTATGGTAAACAAAAGAAAGATTCCTTACATACCATGTAGTAAAAGTAAAAAATGGGTAAAAAGGAATTTAAACATACATGAAACCATTTTTAGAAAATAGGGACATGGATGATAAATATAACCCCAGTAAATACTTACGAATAAACAATCTCGGATAAAAACAAGATTGGAAAAGTTATCCCTTACCTTAGGTCCGATACGCTTCGTACGTATCCAAACCTCCTGTATAATTATTTAAATAATGTCATTGACTTATTACAGAATCATATTATTTGTTATTATATCATATATGGTTCACTTATGACCTATATTACCCGTTCTTTTATAAATTCCATGTTAAAGAAATGTTTTGGGTAAAATCATTTCATTTATCATACGTGTTTGGACTTGTTGTTCATGATATTATTATTACTTATATCATGATTTACTTACTTCAAAAATGTAAATAATTATTTATATATCATATATATTCAGTATATATACATAATAGATAGATAAATGAAATGAAATACACCGTTCATTGAGACGGTAGGCCGTACGTACGCATGGACGTTGTTTTCCTTTCCTTATTGACTTGAATGGAAGTAAGTAGATGACACCCACACACAAACACACACACACATATATATATATACAAAAAAACATACATCCAATATATTTACCATGTCATATATTTCATTATTATTCATTATACAAACTTTATAATCATTCTTGAGTGGTTAACATGGAGAATGAATCTCATCGCGTCGTGGAGACGGTAATCCCTATGTACGCACGAGCGATGATATCATTCTCATAATTATTGATTTGAATTGGAGTGTATGATACAATGTCTCAGAATAATTATGATTTTATAATAAGAATATATAGTATTTCTTTACACCATTATACCCATCCAAGTAAGGTGGTGGTGGAAAAACATATTACACCACAGCGTGGAGACGATATTCCATACGTACGCACGCGCGGTGATTTCATTTTCCATAGGATGGATAGAAGGTGAAGTGGGGTTGTTTCATATTTATAATAATATATCAGTATATTATTGATACTTATGTTATTACTTTATAATGAAACAACTAAAGAAGAAGAAGATGAAGAAGAAAGAAACTTGAAAGAATCGGTAGAAGAGATTACCTCTTCTTCGACGCACCTCTTTTAAGCTTCCTCTTAAGGAACTAGAGTTGGTATTTTGTGGAGACCAGAAACTCTATAATGTTTCTAGGGAAGTTGAGAAGGTAAATGGGCAGGGGTTGGCCGAGCTTCAAGGCTCAAAAGGGTGTGAATAGAAGAGGTAAGGGGTGCCCATTTTATAAGGGAGGAGAGGGGCACCTTTGGAAACCTCAAAAATATTAATTTATTATAAATTCAAACCCCATGTAAAAACTTCCAAAGTGACTAAAATTTGGATATTAGACACGATAGTATTGTAATATCATCAACCAATTAAATTTAGACATGTTTTGATTTTATTTTAAACCTTCTCATTTTGATTTATCCTTATTTAATCTATTTAATTTTATTTGTGGTAATAATGTTATAGATTTTATATGATTATAAATACTTACTTATGTGTTGTTAATCATACATAATTTGATACTTTGTGACATTTTAGATCATATAAATTTTAATTTGTAATTTTTAAAATATTTTTGTGATTTTTAAACAATTTAATAATATAAAATATCAATAGTGTCAATTTTGACACAATTAATTTATTTGAATTTATATAAAATACACCGAGAATATATTTTAGAAAAAAGACTATTTAATAGATTAATAAAAACTCATATCCATATAGAAAATTAGTGGAGTACATAAATTAGTTCATATAATATTTATTTTAATTCTTTTAAAATCATTTATTTGATATTTTTCTTTATAAAATAAATAATATAACATTTTTTTATAATTATTTATTATACTTATTTGTTGTATAAAAATTAAAAATAAAATACTATTATGAATATAAATATAATAGATTTCATAAGAATACTTTTAGTTGAATTTATCTTCTAAAACAACCCACTTTTAAAATTTTATCTTTACTAAATTATGAAGGTGACAACTTTGACAACATTTTAAATAAAATAATATAAGTGTCATAATCACTTTTATAAGGCTCCAAATGGTCAAATATTCCACCATTTTATGCTTATGGTTTAATTTTACATGACCAATAAGTTTTGGTCAGGTTTTTTGTTCCTTTTATGGTCACTATTAGTTTAATAAAATCTATATTATTGATTTTTCACTAAATAAACAATTTCTGCATCACTATTGTGTCACCTTTAATGATAATTATATAATCCCTAAAAATTCTAAATAAATTAAAATGGTGTATAAAATTTTATTATATTTCTGGATACTATTCATGTTCGAAGTTTCATGAAGATTATCACTAAATTAAAATTATTATACTTATAAGATTTAAGAGAGTGACATGTTGTCACTTTCGTTGGTTTTAATAATAATTATATTATTTCATGGTCAAAAGTCCATGAAATGAATCTACTCTGACCCTAAAGTGATTTGGGTTGACTTTTATTCATCCAATAAAATTTTGGAAAGTGTTATGGTAATTTTATAATCTTACTTTTACCCTTAATTACAAGATTTACCTTTAACTGTAGTAAATAAAAATTACCGTAGTTACTATTCATAATATAAAATAAATTATAAATAACCTATTAACATAATTTTTACCCACTAAATTAAAATATGGAATCCATTTTTAAAAATTCAAAACACAGAAGTTATAGTAATTAATTTAAAAGTAATCCCGTTGTTAAGAAAACGAGTTTTAAAAGTTAAAACATTACCAAAGATTGAATTGTTTTTACTTATGAATTCAATGTAAAATTAATGTTAATGACATAAATTATATTAAATAGTAAAAATATATTATATTTATACTTTAAAACCATTCAATATTATAATTTAACCATACAAATTATTGTGAGTAAAAAAGTTGTTTTTAATTAAAATATAGCGTGTTTTTACTATTCATTAAAATATGAAAGTTATCAAAATAATATGAAAAATTTATCCAAAGTAAATTTTTATATCCTGATTCCAAATAAGAATTTTATTTTGTAAAATTGAACTTATAAAAATGTCAAAAACAATATTTAAAGTGGTTACTCCATCAAATGGTGGCAAAACAACATTTTTTGAAAAATACTTATTTTACATGAAAAATTTATTTTGTTCGCATACCATGTTCTAGAAAGTGTTTAAGATGAATAATAATGTTATAAAATTCAAAATATAGTTAATACTATTCATAAAGGCTAGTTTATAATAGTATTATAACCATATATCGTTGTTTAGTGAAACCCGATATTGCGTACAACACACGCTTTTGAGGAAGGTCGCGATTCCGTGTAATGCAAGCCAAGTCAGGGTTGTGTGTAGTGAAAGACTCCTTTGTTGTTTTGTATAATAGAATGCAACCATATTTCATTTATACATTGAATATATATATATATACACACACTCAATGTTGTGTATAATTACTTCTATCAAACGAACTTGAAATTGTGTGTAACATGATCCAAGAATAGTGTTGCGTATACTGCAAGCTAATACGGTGTTGCATATAGTGCAAGATAATATTGGTGTAGCGTATAATAGAAGATATGAAAGAAATTAAAAAGAATACATCTTATAAAATCTTGGGGTGTTACATTCTCCCCACTTCCTTCACATATATCTTGGAAAGTTTTTCAAGAGATTAATCCTCCCAAATAGCAATGAAGTCGGTGGTTTTAGTGAGTCGATCCACCAGAACCCATATCACATTTTTTCCTTTAGTTGTCTTTAGGATACTTGTGATGAAGTTCACAGTGATATTCTCCCATTTCCATGTAGGTATATGAAATGATTGCATCATCCCCTTGTACTTATGTCATTTTTCTTTAACCTCCTGACATACTAAACATCTTGAGATATACTCTACAATATCCTTATTCATGTTGTCCCACTATAAGTTATGTTGAAGATCAAAATACATCTCGGCACATTCTCGATGGATAGAGAAAGATGAGCTATGTTAATTATCTAATAGATCATTCTTTATCTTAGTTGATGAATGCACATAAATCCTAGTCCCAAACTGAATCACACTATCATCATCGATGTGGAAGTCATGTAGTTTCCATTCCTTGACCAATTTTTCCTACTTTTTATGCTCTAGATCATCCCTTTGTGACTCCTTGATATTCTATTGGATATATTGTTGGGTAATCATTTGGGAAAGGTAGGATGTATTCCCTACTATTGTGGTTTCAAAATCCATCCTTTTCATATCCATGAAGATGGGTTCTTTATTAATTCTCATCATAGATAAGGTAGTAGGTTCTTTTCTTATAAGAGCATAGGATACCTTGTCACCTTTAATATATGGAAATTAATAGAGAAATAATAGTCCTTTATTATATTTAACTATCTTATTTGATATATGTTGAGTTCCTTATTTTTAAAAATATGTAACACCCTTGACCTAGATGCCACTGAATGGTTCCCCAAGGACGGTTGGTCACATGGCCTCAAGCACATATCCCAAAAATCCAGAGGCTACCGGATATCAGAGAGGTCCTAGGGTGTGTCTGTGGAGAGACTATAAGCTCTTACTATATTGTAACACAAAGGTATTAATCAAATAGATCAAATAACAGAAGTAGTAGAATAGTCTGGCAATAGATAAACATCAAGAGTAGATAAATAATTCCTAAAGTAATCTCACATACAAAGTGATGATGATACATTCTATATATCTATAAATCATCCAAAATATGTATACATGGAATCAGTATAATGCATGTATCAAAATACTAAAAATACCAAAAATAACTATCTTTTGATATCGTCTTGATCCTCAGCTCAATCATGTGCTTTCTTGATCATAAGCATAGCACAAATTCAAGCATCGAATTGTGGGAACTTTCCTCAGTCCCTACCTACATCTAAATAGTTTTTATGGGTACCCAAAATTGGTCCGAACATGGTGTGAGATTCAATCCTAGTAGGTAACTACCTAATGTGTGTATAAAAAATCCTTGTAGTGTAATATATTCTAAGAATCATGCAATTTATATCACAGGTAAGAAGTAATAAAATTGATGTGACCAAGGTGCGCAGAATACAAACAAGTGATACTGTATTTCCCATCAAGGCTCCCTGCAAAACATGGTTTAGGATCCTATAACAAGGAAACCATAAAGTAAGTAGAAGAAAACACCACAGCCACACGGTACACAGTATGTTGTATTAACCATGACCTTGCCATATAATCTATAAATAAAATAAACCATAGACATTTCATATAGCCAAAAGTGTCACATATACCATAAAAGATCCATATAATAAAAAATGTCACATTTTACATGACCGTGTTGAATAATCCAAAATGTACAACAACTCGGGGCCAGATCCAAGGTGTAGTGAACCATGATATCATCACCCAGTCCCTAGAAAATCTCTATCAAAACATAGTTAGGCTTGAATTGGGGTCCAATGATCATGTATGTCGACCATGTCCACTACAAGCCCAGATAAACTGGATCCAAGGGGTAGAAAGGCCCAAGGAATCCCATGGAATCAAAATCCAAGGAGGATAAAGGTCTATGGAATTCTCCATTACTAACATGACCCATGGTGTAGCACACCCATGGCATCCTATGTAATCATTCAACATTCAAATAATATGTCATTTCAACAATCCACATTCAAATATTTGACACACTAATATCACAATTCACATTAAATTTAATTCCTTGAGTTTACCCACTCATATAACAAACCAATATAAACAATTTAATCAAAATAATCAACATGAAAAAGAAGAAAAAGATCTCTTATCTAACCAATTTAGTTAAATTCATTTAATAAACGGCTTTATCTAGCTAGGAAAGCATTAAATCATCTCATTGGTGGTTTAACAAAGGCATAGGCATTGAAAATTCACTTGGCACACCCCATGGGTGGCCTTAGTTGGGGAAAACTCCAACACATCTCAAAGGAACAAAATGAAATCCAAAAAATGTTCCATTTAATTTAATTAAATTATTAAATTAATTTTTGGGACTGTGCTGGAAATTATAGCGGGAGGCATAATGGAAACTTGCTCTATAAAGCACCAAACCAGTTGGGAAAAGTATAGAACACCTACTATAGGTCTGTAGTATATTTCTCATCCAGTATCATCTTATGATTCGACTCAGATCAGCTGAAAAACAAAGAACATATAAAGAACATGGAAAATAGGAAATATTAGCTCACACCTAATTAGTGTAGATGACACTGATAAGAATGAAGAATGATACAAAATGAATTGAGTACTCACTGTCACAGATCCTACGAGATTGAAAGTGCTCGATTCTATATTTTAATGAAGGAGGGGATGAAAAAATATGATTCAACCTTCCAAGGATCTCTCAAGACCCAGAAGCTATCCCACAAGAGATAAATAGAATTATCTTTGAAGTTATAAAGATTTTAAATTATGTTTTTTCATTTTACAACAAAACATTGGGTTGTATGGTTTGGCCACATGGTTGGCTAGACCACACACCAACCATGTTCCCACTACTATACGGAGAGGATCCTCGCATTGTTTTCATTCACAATTTGACTAACCATGTACAAATTGTGTCTCATCCCACTATCAAAAACTACAAAGTCCCTTGTAGGGGCATGTGGCTCTATCAACACAGTTTGACAAACCATGAAGGCTCCTCTTGCCTTCAATATGTGTCTCACATAGTTAATCAGACTATATGTCCTATCCTACAAGGTTTCTACTAACCATGTGACCTATCCTGAGTTTCCAAAAATTCGGGCTCTGGACCCTAAACAAGCCCCATACTCCACTGATACCCCAATTACCTCAAAAGGGTACTAACATGAGGCCGTAATTAATCATTTAAACTAAAAAAAATGATCCATACCTTGTATGAAAATCCAAGACCTTACATTCTCCCTCCTTAAAGAAAATTTTCCATGAATTTACCTATCAAGGGTGGTCAAGATTCATCTGAGAATAAATCCAGCCACATAGCACGTATGCCGACCTTCTACTCCGATGTCACATCCTATAAATGGTTGTACTGTCATGACACCCATACTAGAGGAATTGACCAACCTCAAAGAACCTTTGTGGTACTTTCAATGATATGAATAGGATTCTCCTCAAAGGATTCATCAACCTATAACTCCACCTCATCTTGTTGCAGAGTGTGAGATGTGTCCAAGTGGTAATAGTGCAATTGAGTTATATGGAAGACGCCGTGCATTGATCAGTACATATAAGGTAACTAATATCGATAGGAGACCTACCCAAATCTCTCTAGAATTTGAAATATCTTGACATATTGTAGTGAAATATTACCCTGTCTCCTGATATTTCTGTTTCCTAGCCTCAGCGAGATACATAAAAAGACCCAATCACTGACCTCGAACTCTAGAGGTCATGTATGAAGATCAGTGTAGGATTTCATAAAAGGCTGTATAGTAACCATCCACTTTTTGATCAATTAAACCAACTCAAAAGTCTCATTTATGATACATGGTCCTAATAAAGTTTCCTCACCTACCTCTAACTAGAATAGGGGTGATCAACATGGAAAACCATAAAAATACTTATAAGGTTCCATATGCATTGCATCATGATAACTATTGTCATAGGAGAACTTAACAAGGGGTATATGCCTCTTCCAAGAGCCCGAAAAATCTTGGACGCATGCTCGCAAAATTTTCACAATCACTTGTATCGTATGCTTTAACTTGAAATTAGTCTGAGGGTGGTGTGTCATCCTCGAAATCACCTTTTTACTTGAAAAACTCAGAAAACTCTTCTAAAAACGAGACATAAACTGGAATTACCTATCTAAATCGATAGTGCATGGGACCCCATGAAGTCATACTATCTTATAGATATAAAACCTCCAAATCTCATTAACACTAAATGTCTTCTTGATAGGCATAAAATGTGAAAACTTCATGATCCTATTAATAAAAACTCACACTAAATTGCTAATTAGAGGCGATCTTAGAAAAATGGTTACAAAATCCGTCATGACATCATCCCATTTCCACTCCGGAATAGGTAACTTCTATAAATGTTTGGATGGTCGTTGATTTTATGTATTCACCTGCTAATGGGTGGAACACCTCATAAAAAACCAGCTACCTTACATTTCATACCCGGCCACCAGTACTGATGTCATAAGTCACAGAAAATATTGGTGACACTGGGATGCATTGCCCAAACTAAAGCATGAAACTCCCACATCATATCCTCATGTATGTCCACTTGAACCCAAATTTGACCATGTATATGAATAATTTAATCCTTGACCACAGTCCAACCAGAAGGTGGGTCCTCACCTGCCACACTCTGCCGTAGGACTAGTCCCTCAAAATCCAATAGCTATCTCATCCTCACTCTATTCTCTAGGGTAGATTTCATACCTAAGGATGAAAGAAAAGTCAATACCTGACTATCATGAACCTCCAAGTAAATGTTAGAGAATAAGTCAATAACCTTCCACTCGCTAATGGCTTCCCGAACTACCTGGATCCAATCCATCCTTCTTAGTGAATCAACCCACTACATTTCTTTTAAAAAACATGTAAGCCAACTGAAATTAGAAAGATTTTAGGTACTCATCCACCTTCACTACTTTAGATTGAAATCATGCTATTTAAATACGAAATTAAGTTTTTTTGTACCATGTATACCACAAAATTATCTCCCAGTAAAAAGAATCTCTAATAATGCAAACCATGAACAACTTTACCTACCTCAAGATCATGCATCAGGTAGTTCCTCTCATACGACCTTTACTGTCAAGACCCATACGCCACAACTCTATCCCCTATATAAAGAATACTCCATTCCCAATACCGGATTCATCAAAATTCACAATGTATATTATTCCATTTCTAGAATAATTTAGACCAATTCTGAAGTCTATCTCACTTTTAGACCATAAAATGCTGTCTCATAGGTATCTATCCATACAAAATTCACACCCTTCTTAGTCAATCCCGTCAATGGTACTACTAACCGTGAGAAGTCCTATATGAAATGAATATAATATCTCACTATTCCCAATAAACTATGTATATCAAATATGTTCTTGGGATTCTCTTAGGAAACTACAGATATCACCTTATCTAGGTCTACGGATACTGCTGTCTCTAAGATAATTTTACCACGAAGTGAATATTATCCATCTAGAAGTGGTACTTTGTGAGATTAGAATAAAACTAATTCCCTCTCTGTTTATCCAAAATGATCTCAAGATTTTTGAAATGGTCATGTCAATTTTGAGCATACACTAAGATATCATCCACCAAAACCACCAAAAAGGAATCCAAATAAGGATGGAAAACTCATTTCATCAATACCATGAAAACAGCTGGTGTGTTCGTGAGACCGAACGACATAACTAGATACTTGTATGGACCATACATGCTATGAAAATATATACAAGGTATATATATAAGTCAAACATTCACTGGATTTTATTCATATCTCAAATCAAATTTTGAGAAAAACCAAGCTCATCAAAGATGGTAAAAAAGATCATCTATTCGTGGCAAAGGATATCAGATCTTAACTGTCAACTGGTTCAATTTTTTATAATCCAAACATAGGCTAAGGGAACCGTTCAACATTTTCACAAAAGGGATGACAAACTCCATAGAGAAGTACTAGTCCAAATAAAATCCTTTTCCTATAAATCCTATAAATGCATCTTGAGAACCTATATCTCTGTCATATCCATCCTGTAGGGAGGAATGGATACTGGTGTAACTCCTGGAACTAGATCAATTGAGAAATAAACCTATATCTCAGGAGGTAAACTGAAAAATTCATCCAGGACGAAGTCCCTAAAATGATCAACCACTAGAGGAAATTCTTCCGGATTCATTCCCTAATCATCCATAAAAAAATAGAAATCTAGGTTTTCATTCTTCCCAACCCATGATGCGATGGTCCATATCGTCTTACTTAAACATCACATTCACCCTTTTGAGTATAAATTGTTCCCTATAGTTATGGGAAAGTCACCCTCTATCGATAACAATCAATTTAGACTTGATAATCAACTAGAAAATTCATCCCGAGTATTACATCAATCCCAGTCATCTTGAGGATGAACAGATTCTAGAAGAAGTGACACCCACCAACCTTAAAGGGGAACTCCATTCACTAAAATAAATCATCTGTTATGATAATCAATAGAGTGTCAAGTATCATAACACCCTCAGAAGACTCAATCACAAGCCCAAGGCTCTCCAAAATAGTTTCAAATATAAAACTATGTGATGCACCTATATCAAAAAGTACAGATGCAAGAGTATAGGATACTAAGATCATACCTCTCACCATATACGATCTGATGCCCTATTCATTAGTTGTAGGCTATACAAAATAAATATGGCCTAAACCATGGAACTGTGACACAACCTCACTACTCGGTGTAGGCCCACTCTACTATCTCAGTACAAAATGTTCTTGGATTCCTTGTCCATGCCAACCACCTCCTCAGACTAATCGATCAGTACTACCCTATCTTCTTTCTTGAAATGGAGGTATAAAACCCACTCCATAACCTGGTGTTCGAGATGATCCCCCTACCACTCACTACTAGAGTAAAGGTCTAGAAGAAGCATTTTATGTGGCCCAATATTCGGAAAGCTCAACACTCAACTATGTCATAATTACATAGATTCCTCATGTTTCCCCACATTCCACACTGATGATAGAAAACTGCACTGCCATCACTCATATATTGGATGGTTCTCATCTCATGGGAAGCCTCATAATGGATCTTCCATCCTAGAGATGTTGAACTAATGGGTTGAGGTACTACAGTTCTTTGATTTGTACCCCCCATTTTACCTCAGGTTACGCTATATAATTTGCATATGATTGAAAATTTTAGTAATAGAGATCAATCTGAAAATGTTGATCTAAAATTAAATGGCTAGCCAGAGATGTTCCTCAAACGGTATCACCATTGATAAATCATAAGCAATCTATGTCGGTGCAAAACACTACATCTCTGTAAAGCATGTGGAGTACTCCATAACCTTCATAGATCCCTACTATAGATTTATGAACTCAATAGCCTGATCAATCATTAGAGTCTATGGGTAAAAGTAGTTATAGAATTTTGTTTTTAAGTCAACCCAAACAATCTTTCATAACCTATCAGCCTAGTTTAGAACATCCCTAAAGTGCTTTGATACTCGTCAAAGCATATAAGTTTCATGCTTCACTCTCCTCTTAGGAGGTGTCTTCAGATGATTGAAAATTTATAGCATAGTCTCAAGACATATCTTAGTATCCAATGGACCTCTATCAGCAAAAAATGTTGGAAGATTCTGTTGCTGGAACACACACATTATGTTATCCATAGAAAATGCAGACTATAGTGCTCCATGAAAAAGCTACATGAAGTGGAAAAACCACTCGTGTAACTGTTCCTCAACACCTGTGTCTAGTAAAAGTGTTTTTTCCTTAGCTATCACTATAGGAGGATCCACTAGTAGCCCATGGTCCGTCACCACCACAATGTTGTCTTCACCACACTCCCAATGTACAACCTATGGTCATCATGGGGGAATGCCTCTACAATGAGAATCACACACCTTATAAAATAATTTTACTGAAATGAGGAATCTACACCCATGGGTGTAGTTAGTCTGAGGATATAAACTCCACCCCATAATGCACAAGTTAGGTAAGGGGACAAATCTCTATTACCATAATAGTTTCATTCTACCTGGACTGATGCTTCAAGTTAAGGATAATGCGGTTGTTGTGATTTGTTTATCCCTAGTGATAAAGAGACATAGATTATTCCCTTATGAGTAGTGATGAATTCCTTGAACCCTAGTTTGAATGATGCATATTCCTAACCCATGGAACACATGTTGATAATGAATTCTGTAATTAAGAAGATACTAACAATGAATTTGGTACTAAGGTTAGTAATAGTAATAGTAAAGATTGTTAACTAATAGAACATGAATTATCTTTAATTATTTGTCATTTATTTAGTAATTTCATAAAATATTTATGTGGATTGGAAATTTTTTAGACACCATTGGTGGTGGCCTACTGAGTTGTAGTGACACCCTACTCATGCCACCATTGGGAACCTGAGAAGATTTCATGTTTGCAGACCCATACAAAGGGAAAAGGACCTATGTTAGGGAGTTGAGTTAGACTTGGTATATACATGGATAAGGATCCATACTTAGATTTGGGATCCATTTTTGGGACTCATCTATTTGTATTTATTTTTTGGTTTTTCCTCCACTTTGGCATAGTGAGCATGACATGACATATTTACTTTTTTGTTATAGACTTGTACCCAATTTGGGAATTGGTGTATTATGAATGTTCTATGGTTATCAAGTTTTCTTTAAATTATTTGATTTTCACATGGAGTGTCTTACTCTGGTAAAGAGGTTATAGTCTCCCCACACGACTTATTAGACCCTCACTACTAGTCGACAACCTCTGGTGTACAGAGAGGGGTGCTTAGGGTCATGTGGTGACTCGGTCAGGGAACCAGGTTAGTGGATCGTAGTTCATGGATGTTACAAATTAATTAAGAACATATTATACATTTATTTTATTTATTATTAATTTTTATGTTCATTTATGTCCATTTTTATGTGTTAAAGAGTTCAATTTTGTCGTTCTCAGAGTGTTTGTTTTCAGGGTTTCATTGTCGATTTTACTTGTGTATAATTATGAATTTTCTTGTAAAATGGTAATAATTATATAAAAGTGAAATTATATGTTATTAATGAACTTCTATAATCTTAAATGTTCTCATATATCATTTGGTTTTCCTCTATGAGGATGATTTATTTGATAAAATATTAACGATAAATGTTTAGTTTATTTTTGAATTTTTTTCGATCATCACGTACTAGTTTTGTTTTATTTAATATTATGTATATAAATTAGATAAATAAAATTAAAAAAGTTATAATGTAAATATTAAAATATTTTTTAACCGTAATAATGGTTTTATGACCATCCATGAAGGTGATAATTGAAAACAAAAACCCATCATCCCCAAAGGTTGTGAATCGACACATCACGGATGATGTTTTTAGTTTTTGAATAAAAAAATAACTAAGGGATTTTATGATGGATATTACATTAAAATAATAAAATTATAATATATATATATTTAATACTAGATTTACCACGATTATTTGGATAGATTAGGTGATGAGAGTATAAAAAAAAGAAATTAAAAGAGAAGAATTGAGGATTTTACCACTTGAATATAATATCCTTGAGAACATCCTTAAGGAACTTGGATTTGGTATTTTTTTGAGATCAGAAGATCTTGTAAGTGTAGAAGAGGCTTGGGGAAGAAATTGGGAAGAATTTAGACAAGACACAAGGCTTAAAATGTGTAAAGTGAATAGGTGGCGAGGGGTGGTATTTAGAGGGGAGGAGAGGGGTGTTTTTTTATTTAATTCATTAGATTATTATTTTGGATCAAGACTATAACAAGTATTGATTTAAATGAATAAATATAGTAAATATATCAGGATAGTTAGAACCAATGGGTTCTTACATCATCCATACATCAACCATGACTCAAAAATGCATGTATTTAGCTAATATCATAAATTACCATATTTTACTATTCAACAAAAAATCAACTATTTTAAAAAAATCACAAACAATTCATCCTAACTATTTTTTAACATGTAAATTTAATAATTAAAATCAATTTTATAAAATAATTTTGTAAATATAGTAAAAATATTTTTTAAATAAAATCAACATTTATTAAAAAAATACTGATTTTAATATTATAGTTTATTTTATGACACTTTGATAAATTAATTAAGGCCTCATAAAATTATATTATAATTATAATTAAAAATAATATTAATTTATGAATATATTTTATGAAAATAAAATTTATTTTAAATAATTATATTAATCATAAAATTGTAAATAATCATTTAAGTTTTACAAAAACACCAACACTTAATTTATCATTTCTAATACATTTATTTACGTATACCATGATATAATTATATAATATTTTCATGTATAAGAAACCTTATTTTATTTATAATTTCATAGGTGAGATTACCATTTTAACAACCTAATTACTATTCCTAATGGTCATATTACTATTGCAATGGTCAGGTTACTATTCCAACGGTATAGGTTCTTTAGTTTATATAAATACCACTTACTTAATTCTTCATTTATGAGAATAAAATTTTTATTAGGTTCTTTATGTGATGCACATGTTTTATGACATAATTATAAAAATGTAAATTCCAATGATAAAATTTTGTGTCGTTAAACTATAGAAATATCGTAGGTGGTCTAGTAATTATCCCTCAAAGTAGTGATGCTTTATATTATGTTTTATTGTACCTCATGCTAATTTCACCATGTCTTTCCCCTAAAATTAATTTGTCTTAAATTGATTACCTAGACTAGAACCTAATGAATCTATTAGAACCCAAAATATGTTAGAGGTTATCAACCTCAAAATGTTCCACCCCTTTGGGTGTTCCTTATATGATTTTTTGAGATTTATGGTTGTAAAACCAAAACACTATCAATGTGATTGGTTCGACTTCTGAAATATGATATCATATATGGTAATGAATAATTTTGATGATATAACACAACTAACAAAATTATAAAACTACAATGAATAAAATAGAAGTGATTGGTATGACCACATCACATAATTAAATTGAACAATAGTTATCCCCTTGTTAATGAAGAATGCCAATGAACTGTGAATTATCTATTGGTTGTTGTTTAAACATTGACTGCTTATCAGTATTATGAAAAATGGGAATGATTACCAATATATTTTATGATATACAATAATGGATTCTCTTATATTTTTATGATATGGGAATGGAGTTCCTTATATTGTTATGATATATAAGCATAGAGTCCCTTCTATTATTATGATACGAGATGCTTTTGTGATATGAGAATGGTGTCCCTTATACTATTCTGATACAAGCATGATTTCCCTTATACTATTGTGCTACTGGTATAGTGTCCCTTACTCTATTATGATATATGGGAATGGCCTCCCTTACTCTCTAATAGGATATGGGTATAGTGTTCCTTACACTTGTTACAATTGGTAATGGACACCCTTATAAAATTTGATGGTGGTCATGAAGACCTTTATGGATTATTATACATGGGAATGATGCAACATTCCCCCATTGACCCCACTTAACAGTGCCCATGGATGGTGGCCACAAGACCTCAGGCGTGCCTCCCTGAATGGTAGACGCTACCAACTAGTAGTGAGGGCCTAGGGTGTGTCTGTGGGGAGAGTATGCCCTCATTTATTAGAGTAAATCACAAAAATATATATTGAATAAGAAACAAAAGAATAAGATTATATATAACTGGACCAATAACCCGCCATAGCGGAAGTAAAAATAATCAATAGAAAATTTTAGAAATAATAGAAATAAACAAAGAATTATAAGTGATCAAGTGGAAGCTGAATAAATAATATATTTCAATGATGGTGATTTTATAAAAAATTAATATTCATGGGGAAGGGGATAAAGATATATACCACATTCTAAAAAAATATAAAAAATTCCAAAAACTGATAAAACTAGCTTCTATATCATAAGCTCAATCATTTTCCCCAATAACCCCTATTAGAACTGATGATCAAGCATCATGAGCTAGCCACTTCCCTTTTTCTATACCTACAGTCATGAAGTCTATTTGGATACCAATGGCATACCAAGTAGTGTGTGTAATATAATCCTAATAGGACACCACCAATGATTTCTAGATCAATATATCTCATGAAATATAAAATGAAAAGTGTGCTATAAATAAAAAATTTAAGAAGTAAATCAAAAAATAAACAAAACAGACCGGGTTCCAATATGACACTCGTCCAATTATACCTTCTTCAACCTATGCCGGTGAGTTTGAAGTAATAAATTTTGTTAAGTTAAAGTGAGTGAAATAAAGTGTAAGAAGATGGAATGTCCCCAATATTGTGATTGGTCTTAGAGGAAACACCCTTATGTTTCCAAACCCAGTGGATCATTTCTCATCGAAAACATTCATTTAATTTTTAATTCAATTGAACCACTTTATAAAATATAGCGAGTCACCCTGATCCCATCCATGGTACTTCTAATATAATTCCATGTATCACTCTAGGGAATCAATGTAAGTCCCATTCCTAGGGATTCCACCCAAGGTGACCCAAGAATTAAGTCCCAAGTGTCACTCTAGGCATGGTGTGATGGAAACAAAACTAACCTCCCAGTATATACCTAGTATTACACATAGAGGCCCGAGTCTCTATCACGTCATGGTACAACCATCGTGCCATCGAGCTTGTCTAGAGGTTCCCCTAGGGAACTAGTGTCACTCATCTATAGGTAAAATATAAATAATGTCTGGAGAGCCCATCATTGAGATAACTAGCGTCACCCCCGAGATATTTATAAATTATTGAAAAAAATCTAACTAAGGAAAGATGAAATCATCTAATGGGTCCTTAATTTTGAACCCATGGTATCACCCTCGATGTAAGGTAAGGATATGACTTGGTTAGAAAATCCATACCGTTTAACAAATAATCATTTTGAACATGATTATACAAGGTAGACACAGTATTTAATTGAGTAAAACACTTAATGTATAAGGTGTAGGGCCTAACTCACGGATCTTAATTCTATTAAATTTAATTTATCAATTCAAGGAATAAATTATTAATAAGAACCCCTAAAGGGATGTTTAAACTACCCAAGGATAGGGAAACATTAAGCCTCAAGGGTGAAGCAGACCCATTATGCTGGCATAACTCAAGGAGATCAACCCATGGGGTTGATTCTCCAATATCTAGGGTTACATTATGAATGGTAAGAATTTAAATTTAATTTAATTAACAAATTAGGAGTGAAAATAGAAATTTATAGCTTGCGTCACAACGACGCATATTATGAAGTAAAAAAACAAGGGAAAATATCCCAGAACACCTACCCTAGCCTCATTGTTATTCCCTCATCCATCCTCAACCTTTTATTAGATCTATAGTAGAAGATATCAAATAAATTTTTAAATGACCTAAAAATGGGGAAAATGAGATTGCACTAAGATAGTGAATTATAGGATGGAATCAACTCTAAAAATAAGGGTGAGGATTGAAGTGATTACCTCTAGAATTTTGATGGATTCAATAGTGAGGGATTTGGTTTTCAAATGGATGAGATATCAAAAAACCTATGTTAGGGGAGGTGGAGAGTTTTGTAAAGATGATAGGGATGATCTACTGGAGAAAAAGGAAGGAAAATGGGTTTTAAAAATTAAAACATCACATGGGTAAATATGTAATATCTCCCAAATAGGTTGGGGCACACAGTTTGGCCTCACAGTTGGCCAAACCATATACCATCCATATGAAAATCCACTTATCAAGAGGACCCTCATATGGGCTAGGTGCATAGTTTGGTTAACCATGCATATCATGTGTGAAATTATTCAGCTAAAAAATGTAGGTGGACTATAAAATAATGTTCCTAGGGTTTCACAGTTGCAGAAAAACCATGCATCCCACAGTACCCCACAGTATGCTACCTATGGTTTAGTGAAAATATTGTGGTCTGAGATTCATAGTTTCTAATAACCATGCACCCTAGTCAACCTCTTCCAAAAATCAAGGCTTTGGGATTTGAATGACCCCTAGACACCCCTAAGACCTCCTTGAATCACTTGGGAAACATTTTAAAGGCCAATAATGGAAGGAAAATAAAAAAAATGGTATATACCTTTGAGAAAAGCTGGGATGTTACAAAATCCACTCCATGAGACAATTCATCCCTGAGTTGACCTTTTGAGGGTGGTAGAATGTTATTAGAGAAAAGTCCCATCCACTGTAAATGTACATTGAACTCCCACTCCCAGTACTCATCCTAAATGCGTCCATGCTTCCATATATACAAAACTAATGTAGCTAACCTACCTCAGAGAGACTTCTTGATCCAATCAACAATATTTATCCGACACTCCTAAAGGATGCATCCACCTATAGATTAATATCCTTAGGGTCCAATGAATGAGATGGGTCTGGATGATACCATTGAAGATGCAATACGTGAAAGACTTTATGCATGGCATGATACCTCTAAGGTATCTAAAACCGATATGATATTTTCTATATTATTTATACTATCTAAAAGGGCCTAAAATATCAATATGATAACTTTACATGTCTCCAAATTCATCTATGACCCAATCTAGGTGATACACATAGAAAGAACTGATGTCCCACCTCTAACTCCAGAGGTCTACGATGAAGATCAATATATGAATTTTACATAGAATAAGCTATAGAAATATGCTTCTAAATTAGATGTACTTGCTCTAAAGTCCCATAAAAGAAACTATGAACAAGTAGAGACACCTCACCAACCTCTAACAATAATAGAGGTGAATGACATGGTCTACCGTAAAAGGGACTCATTCAGATCCATCTAAATTGTTTCCTGAAATCTATTGTTGTAGTAAAACTCAACCAAATGGATATTATTTTCCGATGATCTTTTAAAATCTAGGATACACGCCTAAAGCATATCCTATAAAACCCATATCATCTACTTGGACTACCCATCTGTTTGAAGGTGATATTTTGTACTCAAGATCACCTATGTACCCAGTGCCTTCTAGAACCATTGCTAGAACTGTGAAGTAAACTGGGTGTCTTAGTACGAAAAGATAGAATGAAGAACACCATGAAGTCACACTATCTCCAGGGTGTATAACCTTATAATCTCATCAACAGAGAAGGTTTATTGGATAGGTAGGAAGTGTGAAACCTTGTCCAACATATCAACGATCACCCATACTGCATCAATTCCTTGATGGGATCTTGGCAAGCCCATCATGAAATCCATTGTGACATCATTCCATTCCCACTCATGAATGGAGACTAGATGTAGAAGTCCAACGGGATGCTGGTGATCTACCATAACCTACTGATAGGTGGAGAAATGAGTTATAAATCTGGTTATCTTCCTCTTCCTACCTATCCACCAATACTGATGATGCATGTCTTGGTACATCTTGGTAAAACTAGGGCGAACATCCCAAATAAAGGCATGCGATTACCTCATTATTTATCCCTATATATTAGAAGGTTCCAATACATGGACATGAAAGATAAAGGTATAATTACCATCAACAACCCAACCAGGAGGTGGGTTTTCTCCTGTGATGCTCTCCTTCAAAACAATGCCCTCAGAATTTGATAACTACCTCATCCGAACCCACTCTAGAAGGGAGGATGTCGCTTCCAGAGGTGTTAAAATAGGTTGCTCATGCTGTTCTTGAATCTCTTGGTGCATCTCAAAAAATATAGCTATCATATTCCACTCACTTCTACCCTCCTTGATGGCTTGTCTCTAATTCTTTTGGCTTAAGGCATCAACTATGGAATTTCCATTTCTAGGTGTGTAATCAATCTCAAAGTTGAACGATTTCAGGTATTCCACCAACCCGCTCTTCCTCATATTCAAGTCTCGCTATGTGGATATGTATTTGAGACTTTTATGATTCGTATAAATGATGAAACACTCACCTAATAAATAATTTCTCCAATAACATTGAGTACAAACCATGGCTACTAGCTCGAGGTCATGCGTTGGGTAATTCTGCTCATGGGGTACCAGATTGAGGGACCCATACTCTATAACTCGATCACCCTACATTAGCACTACCCTAGACTGAATACTTAAGAATCATAGTAAATATTATATATTTTCCTATCTCAGAAAGAATCAGGATCGACGCTAAAGTTAGTATTCCCTTTCACTCATGAAAAGCTATCTCATAAGCTTCTGTCAAGTCAAATTTCTCATGACTTTTATTCACGCCCAAAAGAGGCACTTCCATTTTTGAAAAGTCCTGAATGAATTTCATATAATATCAATATATCAAAAAAATAATATTCATATATTGAACACATTCTTGGGTTTCTCCTAAGAAACCCTGACACTCACCTTCTCCGAGTCAATAGATACACCTGATTCTGAAATTATATGACCTAATAAGTAGACCTTACTAATTCAAAAGTGGAAATTTATGATTCACATATATATGGTTCTCTATCAATTTACTCATCATGATATCAATAAGGTTTTCATGGTCATGTGTAGTGTGATAATATACTAAGATGTTTTTTACAAAGACCACCACAAATGAATCAAGGTATGGGTTAAAAAATCGATTCATCAAAGCCATAAAGACTGTTGATGCATTTGTATGACTAGAATACATAACTAGATACTCATATAGGCCATACCTAATAAAAAATGATACACATGGTATGTATAATGGATTCACATGAACCTAATGGTAGTGAGAAATCAAATCAATCTTATAGAAAATAGTCGCTCCTCGAAGTTGGTCAAAGAGGTCATCTATACGAGGTAGTGGATACTAGTTCTTCCCCATAAGAAAGATAAATCAATGGTAATCCATGTGAAATATAAGGTTACTTTCCACCTTATTAGTAAAATGACAAGTGAAACCCATGGCGATGTGTTAGGTTGGATAAAACCTTTAGACTCTAGATATTGAAGCCACTTCTTGATTTTTTAGAGCTCTGTAGGTGCCATCCTATATGGAGGGATGGAAATAGATGAAAAAAATAGAAAAATAATGATTGTAAAATTTATCTCTATATCAGAAGGTAAGCTAGAGAAATCTTCAGGTAAGATGTCCCTAAAATTATACACAATAGGAGAAAATTACATGAGAAGCATTCCCTGATCACTCATAAAGAGACTGGCCATCTGGGATGTGACTCTACCTAGACTAGTATGCTTGGTTCTAGCGTGAATTTACAAGATATCCCATTCAAACTTATGGATAAACATGCTTCTTTTGGGTTATGTGAAAGATACCAGACAATGATATAAATCCACTTGGGCTTGATAAGGAACAAGATAGTCCACACCGAGAATGAAATCGAAGCTGGTCATCTTGAGGATGAAAAAACTCCACATAAAATGGTACCAATCGATCTCAAGGGGGAACTACCTGTATTAGCATATAACCTTATATTAAACTCTTAACGGAATGTAAAGGGTCATTCCACCACTAGATTACTCTATCAATGAGCACAAACTTCCCATAGTTACAACAGAGAGAAAAGAGTGTGATGTACGTTAATCAAATAAGAATGATATTAAAGTAAAGGCTACTAGAATAGTAACTCTAACTGTAGATGGTCCTATAATCTAGTCTTATGTCATCGGATTCACTGCATAGATATGTACTAAATTTTAGCTCTGATATTCTTCTTATGTAGCCTTAGCAGGCCCACTCTACTAACGGAGAAATTTTGAGGCTTGACTGCCTCAACCACGACCACCTTCTCAGCCTGAAAAACCTATATAAAACCAAATTACTACTTATCAAGGAGTCAATGATGTTTCAATTGAAGGAAGTGATGACACAGAACCCTTTTAACTTAGAAGTGGATGAAAATATGAGTATAAATGCTGAAGGTGACCCTTCTTACCACAAGGCTGACACTCGATCGAGTTCCTCATACATTGGGTATTTTTATGGCCTAGCCTTCCATAGTGGTGACACACCACAAAACTGTTAGTGTGTGCCACCTGGTTGGTACTATCCCTACGTGTAACATCAAAACGCGTCTTCCTACCACTGGTTAAGCCACTACTCTACCTCAAATCAGAGCTTCCCTGTTTCACATTTCTTGATTCTCTCCAGTTTCACTTAGTGATGAGGGCTTGGTTCGCTTTATCTTAAATAGTGGCTAGAAAAAACACATTCACCTACAATAGGATGGAATATTCATGCCCATTGAATAATCTCCTCATATTCATCAGCTCGACACTAGATAGGGTCTAGAAAAAATACAGTAATTCGATGAAGCGAGATGAGTATTCCATCACTGACATGTCACCTTTCCGAAGGTGCATGAATTCCCAAGAATGATCCATTGTCATGGTATTTGGAAATAATTATTTAATGAAGGATATATATAAATCTACCCTGAAAAAACCCTGATGTTTTCCATATTTATTCAGAATATACCACCAATGCTTGGCAGAATCATGTAACATATAGGTCGCGATCTTGACCCTCCACTCTAGAGGCATCTTGATATGTTAAAAGATAGAAAACAAAACCTATATCAATGATTCAGTATCTTGAGGTCCATCATCCCCCAAGAATGTGGGAGGATTCTACTATTAGAACTTCTTGGTCAACTCTACTGTAGTAGGTGTATGTCAGGGAGTACCTTGAATGGTCTGTATTATCCAAAAGTAGATTTCATGGAATTGGGCATTATAACCCAATGAAATATCTAGAGGAGGTTCCTCAAATGGCACTATAGGAAGTACCATTGGTGTGTTAGAGATCACCACCTTTAGAGTATTCTCATCACCACTTTCATGGCATATAACATGAGTTCATCATGATGGAATAGCTCTGCAATTTCAAAGTGCAGACCTCTTATAAGATTTATAATAGAGAGGGAAAGTGGTAAAGAGGGACACATATAAAACCTACCTATAACACGTTACCACCCTTAGCCTTCTATAGGAGTTAGGTTTAAATGATCAGAAGAGATCAAAAAAATATTATATAAGACATGAACTACTACCCACTACTAAGGTTGAGTCATGGCCATAGCCTCATAACACACATTTATAGGGTCCATTTCATTTTAAATGTTGTATTCATTTTAATTTATTTATGTATTTAATTTCCCATTATATGGTTGAATTAGATGGATCACTATTTCAAATTTATAAGGGCCAAAACACCATATAATTTAGGGATTAGTGTCTACTTAATCTTAACCACAACAAATTCCATCCCATGTGATTGATGGTCCATGGATCAATGTGCCATAACCGACTACTTAAGGTGTCCACTTTAACCTGTTCATGAAAACACAATTAGGTTATGGAAGACACTTTAAGTGTAAGTTATGTTTTTTATTACTATAAGGAATGTTGGAACAGTTTTATATATATAACAATCAATGAACTATAAGATATAAAAGACAAGTCACAAATAGAAATCACATGCAAAATAGGCAATTCATGCTGATAAGTAGTTATGCAAAGGAAGAATACATAAAATTTTAAATCTTATGGTACCTAGGATAATGTATTAATTCAACATGCCCTCATATCATTGGGATAGGAATAAAAAAACCATATTAAAAATATCAACAATAATAATAATAACACAAAACAAGTGTGTAACCTAAGAGTTAAATCCATGAAATTGTAACAATGAAAATAATAACAACATTTACCCATCCTAGGAAATTTGCATTTCCCCTGTACGGGGGTTAACTACTCCCAGGAATAGGCTGATAACCAAATCCCAATATCTTAGTCTCATGTATAAACTCAAGTAGTAAGATAAAAATAAAAAGAAACATTTTATGATACTACTTTTTAGCTTCCCACTCTGCATTCCACTCAGTGTTTCCTTGACACGGTGACCAAAAGACCTCAAGCATGCCTCCCCAAACACAAGAGGTCGCCAACTAGCACCAAGGGCCTTGGGTGTGTCCATGGAGAGACTATTCCTTTATTGACTAGAGTGTATCCAACAATATATATAGAATAAGACACATTAAAAGAACACACTATATAACCAGACCAGTAACCTAAAAGAGTGGAAATAGAAATAAGAAATAGATAATAGTATAAATAATAGAAATAAACCAACCATTATAAGTGAACAAGCATAAGTTGAATAAATAATAGATTTCAATGATGGTGATGTTATACAAAAATGCATATTCAAGGGGTAGGGGATACAAGAATATACCACATGTTAATAAAATATAAAAATGGAGAAAAAATTCTACAACTATAATCTCAAGAATATTCTCAGTCCTCTACTCCATACTCCCTCCTAGAACTAATAATCAAGCATCGAGAGATAGTCACTTTCTTTTATCTATACCTGCAGTGATGAAGTCTTCTTAGGTAGAAAAGGTGGCCTAAGAAGTGTTTTATATATAATCCCATTAGGCCACCCCTAACGGTGTCTAGATAAATCCATCTTGTGAAATATAAAAGGAATGGTGTTCCATAAATAATAAATGTATATTGGAAATAAATAAATAAATAAACCAGAATGGGTTCCAATAGAACACCTGTGTAATTCTACCTACTTTGACCTAAGCCAGTGAGGCTAACCCAAGGAATCCTATGAAGGTAATGAGAGTGAAATAAGGTTTAAGAGCACGGACTGTCCCCAATCTTGTGATTGATATTAGAAGTCACCTTCCTACATTTTCAAAAGAAAAGGATCACTTATCATTGAAAACATTCATTTAATTTTTAATTAAATTGAACTTCTTTATCAAATATAGAGAGTCACACTGAGCCCGTCCATTGAAATTCTAACAGAATTCCATGTACCGCTCTAGGGGATAGATTTATGTCCAATTCCTAGTGAGTATTTTAAAGGTGACCCAAGAATGATGTCTCAAGTGTCACTCTATGAATGGTGTGAAGACATCACAAACTAACCTCCAATTACATACTAGGTATAGCATATAGGTGCCCAAGTCTCTTTCATGGAATGGTACAACCATCATACCATCAATCCCATCCATGGGGTCTCCCCTATGGAAACAGTGTCACTCATATGGAAATAAAATATAAATAATTATTAGAAATCCTATCTGAGTAATAGCTAGTGTCACCCTTGAAATATTTATAAAGAATTAACAAAATCTAACTAAGGCATGATGAGCTCGTCTAATGGGTCCTTAATTCAGAACCCATGGTCTTACCCTTGGTGTAAGTTAAGGATATGAATTTTTTAGAAAATCCATACCGTTTAACAACCAAGAATTTACAACATGATTAAACAAGGTGTAAGTGGTATTTAATTGAGTAAATCACTTAAGGCAAAAGTTTTAGGGACTAACTCAGGAATATCTATTCTATTCAAATATAATTTATCAATTCAAGGCATCAATTATTAAGAAAAAAACCCTCAAGGGATGTTTAAACTACATAATTCAAGGAAAAAATTAAGCCTAAATGGTAGATAACACCCATTAGGCTGGTATAACTCAAGTCAATCAACCCATGGGGTTGATTTTACACTATATAGGGTCAAATTTGGAAAGGAAAGGATTTCAATTTTACTTAATTAAAAAATTAAGAGTGATACTAGAAAGGTATTTCTTGTGACACAATGACACATATTATAAAGTGAAACAAAATAGGGGGAAAGAACCTAGACCACTTACCTTATCCTCTTAGTGCTTCCCTCATCCATCCTTGGCCTTTGATTTGATATAGAATGAAATATATCATAGAAATCATCAAATTGCATGAAAATGGGGGAAATGATCTTACACAGAGATAGTGAAACAGAGGATAGAGGAAACTTGAAAAATAAGGGAGAGGATTGAATATATTACCTATAAATTTATTATGGATCTGACATTGAGATATTTTATTTCCAGATGGAGGAGATATCACAAAACCCACCTTAGAGGTGGAGAGTTTCATGCATAGGATATGGCTAGTGCTCTATAGAAAAATGGAGGAATAATTGGTTTAAAAGAATAAATTTTTATAGGGTTAAAAATGAAAAATCATCCACACAAAAAGGGACACATGGTTTGGCTATATGGTTGGCCAAACAATACACCAAACATGCTTCAAGACACTTCTCAAGAGGATCCTAACATGGGTAGGTGCATAGTTTGGTTAACTATGCATAGCCGGTGTGAAATTCCTATTCTAAAAACTATAGGTGGCCCACACAGGAGCACGCTTGGGGCTGCACAGTTACAGAAAAACCATGTGTCCCCTAGAACACCATTGTCTACTACCGCATGGTTTAGGGAAACCATGTAGGTTGGGTGTCAATATTTCTACTAACTGTGTCTCCTAGTCTGTATATTCTAAAACATTTGGTCTATAGGTTCTAAATGAGGCTTGGATACCCTCAAGACCTCCTTGAATCCCTTGGAAAACATTTTAAGGTCCAAAAAAGGAAAAAAACCTAAAAATAATGGTTCGTACCATTGAGAAAAGCAGAGACATTACACATGATGTCTCTGATAATATGATACATGGGTATGAAATCCCTTATATTATGAGTATATTCATAGAAAACCTTGATACTTGAAAGACTCATGATACTACCCATGGATTATTGAGTTATTCCTTAGGTATAAGATAATTTTATTATCCATATGTATGGTTTAAGATGACACTCTGTATACATACCATATATATGTATACATATGGTTACTTATTCAAAGATTATCCTCCTTAGGCAAAAGAAGGTAGTTTCAGCCTGATGTCCTTAAGAAACCAGAGATGAACCTTTATAACTTTTATTATTTCTTTTCATTATATCTGCACACTACCACATTATATTCACTAACTGGATATCCATAGACAACATTGATTATGGCCAATTGATTTTATCTCACACCCTATATGGGCCACTGATGGTACTCAGGGAGATTATGTTGATGCATATAAGGATAAGGTAAAGCTCCCTATTTTTGATTATTGATTTGATTATATCTTGGGAATAGGGAAGAAAAAGACCGACTTATGAATTTTTATACTACTGGATATGGAATTGTTGGTCCTTTTGATCTTTTGATACATGTATTATATTACATACCTGCTGCTATGTCTGCATCACTATTTTGATAAAAACATGAAATTACATCATTCTTTATATGATACAAGATGTTATAGTTGATGGATTATTTATTTATTATGTCATCTGGTTATTTACCTTCCACTATCAGTTATTTATTATCCTTCTTCAATTTATCTATTTATTTCACTACTATGATACTCTAATCGTGAGGGTATAGACATCCCATTGTACCACCATGGACTATCGATGCAAGTCAATAGACTCTAGCATAGAAGGAGGATCTCCTGAGGCCATGTAACCCACCATCTTAGGGCACCTTTTAGTGGCATATGGGTTGGAATGTCACAAAAAATCCCCAACATTACTATCTACCCTAACCAAATGTGGCTGCTCTTTCAAGACAGAAGATGTGTAATTAACTACCATCCACATTGAGATAGAACCATGAATGAGTTTAAAGAACTTGACTTAAATATACGAGGGATACTAAGACTTTAAGATGATATACAAGGATAAATATATGGAAGGAGGAACCAATATCCCACCATGCCATTTTTATCATGGAGCAAACATCATTGATTAAAGTGAAGAAATCCTCCCTCCTTTGGAAAGCAGGAATGCAGGTAAAAAGTACTGCTTCACACGACCCTAGTAGAAAGCATTAAAAATAGGGGTTCTAGAACAAACTGTTTTCACATTGGATTACATGTATATTCTAAGAAGTGAATATTAATTTAAGTACCTTATTACATATCATTCACTGTTTTGTGTGACTTTAATGTAATAATTTCCTAGAGTATATATCTCATTAAAAGTGAATAATAGGTCCCCACTACAATGAGAACTTTAAAATTCCATGATGATATTCTTAAATCCAATTCTATGGTCAGATAATATTCTATTATAGGATACATAACATGTTGAATACACTACTAGAAATTTGGTTTTATCCAATAATAGCCTTTATCAGCTCCAAAAAATCACTGATAGTGGGGATATTTATCAACCCTAATAAAAAAGTGATGATTAGGGCCCCTATTTAAGAGTGATATTTTTTCTAGAACTGATAAAAGGGGACATTTATCAGCACTAATAAAAAAGTGACTATAAAGGGGGGACATTATCAGTGCTAGAAAAAAAAGCACTAATAAAGTGGCCTTTATTAGTACTTTTTTTACAAATGATTATAAAGGGTAAATTTTATAATAAAATTTTAAATCATTAAAAATAATATATTAATATATTAATATTGATATAAATATAATATATTTTATTAAATATGATTTATATATGGATAAATATATATATTTAAACTTAATATATATGATATTTAGTCAAAATGGCCTATAAAATTATTAAAAAAATAATATTAATTAATAATTTTATAATTATAATCAATTTATAGTCATTTAATAAAAATTAGATTACATAAAAATTCAATAAACTAATTACTGATCCAAGATAAGTAGAAAATTGACTTGAACTTCAAATGACCATAACTTTTGATCTAAGTGTTTTTTTAGATCTGCCACATATAAAATCAAAGTATGCAAAGAGATATACATATTATATTATTTTTCCAAGTCTAAAATTCCTAAAAGGCCTCAAAAAATATGTTTCTAGTTTGGATACCCTATTTTTTATAATATTCAATAGTATAACAAATTTTTTTAAGAGAGTATTTTTTAGTTTTTAAGCGGAGACTGAATTCTTTTCCCAGGGATTACATTTAAATAGATATTATGGTTTTGATTTTTTTTTCATAATGTAGTTTTATTTTAAATTAAATATATGCATATTTTATTATATTTACTTATAATAAATCAATTGTATAAATACGTATTTAAACATATTAAAATAAAAATGTATTTTTAAATATATAAACCAAATGGAAATAAATATTTATTATTCATTTTATTTAAAATAAATAATTATCCATTTTATTTAAATTATAAAAATGAATTAATATGTATATATATACCTATACAAGTAATGTATATAAACATGTGTGTGTCAATAGAAAAAATATTTATCTACATATTCTAATATATGTAAATAGATACATGTATATTTAAATTTTTGTACGTGTATGTGAGAAATATAAATGTGTACATATATGTGTAAATACGTGTGCATGTATTTTGTATATACATCATATATAAATATATTTTTATAAATCCATCATTATCATTTAATATAGTATATAAATGCATTTTTTGTAAATATTTATAAATAAATTATAAAAATATGATATCTAAATATAAAATTATATATAAATATGTATAAATATATATGTAAATATGTAGACATATAAATATATATGTAATGTATAAAATTTATACCAAAATATACAATATAAAGACATATTTTAAAAATGTATTTAAAAATGATTATATAAATAATATGGAATTAGTTATTATCCATTTTATTTAAAACAATATATACCTATTTTTTTACATTATAAAAATATAGGAATACATATATACCTATAAAAATTTATATATAATTATTATATTTACATGTGTGAGCATATAAATATATATATATTTATATTCTGATATACGTAAAGGAATATTAATAGATAATATTTTTAATGATATTTAAGTATATATATATATATACACATATCACACACACACACAAACATGTTCACACACACACACACAAACATGTTCATGCACACACACACAAATATATATTTGTTAAATGTATTTAAATAAAAAAGTAAATAAATAAATATTTATATATAAATATATGAATATAAATTATATACATAAATATATATAAATAAATAGAAAAATCATAATGCGTAGAATAAAAAAACATAGGGAAGTGGTAAATGGGTTCACATTATAGAAGTAAGGTCACATGTTTGAGTCTAGGCGTGCGCGGGTGGGTGAGAAAATTTCTAGCATTGAGTAAGGGGGTTTCGTTCACTGCTAAAGGGGTGGGGGTGTGTGAGAGTGGGTGAGGGGTAGTTGGGGGAATGGATAATGCTAATAAAGGAGGCTCATGAGCACTGATAAAGGGAGGATCATTTAAAAAAGATTTATCAAATTTTTTCAATGCTGGGAAAAAGCACTAATAAAGCCACCATTTATCACTGCTAAACAAAAGTGAAAATAAATGGTGCCATTATCAATATTTTTTTTGCATCGATAAAGAAAACTTATATTAGTGCTAATAAATCTTTGATAAAGACACATTTTATCAATGCTAAAAATACTAATAAAATTCCTGTTATCAACACTATAAAAAAGTGTTGATAAAGGATTCCTTTATCAGTGCCTTTTTTCTAGCATTGATAAAGGTCGGCTTTTAACATCACTCAAGTAGTCAGTGATTTCATAGCACTGCTAAAGCCTCTTTATAGTGCTGTTAAAAGCATGTTTTTAGTATTCCTATTAGGTGAGAGTACTCATAAGAAGATGAGGCTTCTTATCATGAAGTTTTCACTTTGTAATATCTAAGATAGGATATTATAAGAACATAGACACAAGTAGGAATTCCACATTTTTATGTGTCATCAAATATTCTAATTTATGAGTGTGTGAAATGGTTCTTCATAAGATCTTATGAAAAAGGGATTATATTGCACCGTGATAGATTGTGTGTTGTTTTTTATGTTGAAACATTAAATTATTTCCCATAAATTCCTTGAACTGGTACACAGTAACCTTGAACTTTATAAAAGACCTCATAATTCCAACATGAAATAAGTCTAGAGGGTAACAAACTACATGATTCCATTGATCTCAATTAAATTCTATTTGAATTTAATTATTGGAATAACTATTATACTCAAGACTGTGGAATAATTTTTTTCACTATTTATCAATCAAAAATATTGATTTTATTTAATATTTAATAAATATTTATTTTCCTTACTATGAGTGATTATTTATTTTACAAATAATTATTTAATTAACTATTTTTTCTAGTATTCAATAAATTCTTGGAGGAAGGGTGGAATAAGATCGTGTCCAATGATAGATATTTATTTTCAAATTGGTAAAATAATATTTATCATTGCACCAATTGGAACATACTATAGAATAAAAATAAAAATAATATTTTAATACATGGCATGAGGTCATACATGGGTTTGAAATTTTATTAAGGGGACTTGTGTAACTAATTAACATACAAACTCTAACCCTAGGTATTTAAATAGACCAATAATATTTTCAAAGAGAGGATAATTATGAATTTCATTGAACAACGAATTTATCTCTAGAACTCTCCTATCCCCTCTCACATCCCCTTAATAAGAATAATATCAAGATAAATTCTTTAAGAATTAATAAAGGTGAAATTATATAAGTAAATATTGTAATATGATCAATCAACTATGCTATAACCCAATGATTCATCAGTGTCATTTTGAGATCAAAGGAGAACATGTGGATCCCCGTTAGAGGGATTCCACACTTAGATATTACAAGTGAAATTCTAGATTACTGAAAAGGGTTTTAGATGATCAATATCTACAGTGAAGAAATATCTCAGGAATGCGGTAATTGTTCTTCAAAATTAATTAAAAAAATTATAAATTTAACATGAAAAAGATATACTCTTAGTTCTGTAGACCCACTTTTCCATACTCGATTGGAAAAAATTCATTATTCATGATGTTCAGGTCTTGAAGAATATGTGAATGATCCATCAAATCTAACATTCCCTGAGCTCAGATTGACCCTAATAAGCACTTTCTCTATTCCAAGAACCTTTAAGTGAAATCAAAGAGTGGTTTCATTCAAATTTATAATTATTTATTTTATTACTATTCATTTCAATTTTAAAATTTTAGTTCTATCTCATATTTTGATTCATTCTTGATCTATCATTGAAATATATTCTTCTTAATCATAATTTCTTGAAAATATTACTAAGACTGGTTCATGATTAATGAAGTTTATATCAAAATATCCCATTTGGAGGTTCCAAGGATCTTGTTTGGATAATACAAGACTGGACAGTTTTTGATATTTTGTTAAACATTATGAATTCTTTTTCATTACACAAGGATGACTACATGGATTTTAGGTTGTCAGGTAATTAGTACTTGTTATGTGCAATAAATGCAGTACATGTAGACCAACCGGAGTGGCACATGAATTTACCAGAGTACACAACTTTTAGTTTTACTACACACCATGTTTTCCATGTGTTTTTAATATGAAATACATAGGGTCTAACCACATCGTGCAATTAATACTCCATGTGTATTTAATACATGAAACATACAAACTGGAAACCATGTAACTAAAATTACACACCATATATCATCTATACATACCATGTACTTCATAAATGTTTGTGATAAGTACATGCTGAGTCTCTAGGCATGTACTACAGATATTCGATGAAGAGACATACAGGTCATGTGGTATTATTGTACACACCATGCACTTTACCATTTTTATGTGGAAACATTAAGTTTAATTAATTGATCCTTGAAAATTATAGACTTGAGTTATATGGATCCCTAAGTTGTTAATAGACACGCGTCATTAGCTTTTTTCTTATATTAAATGTTTAATTAATTCCACATAATATTAAGGACTACGAATCAGGTGTTTTTATTGTATACTAAAGACTCAACACATTAAATTTTATAGTTTATGTAAATTAAATGTAAATCATGTGGTATTAAAGTGGCCATACATACCACAAAATTATGACACATACCATGTACATAATATATCATATGAGTTCATTGTTTACAATTATAACCATAATGAGTAGTTCTGATAGGTAATCATTGATTTTATTCCAAGAAAAAATCTGTGTACTATTTTATTTAGTTTTAAATAAAATTAAATAATTTATTTTATTTAAAATCACAGTGGATGGTAATTTTAGTATGATTTGATAAAATAAGATAAAATAAATGAATTATTTATAAAGATAAATAATCATATTAATTCATAAACATATTATATTTTTAATGAATGAATTGAAATTATTTCTTGTTAGTTTTATAAATTTGTATTTTTTTCATATGTATGATAAATCAGGAGCTTTACCAAACCTATGTATGTGTTGGTTTAATTTAATTTAATTTAATTCCATGTATTTTTAATTAATTATTACTAAATTAAATAGGAAAATCCATGTGTCATCCCTCTTTATTTAATTATGTAGGACATGTGTGTCTAATGCTATTTTTGTTAATTCCCCTTAAATGATCATTGGGTCCCCCTCATCTACATGTGATTTACAACACATTTGTAATAAAAGGAGTATCTGAAGGTACATGGAGTCAGTTTAAGGAAGAGAAAGGTGGAGACTGTTTAAGATGGAACCGAGATGAAACCAACATAGGAGATACCTAGGTGTATAGTTGAGAAGTGGAAACTCATGCTAAGAATGACACAATAAGTTTATCCCTGGGTCAATAGATTTATTTTTTTTCCTCTTAATAAATAAACTAGTAGATAATCTCATGATCATTTATTTATTTATTTTTGTCTTATGCAAAATTTATTTTATGGATACAAGACCCTGATCAAATTAATAAATGGAATAATATAGAATGTTGAAATTTAAATTAATGGATTATGTATAAATGTTTTATCAAAACATGGTTAGTCACTTAATTAAAATCCACTTAACATTATTAAGACATGTAACATAAAAAATAAGAAAAACTTACACATAATAAATCAAAAAAAATAAATTAAATATTAATCCATTATGCCTTATATCATTTTAATTAAGATGAAACCATTATTAAAGTTTCCATTCAGCCTCTGTTTAGGGTACTTTAAATAATCAAGATGCATTTACTAAGATTGTGGGTCAAATTAACCGAATATGTATTATATTTAATGGCTTGTGTATGTCTAATAAAAATTCTGAGGTAAGTGTTGAGGAAATATGAGTTAGGATTTCTAGATTAGGGAGTCCACTCAACGGTTCAAGGTGCTTCCAGTTTGCTATTTTCAAGACCTCCTAACTAAATAATTTATTATAATTTTTATGGCCTATGACTATATTATAAGAAAGGAAATATGGATCCTTTCCACTAGAATATCTGAAATGAGAAGACAATCCAATTTGAAGGGTGAGGGCCATTGAGACTTGATAAAATAGTGGGAGAATTATGTTATTAATATTTTTATAACTTTTTATATACACCCTTTACTGATTTTATATGGAATGTGCATAATTTGTGTGAAATATTATTGTTTTAATATTAAATGTAATTTTTGAGCCTTATTTGAATTAATAAATCGAGTTAGTTTAATTTTTTAAATATAAATCTCACTATAATTATTCAAATTTCATGCTTCTTGTTTTTAGGGTTCTTTACTCAACATCAAACATTTTTTTAGAAGGAAACTTTGGCTAAATCGTCCATTTGGAGGGTCATATGGTCCACACAAGAAGACCTAAAGAAACTATGAAGAAACTGGACCATCCATGATGATTGAGTTACTGGTCTAAATCTCGAAGAATAAATTTTATTAAACTACACCATATGTTTGGGATTATCCAAAATAATCATGGATAAAAATTTAAAGGTCCAAATACAAGAACAAGGGGTCCAAATGATGCTTTAAAGTCCATCCCCCCATTCTGTACGAAAATTAAATTCCCGAAACTATTCATGATATATCTCATGATCTAGTCATCAAATAAAGATGATATTTTTCAGTTTAAAATAGAATACATAGGCGTCCGACATTGTTAAAGAACGAATTCATGTTTAAAGGCATATTACTATTCAAAAATGCATTCACATTTTGGCCATCGAAAAAGCATGGATAGAAATGGACAGTTTAACAGTTTTTATGAAAACCACCATAACTTTGGATCCATAAATTCAAATGACTAAAATTTTTTAGAGTAGTCATAAATCATTATTATCAAGAACTATTAAGAATAATATATCTCGAGATTATGTTGTATGGATGTCCAAATTGTTAAGACAAGTGGAGGGTTAGTTTTGGAATGAAAACAGTCCACCACATTTGGCTATAAATACATCCCCTCCTTTCCTTTCAAAAGGTTTGGAATTTCAGAAGAGAGGAGCATACATTGGCACGAAAAAATACTTTCCAAATGATTGTAAGGACCTTACATACTCATTTTTTCACTTGAGGGACCTTTCCTCTCTTTTTTTTTCATTTACTTTGTTGTTCTTCATTGTTGTAATCTTGTAAGTCTTTTTTTGTAATTCTGTTTTAATGAAAGTTTCTTCTCCAATATATCTTATTCTCATCCACCATATGTTGTTTAATATTAATGTTATTAAAATATTTTAAATAATGTTAAAAACCCTTCCCTTCTTTTTCTTCATCATTCAATTGAAATTCTTTTTTTAACTCTCTTCAACAATCATGTGTGTGTTCGACACACTACTCTTTTCTTATCCTGTTCTTCTCACTTTCTTTATAATTCATCACCTTAAAAATATTTAACCAGATTAATAATAATTTTAATTTATGAGTAAATATACCATTGGGGTGAGTTATAATTTGGGGATATTAAGTGATTGAGAGCTTTTGTTGAATGAGTATTCTTTGAGTTAATATTATGTATGTTGAACATTATATTTCATGGATTAATGACATGTTTTGTTTAATATGTGGATTCCACAGATTATTAAAAACAATAATACACTACCAAAAACAAGTAATGGTAATGATTAGAACCCTAAGTTAAGTTGTGGCTTAGATTAAAGCTTTAACACTTGGGAATTCTGATCAAAGTCATATTGTGAAGAGGGTATTAATTTAATGTAATATAAAGTAAAGCTCAAGGATATCATAAGCTTAAATCCCCAACAATGAACTCACCCAAATATTTGTCAATTTATTAAATCAAACATCATCTATAAATTACTTCATGACCTCTATAAACAAACCCCCCCAATCAAAATAGAATCAACTAAAAACAACTGACTATTAAAAAGTATCATCGTCAGGGATTCAACCCGAGTGCCGCTATACATATTTGCAGAGCACCAAAACATTGAATCGTCGATAAGTGAAAAACGTCCGAACTTTCAAATGGTGTCATTTATTGGGATGGTGAAATTAATTAGTTGTTAGTTTTTGGTTATTTTAAAAAAACAAAAACAAAAAACAATATTCAATTTTTTTTCTGAAAAAAACACAATGAAAAAACCACCTTCCTCTTTCTTCCAAAATATCTCTGAATGCCCCGTAGCCTCCCAAAAAATACCTTGGACTTGTTTGACCCTGAAATTGAGTGAAAACTTCTTCAACTTAGGAGTAACATAATAGATAATCAACTCATTCAAGAACCAGTCATTGTCCAACAAGTTGAATTAGAAATGGCCAATCATAGTGAACAAAAACTTAAAAGAAATTTCTCTCCCTGATATAAATTACCAACATATTAGTATTCAATATCCAAAAATAGTGGATAACTTTGAACTCAAATCCGGTTTGATTCATCTTCTACCTCATTATCATGGGCTAGCCGTAGAGGATCCACATCTTCATCTTAAAGAGTTCTAAGTGGTGTACTCTACCATGGAGTCTCAAGGGGTTTCTCAGGAACAAATAAAACTCCAAGTATTAACTTTCTCTCTAGCTGACACTACTAATTCATGACTCTAATACCTTCCTCCTGGTTCAATAACCACATGGAATGACATAAAGTGACTCTTTTTATAGAAATTATTTCCTGCTTCTCGAACTTCTTCCATCCAAAAGGAAATAAGTGGTATCTGTCAATTCCCAAATGAATCACTCCATGAATATTAGGAGCGGTTCAAAAAGATTGTTTCAACCTGAACACACTACCAAATCCCTAACCAAATCTTGATCTAATACTTATATGAGGTGTTATCGTCCATGGAGAAAACTCTCATTGATGCCGCAAGTGGCGGTGCTCTTGTTGATAAAACTCCTGTAGCTGCAAGAGATCTCATAAGTAACATGGCTGTTAACACACAACAATTCTATACTTGAGAACATGATCAAGTCAAACAATCTCAAGACAATTAATCTATATAGCCAAACAAGATGACAGAGTGGATGATTGAACATACAGGTCTTGTGCGATAACTAGCTGTGGCATCCAAAGCCCCAACCTTGTCTTCTCCACAATATTTGTTCCCTGGACATATCAAGAACTGTGGAATCTATAACTCCCCATCTTATCCAACTGACACATGTCCACAAATTCAAGAGGATCCATCTGATTCATCCAGACCAATGGAGCTCAATGAAGAATATGCTCAGAGGAACGCCAACCCTTAACAATCAGGTCTATTTGTTAGAAATTTCAACCAACCTCACTCTGAGCCCTTCTCTTCTTCCTATAACCAAGGCCTGAGATATGGTAATCCCTTCTCTCATCCCCCTCAATTCCCTCCTCAAAACTCAAACTAGTTTCAATATGGTCAAGGTGTTGGTAACTTCCAAAAACCTTAACCTTTTGTTCCTCAACATCAAAGGATCAATCCTCCTCTTGCTCCTCCTAGATTCCACTATCCTAGTTAGCCTTTCCAATTCCAAAACCAATACAATCGCTTTCAAAAGAACCAAAATCAAGGCAATCCCAATTCAGGATAATATTCTTCTTCCAATAAACTATTGGAAAGTGCAATGGAAGATCTTGCCTCATTCACCCGTTCCAGCCTCAAAAACATTGAAACACAAATTGGTCAACTTGCATCCCACCTGAGCTAGAAACAACAATAAAATTATTCCAAACTCCTAGATAAACCATTACCCAACCCCAAGGGTAATGAAATTTCAATTGAACTTAGATTGGAAAATAAAATTTATATGCCTCAAGATAAGTCCTACAACCACCTTCAAATGTTGACCTAGAAAATGAAAAGAAAAAGAAACGTCAAAATGAACCTGAAGCCATTCCTTTACCTCCTTCCATTCCACTTAGGAGTACAATTCCTTTTCCGCAATCTATTTCTAAACCAAGTAAGTCATTTGAACCTGATCCTAAAAGGATTGACATGTTTAGATGTGTTGAAGTCAGCATACACCTCTTAGATTCCTTAAAACAAATCCCTAATTATGCCAATTTTATTAAGGAATTGTGCACCCACAAGAGGAAACTTAGGACCTTCAATAATGTTTCCACCCAATAGACTATTCCCATAAGTGCGAAGACCCAGGGACCTTTACGGTTCCATGCCAAATTGGAAGTTCCAACTTCGATTATTCACCAATACTCCTAGGATCTTCAATTAAAGACATGCCAAAATCTATCTTCTCCAACCTTGGTCTAGGACCCATAAATCTAGTGGGTGTTGTAATTCAATTGGCCAATCAATGAACTGCTAGTCTTGAGGGTATAATCGAGGATGTCCTTGTTCGTGTGAATGATCTTATCTTCCCTGCTAATTTCTATGTCATTGACACAGAAGGTGAGATAAAATCTTCTCGATCTCCCCTAATTCTAGGAAGACCATTCCTCATGACTGATAGAACCAAGATTGATGTCCATTCAGGCATATTATCCAAGTAATTTGGTCACCAACTGGTCAAGTTTCAACATTTTCCAAGCCATGAGATACCTATCTCAGAACGACTCTGCATTCTCAATCCAGGCTTATAAGGAAACTTCTAAGAGTCAATTGAACCCCATTCCATAATGTTCATCCAATTATGAAGAGATATGATCTTGTAAAATATGTACCATGATTAACAAATTCATAAATGGTGATGTTTATGTAGACATATCATTCATAGACTCCATCAATTTAGAGGATCTTAAAAACTCTCTTGAATCCCACATCAACTCTGATCTATACTGCTCCACCTTGGACAGTATTAAGGAAAATGAATCTAAAGCAACTAAAAGACCTTCATCCATTCTTGAGTTGTCTAACCCACAAATGAGAGAAGATACTAATCTAAAACCTCTTCTTTAACACTTGAAATATGCATTCCTTTTCCATGATCAATCTTATCCTGTCATTATCTCTGCTTCACTTACTGAAACCAAGGAGTCCAAACTTGTTCAGGTGTTAGAGGAAAACAAAAAAGCCTTAGGTTGGATCTTAGATGACATACCAGGAATCAACCCTTATCTTTGCATGCATCACATCCATCTTGAGGAATCATCCAAAACACTTAGTCAACCACAAAGAAGACTCAATCCACTCATACTTAAGGTAGTTAGGGGAGAGATCATTAAGATTCTTCAAGCTGGTATTATCTACCCAATTTATGATAGTGAATGGGTTAGTCCAATTCAATTTGTACCTAATAAGGGTGGGATACATATTGTTGCAAATTAACATGGGAAGTTAGCCACAACTCGAGTGAATAAAAAATGGTGTGTGTGCATTGACTATTGGAAATTGAATGTGGAAACACAAAAAGATCACTACCCTCTTCCATTACTTGATCAAATTCTAGAACGATTAGCCAAAAATTCACACTATTTATTTCTTGATGGATACACCAGCTACTTCCGAATCCTAATCTCACCTCATGACCAAGAAAAGACTACTTTAAATTGCCCCTTTGAAACATATGCATATAGGAGAATGCCTTTTGGCCTTTTTAAAGCTCCAGCAACATTCCAAAGGTTTATGATGAGTATCTTTTCTGAATTCATTGAAAAATGCATGGAAGTCTTCATGGATGACTTTACCATTTATGGTGAGTCATTTGAATCTTTCTTGAGTTCACCCTTTCTAGTCCTTCAAAAGTGTTTCAAGTGTAACCTTGTGTTAAATTTGGAAAAATGCCACATCATGGTTGCACATGGGATTTTTCTAGGAAACATAGTTTCAAAAGATGGTATTGAAGTCGATCCTGCCAAAATTTAAGTGATACAATCACTTCCTGAACCCAATTCTGTTCAAGACATCCATTCATTCCTCAATCATGTTGGTTTCTATCGGCAATTCATCCATAACTTCTATAGTATTCCCTTCTCACTCACTCTATTACTCCAAAATGATTTCACTTTCCATTTTGATGTGGTTTGCAAGAGAGCCTTCAATGAACTCAAAACTGCTCTTACATATGCCCCGATAATCCAACCCCTAGAATGGTCCTTACCCTTTGAGTTGATGTGTGATGCTTCTGATAAATCCGTTGGGCCTGTTCTTGGTAAAAGAAGAGAAAATATTCCTCATGTCATCTATTATGCCTCAAAAACTTTGTATGAAACTCAATATCACAATAGTGTCACTACAAAAGAACTTTTAGCAGTTGTTTTTTCCTTAGATAAATTTTGTTCCTATCTCTTAGGCTTCAAAATCATCATCTTCACAGATCATTATGCTATAAAGTTCTTACTCAAGAAAGGTGATTCCAAACTGAGGCTAATAAGATGGATCCTAATTCTCCAAGAGTTTGACCTTTAAATAAAAGATATACCAGGAAAAGATAACCCTTTGGATGATCACCTGAGTTGAATTTATAATTCTTCCTTTTCAGAAATCATTGATCCTAATTTCCCCACTGATCACCTTTCATCTCTAACTCCAAAAATACCATGGTATTCCTTAATTGTAAATTACTTGGTTTCTTTTGTTTTTCCTGAAATTTTTTCAAAAGAACAAAAAATGAAGTTGAAAAGTGATTCAAAATACTATTTTGGGAAAGATAAAAATCTTTGGAAAACTAGGGCTGACATGGTAGTTAGGAGATGTGTTGATGAAGATGAACATTCTTCCATCATATAATTTGGTCACTCAATGCCTGATGATGGACATTTTGGAGCACAAAGAACCTCACAAAAGGTCCTAGACTCTAGATTCTTCTTGCCTTCACTCTTCAAGGACTAACATGAGTTCTTGCAATCATGTCCCACTTGCCCAAATTTTGGCACAATTTCCAAAAGAAATGAAATTCCCTAAAGGCCATTAATCTTCTTTGAGATATTCAATGTTTGGGGCATCAATTTCATAGGACTATTTCCCCCTTTTAATAGATTCTCATACATTCTTCTTGCGGTTGATTACGTTTCTAGGTGGGTTGAGGCCAAACCCACTAGAAAGGATGAGTCACATACTATTAGTGAGTTCCTAAAGACACACATCTTCAACCGATTTGGCACACCACGTGCCATGATAAGTTACTTAGGAACCCATTTTTTGTAATAGAACCATGCAATCACTATTAAAAATGAGTGGTTTTATACATAAAACATCAACTGGATATCACCCCAAACAAATGGCATGGCTGAACTTTCAAATAGGTAAGTGAAAAGAGTGCTTGAGAGAATTGAAAAACCCACCAAAAAAGACTGGCTTGAAAGACTTGGTGAAGCAATTTGGGCTTATCTAACTGCTTATAAAACACCCATTAGGACATCCCATTTTAGGCTAGTTTTTGGTAATTCATGTCATTTTCCAGTTTAAATCCAACATAAGTCTTTTTGGGCTATGAAAACCTATAATTTTGAATGTGAAAAATCTGGTGAAGAAAGATTGTTGCAACTGGCTGAACTAGGGGAGCTTCGACTTGATTCAAATGATAATTATAATTTGTATCAAGAAAAGGATAATGTACTGAATCACAAACACTTCTTGATAAAGGTATTCCATGAAGGTGAAAAGGAATTTCTTTTCAATTCTCGATTTCGTATTCATCCAGGTATGCTTAATTCTCGTTAGGAAGGTCCTTTTATTGTTTCTCATGTTTACCCATTTGGTGTAGTGTAAGTCCAAGACCCCTCTTCAAAAAGGGCATTAAAAGTTAATGGACATCGGTTAAAGAATCACCATGCTAGGACACAAAATCCTAGAACCACATCAACTTCCATAGAATCCTAAAATTATATAGTTGACCCACCACTAGATGGAAATGGGAACCCATCAAATCCAAACAAGGGGGAACCTCTTTCCCTTTAAATCCTCTTCTATCTCTATCTATCTCTCTTTCTTCTTCTTCCTCCCTCATTCTCATTTAGTTTTTTACCACTTTCCTCATCACACTTTTATTATTTACTCTTATTATTTTATGTGGGTGAATATTTATAAAAAAGTAAAAAAAACCTAAAAAAAATTAAAAACAATATGAAAAATCAGGAGTTATGCTTACTCACCGTCCAATTTTAAAATTTTGTCCAACCATTTTGGGGAGTCAAAATACATGGTTTAATCAAAAAAAAATTATGGTTTCTTCATAAATTTGGATAAAGAATATTGTGTCAAAACCAAAAAATTTTGAATGCTCAATTTTTGATATGGAAAATTAATTTCCCCAACTGTGAGGAACAACATTATTTTCATTAAAAGGACACATATGGACATATTTTCAAAATGTGTGTTTTCACCCCCATTTACGAGTCTTGAGTTTTCGGACCTTTAAGCTGAATTTTCTACTTTCTTGTGCATTAATATGATATAGGCATTTTTTAAACCCTATGAGAATTATAATAGTCAAATAGAATCCCATTAACCATACATTAATCCTACTTTTGAAATCCCCTTCGATCCTATGGAAACCTTTTCTTTGATAGCCACATTATAAGACAAATACCTTATCCCGCCCAATATCAACATGGATTTTCATTGCATAATTTTTTGAAATTTAAATGTTGGGGGGGGATTTTTATTCATTTTGGGTACCCTTTTGTAGATTTTAACCATGTTATCATATGCTTGAGGGAAAGAATCAATTTTAGTGTGAGGGAGAGGTTCTAATTCAATGATTTTTGAGGAATGTACTTTTATTTATGTAATTTTGGAAATGTTATTGAAAAGTGTTCAAAAAAATGAAACAAAAATCAAAAAAATGAAATAAAGAATGGGATGTGTCTTGGGATGGTCCAAAATCACTTTTCCTAACCCTTTGATTTATGTTATTACTATTAAAATTAGTGTCGTGAGGAGATCAATCATGGGTTGGTATATGATTGTGAGATATTTTTCAAGTTCAACTTTTGAAAAAATAGAAAAAAGAAAAAGAAAAAGATGACCACTTATGTCATTGGGAGAAGCTTCATGGTTTGTAAATATTTCATCTTCTCATCCACTTCATATTTTATTCTTATTTTGTGTCTTATTTCACATTTTCATTCCCTCATAAATATGTGTTTCCATTTCCTTTCATGTCTCATTTAAAAAAATGTTCATTTCTTTTTCTATGCTGGTGTTTTACCCCTCTTCTTATCCCTATTGGACATTATATTCCTTCCATCCCATAGCCATAAAAAAACCCCTTAAAAAACCTACTGATTTTTTGAACTTTAGGATAGAGAATGGAAGATAAGAGCTCTTACAAAATCTAAGATTTTCACTTTTGGTTGGTGAATGAGTGAAACTCCAAAAAATTAATTTTATCATCTTCAGTGGAGTAAGTTTTGTGTGCCACCATTTTACATTTATAAATTTGAGCATGAAAAAATTAATTGTTTTTGGAAAATTTCTTCTATAAAAACTTTTGGTAGAATTCATTAGGGATGATTGAAATTGTCAAAACCTCCCCTAATTGGGGAAAACAAAATTTTAATATTTTTTGGTGAGTGAAAATGATTTTGTCATGTTTTTATATTTTTTGTACATGAGGACATGAACAGGACTAAGTGTGGGGGAATTGATGTTATTAATATTTTCATAACTTTTTATATACTACCTTTATTGATTTTATATGAAATGTGCATAATTTGTGTGAAATATTATTGTTTTAATATTAAATGTAATATTTGAGCCTTATTTGAATTAATCAAATCGATTCAGTTTACTATTTTAATAATAACTCTCACCCAACTTATCCAAATTACATGATTCATGTTTTGAGGGTTCCTTACCCAACATCCAACATTTTTATAGAAGGAACCTTTGTCCAAATCGTCTATTTGGAGGGCCATATGGTCCACACAAGACGACCTAAAGAAACTATGAAGAAACTAGACCAACCATGATGATTGAGATATTAGTCTAAATACCGAAGCCCAAATTTTATTAAACTCCACCATATGTTCTTGATTATCCAAAATAATCATGGATATATATTTGAAGGTCCAAATACACAAACAAGGGGCCAAAATGATGCTTTGAATTACATCTCACCATTCTGTACAAAAATTAAAATCCGAACACTTTTCATTACATATCGCATGATATAGTCTTCAAATAAAGATGATATTTTTCAGTGTGAAATATTATATACACTTGGATGACTTTTTTGAAGAAAGAATTCATATTTTAAGACATATTTTTATTTAAAAGTCCATTCAAATTTTGGCCATCGAAAAAACGTGGATAGAAATGGACAGTTTACTAGGTTTTATCAAAACCACCATAACTTTGGCTCCATAAGTCAAAATGACTCCACATTTTGAGAGTAGTAGGAAAAAATTATTATTTAAAACTTGGAAGAAGAAGATATCTATAGATTCAGCATTCTGAATGTCCAAATCATTGATCCAAGTAGAGAGTTAGTTTTGGAATGCAAACAGTCCACCACTTTGGGCTATAAATACATCCCCTCCTCTACTTTAAAAAGGGTTGGTATTTAAGAAGAGAGAAGCATACATTGTCACAAAAAAAGCCTTTACAATGGCTTGTAAGGACCTTCCATACTCAATTTTTTCACTTGAGAAATCTTTTCTTCTCTCATTGTTTTCATTTACTTTTGTGTTCTTCATTGTTGTAATCTTGTAAGCCTTTTTTTTGTAATACTGTTTTAATGAAAGTTTATTCTTCAGTATCTCTTATTCTAATTAACCTTATTTAGTTTTATATTAATGTTATTAAAATAATTTAAATCAAGTTAAAACCCCTTCCCTTCCTTGTCTTCCTCATTTAATCGAAAGTCTTTTTTTAACTCTCTTCAATGATCGGGTGTGTGTTCGATGCACTAATATTTTCTTATCCCATTATTTTCACTTTATTTATAATTAATAACCTTAAAAATATTTAACTAGATTAATAACAATTTCAATGGTTGAATAATTATACCATTTGGGGGAGTTATAATTTGGGTATATTAAGTGATTTAGAGCTTTTTCTCGATGAGTATTCTTTGAGTTAATATTGTATATTTTGAACTTTATATATCATGGGTTAATGACATGTTTTATTTTATATGTGGATTAAATGGATTATTGGAACAAAAAATACACTACCAAAAACAGGTAATGGTAATGATTATATCCCTAAGTAAAGTTATGTCTTGGATTAAATCTTTAATACTTGGGAATTCCGATCAAAGTCATATTGTGAAGTGGGTATTAATTTAATGCAATATAAATCAAAGATCAAGGATATCACAAGCTTAAATCCCCAATAATGAAATCAACCAAATATTTATCAATTTTTTAAATAAAACATCATCAATAAATTATTTCATAATCTCTTCAAACAAACCCCCCATTCAAAATACTATCAACTAAAAACAACCGACTATTAAAAAGTATCATTGCCGAGGATTTGACCTGAGTGCTGCTATAATCATTAGTAGAGCACCAAAACCTTGAATGGTTGATAAGTGAAAATTGACTGTGCTTTCAGAGACTTAACTAAAATTAAAATTATTATAGTCTCACATAAATTTTAATAAATTGAATTAATAATAATATGACCTTTTATAATTTTAGAATAATGGAAAATTCATCAATCACATTATCCCTAGGTTCAATTTTTGAGAAAGACCATCTCCTTTCTAACAGTAAATTCCAAGAATGATTTAAATTCCTACAAGTAGAATTGTTCCATAAACAAAAACACTATGTTCTAGAATCCTCAATGGATAATCTATTTTTTAAGGAGGAGATTTATGAGGAGTTCATTATCTATGATAAACACCCAAGTGATGCGGGCAATGTTTAGTGTTTAATGATTTCATCCATATATTGTGAAATCATGAAGTCATATGAAGACATTGATTCTTATAGCATAATCATGCATCTCCATGGAATATACTAGGAGATATCTAAACAAGAATAATTTTTTGATATCCAATGTTCTATTTTAGATTAAACTTGATGATGGTGCACTATCTGGACCTCATGCTATCGAAATCATTGCCCACATTGAGTGTCTATAGGTTATAAGGTTTGGAAAACGAGATGAACTATGCACCAATTTCATTCTTTAATCACTTCCTTGTAGATTCTTCAGATTTGTTATTAATTTCAATATAAACAACATAGAGAAGTCTCTCCTTGATATTATCACTTTTTTTACCAAGTTTAAAAGGGTATGAAGAATAAAAATCATTCCATCCTTATGGTGATAAAAGTAATGTCCAATACAAGAGATCTAAGTCCGAAGATTCTACATAATTCCCTTTCATGAAAAGAAAAATAAAGGGGAAAGTAAGGGAACAAGATGTTTTCATTTCTCACATGTGTCAAGAAGGGACACTATAAGAAAAACTACACCTAAGAAAAGAACCAATGTGAAGCTTCAGGTATGTTTGTTATCAAGTGTAATTTATCTATTTCTATAAATTAGATATTATGTAAAATATATAGAGTTCTCTCACGAATACACACAGATATATATATTCAAATATGGTAACCATGTATATTAGAGAATATTGACTTTGGTTTGGTAGATCTATGAGCTTGTAATAGATTTAGACCTTGTGCCATGGCTATTAGGGACTTCCACCTCACATTTCTGATGGTAATGATATTGGTTTTAAAATATTGTTATTATGTGTCTTCAGTCACCAAAAACATTTTTATTTATCCAGACGTGATATAGATGTATTTATTTTTTAATTAGGTAATAAATGATTATTCTTTAATAAATAAATCATATTCTATGTTAAGGTGTATTTAAATTACATAATTTATGTTTCATATTATGCAAACTAAGAAATGATAGTTGGTAATGAAACTAATTCACATGATTTATACCACACCCAACTATGGAATCACCATCTAGGTCGAGTAAATAATTTTTTTGACCATATTACATCGAGATGGATATTTATAATCTTTCAAACTAAAACCACTTGGTGCATGACATGAATGTTAACAAGGGAAAATGACTAAAGCTCTATTTAGTGGAAATGGTGGAAGGGACACTGAGCTTCTTGAGTTGGCTTATACTGATATCTATGGAACATTTATAGTTCATGAACTAGGTGGGTACTCATATTTCATAACCTTTACTGATGATTTTATTTGATATGGTTTTGTCTACTTAATGAGGTATAGTTCAAATTATTTTGAGTAATTCATGGAATATAAGAATGAAGTTAAGAACCATATTTGTAAGAATTTTAAGAAAATATTCTCAGTATATGGAGGAGAATATCTTAATCAATTCTTTATTGATTATTTATATGATTTTGAGATTTTATATGAAATCAATCCTCTTTATACACCAAAATGGTATAGTGTAAGGGAATAGAGTAACCATTATTTATTAGACATAGTGAGATCAATTAAGAGTCATGTGACTATTCCATTATCCTTTTGGGGATATAAAGTATAGACATAATCACATATTCTAAAACATTTTCTAACTAAAGTGTAAAATTTTATTCCATATGAATCTTTCTATGGAAATAAACTCATGTTGTTATATGTACGAGTATGGGGATGTGTGGCATTTGTTAAGGCTATTTCTAGAAATGAACTTGAACCCCTAAGTTCTCAGTGTAACTTTAGAGGATTTTCCCAAGAAATAAGGGGATACTACCTATATGGACTTTTAGATAAAATGGCTTTGGTTCACAGACCTCCTGCATTTTTTGAGAAGGATCATATCTCTAAAAGAGATTTTGGGAGAATGACAGAAATTAATAAAGTTTGGGATTAAGAAATACAAGAGCAGAAATAGGAAAAAAATTCCACAAATCCTCGTATAAGATAATGTTCTAGAGACACAAGTACGATGTAAGAGTACAATATATTTTAGAGAACCTGAAATACATGGTTTTCTAGTCACCAAGGATAGTGAATTATTACTTATTTACAATAATGATCCTACAACCTATAAGGAAGTGTTATGTGGCACATATATTTCCAAATGGAAAGATTTTATCAATTATGAAATGGATTTCATGTACAAAAACCTTGTCTTTAATTTGGAAGATCCTATAGTGGATGTAAATATCATTGGTTATAAATGGGTATTCAAGAAGAAACTAGACATGGATGGAAAATTCAGCCCTAAAAAGGAATAAGTATTTGAAAAATGGTTCAAAAAATTCAAGGCATAGACTAGAAAAAACCTTTTTAATAGTTTCAATGTTGAAATACATCATAATTCTAAAAGAAATAATGACATACCATGAGTATTATATTTCGAAAATGGATTTTAAAAAACCTTACTTAGTGGGAACCTTCAAGAAGATGTTTATAATACATAACCTAAAAGGTTTGTGACTTCAATGGTTTCCAAAAAGATACAAATATTTCAATGATTAATTACAGATTAAAGAAAGAATCCAATTCATGTAAAGTTTAATTTGATGAATCCATAATAAAATTTGGTTTTCTAAATAATGAATGCAAGCCTTATGTATATAAGTGGTTTAGTAGTATTATAGTCACATTATTAATATTTTATGTTGATGACATACAACTTATTAAAAATATGATACTAGTCTTATAGTATCTTAAAACATATTTAAATACATGACTCTTTATGAAGTACTTAGGCGAAGTGGTGTATATTCTTGGGTTCAATATCCATCAAGAAATATCTAAGAGACTACTTGGTCTAAGTCAAAGTATATATATTGATAAGATATTGAAGAGATTTAGTATAGAAAAATCTAAGAGGGGATTTTTTCCAGTGTCACAGGACATTGAAATTTCTAAGAAAATGAACCCTTAGACACATGAGGAAATACATAGGATGAAAAAGATTCTATACACAAATACTATTGGGTCAGTCATGTATGATATGTTATATACTAAGACAGATGTTGCCTATGCCTTAATTGTGATAGGAAGAAATAAAGATGATCCAGGTTTCTACCATTGGATGGAAATCAAGACTCTTTTTAAGTATCTAAGATGAACTAAGAACATATTACTGATAAATAATGAAAATGGGAAACTAGTCATCAAAGGATATGAAAATTATAGTTTCTAAATAAATAAAGTCTATTTGAAATCATAAATAGTATATCTCTTCACTCTCATTGGAGGTACTGTGATCTAGAAGAGCTCAGAGAAATCTATGGTTAAAGATCTTATAGTAGATTCTAAGTATATGTAAGCTTTTAAGGTAGCTAAATAATAAGTTTAGATAAAAAACATTATCCAATATAATGATTTGTTACATATCAATAAAGACCCCACTGTGATATATTGTGATAATACTAAAGTGGTGGCTCTACCAAAGGAGCTGAGGTCACATCAACAGATGAAGCATATACTTCTGAATTATTATTTCATGATGCATTTTTATCAGAGGGATGATGTGATAGTAAAAAGAGTATCTATAGAAGGCAACATAGCAAAACCCATGACTAAAGCCTTAACTTAACAGAAACATGTTCCCCAAGTGGGGTTAAGAGGTAAGTATGTCATTGGCAGTTAGATCTAGTCTAAGTTGGAGTCTTTTGCAGTTGGGGTTCTAAAACCAACTATTTATACATTGGATTACATTAATAGTTTTTGAATTGAATACTAATTTTGGAATCTTATAACATATCATTCATAGTTATTTGTGTCTCTAATGTAATTATGTACATGAGTATTTATCATGTTAAAAAGGAATAAGAGTTCCCCATGATGTTGGAAAACATTAAATTCCATGGTGAGATTATTAAACCCAACTATATATTTAGATGGAATTATATGATAGGAAACATAACATGTTTCTTATGAAGCATGATTAATCATAAGAATATGAGACTTTTACTCATTAAGTTTTCATTTGGTAATCTTCAAGATAGAAGATAATAAGAACAGTCCAACCAGTAGAAATTCCCCATATTTATGTGTCATTAGATATTCTTGTTAGTGATCATGTGTAATAGACCTTAGAATTTAATATTATTATTAATGCATGTCATGGATCACTAAATTACATGTATTTTCATAAACCATGATGATAATATTTCATGGTGAATACAGGTATGTTGGGTGTGTCATGAATGATGTGTTATTAATGAATAAGTTGATAAAGGATTTTTACCTTCCCTCTCAATGGAAGTTTATATCTCAACCCTTTGATTGAAATAGATTATTAGTGTTAAATTCCTAGGAAATAGTGTAATGCAGTGTTTATTTTAGATAGTCAAAGAGAGACATATCATACACATAGGGCATGGGTGTTAAACCTACTTGATGAGATCTTATGGAAAAGGGATTATATTATATAGAAAGAACTCATGTGTGGTTTTTTAATGTTACAAGATTAAATTCTTTATCTTGGGTTCCATAACCCATTGCTAAAAATTAATCTTGGTCTTTAGTAAATACCACCTAATGATAATGGGAAAAAATCCTTAAGGGTAACACACTAAGTGATTCAATTGATCTCAAATAAATTCTATTTTAATTTAATTTTCGAAATAAATATTTTTCTGAAGATGGAGGTCAAATTTTTTTGAGGATTTATATATATCTAATTTATTTATTGAATATTTAATAGAAATTTATTTTATATTAAGTTAACTGAATATTTATTTTAAAAATAAATATTTAGTTAAATATTTATTTAGGTATTTGATAAATAATGAGGATGGAGAGCAGACCAAGATCATGTATAGTGATAAATATTAATTTTAAAGTTGGTAAAATAATATTTATTATTGCATCTGTTACTGTACATTGTGGAATAAAAAAAATATTATTTTAATGCATAATCTGGGGTAAGACATGGGTTTGAAATTTTATTAAGAGAACATGTTCAATTAATTAAAATATAAAATATAAACCCAGTTCAACAAATAGACCACTTATAATTTCTAAGAGAGGATAATTGAGAATTTTTGTGTAGAATAGATTGTTCACTAGAACTATCCTCGACCCTTTTACATCCTCTCAAGAATGAGAATATCAAGAAAACGTTTTTAAGACTAAATAAAGTTGAACCAATCAAGATAAAAAATGCTAGATGATCAATAGAACATTCTAGAACCTGAAGATTCATTAGTGTCATTCCAAGATCAAAGGAGAAAATTTGGATAAAAACTAGAGGTATTATACAATTAGATCCTATATTAACAACAATAGATTACTGAAAATGGTTTCAAATTATCAACATATACGATGAAGAAAGATCATAGGAATGAGGTAGTCATTGTTCATAGTTAATTAATGTGAAAATGTTATTCTCTTGGTACTGGTGAGCTTATCGTCCATATTCAATTTGGAAAATTTCATTTGTCAGGATGTTCATGTATTTTACAATATGATAATGATCAATCAAATATTACATTCATTGATTTGGGATAAACTTTGATAAGCAATTACACTACACCCAAAACTTTTATTGTCGACACCAAGATACATGTTGAATTGTTAAAAAATGATGATTGGATATGTAGAGGTGTTCATAGACATTCCAGAAGTGAAGTTGATGGAGTCTGTTTTAGTAGATTTAAAATTGTCCAAAATGGGAAAGACCACACTATAATCATGACCCTGGTAGGAATTCTAAGAATGGAGTTTTATCCAACTATATTGTACATTCTACTCCATTCAATAAAATGTTTTGCATCTTAGAGTCCAATGATATTGTGAATCCGACTACACCATAGAGGAGATGTTGGAGGGAAACTCTAATGCATGTTTATTTTAGAGTAACCATGGATATAATGTAATAATATTATCCAATCCATAATTCCATATAACGTGGTGTAAAAATAAGGCTAACCTTGGATACCTATACATACCAACTCAACCCTAAAAGTGTGGTAGAAAGATCAAACCTGAAAGGGAGCCAACAAATCTTGTTAGACACAATAAAACTAGGTTGTAGGAAAGCACACATGTGGGTAGGAATGGACACTGAAGTAGTGGTCCGCATTGTAGTGTGATAATGTGGAGGATGATGGGAGTGAACCCTGTAACTCATATATATTGAGTAGAGGAAAAAAAGAAGCTAATATTTTGTAGGAAATGTGAAGGTGTTTTGGATGTGGGATGTAGAGTTATAAGAATACATGATAGGAATGTACACCATGGTGTATGAACCTATTCATAAGGGTATATCACCAACTATGTATGGGTACACAACTCAAGACCTCTATGCATAAAGGTAAACTGGGACAAGCATAAAGGTAAACTGTTGGAGATATTCTCATGTAAGGGTAAAATAAGGATCACATAAGGGTATCAACCAATGGGCATTTTATAGTGTCTGTGCTATAGTAGAGAAGGAAATTCCATAGTCTACTTGTAGAAGAAGAGTTCTACACTTAAGATATTCATTACATCTTAGAGGAATTGAATATAATATTAGTAAATAATTCAATGCTCTCCATTCCCACATGAGGACATATTGTGGTGATATGTCCATGTTGTAACCATTTTGGTGTCATAAATAGTTAGAGTATATCATGATAGAGATAATGAAATAATGATGGAGGAGTTACTAGAAATGTTTTTTTTGGACTTGGTCAAAAATAGAGGACCATGTCATAGAACTATAGACTATGCTATAATGAAGTCTGAAAAGCGAATACTAAACCTTGGTAGACCTAGACACACCATAGAAGTTTCAAAATATGAGGTGATACACTGTATTACTTTGAACCTTGATGTGACCAGGATGTTTTTAGTCTAATAGTAGTTTCAATAGAAACTAAAGGAAGGGGAGTTATTTCATTGACTCCAGGGCGTCTAACACAAATTTAAAGGCACAATATGATCTCATTAAGTACATGTGACACTCAGAATGATTCTAGGAAAGACGTGATTCAATTAGAACCATTAGATTGAATGGAGTGAGGGGAATTATCTATAAAATATCTAGTAGTAATAATAGATAAATAGATCTGAATAGAGATCATATTAATGATCAGATTTTCATAGGAAGAAGAAGGTTTTGTTTCAAAAATTAGTCTAGAAGAATGAAGAATTGGAGTTATTAAAGATATTTCAAAATTTTAAGAGTGTGTTTTTTTGTGCCTACAACAAAGCGAGTGTGTTATAGAGATATTATTTAAATAAGAACGTGTTACCAATTTTTTTTTCATGGTTTGTAAATGAATGACAAAAGGGACTTCAATATAGAATCTATCTACAATGAAGGATTCATTCCATGCAAGTGATGTTGGATAAGAGACCTACATGTACATAATTTGTGAAGGTAATAATTTCCACCGAGAGTGATCTAATGGAGGAACATTCCAGGGAGTAACCCTTAGGAATAAATTATTTGTCCCTAAACCTTATGAGGAAATGATCCTAGGAATATGAATGAACTATCTTGAACCTTTGTAAGAAGTGAGCTTCATTATGATTTTGGTTCATGAAAAAATGGGTATGTATACTACTTGGATATATCCTAGAGAGGGTGAACCATTTAAATAATCATATACATATTTACATTATGCATGCACACATAAATAGATAAATAACCCCCAATAATATTTGGTTAAATTGAATAAAAATTATAAAATAAAGTTTGAGAGTTCCAGATTAATAAATGGAATGTGATATATTTAAAGAAGAAAGAGTTTCAATTGATCATGCATTGCATACCCTAATTCACCCCCTCTTATAATAATCTCATTATAAGTCCCTATTTTTTCATAAATCACCAAGATTAACTTTGAGATCTATATTGGACAAGGAAAAATTTAAGGGTTTAATTTTCTAATCCATCACTAAAACTTAAAAATAGTTCTCAAGAAAGAAGTAAAAATTCTATGTGTTACAGAAACACCTTCTCATGTAACCCATTATTTACATTATTCAATACGTTAATATAGAATCTTAAAAGAATCATATATTAATACAAATAAGTTTTAAATGTAATTATATGAAAATTTACCTTTAGAACATTAGTATAAACTCATATACTCAATATTATTGAGGCATTAATGATTTGGAGAGACTATAGATTTAATTTAAGGATTATTCTAGGCAGAGAATTCATTCTTAAATAATTTTTAAAAATGTTCAAATAATGTGAATGAGTTCAATAAATGTTTAAAATATTTCCTCAATGTTTCAAGGATATTTTACATTACATATGATGTCTAATATAAAATACTATTTTGAAAGTATAAAAATGGTAATGGTTTAAGGAAGGGAGAATTATATTTTTTCAGTAATAAGCTTATGTCATTGAAACATGAAGGTAATTTTAGTAAAGAATGGATTTTTTTCATATGATATAATTTTATATGCCACCCATAAGAGTTTGAGAAAAATTTTGGAGATTCCACATCATGTATTACTGTAATAGAATCAATTCTTAGATTTTAAAGGTTATATGATACCTAATGTATTTTTTACAAATGTTTAAATTTATAGGATTTCAAAATAAATTTAATAATTAAAAGATATTATAGTTTGTATTCACATAATTAAGTAAATTATTTTTGAATCTTAAATTTGAATGAAAAAGACTATATCAAGATTACATGGATCTAAATAAAGGATGTGTATTTTTCATTTTATTTCTCTAATAAAATAAGAGTTTTTTTATTAACTAGGGTTTTTATTAATAAAATAATAGTATTCACATGTTTTTTCATTCATAAAATTAGATAACATGGTTGAAAATAAGATAAGGATAAAAGGTTTTTTTCTAGGATAAAAGTGTTTATCAAGTTATTTTATAAAATATGAGGGAAATAGTTCTCAATACATAAATGGTATATTTTAAAGAATAGTCTTCCACTCCATGTTATCACTCTAAAAACATAGAATAATATGTATGATGTGGATGCAATAGTTTATTTTTTAATATTTCCACTAATGAAAATAAGAGTTATTTCCAAAACCTAAATTAGTTTTTGTATCTTATCATGATATTATGAATAGAATGTAGATTCTATGAGACTAGTGGGATTATTTTTATAGTTTGAGATTTCAAAATATAATAAATAAAATATTATCCCAATAAAAATTAAAATTTAATGGCACTTATCATCTTAAAATATTTTATGGTATGGCAGTAAATAACAAAATCTAAAGAGTTAAATTTAGTTACAATAACAAAGTGAATATCACTTTACATAATGAAGAGTTTAGTTTGTGTTGATAAAAATAAAACTAATATAGAAGTTACATTTTTTACCAAGATGATAAAAATTAAAATTTTTTAAGGGAAAATTTGAAGAATAATTATGATGATAAACTAAGAAAGAGTTAAGTATATAATAGAATTTATTTACATTATAACAGTAGATGCTGGGAGGATAAGGAGTTTGAATACCTTGTTCAAGGATTTTAACACCAGGAGTATGATTCAAAAGGTACATTGTTCCTAACACTTTATTTATTTATATATTTCACTCACTAAATATTTTAGTGGGTGATTTTTATTAAATAGTAACATAAATATGTGGAGGGAATTACATTGAGATGTAATGAGTTTAACACAACACTAAAAGCATTGAAAACATAAGCCCAATCTAGAGGTCTATAGTATATGATATTATTAGATTAGTGATTATGTATGGTTTTGTAATTATTATTAATAAAAAAGTTTAGGAATATAAAATGTATCTTGTTATACACAATTAAATATGTACTTTATTATTCATTCATGTTGGATACATATATTACATGAAGTGAAATCATAATTGACCTCTCAAAGTATAAAATTGATTTCTCCATAATTAATGTTCATCATGGAGTTTTATAGGATGTTATTAAATATTAATTTTACTATGTTTTTGGATTTATATAGAGATACAAAATTTACTCATGAAGCACAAAACAAGTTTTATGTGTTGAGTGACTTTCCAAGTATACTACATGGAGTGTCATATACTATTTATTTGGTATGATTGTGATGAATATTTAATATTAAATCCTTATACCTATGGTTGGAAAGATAATTAGCATGAAAATATTTATACATTGATACCTTTCTTAGGAAATCCTTGAGGATTAGCTATTTTGGGTGTGGTTTGTTATATTTATAATCATTCCATTTGTTAAGGATTTACCAAGATGTGATTTTTCCTCTTATATGGAGAGTATAACATCTAGGCCCTCAATTAAGATAGGATAATAAAATGCATGGAGGTAATTAGATATTGTAGATTTGTTGTCCTTATCTACTTGGATGAGTGGAATATAATTCACTCATCCATTTAGATGAATGACATATAATGTATTCATCAACGTGGTTAGTCTATTCTCAAAGAATCAAGAACTTATAAAAAGGATATATGGTATTGACATAATCCATGTCCCATGTGTAACACCCAAAGAATTTATAAATAGATTTAATATAGAATGCATGAAATACTAAGTCTCTAAAAACAAAACTTTATTATAACTTAACCAATAAACATAAATTTTCCACTTCTATAATTCAAATTTCAAAAAACTAACATACACAGTTGCGTTCAGTAGGATATTTAGAGTCCGATAAGACAAACATAATTTTTGAGGAATAGTAACAGACCCCTTATGAATAGTAATGAATTGTAAATCGGCCAAAAAATATAAACATCACCCATGAATGTATAAATACAATTTAGACATCTTATAAGTGAAAAAATGATCATAGTATAAGTATTGGTATTTTTTATGTCATAAACATTTTAATTAAAAGTTTATGATTAATTTAATAATTTAAAATGGAAATGTATTTTCATAAAATATAATAATAAATTTTTACTTTATTGTATTAGGGTTATAAGATAATTTTATGGGACTTTGATTAATTTTTCAAGGTGTTATCAAATGAGTTATAGTTTTAAAGTTGTTTTTTTGGAATAAATTATGATTTTATTTAAAAATTAAATTAAAAATAATTTAAAAATTATATTAAAAAAATGGATGTTCTTTTTGAATTCTAAACATCAAAAAATGGTTGGGGAGATTTTTTAGGATTTTTATAAAATACTAGAATTATTTTTGAATAGTAAAAATACATTTTTGAGTTTTCGGTATGTTTAATGACATCATAATGATTTAATAACTAATATAAAATGATGGTTGACTTGTGTATAGTAAAATATTACATGAGGTGTCCCAAGTGGCTAATACCATGGGAAAATACTAGGGGCAATCCCATGGTTTTGCAAAAACCACTAATGTGGTGTCCTTTGAAATTAATAAAAAACTCCCACTCATTTACTATAAATACCCACTCATTTTTTTTTTATTTTCGTTCACTCAAAACTCATTATCCTCTATGCATCGATAGGTCTCGTGAAAAAAATTATGTTATGGATTTATATCTTAACAAAATGGTTATTTATGGTCTTGGCATGAGGCCTTGACGATATGGTTATGATGCACGACACATGAATTTTTCTCATTATGAAAATAGTATTGATAGTTCTTGTGGTTATTCAACTAGTAGAATACACATGATTATGTTTTATTTTGGAATTATTTATTCAGATATTGTTCATTCCATAATGTGTTCAAGTTTATTTTTAAATGCACGTGTTTTTAGTTACTCACCATGCCTAATGTTTATTTTTATGATATCTTCCACTGTATTACTTACCCTTACTAAGCATTTGAGCTCACCCCTTTCTTATGTTTCATTTTTTCAGGACATGTAGGATTTTATTTTGATTGAACTATAGGGATAAACTTATAGTTGTGGATGTTCCCAATAAAACTTATATGTTGTATTTCTTTTCATGTTTTAATCTTTAACCTATGTATGTATCTGGTTTTCCAAAACTACTAAACTACTCAGTCCTTCAGAATTTGATTACTTGTAATCATGCCAATGTATTAAAATAATGCATCAACTTTAGGCTTCTGGGGTTGGTGAATTACACAATGGTTACTTCATGCCTTCGAAAAATAGATTATATGATTATTCATACTTGTATATGATACGACTAGTGGACTCTGGTATATAGACACACATTTTTGATGGAGATCACGTCAGATCCCTTTATAGATTGAGTAAAAATTAGGATTTTCTAACAAAAATTCATTTCTAACATTTATTAATTTTGCAATTCATATTTTTTTAACACTAGAAATGCCTATGGGGTGACATTTAGTGGTTCAATATAATGGTATTGAGTTTTACATAACCCGTAGAGATTATTTAAAAGAATTTTATAGTTTATCCAAAAGGGGTTTTGGATGGTTATTCACAAGGTATTTAATATGATGTGATAAATGATTAATTTTATTCTAGATTTCAAAAATTATTTTATAAGGATTTAAATGGAGTTTTTGGAAATGGTTTCACAAGTTATTATATATGATACATTATAAGGTGAATTGACACAAATATATATGAGACTTTAGTGTAAGTGGGATATTTAGGGAGATATACCCTAAATTCCAATGTGTATATGATACATGATAGCCTATATCATGGTTTATGATATATGGATATCATAATGCAAGATATCCATGATTCTAAGTTAAGAAATATTCAGTGGATGTGCATGTTATTTATTATGATATAATCATATAATATTGTACCTCCTTGAAGTGTCATATATCTTGACATGGGAATATCACAATGCATTGAATTTTAATATATGTTTAATTTGGAATGTTATAATTAATAACTCAATCAAACATTAATAGTTAAAATTAAATAAATCTTCCCCAAACAACTATCACTATTACAAACATTTCATAAGATTAAATATATAAGAGTTGTAACAATTTTTGTTTATAATTATTATAACCACTTTCCATTTACTCATACATTATGATTGTATGAGAAAATTCTTGGTAGGATCATAGATTTTCCTTAATGCCTATATAAAGGGTCTAAGTCTAGAGATGGGGTGTTCATTCACGTGATCCTTTCTTGATCTCTCTCAATCAATTATCCCATATATCATTCTCCCTATATCCTCACTTTTCAACCCAATGTATGAGTATACTGTGCTTGTTGGGAGGATGCTGCCTGAGTGTCAGGTGATTCAGATTGATCTATGGATACACCTCGGAGGGAATAGTCCATTGGATATTCCTAGTGATATTAATTAATAACATATTTAAGATAATAATAGTCAACATATTTTATGAAAGTTATATGGTTTATTCATTTATATTTATATTCTTTCAACTTTAATGTATGGTGTTGTAGTATTTTTGGTTTATAATGTCTTTTTCTATGATTAATGTGTTGTTAAATCCATAAACAACCATCATTGATAGTTAAATCCACTATGTACCCTCAAACATCTTGGCTATAAATAATTTTGAACTGACTTCCTTGTGCATTGTGGTGTGATTTTTGGTATTTCATTCCAAAAATACTCCAACTAACTCTATTTTTCTCCAAACTCTATGAAACCAATATACAATGATTAAATGATAATTCTAGAATATTTGAACCTTAATTTTCAACAAAAATGAACTAAAATAAATATAAGGATTTTAATAAAAATATACCCCTCTGAGTTTTTTGATAATATGAACCATCCAAAAACAAAAAATTCAAACACAATTTCATTTCTATAACCCGAATCCTTAGATAATGTATTCAATTATTCACTAATAATTTACTATTATCTCATATGATTCATGATTAGCATGATAAATAATAATTTCATGAAACTATCACCTATGAAAGACCTTTTTGATTTTATGATTTGAAAACATATTTCAATAATTATTTCATAACATCTCTAGACACTACTAATTATTTCAAAAATTCTATAAGCACTACCAATACTCATAAATTTTCAAGATACCACTTTGAAACCACTTATTAATTATAAAATCTAACCTAACTAAAAAATTCACTTGAATAAGGAGTCATTTACTCACCACTACATCTTATTATGAAATTTATCTCCCTTTTTCAACATGGGATGAAACCCCCTTTATCAATAAGAAATAAAACACCCCTCATCATTCTTGAGAGAAAATCCATATCCCCAAATTTGAGTTAAATTTGAGTCATTTCTCTCCCATTGTCAATGAACCCAAAGTGAACATCGTTTAAGTTTACAAAAGAGAAGTAGTAACTTATATGATAAAATAAAGAGGGATAACATAAAATTCCATGAACCACTTGTTTATATACCACTTGTTAAGTGGAATAATTAAACTCCGCTTGTGTAATGATAATCACTTTATGGGACTAGAGATCCTTACTACAATCCTTTATGTGAGTGGAGATAGTTAAACTATAATACCTAACTAATGATTCTCTAAACATTATTTTGGAAGTGAATTTTTCATGGTATCCAAAATTTAGATTTTCTTAGGCACATACTCCAATGTAATCATACCTTATTCTACTTTCCCCTTTATAAAGTCATACTTGACATAAATATTATTTTCCTTAAATTATGGACATCATTGTTTCTAATATTAATAACACATGAGTTAATATATTTTATTTAGATATTATACTTCAACAAAACTCTAATATCCTCAAGTTGTTTATTTATCCATAAGAGTTGTGTGAATGTTTTAGTAGCTAATATATATTCAGATTTTACAGTTCTCAACAAGACATAATATTTCATATTTATTAGCTAATAAATAAAAAAATCTATAAGATAAAATATGCTACCTGAAGTATACTTTCTATAATGCGATGAACCAACCTAATCCACATATATTTATCACAATAAATCCTAATGTGATATTGAATTATAGAACAATCTGAAATCCACCGTGCCTTTTATACACTATATTATCATTTTCACCACTAGAATGTTGGGTTTTTTGAATAAAATTAATACATAATTACTTTAAAATTAGATAAAAAATTTCTAATATTATCATTATTAAGTATAATAGGATCCTAATGATTTTCATATACTGAATCAGATTAACCACCTTTTCATTTTCATCTCTTTGAAACCCCATATAGGTAACATATAGTTCTATCCAAAATTTTGAATCCTACAATTAATATATATATTTTTTAAATATTTAGTATTTTTATATTATGAAATAAATGTTCAATACCTTCATTATATCACCCAAAAACCAAGGAAAAATGTCATCTCAATAATTTATGATATTTTTAAATCTATTATTAGGAATTGATCAAAATTTTTACATTGAGTTTCCTTAAATACTTTATTGATCATGTCATCAACATATAGGAATAAAATAATAATTTGATCATTATTATTTTTAACATAGAATATATGATCAACTCCTCTACATTGGAATCCAAAAGATTTGATCAAACCTATAATACCATGACATTGGTGATTACTTCATCCTATAGAGTTTATTATTTAACTACTACACTTTGTTCTCATTCTCATGAATAAAAAATCATATAGATATTTAATGTATACTTACTCATCAAGAAATCCGTTTAGGAATGTATATTTTATGTCTATTTGGAAAACATCTAACCTCTTTTTCACTATTATAGAATATAATAATTTTATCATTTCTAACGTGTACATTGGAGCAGAGGTCTCATCCACACCAATTACTTCAATTTGGGAATAAAATTTACACATAAATAACGATTTGTTTCATATCACCATGCATTAATCATGGAGAATATTATATAAAAACCATTTGGGTATGATAATATTATGGTCTTCCTTCCACATAATAGTTTTTGAAGTCTAATTATTTTTGATTTGGTCATGCTAAGTATTCACATCCTTGATCCACCTCCCATTTTTTCCAAAATCAAAAAGTGTCCAGCTTTACATGTGATAAGAGTGAATTTTATTGTATATAATTTGTTCTATTTTTATTCATTAGAGTTTTTTGGTCACTGATAATGTTTTCTCCTCAATTATATCCCTAATTCTGAACTTCACTACTATAAAATGGGGTAAGGGAAGCACTACCCCTTTAATAGCGCTTGTGAAAAAGTTTTGATAAAGACCCCCCTTTTATCAACGCTTTCATAAAAGCACAGATAAAGGGTAAATTTCAAAAAAAGACATTAAAAATCATGTATTAATATATAAATATATAAATCTTTTTTATATTGATATAAATATAATATTTATTTTCTAAATATGTTTAAATGAGGATAAACGGGAATCTAAAATTAATGTATAAGATATTTAGTAAGAGAGGCATATAAAATAATTTTAAAAATATTTTTAATTAATAATTTTTTAATTTTTATCGAGTAATAGTAATTTAATAAAAGCTGGAATATAAAAAAATAAAAATTAACAAAATATAAAATATAAGTTTAAAATGGAACTCAAACTTCAAACAACCATAACTTTTGATTCGGGTGTCTGTTTGAGCTCTACAACATATAAAATTGAAGCCTGGGATGAGATTTATGCTCTAGTAACCCAAGGGAACATTTTTTCACATATTTTGAGTCCAAAAAATTCCAACAATTCCACTAAAATAGAGTTTTTAGTCAGGATACCCCAATGTTTTATCATTCAAACGTCTATAACTTCTGATCCATATGTATTTTAGGCTTGTACCACATATCATATCAAAGATCATTTCATGTTCTTCTATTTGACTAGTTTTGGAGTTGAAACAAACTTCTGGATTAGAAGTTATGGTCATTTTAACATTCTATGGGTTTTCAGATACACATATGTGTGTATTTATTGGTAAATATATATATGTGATTGTGCGTGTGTGTGTGTGTTGTATATATGTATGTATATATGATTTATTTATTTATAAACACACATAATAAAACATATTTTATTAATGCATTTAAAACCAATCTTATAAATATATATTAATATACAAATAAATATATAGATAAAAAATTATAACTTAAAATATATAAATATATATTAATATATGAATATATATATATATATATATATTAATATATATTAATATATTTATATTAATATGAGTCTTTAATAATATACAAATAAATATTACTATATATATATATATAAATAAATAGATATATCATTAAATGAAAAAAAAACTAAATGGCTTAGTGGTAAAGGTGCATGTGTGCAAGGGGGAGGTCAGGGGTTTGAGTTCTAGTGGAAGCAGGGTCGCGTGTGTGCGGGGGATAGCACTGTTAATGCTAGGGCATTGCATGGGAAAACTGGAGTATGCAGTGAGAGGGAGGGGCCTCCCCCTAGTGCTGATAAAAGGGGGGAAAGCGCTGATAAAAGCAGGGACAAGTGCTGATAAAAGCTCCCCGGATTATATATTCATTTTATTTTAATTTTTTTCTTATTTTTGATTAAAAATATATCTTGTATTTTAGTAAATTTTTTAAGTTATTTATTGAAACATTGGTATGCATTTTCTTTTAAATAGAAGCCAATACAAATTACACTATCTCTATGTGATTAAAAAATTTTATGGTTATTTTCCTTATTAATAATAAAAATTTTGCTTCCAAAAATTAAAAATCACTTCAATGTTGGATTTTTATTACACCACACATCATATGGTATTGTTTTCTCACCTTGACACAATAGGGCTCTATTTTTGATATGGATCGATGCCAAGAATAATTCTTTCTAAAACTTATCAAGTGGGTTTTTATAAAAAAAATAACACAAACCATGTTGTTGATTATTCAAAACCCTCCTTTAAACTACATTTTTTTTAGTATTTCTTACCATAAGTAATATATTCTTTATCTTGTGAATTTTGATATAATCCTCCGCTTGGATATTTGTGAACTCCATGACATTGTTGGAGTATAATTTCAAAATTCATAGTCCAAGAATCTTATTTTCCAATAATTGATAATATGTAATGAAATTTAACACTTCATATTTATAAGTGATCACCATCCACCATGAATCCTATTATAGACATCCATAAATAGTATATAGTTTCTATTCCCATCAATGTCACTTGGTTATATTGGTCCACAAACATCAACACTCACCGGTTCGAGAAACCATATTGAATTCTTACCTTTAGGATTATAAGTTATACAATGATATTTTCCATTTGAAAATTATCACATGTATGAGTATGTTCAAGTGTAATCTTAAGGATACCATGATCTCTTTTATGTTTTACCAAATCTTTCAAGAAGTTTTAGCTCAAGTGGAAAACACCATTTTTTCGATAACATATTTTTATTTTCCATGGAAATAAAGAACACACCTTCTTCTCCACAAATTAGGTACATATTGTCCTATATATTCTTTCCTTATATCAATATTTCACCATATCTTCCTATAAAAATAAAATTATTCTTATTAAAGTTTATAACATTCCACAAGTCACAAAATTGGATAACACTATGTAAATTGTGGCCAGGTACTTCAGTAGCCAAGATATGTATTTTCATCATGTATTTTATTCTAATTTATTCCTTCCTAGTGCAAATGATCATTAATCCTTCATCATTTTTGAACCTACCAATACATTCCTATAAATATTTTATTCTGGTGACAAGATCCTCATTTTATGCTATATGGGAAGTGCATCAAATTTCAAGGATCCACACTATGGCTTATTTGTTTTTTTAAATAAATCACTCTAATAAGAGAATTCTCATTTCTTTTTTTCCTAACCAATGATTTTGTTAGTGGTTGATGTTTCTCATATTGATATAAAAATTCCTCCTAACATTTTAATGATATGAATCTCTTTTTCATTATTATCATTCTTGATATTTTCTTATTATACTATACTCTACTACATTGAGTTTCATTGGATACATTTATTCACATTATTGATGAGAAATTCATGTCTTTGTTCCCATAACCTTGACAATAAAAATAGTAGACATAAAATATATATTGATTATAATGAATTATACATGCTTATATAAACTTATCTTGTGACTTGTAGTACATTTTTTTGATGGAACACAAATTTTTCATTTGACCAATATTTTTATAATAATATCATTTGATTTATGGTGTATTCTTGTCTATGATCACTATTTATTTGGTGGTTTTTAGGCTTCTACCAAATCAATATTCTTCATGGAGTGGGTACTTTTATTCGAATCAACAATGGTTGAATTTAACTTATGAATAATCCATACACTAGATTAAACTTTTTGAAAACTCAATTATTACTAAATACAATCCCCTATTTTTTAGATCTCTTTACTTTTCTATTATTTTGTATATATTTTAGATAATACAACTCCCTAATATTATAACAATATCTATGAATCATTCTTGATACTTGAGTTTAAAACTCATCTCAATGAATTATCTTTTAATATCTCTAATATCTTTGACCATACCATTCATTATTTTGGTCAAGCCATAAATAATTCAGGCCCACCCTTCTACATTGAGCTTGAGATCAATGGAATTATTATATATATTTTTTGGCTTTTCTAGTTTTAATCTTTTAAATCCCATCCACTAACCATCGTTTCCCCTTTTATTTATTCTATATATAATGTTTGGCTTCACGAGTCACACTATTGGATTTTTTAATTTTACCCCCGAACATCAATCACTTCAAGAGTATCCTCTAACTCCACTTTTAGGTCTATCACACCATTGAGTTTAGAATATTATCTATCATTTTACATAGTTTTTTGTTTTTTATGACAACCAAATTATTCTTTATTAATTTATTTTTAATATTTATTAAACTCCACTTACATTTATTCGATGTTGTTGTAATCCTATGAAATAAATTCACTCTTTTGAAAGAAAATATACTTAGAAATCCACTTTCCTTTCACATTCTTTGAAGATTTATTTATAGGAATATCATATTCATTGTCATCTCAAAATTTATTAGCATAATAAATAGAATAGTTCCAAACCTTTAATAACCAATAGAAAGTTAGTGGAAGTTTCTATTTGAATTTTACTTTTTCTATTTTAGATTTAAGGAACTTAATTACATGACCTCATTGACCTATTTTTCTTTGGTATCATCCTATGTCGAAAGATACTTCAAAATTTTGAAAAACACTTCATGAGATTTATCCTTTTCAAATAGATAATCAGAATTATTACTTGTATCATATTAAATTATATTACCATGAATACTATCCAATGTAACTTTTTTTGGATCCTTTTCCTTAAACACCAAAACCTTTAAATTAGAGTGAGGTGGAAATTTTTCAAAATACACATAAAAATATTAATTTCAGAGGGTTTATTCAAGTCCATGCATGTCATCCACAATCACATTCTATTGATCAAATAATACATAAATGGATTCATTTATGTATAACCTAAAGTATTTTTTTATTTTATTATATGACATGAAATTCAATGTACCATAACTTTTAGTCTTTTTGTTAGATGTTAAAAAATGTTTCCAACATGGAATACACGGATTTAAATGACATAAAATTTGTGTATATTGTGTTGGAAAAAGATTCCCATAACATGTTCATTCATTTTGAGTCATCATCCAAATTAGAGTATAGAAATTTCAAATGTTCCTTCCCAATGATCTTATTTCATGGTTAGTCAAAACAATATATGTCCCTTTAAAATGAATATGGAAGTAATAAAGCATAAAAGAGTGATACATGTAATTTTACTTTGTTTACCCACACTAGGATATATTTGTGGAATAAAATTTCTTGTTCAAAAAAATTCATTGAAAACTCACCATACTTCTATATTTAAAAAATGAATAAGGATTTGATAACCCAATGATATCCTCACTCTAAAATCTCACTAATTTTTATAAAAAAATTCCTTAATCATACATAGACCATGAATTAAATATTCCATCAAGATTGGTGAAAAAATATGCTCCTTATTCATTCACACCATGAACTATATATTATTAAAGAAAGTTGAACCCATTGAAAAATTTTATTTCCAAATATCTCTATAATTATTATCAATATTTATTTACTCTTGAATCTACTATGATCTTAGGTTTTTTGCATGAGAATATATCTATCTAATTCCTCTAATATAATCACGAATTTTTATTATATTTAAGTGTTATTTTGTTCTTAAATTTCATGGATAAATTAAACCATATATCTTCTTCAAATCAAATTCAAAGAATTAATATCCAAATATTAAGTTATATTTAGAAAGTTAGGAAATTAAAAACTAAAAAAATTTCTAAATAACCATAATCAGGGCGTGGTAGTGACCGTCATGATGTAATCTATCATTCCTATAAAATTCATGTAATCAACCCACTATGATCTCTTATTTTTGGGAATTATGAAATTTATAATATATATCTTCATTTAATGTATGACTATGTAACCAAGGCATCATGGTTTAATATCCTTGAACTAGAGAGACAAAAAATTTTCATGGACACCCTTATTATGGTGAATTCCAAACCTTCAATGTGAAAACCATAAAATTGTTGCATGTATGTTTTCCCATAGTACATACTAATCCCTAGATTTATTATTAAATAACAATTTTATAGTGACCACCTTAAATTCACTATGAAAACCACCATCTAGCCACAAATATCATAACACCAAACAATCATGATATGATTTCCTCATTTGTTACAGCCCGCTTTTAGTCCTTCATACTAAAATACCATTAAATTACCTTAATATTTTCTAAAATCCATGATACTTTTCTATAAAGATTCCATGATAATTATAGAATATTTCAATCTATCCTTTTAAATAATAACAACCTAAAAATGCATATGAGGATTTTTTTTCTAACAAGAATAAATTTTATTATGGCTTGGACCTTAAACTTTGGTCCAGGATAGTTTTTATTTATTTTATTTATTTATGTTATTATATTTATATATAGTATGTTTTATTCAGGTAGGAATAATGGAGACGTGTTTAGGAATATATTAGTGAGTACACATATTTACTCCCTACATGCACACCCATGTGCTGTGCTATTCTATTTTTGTAGGTCACATGGAATGTCAATAGAGATGTTATATGTTGTTTTTTTTGGTTTTTACATTTATGATATTTGAAACTAATGTCTATAATTGTTGACAAAAGTGAGTTTCATATGAATTAAATTATCCGCTATCCATTATGTTTTTTATTGCGGTTTTATCATGGGATTATTTATATATATGGGTTTTAATGATATATAGTATGTATATGTGAAATAAATAATTAAAACCCATTATAAAATATCATTCAATATAAAATAAAATACTAAATCAAAATTAATATAAAAAGTACATACCTTTTTCAAATAGATTTATCTTATGTTCATGATGATGACCACTGAATAGTAACCAATCAATTATTGCCTCTAAAGGTGATCCAATGGTAATGAAATCTCCAAAAAAAATTGGAAAGACCTTCTTTGTTTCCACAGGAATGTTATTACTGCCTTGATTAAGGAATAAATATAGAATAAAAGATATTTAAACATGCATATCATATAATAATGTGTCTAAAAATTAATTAATGAGTGCCTTTTATAGAACTAATTCATAAATGAAGACGTCTATTTGAGTTTGATCATTTCAAAAATTATTAAAAAAATCCTGGAATATAACCTATACATTTGTAATATAGTATTAATTAATATAATTTAATAATTTAAATCTATAATGATAAAAAATAAGTTATAATTTAATAAATACATCATCTAATGACTTCTAAGATGATGAAAATTATAGTTCACGTGGAATACATAAAAATATAGTATCTGTAAAATATCATATCACACACACACACACACACACATAGATATCTTCCTATATTCCATATCATATAATATGATATATCCCATACCATTTCTTATAATATTATACTTTAGTTCATTTATTTCAATCTCACACTTGTGCTAAAATAACATAGTTATTTGGTACATTTCAAAATAACTTAATGAATTATATTCAAACCTTTTTGGATAAACTATCATATAGACTATATTATTTTATAAATGAAGCACCCATATGTGTTTGGATATATTTTATTTTCAATAATTTTCAATATGTGCGTCATGGATATGGATGATTGAGTGAGAATCCACCCAGAAAGAGGATAAAGATGCTTCCTAGGAATTTGTTTATTGAAAATTGTTACATCAGATGATTTTTGTGCTGGTTTATATTCCATGGAAGGTTATGAATTATTAATTATAGTCTATAATATTTATAATAAGTCATAATAAGTTGGAATACGATATGACTCTTAAACTATTCTGGGTAGCTTGTGTGTGAAACCTTGCATCGTCACATGTTGTGAAAAAAGAATAAATTTTATTTTCTGTTATCAGAAGTTTTTTAGGGGAAAATAGAATTTTCTCCCATGATATGATCTTGGATAATTTTTCTAACCACTCCATTGGTCCTGAAATAGGGTGGTTTCCCTAGGACATGATTTTTTTTTGTAAATCCATGTTGTTAGAATATTTACAGAATATTAAATATATAGTATTTAATAAATTAAAAATTAGTTATTATCGAATGTTCATTTAGTTTTATCATTTTAAAAAATTATAATATTAAGATTCCATCTCCATGTTTGGGTCTAAAATATGGTGTTTTTTTCTAGGTGATGTATAAACTTTTGTAAGGAACTATGGTCAAGCATTAACCCATTTTCTTTTCATTTTCTTTTTCTTTTTTTCGTTCCCTTTTAATTTTTTTCTTTTTTTCTTCATCTTTATTTTCCCTATTTATATATGTGTCTAAACTATGGGATTACACCATTTGGGTCTTTAGATAAGATAGGGAGAGGGATAGAGGAGGGAGATCAAGGAAGAGGAAACACCTGAGGAACTCGTTCGAAGGTAGATTGAGGCTCGACGAGTGTGTGGCATAGATTCAGAACGAGGATTCAACAGTTTCCACCAAGAGGTAGAAACATTTTGTGTTTTTCATTATAAATCCACATAGAATAGTTTTTTATATTTTTAATGTCTTTAATAGGTTGGTGGGGACCTCATGGGGATCTTTATAAGGATTTGGGTGTGAAATTGGGCGTTTTGGCTGTTTTTTGGGGTTTCATATTCAGAAAAACCCATTTACATAGTGTTCCATTTAGGGAACACATGCCGTGTTTTATTATTTTTAAGATAAGATGAATTTTTTGGGACTGCACACCATGTAGATGGGTGTACATGCCGTGAACTGTACTTTTGGGGGTGTGGATGAGTTCTCGACCTGACACCCCGTGTGGGGATATGTGGTCGTGTAGGGTACATAACCAAACCCCATGTGGGATTAACACCATGTAGGAATACCTTGAAAAGTGGAAAACATATTAATTCCATTATTAGTACATGGATATGTAACCAATGTGGGATTATATGTTGTGTACCAGGGGAACACATTGTGTACTCGGGAGGGGTATATGCCGAATGGATGCTGAGGTACAAGGGAAGGTACCCATGTTGGGGTACATACCATGTATAGGTTTTACATGAATTCTAATTTGGAAAATTACCCAATTATAATAAGGAACAAGTACATGGAGGACCCATGGGGGTACATACTGTGAACCCTGATTACGCCCTATACGCTTTTCCTGCTTTGGTCATTTTTCTTGTGTTCAACCTCATGTCATAATTAGACTTGTGAGAAGTACATTTTGAGTATTTTTCCACATAGGTCATGATAGTGGAATATTTTCAATATTTTGAGTCCTTATCGATGGTGTTTTTAATATAATATTTCAATGGGGGGATTTATTCATGGTTTGGTTTTAGAATCCTCTAGTGGATTATGTTGTGAGCTGTGAGGCCATGGTGTGGGATGAGAGCTCAATGACTAGTCAGGATCAAGTGGGATATGAAGTTATATTTTAGGTTATTTTGGAAGGATCCTATAAGGTGGGATCTATTAGTATCTCTTATTAGATCATTTTCACATATATTTATGGACTAGTTGCTCAAGTTTAGAACAGTTGATGTTTAGTTCTTTGGTTTTAGGTGACCACAGCTATTGGAGCCCTTAGTTTGGGTTAACACTAAGGTATGGTGGTTATAGATGAGTGTTTTTGAGCAATTGGGATGATTCCAAGGGAATATTGAGGATATAATTTTGATCTGGTTACTAATAAATTGATCAATTGTTTTCATATTCATCAGTTTAGAATTCCAGTATGGCATGGTTTGGATTTTTCCGAGGAGCTATTGTTGGGTCCAAATTCTATGGTGGTCACAACGACTGTTGTAAAACCCCTTTTTGGTGTGATTTCTATTTTTGATGCATTTTTTTATTTTTTTGACCAAGGATTAGTTGGAGGCCATTGAGGTCTATTTGGGTTATTTTTGCACCCGGAAAGACCCATGATTTTGAATGATCTAGAGGAACCCCTTATAGGGTGTCATACACTTAATGTGGACTTCAATATATTTTTATATATTTGGATTTGTGTGGCCTAGGAGATTGGGTATGTCAATACGGCCTCTAGTTGGATGTTGATTTGTGCAGTGACCCCAAGGACCGTGGGAGACTAGAGTTTTTTTTCCTAGAGGTTCATCATTGAGAGGCCATAGTGGATGCTTTCTAGGATGATAAGATTCAAGGTTTTGAGAGAGGCCCCATGATTTTTTTGTTGATATTGGATAAGAACTACTAGTTTAGAAATTAGGATGATGGGTTTGAGGTTGGATCATCCCATGTTTGGTTAGCCTTTGTCCACAATATTTTAGATATTTTTAGCTCAGGACTTTTATTTGAGGAGGAGACACTTAGGATAAGTTAGGTCAAGAATTGGCATTATGTTTTGACATGGTTCTTTCATCCTTTAGATGTTTTTGGTTAGATGGAATTAGGGGGATCATGGGAAATCAAGATGAGTGAAATCCCCTATATTTGAGTGTGAACCTTGGCTAGAGTGGATTTCGTCTCGTGAGGTACGAAGGTACTCACAAAGTGGTTTTTTGTATCTTGGTTTATGAGTACACTCGAGGATATTAATGCTATGTGATCTTGGGTTATGGTATGGAGCCCAACAATTTTTGGGTTAATAGATGGTTCCCTATTCAATCTATAATAATTTTAGAAAAGAATTATTCTCTATTTGTGTTAATGTAAATGTTCTTATATATAGTTCAGGTCATGCTATTAGAGTCCTAGAGCTAGATAGATGTGCTTTGTCATATGAATTCATATGGTTATGCCCTAGGGTCCAAAATTTATTCGTTTTTTATATCTTAGAGATCCTTTGTAGATATGTAGAATTCATTTATTTTCATGTGTCTGGATGATCCATGTTCTATAAATACTCTAGCACGGGTTATAGTGAGGTTTGATATAACTTAGGTGTTAGACTAAAACCCATGAGTGTATGTCTTCTTATTTTTATTTTTATTCATTATTTTGTGAATTTGTTTCTTAAATATGGTTGATATTAATTTTTACTACACTAGGAATATCATGTGTGCATACACATTTATGATAGAAAATTATAGGTTCACCATTGGGGGTGGAATACTAAGATTCATTTCTCAACCCATGTATGTTCACCTTGATGTGTGTGCATACTTGATGTTTATTTTCAGGTTGGAGCACAGGTTGTGCAGTGCATGGGGCCGAGGCCCAATGTTTCTTGATCGAGATGAGCCAACTGCCTGGTGTCTCAAGATCAGGCTAGTGTAGCTTAAGTATCGTGGAGACAAGGTATTTGTTTTGTATTGGTATTGGTATTAGATACTACTATATATATTTTTCAATTATTTATTTTTTATTTGTGGTAAGTCCATTAGAAACCGACTATTGTGTATTGTGCATGATTTGAGTATGTATTACTATATACCACATTATTTTTATTATAAAATGATCCTATTTTAGTTACTTATTTTTCATACTATAATGTTTATGAATGTGGATATTTTGGTTATTTTCTTCTTCTATTACACTCATAATAGAGGGTGTAGTATCTCCATGATATAATTTAGACCCTCCCCACTAGTTGACAACCTCTTGCATTTAAGGAGGCATGCTTGAGGCCTTGTGGTTATCCTAATAAAGTGATGTGTTAGGTCTACCTAGGATAGTTCATTACAAAATATTATTATAACTATCTAGTTTTATGATTTGGGGAGTTGGTAGGAAGGAGGTCTAATAATTTTTTATACCTTGTGAGGGATATCTAATAAGTGTATCATAAACACCTGTGCCGATAGTAATTACAAGTTCTTAGGGAATGGGATTTCTATTATTGGATTCCATTTTTACAATTTTGTGATTTCACCTAATGTGATGCACTTTTATTTATGGATTTACTATTTATTATAGTTTTTAGACCTTGGGATGAGGGTAAGATGATAGTGTTCAGGCATTATTCTAGGAATGTGGGATTCACATGACATATTCCTATCTGTGGTTTTTATACAGATGATGAAGATTTATTTTATAAATTGTGAGAAATTTCTCATATGAAATTTTCTCATATATTTACTTGGTGACATTTTAATCAACTGATCCGCATGTATATATTTTTTTATGATGATGGGTCACATGGATCTTATTATGAGATGTTTTCTTGGGATAGAGATATAGTCCCTTCATCAAGGGATTCATGAAGACCCTTTGGGTTGCTAATGGGATTCAAATGCCCTATTGGTGGCTTAATGAGAGAAAGTATGAATGAGGGATCCTTGGATTAGGATCAATTTTACTATAGGTGGTGGTCCCATGATGTCCCAGGTTCATTTTTCTTAGGAGGGATCTATTATAACCACATGTTACCTACCAAGTCTTGTGGTGGGGCATGTGTTCCTACTACCACTAATATCTTGGTTGGGGATGGATATTCTTACTTAGTGGGACCATTGAGGTATGACATTACTATGGTGTGGTTAGGCATGAGGATGTCTATTTTTTTATAAGTGGAGAACCATGAGTGCTGCCTGTCTCATAGATAGATTAAGAGGGCCAGTTTGGTTGGACCCTTGACACTGCCCATTTTTTGTTGAACTTTAAGTGTCACAATGAAATAATGGTTGCATTTTTGTGGGTTTAAATAAATTTTATAATGGAGTATGGTCATTTGATTTATCTTGGAATGAGGGATACACCTCAATTTTGAATTGGGGTTTTGAGGGTTCTTCAATTTTCTTTAATTGACCAGTGTAAGGATCATGGTAAGTGGTTTTAGGTGCATTTTCCTAGATTTATTTGGACCTGGATTGTGTGATTGTGATACTTTTGTAACTTTTAGAGTTGTTTAAGTAAATACTTATGGTTAAGAGTTTACTATACACTATTAGAGGTTTCAATAATTGTTTAAGTGGTTTTTTGAGTGTGGTGGTTTTTGTTCCTATTGGGATGGAAATCAACATTGGTTGTTCTGGGTTTTTGGGATAGTGCTCAGGTGTGAGAAGTTTGGCCATGTCTATCCACTATGTTTAATGATGGACATAGCATGGTACATGTGTTTTTTCATATGAAATTTTTGGAACTGATGACGATACTCTTGTGGTGGGCAGCATCTGATCACTCACAGTTGAATGTCTCTCATAATGTGAGAGAATTGTAGATATTGTTAGAATGTTCATTGTATTGTCAAGATATAATTGATTATGATGGTTATTAGAGGATATAATTATTTATAGTTAACCACAAAGTCTTCTTGAGGATGAGAATCATTTTTTGTTGGGAGTGTGTGATGCCTCACATCATCACGAGTTGTGAAAATTAGTGAAAATTTGATTTTTTTTGAGGAAGTGATTAATGAAAAAATTGTAATTTCTCTTATGAAATGATCTTAGATAATTTTTCTAACAACTATATTATTATAGAATTGGGGTTTTCCCCAAGAAAAAAGTTTATTGGAAATTTAATCCATTCAAATTTTTGATAGAATATTTACTATTTAATATTTAATCAATTAAATATTAATTTATTTGCATGAGTTTGTTTGATGATATCATTTAAATGGAATGTATGATTGAGATTATATCTACATGGTTAAGTATGTAATGGGGTTTTTATCTTAGGTGAGTCATAACCTTTTTTCTGGCTGTGGGGCTAGGCCCAAGCCCCTTTTCTTTTTCTTTTTCGTTTTTCTTCCCTTTTCAGTTATTTGTTATTTATTTTCACCTTTGTTTTCCTTGTATTCCGCATTGTATTCCCCCTTTGGGGTATTCATACAAGATAGGTAAAGGGATAAAAGGGAGAGAGGGAGGAAGAGGAACCACTCGGGGAGCTCGTCTATATTTTTATTGAGGCTCAACGGGTGCATGGCGTGGATCCTGTGAAAATATTCATTGGTTTCCACCTAGAGGTAGTCATATGTTATGTTTTAACTATAAATCATCTTATAGTAGTTTTTTATGTTTTTTAAAAAATTTATGGGTTCTTAGGGACACCATGTAGGTATATCTTTGTCTTTTATGGATAAATTAGGTGTTTCAGGCTGTTTTGAGGTTTTTTTCATTTAGGAAAACCCATGTACAAGGAATATGGTTCAGAGAACACATTATTTGTGTTATTAATATTTGGGGAAGATGAGTTTTTAGAACTACAAACCTTATACTTGGGAGTATAATCCATCAAGTATTCTTTAGTGGTGTGATTGAGTTCTCATCCAGACACCCTGTTAGTGGTTACATAACTATGTAGGGTACACCAGCATAACTCAAGTGGGATGCATGCTATATAGGAATATAGGACCAAGAATAAAAAAATCTATTTCCATATGTGGTTCTTATCAAGGAACCCAATGTGTAATCACACACGCAATACTAGAGGAACACATAGTTTATTTGGTAAGGGTACAAGCCAAGTAGAGGATGAGGAACACATGAAGGTACCCATATGGGGGTACATACCATGTGCTTTGGAAAAGTAAAATAGTGGCATGAGGAACATGTTTATGGGGGAAGCATGGGGTTACACACTATATAACCCAAGAAAACGCCCTGTACTTTTACTGTCTTGATCCATTTTTCATATTTTAACCTTTGAGTCAGAATTGGACTCATGGGTAGTCAATTCTCAATATTGTTTCATGCAAATCATGATGGTGGAATCCTTTCAGAGTTTAGAGGCTCTATGAATGGTGTTTATACTATGAGAGTTTTGTTAGAGGATCTCTTCAAGGTTTAGTTTTATAATCCTCCAGTGGGTTGGGTTATGAGATATGAGGCTTGGGTGAGGGTTGATATCTCAGTGATCATCTAGGCTCGAGTGGTCATGGAGATTGGTTTGAGTTTTTTTAGACAGATCCTAAAAGGAGGGATATATTAGTATCTCTTAGGATATTTTTTTTGTCCCTACATTTCAAGACTGGTTTCTCAAGGTTAGAGTTGTTGGTATTTAGCTCTTGGGTTTGAGGAGACCAGATCCATTAGAGACCTTGTGCTGGGTTGATGTAGTAGGATGGAGGTTACGACTGGGTACTTTTGATATTCTAAGATGAGTTTGAGGGACTCTTGATGAATCCAATATGGTATGGTTACTAATCAAGAGATCAGTGGTTGTTATAGGTATAAAATGAGAATGCATATATGGCACCGTTTATATTGTACTAAGAATCCCTTGTAGGGTTCTTCTTATGAGGTGGTCATGGGGACTCTTTTTAATTATCTTATAGGGTTTCTCTCACTTATTAATGCCCCTTTGGGTGTGTTTTTTATCATGTATATGTTAGAGTCCACTAATGTCCATTTCAACTGTTTCCTCATTGGGTGTGTTTTCATGAGCTAGAGGAACCCCTCGTAGGGTTTCATTATATTATAGTGGAATTCAAACTATTTATAGATATTTGGATGGGAATTTACTGAGATCATGGGTATAATAGGTGATTACCTAGTTTTAAATATCTTTATTATGTGACCCTAGGGACCGTGGGATCTTAGAGTTTTGTTTTGGACCATAGGTTGGTCTTTGAGATCCCATGGTGGATACTTTTTTAGATATTGAGATCCAAGGTGATGATAGAGGACCCATGATTTTTTGGATGAGATTTTATCAACACTTATAGATTAGTTTTTGGATGGTGAGTTCGAGGTTGGATCATCCCATATTCGGTTATCATTTTTCCATGACATTTGAGATAGTTTATGTTCAGGATTTTAGTTTGAGGAGGATACCCTTAGGATATATTGGATTTGGAATAGGCCCTATGTTTTGATATAGTTCTCTCATATGGTTTATGGTTGTGGTTAGATGGGTTAGGGAGCTAATGGGTGATTTTTATGAGTGAAACCCCATCTAGTTGAGTGTTTACCCTAACAAAATTATCTGTAGTCTTGTGAGGTTTTGAGTCACTCACGAAGTTCTTGTTTTGTATTGTGATCATTGAGTGCTCCTGGTTCCATGGATATTGTGCACTCCTTGGTTATGTTATGGATCCCACCCATTTTTTTTATTATAGTAGGTTCCCAATTCATTCTATAGAACTTTCAAGACTAAAATGTTTTCTAGTTGTGCCAACCTAAATGTTCCTTTAGCCAGTTTAGGTCCTTCTATTAGAGTCATAGATCCTGATAGATTCTTTTTTCATGTGGACACCTAGGGTTACACTCTATGGTATATCATTCATTTCGTTTTCTTTATATTTCTTGGCGATCTTGTATAGATTTTACATAAGCACCGGTTTTCATGTGTTTGGGTAACACATGTGTGAAAATCTTATGGCGTGGGCTATAAAGGGGATAGATTTACCTTAGGTGTTAAACTAGAACTTGTGGTTGAATCTATTATGGTTTTTACCCCTTATTTTATATAGTTTTTTCTTTATGTCAACTGTTATTAGTTTTGATTAGATTAGTCAAATCATGTGTGAATTCACTTTTTATAATAGTATATTATAGGTTCACCATTGGGGTTCACCAACTACGATTTATTTCTCACCCCATGTACTTGAAACTTAGTGTGTGTATAGAATTGATTTATTCGTTCAGGTTATAGCACAGGTTGTGTTGTGGATGGGGTCATAGACCATTGTTTCTTGATCGAGTGAAGGGCTAGTTCATCTCGAGCATTGTTGAGACCATGTATGTGGTTAGACTTGATGTTGGTAGTAGATGTAATGACCCAAAATTCATGAATGGTATTTTTATTTACTCTTGAACGATTTAATAGAGATGTTAACAGTTTTTGCAGAAAGAAGTGTCGATGGATTCATCCAGTAGGCTCGAACATTATAAAGCCCACTTATTAGATCTTGGGAAGGAGGTGACATATTTGGGCTTCGCTTTGGACCAAGCCCAAGCCGAACTCCAGCGTGTCAAGCTTGAACAGAACCTCCTGCGGGAGAAGTTCAAGTTAATGGAGATTACTACTAGGGCAATTCTATTTGAGCCTCCCTCAAATTCTCTCACCATAACACACCTTACACTTTGGTCATCTGCTGGTGTTATAAGGGGCTATGTAACGAGACCATAACAGCCTTGTGTAATCCTTTGATTTAAATAAAAAATGTGATTTTCTCTTATGATGAAGTTTGTGAATTTTCAAATGTCTGGATAAATATAGTATGCATATTTTTGATGAATTCTAGAAATAAGATATTTGAAAATATTTATGTAAACCTTAAATAATTAATTATGTGTAATTATTTTAAAAAAATGGTCTTCTACAAGTATGTTCAGTACTAAATTTCGAGTTTAATAAGATCAACTTAATTTTTGATGAATAATAAATTATGAATAGTGATTTTACGCTTAGGATTAGTAATGTGACCAAATGGATTAGTAATCTCACTTAAAGAAAGTATTAATATAATATAGGCACCATGATTAAGTAATGTGATTCCATAAAATAGGTAAATAACTATTTCAGAAATTATTATTCAAGTATTAGTTTTTTCGGGTGAATAGTGTTTTTAATTAAAAATTAAAGTAAAAATATTTAGAAAATTATTTTTATAAAATGGATTTCATTTTTGAACTCAGTGCATCGATATTATGTTAAGGTAATTTTTGGAGATTTTTGTGAAAAAATGAATTTTCGGTGAATAGTGTATTTATTTAAAAATAAAATTAAAAATATTTAGAAAGTTATTTTTATAAAATGGAGTTTATTTTTGAAATTAGAGCACTGATATTTGGTTAATGTGAAATTTTGGGATTTTTCTGAGAAAGTTGAATTTTCGATGAATAGTGAAAATACAGTTTTAGGGTTTCAGTATGTTTAATGACATCATGACTGCATCATGATGATGTCATGAGATTTTTTAAGAGATGGCCGACTAAAGGGGATGAATTATTGTATAAGGTGTCCCAAGTGGCTAATACCATGGGAAAATACCATGGGAAAGCCCATGGGTTTTCCAATACCACCAATGAGGTGTCCCTTGGCCATTAATGCCTTGTCCCCTCACTTTCCCTATAAATACCCACCCTTTCCTCCTTTAGTTTTCACTCCAAACTCTCCCCTAACGAAGCTCTAGTCTCATTACCTCCCATAGGGTCCTCCCAAGGTGCCCCCAAGACCTCAAGGTCTCAACCTTTGAGTTTTAAGAGTTACGTTTTAAGGTAAGGGATCCGACCTCTCTCTTTCTTTTCAAGTAATCTATTTTTGTCAATTCTTTTCTACTCCATGTTCTTATGTTGAATGATGTTCTTTAATATTCCTCTTAATTCCCTTTTCATGTTCATATGACGATAGATCCCCTCTTACTCTCATCATTTCTATTTATGAATGTTTAAGTGGCGCCATTAGGCTGCCGAATTTTTTTTAAGAGAAATCTTATTTTTTTTCTTCCTTTCATGTTCTTCATTTCAAATGGTATATCATTAAAATTTCATTACCATGTTCTTAAATCCTTTATATTCCGTTCCCCTACTATTTTATGTATCATTTATGAGTGGGTGACCCATGTCCCCTCTCTTTTCAATGTTTTATAAAACCCTATATCATAGCCATTATGCTGCAGAATTTTCGTCTCAAAATGTCTTTCTCTTTTTCTCAAATTATTTTATATTATTAAGTAAATACTCAAAGATATTTCTTCTACAGGGGTATTCACATATATATCAAAATGTTTTATTTTAATTCTGGTATTTACATACATGAGACCCGCTTTCCTTTTTCTGTGGGTTTAAAGTGACATAAAGATCACATCTTTAAAGAATTTTTTAAAATGTGATGACTATGAAATGAAACCCATTTATTTTATGACATATGGGTTGTTTATGAAATGTTTTATGATGATATATGTGGCTCACATGATAATAAAGACAAATTTAAGGTTTCACCCTGATAGCACTCCAATGCATTGGGTAAAGACTTAATATCTAAAGATGACCATTTTTAACGACGCCTTGGTGTATAACCTTGGTAATTTTTAATGACACCTTGGGGATGGACCATGGTGAAATGGAAATTATTGTCTAAGTTAAATATTGTAGCCATATCTTCAAGTTATAAAATACGTTATTTTTATTATGATATGCCTCATGATTTCTTTCTCATGCCTTAATGTTCTTTTTTATGACTTTATTGATCTATCTCAAGTTCACATGTTAAATGTTTCCCCTTGTTTTCCTTACTGGGCCTTCTGCTCACCATTTCTTTTGATGTATATCCCCAGGTTATGAGATGCAGAAATGAACCTAGGATGAGCATAAGGAGAAGTATTTCAAGTGTTTAAGAAGAATGTTTTATGTTTTCATGTTTTATGTCCCTGGTTTCCAAGACACAAAACCTTAAAGATCCTCGGTTTTGTATAATGTAATGAAAGTTTATGTGATAAAAAGGTGGGATGATATAGTTGGTATCAAAGGTCGGTTTAGTTATTTTTGGAAATTAGGCTATGAAAACTTTAGGAAGAACCCTATAGAAAAGTTTAAATATATGAAATCTTCCTCGTATTTTGGTGAGTATTGAGTTAGTGGTTTATCAAATAAATACATCCCTGTCTGGATATGAGTAGGTAGAGGCGGCTCTGACATAGATGTACATAGGGGTAAAACCTAAAAACACTTATTTGAGCTAGACTCGAACGGGAACTGGTGCACGATAACGGGCCTTGCTGCACTCTTGGTTACGACACTCCCGGGGGATATGTTTGGTTAATCATAAGCTTTTTATGAATCATTATTAAGGAATTATAGAGAAATATAATTGTTTAAGAATGAAGTTTTAAGACATAGAATTCTCTATAGTTAAAAGATTAATAAATGATACAAGTTTCTCACTAAGATTTTATTCTTTTAGAAAATGGCGGCCAATAAGAGGAACCATACAAATAGTGACCGAAATGGACCATGCTCTGATGGCCCTCTAATGGAAGCGAGAATGGAAACATTCATACTAATGATAAACCAACTGACTCAAGTTATTATTAATAACTTGAATCAAGATGAGAGGCCGATCTCACCATGAAGGAAACAACTTTCTATCGACTCCTTCATGCATCAACAACCACCAAAATTCTGTGGATCTACTGACCCATTGGTTGTGGAACAATGGATAAGCTCCATTGAAAAGATCTTTTCTGTACTTCATTGTTCGGAACAAGAAAAATTCACCCTTGTTGTTTACCTCCTAGAGGGGGAAGCTGATCAGTGGTGGTCACTGATCAAAAACACGAAGCCAAGAGGATAAATGGAAGCCTTGGAGTGGGAAGAGTTCATGGGAATATTCTTCAATAATTATTTCCCTCCTTGGATGAGAATGAGAATGGAGAAAGAATTTCTCGACCTGAAGCAGAAGGATAATGAATCTGTTGGAATCTACGAGATGAACTTCACAAGGCTTTCCCGTTATACCTCAAGCTTTGTCATGGACCCTAATGGGAAGGTTGATAGATGTTTGGTGGACTATGACGTCATCTACAGAAGAATCTATCCAACAGGGACTATGATAGCTACGAATAAATAGTTCAAAGTGCTATGAAAGTCGAACTGGAGTTTGGTGAGGCACAGTGGTCTCACAAATATAATGAGAAGAAGAGAACTCTAGAACCAAGCCTGGGAAGAAGCTTTCATCAGGGAAGAGGTGGAAAGAAAATGCAACATACCACATGCAATAAATGTGGGAAGAAGCATTTGGGGCACTGCTTGATCGGAAGTGTCAAGTGCTAAAAGTGTGGAAAAGGTGTCCATATTTCTCGGAATTGTCATAGTGAGGTGAAACCTCCACTTCCCAACACTGAAAACAGGGGAAAGATGGTTATGGCCCTACCCAAAGTCCAATGCTTCAAGTGTGGACAGCTTTGACACTTTTCTAATCACTGTCCAAATCCAGGGGCAATGGAGGGGAATCACCATCAACCTCAACAAAGGCCAGGGGAGCAAGGTCGTGCATTTACTATCACAAAAACTAAAGTTGAAGCTCCGAATAATGTGGTAGCAGGTACTCTTGTTGTCCTATCAAAACTAGCATGTACTTTTTTTTGATTCTGGTTCTATGCATTCTTTTATTTCCTCCATGTTTGCAAAGAATTGATAATCAGTCCCCGAACTGCTTGTCAGTCAAGACTCCAAGTGAGATTATCCATGCATCAAATATGTTTAGAGACTCTAGTGTTTACTTTAGTGAGCACAATCTTATTACAAATCTAGTAGTCATTCCCATGTTGGAATTCGACGTTATACTAGGGATGGACTGTCTCTCAAGGTATAATGCTAAGATCAAATGAAGAGGTAAGGAAATTTCTGTAGTCTTTAATGAATGACCTACAATTATCTTCCGAGGAGAGATATCCTGACCCGATCCTTGTCTAGAGGAACCTTCTATAGCCTTATTTATGGAGTTAATTGGAGAGGATGAAGAAGGAAAAGGGAGTATACTAATAGAAGATGTTCCGATTGTTCAGGAATACATGGACCTACTTCCTGAGGAGTTACCTGGACCTCCCCTAGAAAGAGAGGTAGAGTTCTCCATTGAACTCGTACCTGGATCTCAACCGATATTAAATACCCTGTATATAATTGCAAATGTGGAGCTATAAGAGTTAAAGAAACAGCTCCAAGACTTATTGGAGAAAGGGTTTATCCGACCGAGTGTGTCTCCTTGGGGAGCACCAGTTCTCATTGTGAAGAAGAAGGATGGATCAATGTGGCGATGCATTGATTATAGAGAACTGAACGAGATCACATTGAAGAACAAATACCCTCTTCCAAGAATTAATGATATATTTGACCAACATCGTGGGGCTCAATTCTTCTCCAAGATTGATCTTCGATCTGGTTATCATCAATTGAGGGTGAAGAATGGAGATATTCCAAAGACAGCATTCCGATCCAGATATGGGCATTATGAGTTTACTGTTATGCCCTTCATCTTGACTAATGCTCTGGCTATTTTCATGAATTTGATGAATATAGTCTTTAAGGACTACCTTGATAACATTGTGGTAGTTTTTATTGAGGATATTTTGATATATCCAAAAAGCCGTGAGGAGCATGAAGATCATCTGAGGGTCATTTTGCTAACTCTACGGAAGGAGAGGATCTTTGGAATGTTCAGCAAGTGTGAGTTTTGGTTACAACAAGTGTATTTCTTGGGACACATAGTAACCAATGATGAAATCTCAGTTGACCCTGCAAAGACAATGGTTGTGGAAGAGTGGATTCAACCCACAATAGTAATTGAGATTCATAGTTTCCCTGGTTTAGCAGGATATTATAGGAGGTTTATGAAAAACTTTTCACCGATTTCTAATCCACTAACCAAGTTGACTCGAAAAGGGGTTAAATTCATCTGGACAAAGGAATGTGAGGAAAGTTTCCAGGATCTAAAGAAGAGATTGGTTACTGCACTTGTGTTAACACTACCCTCTATCAGAGAAAGATTTGTTATTTTTAGTGATGCATCTCTAAAAGGGCTTGGGTGCGTCCTCATGCAAAATGACAATGTCATTACTTATGCATCTCGACAGTTGAAGATTCATGAGCAGAATTATCCTACGCATGATCTAGAGCTAGCAGCAGTTGTTTTTTCTCTAATGATATGGAGGCACTATCTTTATGTGGAGAAATGTGATATATACACCGACCACCAAAGTTTAAAGTATATTTTCACGCAAAAATAATTGAACATGAGACAAAGGAGATGGATGGAGCTTATTAAAGACTATGATTGTTCAATTCATTATCACCCTAGAAGAGCAAACAATGTTGTGGATGCATTAAGTAGGAAAGACTCTGTGTATCTGAAAACAATGAGGATCCTAGGAGATCCCTTGATTTAGGATCAAGTGAAGCTGGACATGAGAATTGTAAGGGAAGGTACATCATCAACCCTATCCCAAATTATTTCTCAACCTTCATTACTAGAGAGGATCATGAAGGCTCAAAAGGAAGATCTTTTTTTGTGGGAGAAGTTTGAGGCTATAAAGGATGGGAAGTTTCCTGATTTCAATATTGATCAAGAAGGTGTACTGAAATTTCATACAAGACTATGTGTCCCATATATTCCGGAGATAAAGAAAGAACTGATGGATGAAGCTCATAGATCTACCTTCTCTATACATCCGAGAAGCACTAAAATGTATAGAGACCATCGTGATCATTATTGGTGGGATAACATGAAGAGGGAGATTTTTGATTACATTACAAGGTGCTTGGTGTGTCAACAAGTAAAGGCAAAATGACAACTTCCTAAGGGGGTATTACAACCGCTACCCATACCAGCATGGAATTGGGACAATATCATTATGGACTTTGTCACTGGTCTCTGAAAACAACCAAAGGAAACATTGTGATATGGGTTATTGTGGACCGTCTCACCAAGACTACCCATTTTATCTCCATTCGGGAAGATTTATCTTTGGATCATCTTGCCAAGATATATGTGAAAGAAGTGGTAAGTTTGCATGGGGTACCACTATCCATCGTATCTTATCGTGATCCAAGATTCACATCAAAATTATGGAGAAGTCTTCAACATGATCTGAATACTGAATTGAATTTTAGTACGGCCTATTATCCTCAAACTGATGGCCAATCAGAAAGGACTATTCAGACACTTGAGGACATGTTGAGATTATTCTCAATGGAATTTAAAGGTGGATGGGATCAACACCTCCCATTAGTTGAGTTTTCATACAACAACAGCTTCCATTCGAGTATTCAAATGGCACCCTATGAAGCTCTATATGGAAAGTGATGTAGAACTCCTACTTTTTGGGATGATGCTGGTGAGAGAAAGATTCTTGGGCCTGATCTTGTGCAAGAGATGAAAGAAAAGGTATATTCCATCCAACAACACTTAAAGGCTGCTCAGAGTCGGCAGAAGAGCTATGATGACAACCGTCGAAGGGACTTGGAGTTTGGTGTTGGCGACAAAGTCTTCCTTCGAATTTTTCCATGGAAGAGAGTCATGCGGTTTGGAAAGAAAGGGAAGCTCGGACCTAGGTACATTGGCCCCTATGAAATCCTTGATCGCATAGGAGCAGTGGCCTATCGTCTAGAAATTCCACCGAACCAAACTCAAGTTCACAATGTCTTCCATGTATCTCTCTTGAGGAAGTACATACCTGACCCTTTGCATGTACTGAACCTAGAGGTGGTACAACTAGAACATGACCTCTCTTATGAGGATCTTCCAGTGAAAATATTAGACCATAGTGACAAGGTTCTATGCAACAAGACTACCCACCTTGTGAAAGTGTTGTGGAGGAATCATAATGAAGAAGCGACGTGGGAGCTAGAGGAGACAATGAAGCAAAAGTACCCTCACCTTTTCGACTAGGCCTTTGGTTTAAAATTTCAGGGAAGAAATTTCTTAAGGGGGTAAGAATGTAACGACCCAAAATTTTTGAATGGTATTTTTATTTAATCTTGAACGATTTAATAGAGATGTTAATGGTTATTGCAGAAAGAAGAGTCGATGGCTTCATCCAGTAGGCTCGTACTTTATAAATCCCACTTATCAGAGCTTGGGAAGGAGGTGGCATATTTGGGCATCGCTTTGGACCAAGCCCAAGCCGAACTCCATCATGTCAAGCTTGAACGGAACCACCTACGGGAGAAGTTCATGTCAGTAGAGACTACTACTAGGGAAATGTTATCTGAGCCTCCCTCAGATTCTCTCACCATATCACACCTTACACTTAGGTCATATGCTGGTTTTATAAGGGGCTATGTAATGAGACCATAACAGCCTTGTGTAATCCTTTGATTTAAATAAAAATTCCTATTTCCTCTTTTGATGAATTTTGTGAATTTTCAAATGTCCGGATAAATATAGTATGCATATTTTTTATGAATTCTAGAAAAAGGATATTTGAAAATATTTATGTAAACCTTAAATAAATAATTATGTGTAATGATTTTCAAAAAATGGTCTTCTACAAGTAAGTTTAGTATGAAATTTAGAGTCTAATAAGATCAACTTATTTTTTGATGAATAGTAAATTATGAATAGTGATTTTATGCTTAGGATTAGTAATGTGACCAAATGGATTAGTAATCTCACTTAAAGAAAGTATTAATATAATCTAGGTACCTTGATTAAGTAACGTGATTCCATAAAATAAGTAAATAACTGTTTCATAAATTATTATTCAAGTATTTGTTTTTTCCGGTGAATAGTGTTTTTTAATTAAAAATTAAATAAAAAATAGTTAGAAAATTATTTTTATAAAATGTATTTCATTTTTGAACTCAGTGCATCGATATTATGTTAAGGTAATTTTTGGGGATTTTTCTGAAAAAAATGAATTTTCAGTGAATAGTGTATTTATTTAAAAATTAAATTAAAAATATTTAGAAAGTTATTTTTATAAAATGGAGTTCATTTTTGAAATTAGAGCATCGATATTTGGTTAAGGTGAAATTTAGGGATTTTTCTGAGAATGTTGAATTTTTGATGAATAGTGAAAATACAGTTTTAGGGTTTCGATATGTTTAATGACATCATGACTGCATCATGATGATGTCATGATATTTTTTAAGGGATGGTCGACTAAAGGGGATGAATAATTGTATGAGTTGTTCCAAGTGGCCAATACCATGGGCAAATACCATGGGCAAACCCATGGTTTTTCCAATACCACCAATGAGGTGTCCCGTGGCCATTAATGCCTTGTCCCCTCACTTTTCCTATAAATACCCACCCTTTACTCCTTTATTTTTCAATCCTAACTCTACCCCAACGAAGATATGGTCTCATTACCTCCCAAAGGGTCCTCCAAAAGGGTCCTCCCAAGGTGCCCCCAAGCCCTCAAGGTCTCAACCTTTGAGTTTTAAGAGTTGCGTTTTAAGGTAAGGGATCCGACCTCTCTCTTTCTTTTCAAGTAATATCTTTTATGTCATTTCTTTTATAATACATGTTATTATGTTAAAGTATGTTCTTTAATATTCCTCTTACTACCTTTTTCATGTTCATATAATGAGAGATCCCCTCTTACTCTCATCATTTTGTTTTATGAATGTTTAAGTGGCACCGTTAGGCTGCCGATTTTTTTGTAAGAGAAGTCTTATTTTTGTCTTCCTTTCATGTTCTTCGTTTCATATGGTATATCATTAAAATATCATTACCATGTTCTTAAATCCTTTATATTCTATTCCCCTACTGTTTTATGTTTCATTTATGAATGGGTGACCCATGTCCCCTCTCTTTTCAATGTTTTCTAAAACCCTGTATCATAGCCATTAGGCTGCAGAATTTTCGTCTCAAAATGTCTTTCTCTGTTTCTCAAATTATTTTATTTTATTAAGTGAATAATCAAAGATCTTTCTTCTACAGGGGTATTCACATATATATAAAAAGGTTCTATTTTAATTCTGGGATTTACATACATGATACCTGCTTTCCTTTTTCCATGGGTTTAAAGTGACATAAAGATCACGTCTTTAAAGCAGTTTTTAAAATGTGATGACTATGAAATGAAACCCATTTCTTTTATGAAATATGGGTTGTTTATGAAATGTTTTATGATGATATATGTGGATCACATGATAATAAAGACAAATTTAATGGTATTACCTAATAGCGCTCCAATGCATTGGGTAAAGACTTAATCTCTAGAGATGACCATTTTTAACGACGCCTTGGTGTATAACCATGGTAATTTTTAATGACACCTTGGTGATGGACCTTGGTGAAACAAAAATGATTGTCTAAGTTAAATGTTTTATCCACATCGTCAAGTTATAAAATACGTTATTTTTATTATGATATGCCTCATGATTTCTTTCTCATTCCTTAATGTTCTTTTTCATGACTTTATTGATCTATCTCAAGTTCACATGTTAAATGTTTCCCCTTTTTTCCCTTACTAGGCCTTCTTCTCACCCTGTCTTTTGATGTATGTCCCCAGGTTATGAGATGCAGTAATGAACCTAGGATGAACATAAGGAGAATCTTTTCAAGTGTTTAAGAAGAATGTTTTATGTTTTCATGTTTTACGTTCCTGGTTTCTAAGACACTAAACCTTAAAGATCCTCGGTTTTGTATAATGTAATGAAAGTTTATGTGATAAAAAGGCAGGATGCTATAGTAGATCCTATTATATTTGTTTTTAGTTTTCTATTTAGTATTTTTGTAGGCCTATAGGGTGACCGACTGTTGTGTGTTTTGCATTCTTTGAGTCTATATGTCTGTATTCATCATTACATTTATTATAGTATGATATTAGTTATGTATTATTTTTACTATAATTTTTATGCATTTGTATGTTTTTTTATTTCCAACAACCATTTCACTCTTACAAGAGGGTATAGGCTCCCCATGATATCATTTAGTCCCTCATCATTGGTCAAAAGCCTCTGGAGTTTGGAGAGGCACACTTGATTCCTTATGTCGAGCCAGGTTAGGTGTCATGTTAGGTATACTTGATATTGTTCATTAGATTGTATAAGATGTATTTATAGTGGTTTAAATAGTTTAAATTATTGGGAGAATATATCCTATGTTTTGAAAAAACGATTCCTATGTTACTTATAATATTGGCTACTGAAATTAGAGATTAACATATATTAAATGAACATTCATTAAGGATGGAATGAGAGAAAGAAATAAAAAATATTGAAATACTCTATATTGGAAATTTTATATGACGTAAAGGACATTATAATTAGATAAAAAGGGTTTGATATTATTTTGATACTCCCAAAATTATTTTAAGCTATTATAAGTTGAATTAAAGAGTTTGATATGACATAGAATTGATTTAAAGTGTTTATGAATTAATCTGAAGAAATTTGGAATTTATGGGTTGGATGTATGAAAAATGGAAAAGTACTAAGTTTCATAAATATGAATCAAGATCAACGTAGGAATGAAATATGATTTGTCTATGGATGAATTACTTTGTATAGTCATAAATCTAATTTGTGTAAACACCATCGGTCATTTATGTAAACATTATTTCTTTGCATAAACATGAACATCAAAGTTCCTAAGGATCATACCTCTTCACAAAAATAATTTATATAAGCATAATCAGCATAAAGATGATTTTACAAAACCATAATGATTACTATGACTATGTAAAAATCATATTTATTGGCATATATATTCATAAAGATGAATTGAAATATACATAAGCATCAATATCTATGTAACAATGAATGGTGTTTCATAAGAGTGATTCTATTGTATGTGTGAAGGTCATTTCATGATCTTTATAAGGTTTAATTTATTGCTATGTAAGCATAATCTATTTAATAATAAAGAAATATCTTTGTCGGTTACATGAATTGATATTATTTGTATAATTATGTAGATTGAAAACATGAGTTTCCAAAACTCAAATTTTAAAGAAGAAAAAAAATTGGGTTAATGAAAGATATATTCTTTTATGTCTAAAAAAATTATCAATCTTTGATAATATATTATTATAGATTTATAAAATAATGTAAGAATAGAATGAGATTCGTTAGATCATTTCTCTATATAATTTTGGAATTTCAAATGAGAATATTTGAAATTCTATAATAGTGACCAAAATTGAATAACAAATTAAATGGTTCCTAAGATATTAAAAAATATTAAAACCTCAAAAAATTAATTATGATCTATGATTTTTAGATATAATATAATCTTAAATTCTGAGAAAGAGAGGATCAAAGATGTATGAGTTATTTGAGAGTGTTGATATTTTTAGAATATTATATTCTATCAAAAATAATTAAGAAGATATTAGTGTGGTTCTTCTAGTGTTTAAATATCAAAAAATAATTTATAATTAAATAAAGTGAAGAAGATTATTGGTATGAGTTTCTTGATGAAAATTAAAGACACAAATATGATCTATATATAAATTAACGAGATACAGTTAGTTGAATAGGGAGAACCTCCACCCACAACTGCTTCTACTGCTATATTTTATGCTACCCTTGAAGAAATATTTTTATGGATGTTGTGAGTTCATTTTTTGATGAATAAGGTTATTATAATTTTAGAAGTCTAATGGATGGTCTATTAAATTGATAGAGAGAGTAATAAAATGAGAAATAGAAAAATGGAAATTTAGAAACAAACAGGAGACATGTATTTGGTGAGATCATGGGGAAAATGACATGATACCATTGAGAAGTGATTAGAGTATTATGGGGAGATTTTTTTGTTTTCATGTATCACATAATATATTTCCATTTATGGTAATATAAAAATGATCCATGGAAAATACTTGAGGTTCATGTACATTAATGGTGTGTGATCCTCTTAAGATAAAAAGAGTTTTCCTAAATAATATACACTACTTGAGAAAAATAGTATGTTGTGATGCTGAACTAAGTATACTGAGAAGAACAAAAATTTATCTTGAAGAAGAAGAGTGAGGAACTTTGTGTGGTACAAGAGAACCAAAATCTCTCTCAAGGAAAATGATAAGCATATCTTGATCCCATGATGAAGAGATAAAATGTATTGGGATTTGAAGAAGAACAATAAGGAAGTGTAGTAGCATACTAGTGAGTGTTGGTAAGTAGTGAGAAAGAACATACCAAACATATTCAATGTTTTAATTTCCATGAAATATTATAATAATATTTTTAATTTATTTTCACATTCTATAAAATATTTTATGGGTTGTATTCTTGATATTTTGAGTTGATAGAGGTAAAGATATAGATTTTAAATAATTTATATGAACCAAAGAAATAATTGATACGAAATTCCAGGAGGTGTATTCAGAAAATTAGAAGGAAGTTAATGTCTCAATTAGTGAGGATGAAAATTGTTTCTCAGTATAGTTACATCCCAACTTAATATTGTGATATAATTCAAAATGAGAAAGATATTAGAAGAACATGTGAGATGTTATTATAAAAACCTAGTGGAAGCAGTACATGTTCACTTATGTAATATAGAAAACAATAAACTATGAGATATAGTGAACTCACATGTGTAATATAAGTAACCTGGTTTTAGGAAAATCCATGGAAAAAATTCACTTATATTGATAAAAATATTTTAGTAGATAATCTTAGACTTGGACATTCCAAGAACTTTAAGGAGTAGGTTTCCCATATTGGGATCAAACCTTATAAGAACACCTATGCCAACTTTACTAATTTACTTGCATTATATATAGGTATATGTTACATCGATTAAAAAAATATTCTTTTTTCTTAACTAGAATCATAGGTTCAAATACCAAAGGGGTAAAAGTCTTAAAGGAGTATTTATAATTTGGAAAAAGAATTTTATAACATCTAATTCACCCTCTAAAGTCTGTCTATATATATGCCATGAAACATATAAGTGTAATCAAAGATAAGGTTCCCAATGATTAGATCTACTATTTACTATAACTAATATTAGATAAAAGGTTAACTCAGATTGGACTCATTTTCCCTCAGTCATTTTTACTCAAATACATGAAGTATAAATTTGAAAGGGAAAAAACTAAGATAAAAAATATATATTTTACCCTCATTAAAATATATCATGAAGGTTTAAATAATAAATTAAAAAAGTGAAGAATTAATAATTCAATAAGATAAGGAATAAATAAAAATTTATGGAGAAGTAAACATTATATGAAGGTATTTAGAATGGTAAGTGTTCACCAGATAAATCTATTAAAGATCATTTATCTAATGATTCTTGTATAAGAAGTGAAAATGGTCTCATTTAAACAAATAAAGACCTATACCATGAGGTTTAAGATTATATAAATAGTATCCCTATTGAGGTAGTGACTTATATATTGAAATTAAATAATGGAATACATGATGAAAACCCACTATTGGAATAAGATTCTGAGGCAATGGAAGATACATTAACAAAATGGATGATTGGTTGAAATACCCTCTTAAGACTTGTGAAGGATAGAATAATTTATCTTACCTTATAAGGAAATAATATACCTTTTTGAATAATTATTTAAAGGTTTTTATTCTGATAAAGTTGTGTTTAATAATGTTTTTATGGAGGTGATCCATGTATTTTAAAAGTTTTACAAAGTTTTTATAAACTATAAAATTTCTCAATTTGAAATGAAATGAAAGAGAGTGAAAGTGTATGAAAACTTACTTCTATAAGAATGTAAAATTAATGAGGATAAAATTCAATATAATAAAAAGTAAATTGTATGAAATATTGATCTCAATTATGGATGAAAAGAATACTATTTTTTAAATTTCTTGTGTCGGACGTGAAATTGTAAAACCTAGAAACAAAAAAACATAGTACTTATGAAGACATTGAAAGAAATAAGGATACCACATATGTCCCTAAAAGGTTTATTACCTCTATTAAAACACCTATTATTGGTAAGAAGATATTGGAATCATATCATGATTAACCTACAACCAGCAAATGGAATATGTTAACCCACTATCAAATTAAATATAGTTATACTACTTCTGTTTTATCTATAAGTGAAAGAAAAAAATAAAACTCTATACAAATAAAAATGATTAAAAATATTTATAATAACCCAATGTGTCAAGTTTGGAGGTAATTCATTATAATAAATGGTTCACCTAAAAATAATCCCAAAAAATTTGAGTCCTAATCCAAAAATAGTAATCATGCATATGTAGACAGACTATACATATTTGTAAATGAAAGATATTATTTAGAAGATTTTGGTGATACTAGAGGTTTGTATATATGGAGATAGTTTTTTTGGAATAATATGTCAGCATATATAAGTTATAAAAGTATTTAATTTAGGGAGATAAATGAATAAGTTATGGAAAAACCTGCTAGAATGAAAAATAATTCACATAAAAGGATGAATCTATCTTCTAGAAATTGATTTTCAATGTTTTGGATTATTAAGTGATTTTTGAAACATGGTTATCCATTACTAGGAAGATTAATGGTATGTTATAAATAAAAATTCATATTATAATATTTTTATATGGACACAACTAAAAAAGAGATAGATTATTGAAGGCAGTAAGTCTAACTTGAGGAGAAGTGAAAGAAAAAGGCTGATGAGATAAAAACTCCCTAGATATAAAGAGAATAAAGCTAACTATAATGTATAACAAATTGAAAAGAGATGATTCTAATATGGAAAGAGAGTATACATCATGTAACATTGAAAAATGGTCATGAATATATAGAAAGTCAATGGGAGCAATATAGAAGCAACACAAAGAGATACTAATAAGGAAATAGACAATTGGAATGGAATGATAGTGGAAATATCATACTAATAAGTTGATAAATTTAATAATATTGGAAAATTAAAATCTGATAAAGTTTTTTCATGGAAGATTAAATATGGAAGGACACATTGATACCAATTTCACAACATTTTGAGCACTATAAGAAGTGTTGTTGAAAGAAAGTGGAAAATAAAAAATGAATCCTACTATAAAAGGGAAACATTAAAGTAAGATTCAATAAAAAAAAATTTATAAGAATTTTCTAAACAATTATATATTTATATGGACTTATCTATTGGAAGAGGCTTGAAAAATGGATCAACCTAAAAAAGATAAATTTTCTTTGCTAGATCAAGTAAATTAGCTGATTCCATGTAATAATAAATTTGAAGTCAATAATAAGTCCTTGATTCTAATTAGTTAACATATTGGGAAAATAAAAATTGAATATATATTGAAGAGTTTCTAAGTTTGTGGAGATAAGAAGAAGCTACTGTCTGGGTTGAGAAATTTTTCTTAGCCCTGGTTCTCTAACTAAGGAGTTTATATAGAACCACCTAATTACCATATTTTTAAATTTAAGATACTTTCACTAGGTATTTAAGGTGATAAATTTTGGAGAGACTAACATGATGGGGGATTTCAAAATAGGTGAAGGTTTATGAGATTTATTAATTTATATCAAATCTATAATTCTAGACATATCCTTCAATTGATGGATATTGAGGTGTGATTTTTTACGTTCCCATAATATTTTTGGTCCATGTTAAATATATCTATTAAGGGGGAGTAATAATCCAATAAAATATGGAAATAAATACCTTTCACTTGAAATGTGAAATTGGACGAAAAAATGGTGAGATTTTTTCCCCAAATTTATAATAGATATTTGAGGATTAGAAATCCCTCCATTACATTTTTAGAAATTAGAAAATAAAATAAGAACTCTCTTACATTTCTATTTATAATCAATAAATTGGAGAATACATATTGATGTAAAAATGTGTTTGAAGAGTTTTTGTATTAGATAAAAACATAAAGGGGAGATTGAAGTAACTAAAGGTGTTTGGTTTTTATTTATTATCAATAAGTATTTATATGTATGTCATGGATATTAGTGATGGAGTGATAATCCACTAACTAAATAAGATGTATATGGTTCTTGTGTATCTATGTAATAGAGAAAAATACATTAGATTACTGTTGAGATTATTTTTATGAAAAAGACAAGTTCTAAAGGTTTTATCACTATCTAAAATATTTATAGGAAATTAGAATAATTTGGAAGATGGGTTACCCAATGAGATATTCTGGGAATCTTGTATAATATGTATTTACAAAGGTTTAAATATGATTAATTATTAGGATAATCTATCTTGAGTTTAGTGGAAAAAATCCTTAAGTCACTTAGCATATTGACTACTAGAATCAATGTAGAGAATAAAAATTCTCTTATATAATTATTAAATCTTAGTATATGAACATCCATTATATAACATAATGATTCATACCAGAATCCTTTATGTCTAGTGTCTTTCTAAATTTGGACACATAAAAAATTTGTCCATAAGTGAGCTAAGTAATCCCTCATTAAGTTATTCATAACTAGAACCTTTCTTAGACCTATAATACATAATACCTTTATTAATATGATGGATATAGGAAATATAAGAAATTGTGAGCTCAGTAAGGGTAAACAAGGGAGATATCCAAATAACCTGTGCATATGGGTATGGGAACATGAGAATAATATTTTAAAACCATACCCTATATATCATAGACAATAAACATGAGTCATGGAATAAATCTTGGAAGTTCATAACACATGAATCATAATAGAATCAAAGAACACAAGCCATGAGAGCATAACATTTTCATAAGACATAGATTTTTGGCATATAGGTAAGCATAGAAAATAGTATGTCAATGTTATCCACCAAGACACTCATAACATGCTAGGCTTGGACTAACACCCATGTAACTTCTTCGGTCTTAGGATGACCTCCCATGTACCCTCTTTTTAGGCTTGATATAACCTCCCATTTACCCTCTTAGCTCATAGAACATCAATAATTACCCAATTTATTTGAGGGAGATATAGGTACCACCTATTAGATAATGATAATCGTACATATGGGTGGCCAAAGATCCTTAAAAATTTAACATATCATAATCCATGAAATAAAATCCATTTCATTATAAGATATTAAAATAACCTTTCTAAAGAGGAATGAGATTCATAACCATTTTATCATCATAAACATAAAACATTTAGAGAAATAATAATAATGGTATCCTTGTATCATATACCCAATTAAGTATAAGCTACATAAAAGGATGTCATATTAGATAGAAAATTATTTTTAATGAAAAATCACTTGAAACATTTCTTGTGGAAAATAACATTTATTTGAGAAAAATATTTTTAAAACTATAAATTCGTATAATATCGTGGAAATCATTTTATTTTAAAATAACCTTGAAACTTATAAAGGAAACATTAAAAATAATTTAAAAAATTTTTCTAGTAAAATATTGTTTCCAATTTAAAAAAACATTTTAAACACATTTTTTTTAAAATCATTTTCTTTGAAATATACCTTTTAAAAATTTAAAGTAATCTTTTAAATATTGAGTGATCATGATGGTGATAAAGGCTATATATTTTAAAACAAATATTCCTTTCACATTCTCAGTAAAATAAATAAATTCCTTATTTTAAAAAAGACATTAATATTCCTTTTAATTTTTTGTTTTAAAAAGTTAAAAATGGGAAAAATGAATTTAAATTATTCGAGAATATCATTAAGAAATTTTTAAATTTTTTTAGAACACATGGATAAATAAGAAAAAAGTATTTTTTATTGAAGGGAGAAATAAATTTGGTTTTCTTTAAAAAAATTATTTTTGAATCAGGAGTACATAAAGAGAGGAAAATTAAGCTAAAATAGGTATTCTCATGGAATAAACAAATGATAATAAAATTAATTAGTTTCTTTACATATGTATGATAATATTTTATCCTTGAAATCATAATCATAAAAAATCCTGATAAACAATGAGATTATAACATCAAACCCTTACCTCTTTGGTAACATTTGAATCATTAAAACCATTAAAGCATAACATAGAAAAAACATTAAATATTGTGAATATTAGGAAATTCATGATATAACATATCAATGGGTATGTATATAAACCTCATAAAAAATAGGTTCATAATACAATGTTTGTCCTAAAGATGGAAAATTGAGACAAAATCCCATACTTTAAGTATTGAATTCCTCAACACACATTAGAAAATCCTTTATAATAAATATAATTTTATTATAAATATATTATATAAAAATAATTATATATATAATACCAAATATTATTTTATTATTACCTTTTATTACCCATTTATTAAAAATCCTAGGTTAATATCATTTTTCAGACAATAACTGCTTTGTTTTTCATGTATGTTTTGATTTTTTTTATTTTTGGTTCTCTTAATATGATAATGGTTCCATAATATATATAATGTTAAAAATTATATAAATATAATACATATTAATTATATATATATATATATTTATAATAATCCATAAAATTTAGTGATAGAAAATAAAATACACTATTTATGGAGACAGTAGGCTGTTTGTACGCATGAACACTATTTCCATTTTATCAATGGATGAAAAAAAGAATGTTAAATAATATATTATCTTTATAGATACATTTTTATGTCATATATATCAAATATATTAATTTAATTTATCCTAATTACCATCCATGAAAAGCTTAAATGGAAAATGAATCACATTGCTTCCCGAGACGGTAGTGTGTCGTATACTAGAATGATATTATCATACCCCCTACAGAATGGAATGTAAGAAGTTATATGGTTAAATCATAACTATATAAGTATCATTTTGGTAAAAATATTTTAAATATTCATTTATTATATCCTTTTTACCATTCAATTAAAATAGAAATGAAAAACACATCGCATCAGTTCGTGAGATAGTAGTCTTATGTACACGTGAGTGACATTATATTTTTATAGAAGGTTAGAATTTAATAAGATAGGTGTAAAATTTTAATTAAATAAGTATAATAATATCATAAATATCTTATATAATCATTAAATACATCATTATATCCATCCGAGAGAGGTGGTGATGTAAAATGAATAACATCGCTTCGTGAGGTGATAATTCGCTATACACACGAGCGACAATTTCATTTCACATTTTAGGGAAGTGGATATGGATATAAATTATTCAACTAACAAAATAAAATATAATTATATGGGATATAATTTTGTTAGTAAATAATTATATATTAATAATATTTGAATGAGGTGGAATAAGAAATAAAACAAAACACAATTTTAATAATTTTACATCTTATTCAGAGAACCACTTCATGTTTATACTTGAAGACATCACAAGAGGGTTTCATAATAAAAAGAAAAAATCTAGAAATTTTATATGTAAATAATAAAGATATTTGGGTAGATATTTTTTGAAACAATGGGTATTGGAAGTGTGAAGATGGGAGAAGAGGGGGTGGCCTTTTATAAGTGTGGGAGAGGACATAATTAGAATTTTTGAAATGAATAAAGTGTAGCCACATTTTTCATATGAAACAATCTCTAGAATGGGAAATAATAAAATAATATAGGTTATAATTTTTCAATTTGGACATAAAATATGTTTTGGGAAAGTTTCAATGTCATATTTCCCTTTATCCTTTTAGTTTAACCCATAGTAAACCCTTTTTAACCTTAACCATGGTAATTATTTTTTACTACTTTTATAATTAATTTTGAACAAAAATTAAGTTGAAATTATTATATAATATAAATTATTATTATTTTAAATATTTAATCCATTTTTAAAAATTTAATTCAAAGAATTTTTTAAATTTAATATAAAATTATACATGTAGATGCGATTAGAAAGCGAATTTCCCAAGAGATAATGTTCAAAAGTTCAAAACATTTTTATTTAAAATTTAAATATAATTTTTTAAAAAATGGACTAAATTGTATTAATATATATATAATTGAACTAATTTTTAATTTAAAACTATTTTAAAATTAAACTAACCTTATAAATTCTTTAAATAGAAATGAAGTTTTCAATAAAAACAAATAATTTTCACTACTCAGCAAAAAAATTAATCTTTTCAAAAAATCCAAAAAATTAACCCAAAGATAATTTTGAAATGTAAATTTAACATATGAAGTTTATTTTTTTGAAATAAATTTGCTAAATGTTTCAAAAATTACATTTATTAAATTTTCACAAAAAAGAATAAAATCATTTTTTAGAGGAAATAATATTTCTGAAACATTTAATGGCATTACAAAAAAATGAGTACTTTTTATCAGTATGTTTTCTTTATATAAAACCATTATTCATAATATTTTAATTTTTTTTATTTCTCTTAATTTTACCAAGTTTAACATCTAGATAATAACTATTGTGTTTAAATATTAATATTAATAGTTTTTCATGGTTCTTTAAAACATGGTGTTGTGTATAATGCAAGCGATCAAAGAAAATAAATTTATTCAAAAACATATTTCATAAAATATAAGTGAGTTACAATAAAATATTAGCTTCCCTTATATAAATTTTAATTAAATATATAATTATTGGAGACAATGAAGGATATTTAAATACACCATATTGTGTATTTTATATGGTATAAAGGACTTTGTAATTAGTTAAAAAGGGTTTGGTATTTTTTTATAATTCCCAAAATTATTGTAATATATTCTAAGGTAAATTTAAGAGTTTGAGGTGTATGATAATTTATTCGTACTGTTTCTAAATTAGTATTAATAATTATATAATTTGTAATATGAAATTATGAAAAATAGAAAAGTCTGGAGCTGTGTAAACATGAATCGAAAACATCATATACATGAACTATGATCTATATAAGGATTAATTACATTACATAAGAATAAATTTAGTCTATGTAAACATCATTGTGAATCTTTGTAAACATAAATTCATCTACAAAATCATGAATCTGGATGTGCATAAGGGTTACCCCTCTATGTAAACATCATCATCATAATCATTATCATCATAAAGATTATTGACCAAAACTGTAAGGATGACTGAGGCTGCATAAGCATGATCGGTGTAGGAATAAAACTATATAAGGATAAATTGAAATTTGGGAAAGTATCCATGTAAGTGTAATTTTTAATGGATCTGTGTAAGTGTGATTCTATCATCTGTATAAAGATCATTTCATGATCTGCATAAGGATGGATTTGTGTCTGCATAAACATCATCTATAGAAGAATGAATCTAGATCCCCCTAAGAATCAAACCTTAATATATTTTTTATAATTATATAGAATAAATACATGAGTTTCTAAAATTCAAATTCTGAATAATAAAAACAAATTGGGATGATGTAATATCTCTTCATTCATATCCAAAACTTAAAAAATATTGATATGTCATGTTTCCGGATAAATAAAATAAAGGGAGATGATAATGAGTTTGGGAGGATCCTGAAAATAAATATTATTGAATTTCAAATGAGAATATTTGAAATCCATATTGGTGATAAAAAGTTAAGAATAAATCAAATAAATCTCAACCTATTCAACAAAGTTTAAAACATCGCAAAATTAATTATAATATAGCATTTTGAGTGAGAAGCTTATCTTGAAGGTTGAGAAAGATAATATCAAAGACGGATGTGTTATTTGAGTGTGATGATATTTCAAAAATATTTTATTTTAAAGAAAATAATTAAGAATATATTAGTGCAATGTAGTTCCCTATATCTATACAGGTGTTAAAATTCCCAAGTAAAATTGAAATTTTGAGTTTATTAGCTGAGTTACTTTGAGAATCAAGGCTTAGAATCGAATTTTGAGTGTTTTATCATCTTTAAAAGATGTTTTTAGATTTAGTTTTAGGATTGGTGGAGACTTGGGGGTTTAGAGAGGCCTTGAGAGAGGCTAGGTGGCAGCTGCAGCTAGAAATATAGTAGAACCACCAGCCAGTCAGGGACTTCGTACAATGCCCAAAATTTTATCAATGGTATTTTCCATATTATTTAAACAGGTCATATTTAGTAATATTTTATTATATAGGGAACATGAATCATATGATAAAACCAAAATTATTTTATTATATTAATAATATTATTACATTTTGAGAAAAAATATGTCCATAAGAATTGAAAATATTATAATAAGATAAAAAATAGAAAAACAAGATAACTATTATATAAACATTTTGATTTGTTCAATCCACCAGAATAACTGTTCTCATGAAAAAAAGTTTAGAAATGAAACAAAATATTAATAATAGAATATTCATCTTAAAAATGAATTTATATATAACATTGATAGAAAATATTATTGAATGAATAATGATAGAAATATTATGTATTTTTTGAAACTATATAACCCACATAACAATTACAAATTTGACTATAGGAATAGTAATTTGATCGTAGGAATAATAATTTGACCATTAGGAATAGAAAACTGATTGGTAAACAATATCCCCACTTATAGAAGTGTAAAATAATATTTAGGTATCCTATAAAATTAAAATATGATAAATTTTATCATGATACAAGTAAATAAATGTTTTAAAAATTGTATAATAAGTGTTTGTATTTTTGTAAAAAATATATATCTAATTTTCATTTTTATAATAAATATAATGTTTTAAAATATATTTTATTATCATTAAATGAGTTTTAAATTTAATATTATGTTTTATTATAATGATAATATTATTTTATGAAACTATAAATAAATTTTTAAATGATTAGAAAATTTATCATAATATTAAAATTGACATTTTTCAAATAAATAAGGATTTAATTTTTAAATTAATTTTTTCGTATATAAAAAAATTGTTTTCATAAAATGGATTTCATTATTTTAATTTATAAATTGAAAAGTATATAGGGTTATTTTTTTTATATATCTAAAATAATTGATTTTTTGGTGAATTGTGAAATACGACAAAATACGATAATTTAAAAATTAAGAAAAAATACATGATGAATTGAGTCCTAGATGATATAAGAGATGACTGGATAATAATAACATGCACTAATTACTATATATACTCCAATAATTCATCACTATTGCTAGTCTTTATCCCAAAGAATAAACTAATGAATATAATAATAATAATAAAAACTATCTCCTCCCCTAATAAGCACCTCCCCACACCACAACTTCTCCTCACACCTTATATGCCCTATAGCTCCCCAAATTTATATTCAATTATCTTTAAAACCCTCTATCCCAAGTACTCATTGTTCTATTTTCACCAAAATGAAAAACCAAATATCCTTAATGTGTATTTCAAGTGACGACATCTAAGAAGTAATATTATCAATACATTTATTTTAAATTTATTTCTTCTTCCACCTCATCCTCACATCACACATACACTAATAAATATTGAATCTAATATTATAAATATACTAGAATATTATTTTTCAGTGGAATATCCATTATCCAACCAACTCTCTTCTAAAAATGAAAATATTGTTCATATTATGGTGGGTCCACCACCTCCATGAACGATGTAATTCATTTTTCTCCATCACCTCCAAGGATGGTCATATAAATATTATTATGGTTAAAAATTATGTTAATAAGTATAATAAAAATTATTTAATGTTATTTAATTTTTTAATAATCATTAAATGAAATTAAATGAATCTAGTTAATGATATGCGGTAAAACTGCCTAAATGAACTAACTGTATGATGATAAAGTTTGTATTAAATGAATCATTCAAATTTCAAAACACATATTGATATTTGAGACCAATTAAATTTATGAAAGTAAATGGATATAATTTCATTTCTCTTCTATGGTTATAGTCCCATTTTCCAAGCACTTAAATAGATATCCACAGGTAATCCAACTTTAGAACCATGAAACAAATACCCTTAGAAAAATGAAGTTAAAAATTATATATCATTTAAATGATTGTAAATGAATATAATATATTTATTTTATATAAAATATAGATTAAAATATCCATAATTAATTAATTAATATAATTTCATTATTTAATTTGTTATGTGAAAGTGAAAAACAAATCGGGACACAAAGTAAGGGAAATTCCGAAAAAACTCCCCTATTTTGGGTCATGTATTTTCCCTCTAAAACATAGTTAATCATGATAAAATTATCATTTATTTACTTAATATATTATATATATATATATGGATATAACTTATATATCTATTTACCATGACCTTTCTTTGTTGGGGATATAATTGTTTTTAAGGTTTCCCTCTCAATTTTATTTGTTAAGAAAACTAGATTAAATGGAATGTATATGTTTTCTTACCTCATTTAAAGTACCAATAAATGAATTATATTTAAAAAACATGGATTATAAAAAAACTAATCTTGTATGAGAGAAAATTATGGTTCCTTTTTGGTTTTATGGAAATCATAATTCACTCACACTCTTTAGTGATATTTTTACCCTTTTTCCTAAAACTGAGCATAAAAGGAATATTTAAAAAATTATTTACCCACCAATTTTTATCTATAAAATATTATTGGATTTAATTTTTATATAATTATTGATTTATATATAAACTTATAAGAATTATTTAATCCCTTCTTTCAGTTAATTCCTTATAAAAGTTCATTTGACTATTTTATAAGACTTGATTATGTAACCCATTTCATTTCCATGTGTTTGTATACTTATTACTTATGTATGTTTTCCTTCTGTAGAAAAAATATTAATTTAAATTTTATAAGGGGTGCACCCATAGATTTATCCAATGAGTTGGGTAATGTTTATGTCTTATGAGATGATATATATGAGGCTATGGAGTAAACTTAATCCATGATGGTACTCTTTCTACTATGTGATGTTACCTTGATGGTTAACCATGACTTATAATTATTTCATATTCTATATTGCTACAACATTCCTTTTTTCCATGATCTTAGGATTCTTATTTGTTTATTTCATTCCCCCATTTTATTATCCTGGAGCCTTTTATTTTATGATATCATGTTATTCCATTTGACTCATATGTTTTTCGTCTTAATCATGTTTATTCCCTTACTAGGATTTATAGCTCACACCTATTTTATATTTATTCCCTAGTTTATCCTTATTTTAGTTTCATCTTGATATTTTATGTACCTATTCATCCAAATAAATTAGTCCTTTTCTTTTTGGGTTGCATTTATTTGATATTTCGGTGAAAAATAATGTAATAATATGTGTAAAAGTATTGGGTTTTTTATTTGGTATCATAGAAAATTCTAGTTATTTTTGGACATTAGTACAGGAATATATTGGTAAAAACCCTAGGGATAAGTAAAATTATAGGAAAATTTCCTAAAATTTTGGTTAAGTATAATGTGAGCTGTTGACAAGAAATTATATCCCCATCTGGATACTAAAAGTGGATGTGGATCTAGCACATATTTACTTTAATATAGTAACACCAAAAGGGATCGTTGGGAATTAAACCGACCTATACCTAATATATAATTAAGCAGCCTTAAAACACACCTAATTTGAAACTCTCAGGGTATATGATTTGGAAGATTCACAAACTCATTATGAATCATTATGAAGGACCTGAATAAGTTTTTTCAGTTAGAATACCTGATTTTAAAATTACGGTGGTTAAAATAGATTGAAAACCATACTCATAAGTAATGATATACCTTTCATTTATAAGTTATTCATTCTATGTTCATATTTAACCTTTTATATTATTTTTATTTTGAGTATTCTTATCCCTAATTTTCTTTCCTTTATTTTAGATAAAATAGGGAAATAGGAAGAGTCATTCCCACAACCAATGAGATAGGCAATGAGATTATTTCCCTAATGATATGCCTAACTTGATGGGAGAGGGATCAAAGAACTTCAGGTCAGTACTAGATCAATTTAATCAAGTTATTAATAATAACTTGAATCATGTGAAATTTATTATTCCTCCTAAGAAACAAAAAGTTATGGTCAAGTCCTTTATATAAAAAAGACATCCTACCTTTAGTGGATCTTATGATCCCCTAATTAGGGAAAAATGGATTAAATTAATTGAGATTATTTTTAATATCCTTCAATTCTTAGAACAAGATAAATTAATACTAGCCATTTATCACATGGAGGGTGAAGACGATCAGTGGGGGACATTGATCAAGAAAAAAATTCATACGGAGTAAATTAATTCCATATAATGAGAATGATTCATGAAAATATTTTTAAATAAATAATTTTATCAATTTATTCATTTTAAAATATATAGAGTTACATGGACTTATGAAAAAGAAAGAAGATACTATTGGGGCATATGGGGAAAACATCATAGGTTTTTCACAATATGCCTTTATCTTTGTCTTCGAGACAAAAAATAAGACTTCCTACTTTTTTAGTGGATTAAATATGAGTCTGTTAATTTTTTTGGTGATTCAATACTTTGATAGATATGAATATATTGTTAGTTTTTCCCTTAAGGTTGAGAGGGATATTGGTGAATCTTAGTGGTATCATGGTGATGGAGATAAAAATTAGAGAATGGAGTTTAATTTAGGAGTATCAATGGATAAATATCATGGAGTAAGGAGAACTCAATTACTCATTTTCCAAAAGTGGGGAAGAAGCATACCAAAAACTATCTCAAGGGAACCGAGAGTTTCTTTAAGTATGTAAAAGAGTGGAAACAAGATAATCAATTCCAAAAGAAGATGAATAAGAATACTAATGCAACAGAAGAAATATTATTTTTTATCAACACTCAGCATGTAGTCTAGTGTTTTAACTACAAATAATAATGATATTACGTAAGCTAATTCTGTAATCTAAGGGTTATTAGAGACAATTAATTAAAACACCACACAAGGACAAGATTGAAATGAAGGACAAATTCTATCACTAAATATCAGGTGGATCCCAGCAATTATATGATTATAGGTACATTGGTTATTTATACAAGATAGAAAAAAATATTATTTGATTATAGTTTTATACACTCTTTAATAACTTTGAAGTCTAGTAGAACCATTCAAACACCACCTAAAAAATAGGGGTTAAGCTATCTATGAGGAAAATAAATGGATTAATTATATCATCCCATTTATATAACTCCTAAGTAGTTAATATTTGTGAACTGAACCACCAAAAAAATATTTTCATACCATCTTTAGTTCAATTTGATGCTATATTGGGTATATATTGGTTATCCATATATAAATCCAACATCAAATTTTGGGAGAGGGAGATCACTCTTCACATATTGATTCATACACCAATTCTGTACATTTTTAATGATAAGGATGGATCTCCTTTAGAGTCTTCTTCTCAAGTATGGATATTATTAAACTACGAGTGAGTATATCTTTTATAAATGATTGTTCCAAAGTATAGGATCATTATTTATGATAGTACCATTGTGAGGGACTATAATGATTTATTACCTGAAGAGTTTCTTGGTCTTCCTCCTGAAGGAGAGGTTGAGTTATTAATTGAACTTATACCAATATCCCTACCCATATCCAAGATTCTATAAAAAATTACCACTACTGAGTTTGAAGAATGGAAGAAGAAGTTAAAAGAGGCTCTTGAAAAGGGTTTTATATTCCTATGTACTTCACTACAGGGTGCACCGATCCTCTTTAACAAGAAGAAAGATGAGTCGATACACCGATGTATTGATTATCATGAACTCAAAAATATCAAAATAAAGAAAATTTATCCCCTTACATGGATTGGGTCATTGTTCTATCAACTACACAAAGCTTAATTTTTCATTAAGGTATAAATTTGATCGGTATATTACCAATTAAAAGTGAAGAAGGAACATATTCCCAAGACCACATTTAAAATAAGGTATGGAAACTATGAGTTCTCAATGATTCCCTTAAGAATCACTAATTTTACAAAAATCTCAATGAACTTAATTAATATGTTATTTAGATATTAATTTGAAAAAATTATGTTAGTATTTATATATGATATTATGATATCATTCAAGAGAAAGGTAGAGAATTATGGGATTTTGAATACCATGCTAATGATATTTCCAAAAGAGATGTTATATGCAAAGTATAGTAAATATGAGTTTTGGATAGAGAAAGTATCCTTCATGGGGCATGTTATCACCAATAAATGGGTATCTATGAATCATTATAATAAAAAGGTGATTGGGGAATTGATCAAACCATCAACAAAAATAGATATAATGAGTTACCTTAGATTAGCCAGGTATTACCTACAATTTCTGAGAAACTTCTCATGATTGTAAAACCCTCTAACTAAGATGAATTAGAATGGATTGGAGTTTTCTATACTAATGAATACAAATATATCATCAAGGAATTGAAAAATAGTCTTATCACTATACCATTAATCACTCTAACCTAAAGTGGGAAAATTATGTTATAAAATGATTCTTCAAAGAAGGGCTTGGGTTTTGTACTAATTAAAGATGATAATGTGATAACGAAATCCTAAATTCATTTAAAAGTTCATGAGTATACCTATATAACAATGATATGGTTTTGTAAATGGTGATAATCATATTGAATATTAAGTGGTATTATCTATATGGAGAGATGTGAAAAATATATATGGATTATAAGATCCCAAAACCTATATTCAAACATAAGGAACTTAATATATGCTAATGAATATTGTTAAAGATAATCAAGGACTATGATTGATCAATGCATTATTATCTTTATAAGGGAAGTAAATTGGAAGATTCTCTTTGTAGGAAGGATCCTGAAACCTTATCCTTGATAAAGACTGAGTGGGATCCAATCATTTTAGATAAGAAAAGGATTAACATGGGAATCATAATAGAAGAAATATCATCATTAATTTGTAAAATGATAACTTAACCATCCCTTCTAGAGAATATATTGTACGTTCAATGGGATGATATGAAAATATAGAGAAAGGTGGAAGATATATGAAAAGGGAAATAATAAAATTTTAAAATTGATGAATAAGAAGATGTATGATTTGGGTCCTAAATATGTGCACCAACAAATCCTATGATAAATATGGGGTTGTTGAATGATTCACATAGCTCAACCTTATCTATCCACCTAGGGGAACATAGATGTATCTAGATATATGATAGAATTATTTGTGGTACAAAATGAATAAGGAGATGAAATAATATATGTAAAAGTGTTTTGTATAAGAGAAAGTAAAGGGTGAAAGTCAAAAGTCTAAGTGGATGATGAAACCAATACCCATACCTATTTAGATATTGGGGAACATCACTATGGAATTTTTCATTGGTCTTCTAAATAAATATAGAAAAAATAATGATATATGGTTGTGTTGGATCACCTTATAATGAATTCTAATTTAATTTATATTCAATAGGACTTCCCAATTGATCAAATTGAAAGGATATATATCATAGAAGAGGGTAGGATGTATGAAACACTACTATCAATTTTATCCGATCAAGATCCAATATTTACCTACATGTTATAGAAAATTTTCAAAAATTATCTAAATACCAAGGTAAAAAATATTACAACTTATTACTCCCAAACTAATAGCTTATTTGATCAACTATCTATAAACATAAGGAAATGATGAGATCATTTTCAATGGAATTTAAAATATGGTGGGATCTATATATTCATATGGAAGAGTTATCATATGTTAATATCTTTCATTATTGTGTCCAAATGGATCCATATGGGGTTATTTAGGGGAAGAGATGTAGAACAAATATATACTGGGATGAAGTTGGTGAAAAAAATATACTAGGACCTTAAATGGTAGAAAAAACTGGTAGAAAAGGTCAAGACCATTCAGTAGCACATCAAGATAGCTCTGATTAAACAAAATATCTATTCTTATAACCATCAAAGTGACTTTTAGTTTGAGGTTAGAGATAAATTATTCCTCAAAATATCTCTGTGAAAGAGTCTTGAGATTAGGTAAGAAGTAAAGCTAAGTCCAAGGTATATTAAACGCTTTGATATTCTTTATCACATTAGAGATCTGATTTATTGACTAGAACTACCACCAACCCATTCTCAAGTACATGATATGTTCCACATATTCTTCTTGAGGATATAAGAAACATGATCCCTAATATGTATTGAATTCAATGGTGGTGCAGTTAGAAAATTAGATCTCTTATGAGGAGTATCAGGTGAATATCTTGGACCATAGATACAAAGTTCTACATAACACGAAAACAAACTTAGTTAAATTACTATGGCATAACTATATGTATGAGGAGGTGACAAGAAAACTAGATGAATAAATGGAGAAAAATTACCAACACTTGTTTTCACTATAGTATGTAAAATGAAATTATGAGGACAAAATTTTTAATGGGGTTAAGAACATAATGTCCAAAATTTTTGTTAATTTAATTTCCTTTTTTATTTAAACATGTCATATTTAGTAATTTAGTACTATATAGAACACATGGATGAAAGGATAAAACCAAAAATATTTTATTATATTAATTTGAAAATTATTTTTAAAGAATAAATATGGTGATAAGAATTGAAAATATAAAAAATACGATAAAAATAGAAAACAAGATAGCTATAATATAAAAATTTGGATAGGTTTGATCCAATAGAATAAGTACTATAAGACCCCTGTGCAGATTCTACTAAACTGGTGCCCTGAGATGGTTAACCACATAACCTCAAGTGGGCCTCATCATATGATAGATGTTTTGACTACCAGTGTGGGTCTAAGGTGGTACTATGAGGAGAATATATCCCCATATCTAAGTGACATAATAATAATATAAGTAACCTAGCATCAGACAAATTAGAGTTTGTGTAAAGAATAACCAAATGTTAACATCTCCAAAAAAACTGAAAATAGAAGATGAAAAATAGAGAATGACTGTATAAATAATAAAATGAAGCAAGGCCAGAACAACTATTTCATACATAAAACACCGATCGCCCACTGGGTTGATCCCATATATAAAAAAACTGATTATAAGTACACCAAAACCTACTATAAATCTAATAAAAAAGTAATCTGTTATTTTAATACTATTCTGATCATGCTAAACAAAACCCAAGACTCAGCCCAAACTTATGCCTATAATAAACATTTGAGAGCTGCTTAGGAACCCAAGTACAATAGAGGCCCGAGTAGGGTGTGAGTAAAACATAGTAGACCACCAACAATAATGTATAAATAAAATACCACTCATGAAAACATTGTTTTCATATAAACATTGGGACAAATAAATATAATAGAGAAGAATATTAATTTCAAAACAACCATAAACCAAGTAATTCTTTGTCCCCCAGGTTATGAGTTGACACAAGGGACAACCAAACCTGAATTTACCCAAGACTGTCATCTGAGTGAAACAATGTGTGGTCAATTATATTTTATGCTAGTAGGATACTGTCCATTTCCAGAGAACCTTAAAAGAACCTAAAACATATGTTAAAAACATTCATGCCAAGGCCCTTAACCCAACATCTAAACCATTAAAAAATCCATTGGTACTAATACAAATCATCATAACCAAAATACTAACCCTTGGGTGGAAACTGTCAATTACAACATTCTCAACCATAGTTTTGGAGTTCTATATATAATTTCTAAAACAAGGTATATGTAAATTCATGTCCAACTCTCTAATCTTATCATGTGGAATTCCTAGTCAAACATCCAAATCCATATAAGTGGAATGTCATGTACAACTCTCTAAACCTCATATGTAGAACACTATGTTAAACATCCATAACTATAATTATGGAACACCATATCTAGACTTGAGTCATCAACATTAAAATCTATGTTCATCCTTTACTCATTGTCATGGAATTCCATGTCCACCCTTTACCCATAAAAGTTGAACACCATTTCTAACCTTCACTCGTCAACATGTAATGTCATTTCCAACCTTTATTCATTTAATCATTTACAAAAAACTAAGATTCAATATATTAACCAATCCAAAAATTCAAAAACCACACAAAAAACCATTCATTAACCAAGGTACCAACAGACTCTCAACACCAAAACATTGCTCAAAAATATAACCCCTTTATAGACATCAAAACCCCATTTAAAAATCAACCATGGAAAAAAATAGATATCAACCATCCATTTTAAATATTTCTAACCCACCCTTAAAACACGTGGATTCCTATTTCACATCCAAAATGAGACCAAATAATTATTTTCTATAAAAATTGTTAAAAAGATCCATCGTGACATTTCACCAGATGAGATACCACACATCCATTTCAACTAAACATTTGAAATTCATTTATAATAACAATTTCAATAAACTAATTGTATTCCAACACCTCATTTAAAAAAAGAACCATTTAAAAAAAATATTTTCCCCTTTAAAACCCAAAATTGGTTGAAAACCTGATTCACATGGTCAAATCCATTTCAAAGGCATCATAAGTATTTCATAAAAGCATGGTACATAAAAGAATTCCAATTAATTATTTCAACATATTATAATGCATTCATTTCCAGGCCATACCAACTATAAATTAACCATTCAATCATGGAAAACAATGATATTAATCGAGTTAAGCTCCTAAACCATTTACTTTACCCTTTATGACCCAATTATACCATTTATAAGAAATGGTACTGTCACGACCCGCCTTAACCAAAAGGAGGGAAGGGTCAGCAGATTGCCAGGCCCTTCCTTCTTTAAGTTGAAGGAGAGATAATGACCCCCGAAACCCGCCTTCAATAGGTCCTAGAGTGGCGACTAGCACTAAGGGTATAGAAATTTCTCACAAATGGAAGGCATTAGCCCTTTTTGTTTTATAAGATTGAGAGATGAGACGATGAAACTCAACACCACCAAGGTAAAAGAAAAGTAAAACCAAAAAGGAATAAACCATTACCACATGCATGTTCTAAAAGTAAAGCCACAAAGTACAGAAGGAGACTACAAAGGTAGGTACCAAAGAAGAAAAGCAGCAACTGAAACTACCCCAAAGGTCCGAGCTAGTACGGTCTTGCGCGATCCCCGAAGTCCTTTTGAAAACATGAAAGCAGTTTTATATACGTAGGGTGAGCATACAAGTACACTTAGTAGGGAAAACCAAAGACTCCCGTGCACAAGTGGGGGAACGTACTAAAGTCCCATGAGAAAAGGAGTAAACTAAACACCTATCAAGGTAAACTATCCACCGCAGGCCTCAGCAAGGCACACTCCCCAAATAACGCAAGTCAAGTAATATTGATATTAAGAGAACATAGATGTTTGGGTACCCCGTGAAACTTTCCCACTGGTTATTGAGACATCCTACGCATCGGACCAATCCTTTCATTCCCACCGCAGTCCCACTGCCACACTTGCCCAGACACACGTGGGCCACAACTACCACACGCAATCCCACTGCCGAATCCCGCCCGTAAACACCTGGGCCACAACTATCACATGTAACCATGCCTGCAAACACCTTGTCCAGAACAACCACCACCACGCCCAAAGACACCTGGGCTAGAAAATCCCCTGCCACGCCCGAAAACACATGGACCTCATCCCGAAGACACTTGGGAAACCACCTGCAGCACACACCTAGACAACCACGACACTACCCCGCCCGAAGGTTCTTGGGCTAAAAATGGACCTCAGGCCATCACAGCCTGCCCGAAGATACTTGGGCTATCCGGGAAAGGGAGCAGAAAAGGAGAAAATAACCAGCCACTATGAATAGTGTTGGAAAAAACACCCCCCCCCCCGTGAAATGGGGGTGTTCGGCACTGAGAGCTCAACTTGGGTGGGGCGCGAATAAGAAACAAAAATCTATAAGTATAGATATAGGTAACAAGCACTCACCCAAAGCTCAGGTTTTTTCTAACCAGCCTACATAACACAACACCACTACGTCCAAGTCACAATTCACGACTCTCGCCAACAAAACCCATCTGTCCCATTCTTGTTTCAAGTTCAAAGAAAATGTTTAATTAAGTATAAGATCTACCGGGCAACTATTAAGCATAGACACAAGTCCAGGAAAGTAAACAATCAAGCAACAACCATAACGCCCATACCGAGTTCTCAACAACAGAGGATTCCACCCCAATTCGTGATATAAACAAGTAACCACTCAGTATTAAAACTCACAACCACCGAATCCATACCCACAAGGGATCCCATCCCCAAATTCACACAACCACCCAGAGTATAAAGACAGGGGATCCCATCCCCTCCCACATCTCCAACAATCGGCCCGAAAAGAAAACAACCAACTACCACCACCAACACAAGTCAGGGCCATGCCAGTATTTTCAGATTTAAACTACTTAACACACTTCATGATTAAATTTTTCGTGTGTTTTAATTGGGGTTATCATAGAAGGATTAATCCTGGTGCCTCAATTTATTTGTCCGGATATACGTGGTTAACCAATTTACTTTTCACAGCCAGAGTTTACAACCACAAACAAGCCATTTAAAACATCAGCAGGGGTTCATTAGTGCACAAACAATGACCACCAATGACCTCGATTTTCAGAAGGCATAAGAAAACACAACTCAACAAGATGTTCATAATATAAACAACATAAACGATCACAACCCCCCCTTCTTTCTTTATAGAAACCAGTTCATTATCTTCATTTAGGTCTGGTTTATCCAATTCTATAGAACAGAAACACGCCCACCCCGCATGATACACAAAAGAGAGAGGCGAAGGAGAAATTCCCTACTTGTTGATAGATGATCGACGTTTAGGCCGGGCGTGGAACTTTACGGATAACGATGCGGCGCGCCCGATGCACCAGAAGCTGTTTGTGAAAATCCGCGATCGAGGAAAGGAGAAACCACGGCTAACCCATATTTTATAAGAGCCGCGGACGGTTGAGGTGAGAACGCGAAACCGCATAAGGTGCGGGGGTCGTGGGTTGATCACGCGGCTCCACTCGTCATTAAAGGGGGTCGAGTGGTTTAAACTGACTCATTAATTGATTAAGTATTTAATTAAAACTATTATGCGCGTTACGGGCCATTAAAACATGCTCAAACAGGTCAAAATAGGGTTTAAAATCCTATTTGCGCAAAAGGGAGCGCTACTGGAAATAACCCGTAGGGTAGGCCAGAGCCACCGGTAGCTGAGAGCTACCAGTGTGTGACAGATACCGGTAGGCCGAGCTACCGGTAGGCTGCAGCTACCGGTAGGCCGAGATACCGGTAGGCTGCAGCGACCGGTAGACCAAGCTACCGGTAGACAGAGCTACCCGTAGACAGAGATACCTGTAGGCTGCGGCCACCGGTAGACCGAGCTACCTATAGGCCTGCTACTGGTAGGCTAAGGCTACTGGTAGGCCTACACCACCATGCTTCCCAAACCTGAAAACCCAAAACGAGATTTTCACAAAGTAATGGACCCCAAAACCTGGGCCATTACATCAGATACCTCTTAAACGATTCTCGTCCTCGAGAATCAAAACAAAACCATAAGGGAAGAGAGGGTCCGAACAACCACCTCGAAAGATACCTCTTAGGAGCAAACCCATGCTAACTAAAACATTTCCCCGCCAAGAACCAAGCAACATACCATGCCAAACTACCCGGGCATGTGGGTTGGGGAGTCTCCTTCCCCATGTTAAGATATTATCCGCTTTGGGAGGCACTGACTCACCCGCACAGGTTTAATCGCATCCACCTTAATGCGTCTTGATTAGGGGTCGGGTTCTCTCTTTCCCCATAGCCAGGGCTTTTCACACACAAACAGCGGAAAGAAAACCAGAACATTTCATAGCCAAAAAGGACAAAACGTTCTACCACAACAGGTACAACAAGAAACAAAACTCAAAACAACTCTTGGTACTGGGTACACATCTGTGCTTCCCTCTCCCACGTACTCTCCTCAAGCCCACCATGTCTCCACAAAACACGAACCAAGGGGATGGTTCACCCACAAAGCACCTTCTCCTTGCAATCCCAGATCATCACTGGTCTCTCTACAATGGTCACGTCGTCCTCGATGTCCAGCTCACCCCAATCAAGGACGTGTGAATCTTCATGCAGATAACGAGGGAGCTGGGACACATGGAAGACACCATGTATCCTCAGTAGCTACGGTGGCAATGCTAGCTGGTAAGCCACCTCGCCGAACCGCCGCAACACTTCGAAGGGTCCGATGAACCTGGGGGAAAGCTTACTCCCCTTGCCGAACCTCCGATTCCCACGCCGAGGGGAGACCTTCAAGAAAACGTGGTCCCCAACCTCAAACTCCAAGGGCCTCCTCTTGGTATCAGTATATTACTTCTGTCGGTCCTGGGCCGCCTTCATCCTTTCCCGTATGAGCTGAACCTTCTCTGTTGTGTTCTGCACCTCCTCTGGGCCAAGGATTCCTGCCTCTCCTACTTCGGCCCAACACACAGGTGAACGGCATGGCCTCCCATACAAGGCTTCAAACAGGGCCATACCGATGGTAGAGTGATAGCTATTATTGTAAGCGAACTCTACCAGGGGAAAGTGTCGCACCCATGATCCTCCTGAGTCCAAAACACATGCCCGTAGCATATCCTCCAAGGTCTGGACGGTGCGATCTATTTGTCCATCTGTCTGGGGATGGAAAGAAATGCTAAGGCATAACTGGGTGCGAAATGCATGCTGCAATCCTCTCCAGACTTACAAGGTAAACCATGAATCCCTATCTGAGACTATAGACCTCAAAACTCCATGAAACCACACCACCTCATCCATGTACTTTCGTGCCAAAGAGTCCACAGTACTCGACTCCCTGATCTCCAGAAAGTGAGCCGATTTCATCAACCTATCCACTACCACCCAGATGGCATCATATCCCCCTTGGGCCTTGGGTAGTCCCATGACGAAATCCATTGAGATGTCATCACACTTACACTCGGGGACATCTAGGGGCTGTAGTAGGCCGCCCGGAACTCGGTGTTCAGCCTTCACTTGCTGAAACACTAAGCACATGGCCACAAACTCTTCCACTGCTCGCTTAACTCTGTGCCACCAGAACTACCTCTTCAGTCCCTGGTACATCTTGGAAACTCCTGGGTGTACCTCCAGGGGTGAGTTGTGGAACTCTCTGAGAACCTTTCCGCGCATCACTCCTGGAACAAACAACCTTTTCTGGAAAAGCATCTGGTTCTGACCATCCTCTGTCCATCCTTCTGGAGAATTGCCCTGGTCAACTCGGTCACGCATCACTTCAAAATCTGGGTCTCCCCACTGAGACTCCTACACATGTTGAAACAGAGATGACTGCACTATCATCTGATATAGGCAGCCTCTGCCGCTATCCATCTTCGCATCCAGGTGTAAGGCAGCCAACTCCTCCATTGCCTTCCAGGCATCCTCTGACTCTCGGATCACATCCTTCTGCGTCTTCCTACTCAAGCAATCGACCACTACATTTCCCTTTCCCTCAGTATAAGAGATCTCAAAGTTGTAATCCTGGAGGAACTCCACCCATCTCTGTTGTTGCAAGTTTAAGTCCCGCTGGGAGAAGATATACCTCAATCTTTTGTGATCCGTGAATACCACAAAGCGTTCCCTGATGAGGTAGTGCCGCCATAACTTTAGCGCAAAAACGACCTCTGCAAGATCCAGGTCGTGGTTGGCGTAATTACGCTCATGGGGGCGTAGCTGCCTGGACCCATAAGAGATCACCCCTTGTCGCTGCATCAACACGCATCCCATGCCCTGTCCTGAAGCATCACAAAACACCTCATAGGTCTCCCCTTCTTTTGGTAATCTAGCACTGGGGAACTAACCAACTTCTCTTTCAGATAGCTGAAGGCTGACTCACACTGCTCACTCCACACGAAAGCCAGGTCTTTCTTGGTCAGGGCTGTTAAAGGGGCCGCAACTCGGGAGAAGTTGGGTACGAACCTCCGATAGTAACCTGCCAGCCCAAGGAAACTACGAACCTTTTCCACATTCTTGGGTGCTTCCCTAGAAACAACCTCCTCATCCTTTGACGGGTCCACCGCTACCCCCTGCTCGGACACCACGTGCCCGAGGAAGTGCACTTCCCGTTTCCAGAACTTGCATTTCGACAACTTCCCATAGAGCTGGTGTTGTCAGAGGACCTCCAAAACTGTCCTCAGGTGTTGTGCATGGTCCTCTTCTGATCTCGAATAGATCAGGATATCGTCGATGAACACAACCACGAACCGATCCAATTACTCCCGGAAGATGGAGTTCATAAGCCCCATGAACACAGCCGGGGCGTTCGTAACACCGAAGGGCATGACTACGAACTCGAAGTGTCCATACCTGCACCTGAAGGCCGTCTTCGGGATGCCTCTCTCCTTCACTCTCAACTGGTGGTACCCAGACCACAAGTCGATCTTCGAGAACCATCCTGCCCCTTTTAGCTGGTCGAAAAGATTGTCTATCCTCGGAAGAGGGTAGCGATTCTTGATCATCACCTGATTCAGCCTCTTGTAGTCTATGCACAACCTGATACCACCATCTGCATTCTTTGCGAATAAGACTGGAGCTCCCCACAGTGATGCACTCAGGCGAACATAACCCCTCTTCATCAGATCGTCAATCTGGATCCGCAACTCCTGTAGCTCTGAAGGCGCCATCCGGTAAGGAGACATCGAGATTAGTCGAGCACCGGGCTGTAGGTCTATCCCAAACTCGATATCACGCCGAGGGGGTAGAGTCGTCACCTCATCAGGGAAGACGTCCATAAACTCATGGATGATCTTTGGCACTTCCACCATTTCATCATCTACTGACTCCACTGTCACCTTGGTCAACAAGGAGAGGAGAGGTTCCTCTCACATGTTTCCCTTCGGACTGATCCGCTCACCGGTGAAGGTAACACGCCGGCCATCCAAGTCCGAGAACACCACCCTTCTTCAGAAACAGTCGATGACGACACACACAGAGAATAGCCAGTCGATGCCTATGATGACATCATATGGATGAATCTGTAGCAGAAGAAGATCCCTAACCGACTGATGTGGCCCTATCATCAGTCTACATCCCCGAAAAACAAACAACAAGTTGGTCTGACCTCTGACTGGTGTGCTCAATACCAGGGGAACTGGAAGTCTATCCACATCTAAACCCAAGGCACGGGCTAGACTGGGTGCAACAAAGGAGTGTGAAGCTCCGGTATCGAACAAGGAATAAGAAAGAGTGCTAGAAAGACTGATCATACCTCTAACAACCTCTGGCCCTGCCGAAACTGCTGCCTCTGCGGCGTGAAACTATCCACGCCCAGCTCCTCTGCCCCTCGGCTGCCGGCCACCTCCCCGACCATGCCCCGGTCGAGGTCCCTGAGGAGCACCCTGAGGTCGGCCTCCTCCTCCTACGTCATCCCTCGGAGGAGCGGGAGCTCGCTGTCCCTGCTGCTGCTGCTAGAAAGGTCTGGCTGGAAGTTGCTGCTGGGGCGGGTGGTGGGGGTGTCCACCACCACCGAACTACACCCGGTCCAGGCACTGACTACGGAGATGTCCAGGGCTCCCACAGATGAAGCACCGCGGTCCCGGGCCCAAAGGAAAAGGGTGAGGGCCGAGGGATCAAAACTGAAACTGCTCTAGTCTACTCCCTGCTGGTCGGAACCTGGAGGGTCCTGACGCTAGAGGCCTCGTGCTGACGGCTTTTCCCTTCGATGGTCCAAGCTGGATCCCCTCTCGTGACACTCCTCCTAGAGCATGCATCCTCTCCACCACTTCGGCCTTCCTCTGGACCTCCAAGTACGTCGGCATGGTGAAGGGGGTAACAGCATACTAGAGGGAGGGTCGGAGAACCTCCTCAAAACATCTTTCCCGAGACTCCTCATCGGGAAAGAGGTCCGGAGAAAAATGTAGGAGGTCCTTGAACTTGATCCCTAGCTCCCTCACGGACATACTCCCCTACTGGAGGGAGAGTAGTTCCTGCCTCTTTTCTGCCTTCATCGTCGAGGAGAGGAATTCCGCCCGGAACTCCCTCTCGAAATCCGCCCAAGCCACCTCAGACTCTCTCCTCTCCCCCAGGTAAAGCGCCCACCACTGACGCGCCACTCCCCGCATCTGGCTGACGGCCAGAGGAACCCAGTACTCGGCCGGGGCCTGAATCAGGCCGAAACCTATAACTAGCTCCTCTATCCAGCCTTCCATCTTCATGTCGGAGGTGCTGCCCTCATACTTCTCGAGGGCCTGTCGCTGGAAGGCCCGAAGAGTCTTCTGCCACTGGTCATCCTCTTCCTCTCAATAAACTCTCTGCCGATTGGCCAAAGTAGTCTCCGGGGCCTCGATCGCCCATACCACACGTGGTCGCCTTCCAGGTTCCATAGCTGCAAGGTAAACAAGGAATTCCTAATCCCAAGTAGTGAAGAATATTGTTCTTAAAACATCATAAAATTTTAATTTATTCTTAATTCCAAAGACATGCCAGAAACACAATAACAGAAGTAATTATGATGCATGTACCTTTCCTGGGGTCTTTACCCTGCAGTCAGTGTGGCCTCACTTGGTCGTTCAGTAGGTCTAGAGTCCTTGCATCGGATCATGGGGGGCCCTAAAATCCCGTGTCCTAGCCGGTCTTCCATGGCCTAATTCACGTGCCAAGGTCACCCAACACTGTTGCCTTACCATCCCATGCAATCCTCACTGTGCCTAACTCCATACTCCATCCTATATCTCAACCATCACCTCTGATACCATTCTGTCACGACCTTCCTTCACCAAAAGGAGGGAAGGGTCAGCAGATTTCCAGGCCCTTCCTTTTTTAAGTTGAAGGAGAGATAATGACCCCCAAAACCCGCCTTCAATAGGTCCCGGAGTGGCGACTAGCACCAAGGGTATAGGAATTTCTCACAAATGGAAGGCATTACCCCTTTTTGTTTTATAAGATCGAGAGATGAGATGATGAAACTCAACAACACCAAGGTAAAAGAAAAGTAAAACCAAAAAGGAATAAACCATTCCCACATGCATGTTCTAAAAGTAAATCCACAAAGTACAATAGGCGACTACAAATGTAAGTACCAAAGAAGAAAAACAGCAACTGCAACTGCCCCAAAGGTCCGAGCTAGTATGGTCCTACGCGATCCCCGAAGTCCTCCTGAAACCTGAAAGCAGTTTTATATACGTAGGGTGAGCATACAAGTACACTCAGTAGGGAAAACCAAAGACTCTCGTGCACAAGTGGGGGAAAGTACTAAAGTCCTGTGAGAAAAGGAGTAAACTAAACAATATCAAGGTAAACTATCCACCCCAGACCTCACCAAGGCACACTACCCAAATAACGCAAGTCAAGTAATATATATATTAAGAGAACATCGATGTTTGGGTACCCCGTGCCACTTTCCCACTATTTATTGAGACATCTTACGCATCAGACCAATCCCGCCATTCTCACCGCAGTCCCACTGCCACACTCGCCCGCACACACCTGGGACACAACTTCCACACGTAGTCCCACAGCCAAATCCTGCCCGCAAACACCTGGGCCACAACTATCACATATAACCACGCCTGCAAACACCTAGTCTAGAACAACCACCACCACACCCGAAGACACTTGGGCTAGAAAATCTACTGCCACGCCCGAGGACACACGAGCCTCATCCCGAAGACAGTTGGGAAACCACCTACCCTACACACCTGGCCAACCACCACACTACCCTGCCCGAAGGTTCTTGGGCTAAAAATGGACCTCAGGCCATCACAGCCTGCACGAAGATACTTGAGCTATCCGAGAAAGGGAGCATAAAAGGAGATAATAACTAGCCACTATGAATAGTGTTGGGAAAGACACCCTCCCCCATGAAATGGGGGTGTTTGGCACTAAGTGCTCAACTTGGGTGGGGCACGGATAAGAAACACAAAGCTACAAGTATAGATATAGGTAACAAGCACTCACCTAAAGCTCAGGTTTTTCTAACTAGCCTACAGAACACAACACCACTGCGTCCAAGTCACAAGTCACGACTCTCGCCAACAAAACCCATCTGTCCCATTCTTGTTTTAAGTTTAAAGAAAATGTTTAATTAAGTTTAAGCACTACTGGGAAACTAGTAAGAATAGACACAAGTCCAGGAAAGTAAACAATCAAGCAACAACCATAATTCCCATACCCGGTTCTCAACAACAGAGAATCCCACCCCAATTCGTGATATAAACAAGTACCCACCCGGTCTTAAAAATCACAACCACCGAATCCATACCCACAGGGGATCCCATCCCCAAATTCACACAACCACCCAGAGTATAAAGACAGGGGATCCCATCCCCTCCCACATCTCCAGAAATCAGCTTGAAAAGAAAACAACCAACTACCACCACCAACACAAGTCAGGGCCATGCCAATATTTTCAGATTTAAACGACTTAACACACTTCATGATTCAATTTTTCGTGTGTTTTAACCAGGGTTATCATAGAAGGATTGATCCTGGTGCCTCAATTTATTTGGCCGGATATACGTGGTTAACCAATTTACTTTTCGTAGCAGGAGTTTACAACCACAAAAAATCCATTTAAAACATTAGCAGGGGTTCATTAGTGCTCAAACAACGACCACCAACGACCTCGATTTTCAGAAGGCATAATCCAGAACAACTCAACAAGATGGTCATAATATAAACAACATCAATGACCATAGCCCCCCATTCTCTCTTTATTGAAACCTATTCATTATCTTCATTTAGGTCTGGTTTATCCAATTCTAAAGAACAGAAAAACGCCCACCCCGCATGATACACAAAAGAGAGAGACGAAGTAGAAATTCCCTACTTGCTGATAGATGATCAACGTTTAGGCCAGGCGCAAAACTTTACGAATAACGATGCGGTGCGCCCGATGCACCAGAAGCTGTTTGTGAAAATCCGCGATCGAGGAAAGGAGAAACCATGGCTAACCCTTATTTTATAAGAGCCACGAACGGTTGAGGTGAGAACGCGAAACCGCGTAAGGCGCGGGGGTCGTGGGTTGATCACGTGGATCCACTCATCATTAAAGGGGGTCGGGTGGTTTAAACTGACTCATTAATTGAATAAGTATTTAATTAAAACTATTATGCATGTTATCGGCCTTTAAAACATGCTCAAATAGGTCAAAATAGGGTTTAAAACCCTATTTGCGCAAAAGGGAGCGCTACTGGAAATAACCCGTGGGGTAGGCCAGAGCCACCGGTAGCTGAGAGCTACCGGTGGGTGACAGCTACCGGTATCTGAACTACCGGTAGGCTGCAGCGACCAGTAGGTCGGGCTACCGGTAGGCTACAGCGACCAGTAGGCCGAGCTACTGGTAGGTTGCAGCTACCGGTAGACCGAGCTACCGGTAAACAGAGCTACCGGTAGACAGAGCTACTGGTAGCTGCATCTACGGGTAGACCGAGCTATCAGTAGACAGAGCTACTGGTAGACCGAGATACCGGTAGACAGAGCTACCGGTAGGTTGTGGCCACCGATAGACCGAGCTACAGATAGGCCTGCTACCGGTAGGCTAAGGCTACCGGTTGGCCTACACCACCGTGATTCCCAGACTCGAAAACCCAAAACGAGATTTTCACAAAGTAATCGACCCCAAAAACCCGGGCCATTACAGGTACACCCTAGGGGAGGTTATGAGTTGAGTCCTATAAACATCAATAAATCTAACGAGGTGTGTGGATGGTCTAAGGTATCGATTTAGATCCCAAAACAACTTACTTAAACCAAGGAAGAAAACACACCCTACATGGTATTTAAATCACATACCATATATGTAGAGACTCTGTTTTGTCCTTATAAGGATTTGAAATATTTATATATAATATGTTCAGAGTTAGGTGATGAGATGACTTGATATTTTGAGGCTCAGTGTGTCTAAAATTGATTTTATAAAAATATTAAATATTTTTTATATTATGAATGCATGGTTCTTCAAGAAAATGAGGTAAATCTCAAATAGAATCTTAGATAAAAAATTAAAGACCATGGTTGAGTTCGGAATGTGGTTTTTACCCTAAGTGTGACATAAAATTGTTAGGAGTTAGGTGTTCATATCCCTCACTCGTTGGCGGTAAGTTAATTTAAATAATTAATTATTAAATTAATTAATTAATTCAATTTTTACCTAAAGAAAATGTTATAAATATATCACCATGAAAATTTTTCTAGTGTAAGAATAATAATTATATAATAACCAATGACACTCTCCTTCCATTGGTGGATCTCATTGGCCAATGATGAAATGCTAAATTAGATTAGACCAGGACAAAGAGAATGCATCATATTCCCTCGATCATTGGAAGATGCATTCTTAATCAATTAATGACCAAAAAAATAAAAATTAAGACTCATAAATTGGTGTTTTTATGAACTTTTTATTAATTAGTTTGAGTGGATCATCCTCTTTTATCGATTTGGGCCAAATTGCAACCTTTGCATGAGCCTTAGTACCAATTAATTTGATTATCACAATTGTTTTCTAAACCTATTTTTTCATTCTTGATCATTTGAAAATAACTCTTGGAAAATGATGTTTAAACCTTTTTTATTTTAATTTTACCCCTTGTCTCTTAATGTTTATCACTAGTTTGGTCCTAAGGCCCCAGTTCGACAATTCCCAAGTGGTACTGAGCCTGATTAGACCCTCATATTCATAGTGGTTTTGTGAATGAGGAGAAGATCGATGATCTTATAAAATATCTAGAGTTTTTGTGAGTTGTAGACAGTTTTATTATTATTTAGGACCAAGTAATCAAAGTTTAGAGTTTTTGTGGCATGAGGGATGTGGGATAGATGCCTTACGAACCTACAAAGTTGATTTTTGGAGAGCGATGACCAAAATCCGTGAACAATCGCTAGATTAGCCATATTTGGTTTGAGATAGTCCAAAATAAATGGTGGAATATATAAATTAAGTCATGGGAATCATATTTGAGGATTCTATAAAAATATCTACTACACACCGTGTTCAATGATGAACACACGGTGTGAGTCCCCTCAGTAGATATGACTGGGGTTTCAGAAAACATAAGGATAACACATAGTGTAGACCTCTTACATGATAATTACTCCTTTCCAAGATGAGAACCCATGTTATTAATTACATGGGTAAGAAATGTGTTGAATTACATATCCAGGTACACAACCATGTACCTGAGTACATAGACATATATTCCGATACATAGACATGACTAGCAGGACCCGTCCCTGGTCCCGGTTAGTCTGGACACATAATTTAGTCCACATACACAGTGTGTACTACTACCTGGGATGGGAGTAATGGGTCGACCAAAGGCACATCTAGATAGTGGAGTGGGACCACACACTTTGTGGGTCCCCTCACATTCCATACACCCCTTAACCTCTTATGAGGGAACTTAAATCAACTTTATCTCATTTGCTTTAACTCAGATTTTGGCTCACGAGTAGCCTATTCTGAGTAATTTTCCATATCCAATTTGACGGTTCCATCAGTTTTGTATTTGAATAAACAATGTGAAATGTTCTGGGTATGGTTCTTACTAAGGTGATTCTTGGTGATGAAATTGATTACAATATATCACTAGAGATAACCGAGTAGACCCTCCATATTGGCTATGAAGTGGAGTCCTCAAAACATTCCAAGTGGAACCCCCCATCATTATGAGTGTGGGTCCTTGATGACTAGAGTGGAAGCCACTATCACACCATGGTATGAGTCCTTGAATACTAGAGTGGAACCCCCAACTGCATGGGAGAGGGTCCTCTGTATCTTCTTATCAAGTGGAACCCCCTTTTATATAGGCCGCAAGTCCTTGATGAATATATCAAAACTACCTATCACACTAGGGGTTGGGTCCTCAACCTTCTAAGTGGAACCTCCTATCAGTATTAGGCACGTGTCCTTGTGACACCAGAGTAGAACCCCCCATCGACATGGGTGCGTGTCCCCTATATATATTATTAGAGTGTAACCACCATGACGCACTATGAAATATGTCCTCTACATTGATTTTTTTCCCACTCGACTGTGTGGAATAGTGATGAGGCATAGATTGACTTGGATGTTTACTTATGAGTAGGCGCGTGATATTATGGGAATCATTGATGGAGTTTTGGAACTATTGGAAACTCTTCATCCAGGGCTAAGTTATGATATGGGGATGCCCTTACTATCTTGTTATGGATTCGTTTTTTTACTATATATATATATATATATCTATTCTTCTGTATACACACCTTGGATTTGGTTACACTCCTTCCATGAAAGGTGAAAATGCGTAGGGAGTTTGACATGATTTCTATTTCTAGCTTCTCATGGTTGGATGATTTTAATATCCATATTTAGGTGGTGAAGACTCGATGTGTAGTTCATATACTCACCGTGTTTATCCCCTTTTGTTTGGATGATCTTAATTTCACTCTCTTTTTGGGTTGATCTGTTCTTTTCACTATATCTTGTACCCTATGTACTATCTATTGTCTTTCTATCTTTTTGTATCTCTTAGTGCTCCTCCCTTTAGCTTTCAGGGATTTCTACTAGGTATGTATAAAATCACCCTTGTATGGGATTTTCCCATGCGTGTCATGTCTTATGTAGATGATATATAGGTACCCCATGACTACAATGGAGATTAGTGATACTAAGTGGTTTGAACCACATACAGTGGTATAAACATGGGATTTAGGATTTGGTCTATCTCTGACGTTTACTTTTCTAGTTTTTTTAATGTTTGGACATATTTTTGGTTGGGCGTGTACTTAACCCCCTAACTTTTGTAGTTTTCACTACTTCACTCTTCTATTGTCCGGATGTTTTTCATGCTTGGTTGTTCCCTTAATTTTCTATTTCTTTTACTTTTACTCCTTATGAAAATTTTCTTCCTAGTGGATATGTGGGTTTGTAAATATAATAATGAAAGGAATCCCCAAGTTAGTTATGACTTAAGTGTTGGTCTATATAACTTAGTCTATGGAGGTGGGATTGGGGTAGTTGTGGCTTGAGCTTCGGCTTGGGTCAGGTCATGAATGATTGGTATCAGAGGTTGTTCAATCCTTGGGACATTGTTCGGACTAGTCCCCTTACAAGGATTTTGGTTGGGTTTAGGGAAATAATGTTAGAGTGTCTCAAGTATAGATCTCGGGTCAGGGAGTCTAGTGATGGTGCAGGTAGCAGACGTATCCATTCACCAAGACCTTGACTACCTACTTGCCGACTCGACATACCGAGACATTGGTTGTAGGGATCAATGGTTCACGCATCATATATTATTGATTATTTTACTGCCCTTGTTGAGTCATATACCCATTATTGTATATATATATATATATATATTCTCATCTGATCGTGTTACATCTTGATAATTGTATGGATGCATCCATGACGACACCCAGCTAGGATATTAGTTTTGATTCATGATGATGATCTAGTCAGTGATGAGGCATTAATTCAGGGCCCATCTCATGACCCCTTCCTCTAGGTGGGAAGCTAGAAGTACCTCCACTTGTTGAGAAACTGGAAATTCCAGTAGAGCAGGTTAAGGATGCGCACATACTTATTACGCTTGATGAGTTCTAGTGCCAGAAGCCACTGAGGTTCCGAAGAGAGATAGATCCTTAGGCAGTAAAGGATTGGATATATTCAGTTGTATATTTCTTTAGGCTCATATAGACACCAAAAGATTAGGTGGTTTCATTGATAACTAGACTCTTCCTGGGAGTGGTTGGGTGCTAGTGGATCATTGTTACGTAGATGCACGATGAGCCGCCACTCTCATTGAATGACTTCTATAAATTATTCTATGAGGAGCACAACCCATACTTCTTGCACTTAGTTCAGATTTAGGAGCTTCCAGATATGCATTAGGGAGGGATGAGGGTGGTTGAGTATGAAGAGAGGTTCACAGAACTTAAATGGTACTCTCTTGACATGATTGAGGATAGATAATTTTGAGTATAAGAGTTTGAGTAGGGAAATTACAGAGATATCTGAGCCAGTTTTGTTCCCTTGGCCATCCCTACCTATGTAGGAGTACTGAAGATGGTGCTAGTGACAAAGATATTTCTATCATAGGGATTTCAGATAGCTAGATCTAGAAGTGGGAATCTTATAACTCTGTCATCTTTTGTAGCTAGTAGATTCTATACACCAGGATCTCAAAGCATGAAACCTCCCTATAATGAAACACATACATGTGGTCAGGGGTAGCATAGAGGACCAGGCTAGCCTAGAGAGGGGTAGTGTTTTTCTTATGACATGTGTGGCCACATGGCATGAGAATTCCTAGCTATTCGTGCTGATCATCAATGGTAAATAGCTGATAGATGGAAACAATAAAAGCATCATCGTGATCTAGGATCTCCCAGGCATTGACAAGGGGTCCCTAGGTAGGCAGAGCTTGTAGAAAAGTAGGAGGATCTATTGGTGGTGGATGACGTTATGAGATCCTTCCACTACCACTACCAGGCATCCAATTTTAGGCATAGGGATTCAGTTTTTGGGGCCATGGACAGCTATAGGCTTTGGATTTCCATTATCCCATAGTGCACAAGATGGTTAGATATATGATCTATGTGTTTTATACTCGTACTTAAATATTAGTAGACACTGGTTCCATCCATTCCTTTATCTCTATACCTTTGGTGTGAGATATGTATCTCCCATTTGAGGAGCTAACACAGTAGCTTTGTCTTCAGGTTCATACCGGGAATGCTTCATTTTCATCTTTTATCTGTTGATAGTGCGAGATATCTCTTGGTGGAGATAGTTTTACGTGGGACATTTTTTTCATCACAACAGAATTGTATAGCATCATGTTGGGTATGGATTGGATGTCCATGTTTCAAGACTATATTTACTGTAATTGTAGGAAATAAAGATGCCTATGTGTTGATGTGATGAGAATATCCTTTTCTAGTGAGAGATATCTCATGGAAGGGAAAGTGGGTTTTGCAAGTAGGAGGTTGAAACCCATCACTCATCATTTTGAGAGTGTATACCTTGGTGCAATAGGATCTCCAAACATATAGATTCCTTCAATTTTGGAGTATTACATATAATTCTTCCCTAAAAAAGTTCTGGGACTACCTCCAAGGAGGGAAATGTAGTTTTTATTAAATTCCATCCCACGAATGCTCTGATATCTTCTGCAATATATTAGATGGCCCTGATCGAGCTTCGAGGGCTATAGTTTTAGTTTGAGGACCTTTAAGATGAAGGTTTCATTAAAACTCATGTGTCCTTCTAGAAATATCCAGTGTGGTTCGTGATTAAGGTGGATGAGAGGATGCATATTTTCATGGATTATCGTCACCTGAATCATGCCATGATAAAGAATAAGTGCCCCTTGTAACACCCCAAGGATTTATAAATAAATTTGATATTGAATGCATGAAACACTAAGTCACTACAAAACAACACTTTGTTATAACCTAGCTAGTAAACATAATTTTTCCACCTCTGTGATTTGAATTTCAAAAAACTAACATACACGATTGTGTTCAGTAAGATATTTAGAGTATGATAAGACAAAATTAATTTTTGGGGAATGGTACCATACCCTTATGAATAGTAATATGACCCTTATGAATATTAAATCATATTATTATTTTATTGTCTTAAGGTTATAATATAATGAGATCTTGATTAATTTTTCAAGGTGTTATAAATTGAATTATAGTATTAAAATTGTTATTTTTCAAATAAATTATCATTTTATTTAAAAATAAAATTAATCATATTTAGAAAATTATTTTCAAAAAATGGAGTTATTTTTTTAATTTTACACATCAAAAAATGTTTGGGGTGATTTTTTGGTATTTTTATGAAATACTCAAAATTTTTATGAATAGTAAAATATAATAATTTTTCATATAAATACATTATCAGTTAAATTAACTATTCATAGTATCATGGCTGATGGAAGAACACTTGGTTCAAAATCATATGAAATTATTACTATTATGGGTTACATGAATCTAAACTATTGGTTTTCATAAGGGAGATAATAAAATAATGAATAAGATATTAAATAATTACCCCTCTCCTCCACTATACATATAAGGCCCCAACCTTAAACCTTACTTAATCTTGAGTTATTACAAGATTACACATTGAGGATCCTTTCAGGTTTAGAGTTTTAGAGAATTAGATCATAAAACATGCATTACATCCCACATTTAAACAAAGTGGTTACAATAAAATATAGTATTCATTTTTTTCCGATCAATGGAAACATATTTAAAATAAAACATGGATTCTTTCTTGACACTTCCTTGACACTATCATCATATCATTTACCCTTCCCTTGACCTGTGAAAACATTTCAAAAACATGGTATGGGAATAAAAAGCTCAGTAAGGGATATAAAAATATGGAAAGGAAACATGAGTACATGTATACATAAGAATCAATGAAATCATACTCTACTCATAAAACATAAGCACTTTAACATACCTCATCAAATCATGAAAAAATCATAGAAATCATAAGACATAAAGGTAACTTGAGGCATTCATAAAATTCATACGTAGGGAGTAACCCTCTTGGTTACGTTTGGAATACCCATCACAATATATTCGCTAAATCTCTTCGGAGAAACATTAACGTTTAACTCCTTCGCATTACCAAATGCATTAGAGAGCTATATCGGGCTCACCCGCCCTTAGTTTGTCACGAAACCACCCGTCATCATAATAATGACCAAGAACCATAACATAATCGTATCACATAAAACATGCATAAAGAAAACATAACATTTCCACTTTTCAATCATAAGATATAAATACAACACATTGATATAAGAACATTATGAAAACCATTTACAATACCAAAATAAAAGAAAAGTAAAACATGGTATTTATTTTTCTTTTAAAAAAATGTATGGCTTCAAGAGGAATCCGAAAATCAAATAATAGTCACGGCGGCGGAGAAGTCGTTGTCGCCACATAGGTACGACAAAAACATTCCCTTTTGTCATTTAGTAAAATGCTTCGTATAAAAAAGGTTTCTTTTGGATAAACGTAAAAGTCAAAGGGGTTTACACACCGTATAAAAGAAGGTTGTGTATAAAACAAAATAAGCCTCAATGAAAGGAGATTGAGACGAAGTCTCATACCTCAGGTCCGACTTGACTCGATCGTTCTTTATCCTCCTGAATAATAAACTTGATTTAATTTCTACTTTCTTAAGAACCTTTTTCAAGTTCATTATTCCTTTTATATCACTTATTACCATGTCATGAACACTATGTAATTATTTAAGTTAACAACGGTCGTTTTAATGATCATTGGTACTTGAGTCAAAAATAAACTCTTTATAATTACAAGTTGTTCATGTATCCATTATATCCATAGCTATACTAATGATGTAGATATCATATATATCATATATATCCAGTATATACATGCATTTATATTATCACATAACGTTTAGAGGTAAGAAATGAAATGCACCATTCATGGAGACGGTAAGCCGTACGTACGCATGAATGCTACTTTCATTTCTATTTCGTATTTTATGGAATGGAATCATAATGATATAAAGGTATATTATAATTCCAGTATAATATCATATATAATACAATTAATTACATCCTTTATACATCCCACATATGGCATTAACGAATCAAATCACTTTGAGGGTGCGGTAGTCCGCACTTCCTAAAATGAAGATATCGCGTTTACCCATAATGGAAACCATAAAGATATGCCATAAATGAAAAACCCAGAAGCTTAAGTAAAACATAAACATATTATATATCATATATAAATATAGTTTCATCTTAATGACCACCTTTGAAGGTGTTAAAAGAATATTGATCAATCATCGTTTCGTGAGGCAGAAATTCGCCATCCACGGAAACAATATGTTCTTTAACCAGTAGATGTAGGTGTGTGTAAGTGTATCTCGAATACTTATTATAAAAATATCCTAGTATATGAAAGATACTGGTGTTGTTACAAAATAAATAAATAAAAAGAGTTTAGGGGGTTGGAGAAGCAAAATAAAACATAAGAACACAAGAGAAGACACTACCTTTAAATCGGGTAACTCTTTTTGATTTGAGCTCAAAGGCTTACTTGAGACGACTTCTTCCCATAGTGAGGATTCTAGGAGTAAGAGAGGGATTTGGAGAGACAAAATGAGCAGGGTTTGGCCGATCCAAAGGCTTTAGAGGTGTGGGTAAGGAGGTAGAGGTGGGGGCCTTTTATAAGAGGAGAGGAGGGGCACTCTTGGAAAGGTATAAAAGGTTACATTGTTTTCAAATGAGTTTCAGATTTTAAAGGTCCCCCATTGATGTATTTCTAGGATAAGGTGATAAGGTCTTGAAATATACTAATCCAATAGGTCTTTGAAAAGTGTAAGTTATAGTTTTAACATTATATTTTCATTTTATTTAAATCCTTTATTAATGAGGTAATCGTTGCATCATCATGATGTCATAAATAATTCAATTTATTTAATGTCTAAAAATTATAAAAAAATATCATGATGTAGGAAATCTTTTCATATTTCCAATTAATATTTATAGTCAAAAATATGACTTGTATAACCCCATTTAAAAATTGGTTTAGTAAAACAACTCATGTTTGTGTCATTTTTACTTTTACTTTAAATAAAAGGCATTCATGTCTTTATCTTACCCAAGTGGCTCCATGGTGTCCCCAAAATCGACCCATGGGTTGTCTTGGTCGGCCATGACACATCCAATAAGAGTAGGACATGTGTCTAGGTCATTTAATTTTATTAAAACATTATTTTTACCTTAAATTACACTAATTACCTCTAATCGCGATTAAAAATTTAAAAGTTACTATTCACCAAAAAATATTTTAATCCCATTGAACCACATTTTACTTCTTAATGACAACCATGTATGTAGGATTTTTGAAATTCAAAACACAGAGGTGGTAAAATTTCATTTCAACGAAAAATCAGTTTTTTAAGTACCACTTAGTGGTTCCCCAATTCATCAAAAATTGAAGTTTTTCAGAAAAATACCAAAACATCACCCTAAGCTATATTTGATATTCCGAATTCAAAAATGATTTCTATTTTACAAAATTCGAAACATATAATTTACATTAATTAATTTAATAATTAATTCCCGATGTCTGAGCAAATTGCGTGTTTTTATGAAACAATAAGTAGCAAAATATTGACACTAGTTTTAGTCCAATTTCAAAGTGAAATTAATTTCAATGAACACTATTGGATTAAATGGTAAAAACATATTCTAATTGAACTTTAAAACCAATTCAAAAGATAATCTAACCATATAATTAAATTAGTTGAAAAAGCAGTTTTGATGTAAAATGCAGTATTTTTCACTATTCATTAAAAATGAACATTGTCAGAAAAATACCAATAAATTATCCAATGTAAATTTAAATGTCCCAATCATAAATAATAAGTTTATTTTGACAAATAGAGCTTATACAATTGTCAAAATTTTTATTTAAAAATGGTTTTCCATCAAAAGGCAGTAAAACAATCTTTTAAAAATATTAGTGTATTCCATGCTTAAGATTGGATTTATTCTCATTTTAAGCCTCTAAAACACTATCTAATTCATTAGTAGACATATATAAAAATATCTATTATTCATTACTTACTTGGGATGTTACATCCTTCCCCTCTTTAGAAAATTGCGTCCCTGCAATTTATTTACTTATCGAATAAGTGGGGGTATTTAGCCCTCAATGCATTTTCAGATTTCCATGTTGCCTCTTCAACCATGTGGTTTTTCCACAAAACTTTTACCTGATGAATCACCTTATTCCGTAACACTTGCTCCCTATGGTCAATAATCTGGACCGGTTGTTCCTCATAAGATAGGTTCGATTCCAGCTGAACTACCTCTGGACTCAAACCATGAGATGGATCTGGCATATACTTTCTCAACATCGAAACATGAAAAACATTGTGTACCTGAGATAAAGTCGGAGGTAAAGCCACTCGGTATGCAACTGATCCAACTCTCTCCAGAATTTCATATGGTCCAATGAACCTTGGACTCAGCTTTCCTTTCTTACCAAATCATATCACACTTTTCCATGGTGATTCTTTGAGAAAAACATGATCACCTACCTCAAAAGAGATATCTTTCCTCCTATTGTCCACATAACTCTTCTGCCTACTCTGAGCTGTTCTCATGTGTTTCTGTATCAGCTGAAATTTTTCTACCAACACTTCTACTAATTCTGGTCCCATCAGCTTCCTTTCACCCACTTCATCCTAGAAAGTTGGAGTTTGACACCGCTTACCATATAACGCATCAAATGGTTCCATCTGTATACTGGAATGAAAACTATAATTATATGAAAATTCAACCAAGGAAAGATGTTGGTCCCAACTTCCCTGATAATCCATCAAACTAGCATGCAACATATCCTCCAATGTCTAAATTGTTCGTTCTGACTTCCCATCTGATTAAGGATGAATAGTTGTACTAAAATTTAATTCAGTACCCAACGACTTTTGAAGCCCTTTCCAAAAGTTAGAAGTGAACATGAGATCATTGTCAGATACAATGGAGAGAGGAACTCCATGTACCCTGACTATCTCTTTAAGATACAAATGGGAAAGTTGATCCAGGGAAAAAGTATCTCGTATAGTAAAGAAATGAGTAGATTTAGTCAAGTGATCAACAATAACCCAGATTGCATTATTACCTCAAGGTGTCTTCGGCAATCCCACAACGAAGTCCATGGATAAATTTTCCCATTTCCACTCTAGCACCGGTAAAGGCTAAAGAATCCCTTTCGATAACTGCCTCTTTGCTTTAACCTATTGACATGTCAAACACTTCATAGTAAAATCAGTAATATCCCTTTTCATTCCATCCCACCAGTAATACTCCCGAAGATCTCTATAAATCTTAGTACTGCCTGGATGAACTGAAAACGGAGAACTATGAGCTTCATATAACAAATCTCTCTTCAACTGTGAATCACAAGGCACACACAATCTCTTCCCAAATCTAAAAACACAATCATTATCAATGTTGAATTCAGGCAACTTACCCTTCTGAACCAGCTCTACCTTTTTCTACAACTCACTGTCTTGCTTCTATGCTTTCTTAATTCTGTCTGATAGGGAAGATTTCACCGATACCTGAAAAGAAACAGAAGAACATCCTGCACCAAAAACTTCTATGCCAAATTTCATCAAATCCATAACCAAAGGATCACATTCCAAATGCAACATTGTTAATGAAACATTACGTTTTCAACTCAAAGCATCAGCCACTTTATTTTCTTTTCCCGGATGGTAATGAATTGTAAAATCATAATCCTTGATTAATTCCAGCCATCTCCTCTGTCACATGTTCAATTTTTTCTGAGTGAATATATAATTTAAACTTTTGTGATCAGTATATATTTCACACTTTACTACATACAAATGATTCCTCCAAATTTTTAAAGCGAAAACAACAGCAGCTAATTCCAAATCATGTGTAGGATAATTTACATCATGAGTTTTCAATTGACGTGAAGCATAAGAAATTACCTGATCATTATGCATTAGGACACAACCAAGTCCTTTCAATGAATCATCTTTATAGATAACAAACTCCCCATTCTTGGAAGGTAGTGACAAAACTAGAGCATTCACCAATCTTCTTTTCAACTCTTGAAAACAATCATCACATTCTTTTGTCCAGATAAACTTAACACCCTTCCGAGTTAGCTTAGTCATTGGACTAGATAACCAGGAAAAATTTCTAACAAACCTTTAGTAATAGCCTGCCAAACCAAGGAAGCTATGAATCTCAGTTACATTTGTGGGTCTTGGCCATTCTTCCACAACCTTTATTTTTGCAGGATCAACAGTTATCCCATCTTTAGAAACAATGTGACCAAGGAAAGAAATTTGTTTCAACCAAAACTCACACTTTCTAAATTTTCCATAAAATTTATTTTCTTTAATGGTTTGAAAAATAACCCTTAAATGTCTTTCATGCTCTTCTTTACTTTTAGAAAACACCAAAATATCATCAATGAAAACAACCACAAACTTATCCAAGAACTCATGGAAAATTATATTCATTAAGTCCATGAATACAGCAGGTGCATTGGTTAGCCCAAAAGGAATTACTACAAATTCATAATGGCCATATATTGTACGGAACACAGTCTTCAGAATATCTGCTTCCTTTACCTTCAACTGTTGGTACCCCGATCTCAGGTCAATCTTTGAAAAATACTGAGCTCTCTGGAGCTGATCAAACAAATCATCGATATGAGGCAAAGGCTATTTGTTCTTAACAGCGATGTTATTCAAGGCTCTATAATCAATGCAAATTCTCATAGAATCATCTTTCTTTTTAACAAATAAAACAGGAGCACCCCATGGTGATGTTCTAGGTCGAATGAAACCTTTCTCTAATAAATATTGCAGTTTCTCCTTCAACTCTAAAAGTTCAATTTGAGCCATTTGATAAGGGGGTTTTGAAATTGGATTAGCATCAGGAACTAAGTCAATAGTAAATTCAAATTCCCGATCTGGTAATATTCTAGGAAACTCATCAGGAAAAACATCAGGATACTCATTTACCACTGGCATATCATTAATCTGAACAGTTCCTTTGTTTTCAATGATGTGTGCAAGGTAACATTCATTTCCATCTTTTACAAGTTTCTCAGCCTCTTGATAAGTTATCCACAGTAAGGGTTCATTCTTGTACACAAACTTAAATTATTTCTTAAAAGAAACTTCTTTATCTCTACAGTCAATCTTAGCATGGTAAATAGAGAGCCAATCCATACCCAAGATAACATCAAACTCTACTAGAGGTAAAACAATAAGGTTCACAAGTAGGTTCTTTCCACGAATAAGGATAGGAAGATTCTTATAAATCCTTTTTGCCTCAACATTTCCCCCAGGTGTTTTTACCACAAGTTCAGGAGTCATTTCTTGAGATGGTATTCCCATTTTACAAGAAAATTTTTCAGAGATGAAAGAATGTGTAGACCCCAAATTAAACAACACACTTGCATAATCTAAAAAAACAAACAAAATACCTGATACAACTTCATTTGATAGCCCGACATCTACTGAAGTAGTTGAAAAAGATTTCACCACCCCTTTCTGGTTATAGTCCAACTGCTTTCCATCACTTGAGCTCTTTGTTGGACACTCGTTTGCATAGTGACCCATCTCATTGCACTTAAAACATTTCACTAACTGTAAATCAAATTTGGACTTACCATCACCTTGATCTTTTTCAGTGAAATCACGAGCCTTATGTCCCATCCTACCACATCGGTAGCACTTTACAGAATTCAGAAGACATTCCCCAGCATGCCTTTTCCCATATTTATCACAAACTAGAAACTTAGATTTCTTACCATCAGACTTTTTTGAAGAATTCTTCCCTTTCTCCGGCCACCTCGGTCTCTTCTTCTGTTGGTTGTTATAGAACACTTGATCATCGGCAAACTCCATTTCTACCTTCTCAGCACATCGAACAAGATTTTCATAACTTTTGAACTCATGAGAAGATAATTCCCTTCGATATTTTGGCTTTAATCTTGAGTAAAAATGATTGATTTTACTATCAAGGTCTCAGATAAAATTTGGAGCATACCTTGTCAATTGAGTGAACCTTTTTTCATAGGCAGCCACTGAGTCTTCCTCTTGCCTCAATTCCAGGAATGGTTTTTCCATCCTAAGTCGAACAACCTTAGGAAAATACTTCTCAAGAAACATACCTTTGAATTCATCCCAGTCGAGAGCATCAATCTAATATGCATCCCTGATATTTTTAACCATCGACCACCATCGATCTGCTTCACCCTCCAAATGGTAAATAGAAAGACTAACCTTTTGATTGTCTGAACACCCCATGACATCAAAAATATTATCTAGTGCTTTAATCCACCCTTCAGCTAGCATATGGTCAGATGATCCTCTGAATGATGGGGGGTGTTGCCTCCTGAAATGTTCCACCACTGACATGTTCCTCTGCGGTTGATCTGGCTGATCTCAAGCATGGATACCGCCACCATTTATCACTTAGTCAACTGTGCCATTACTGCAACAAACTGTTCAGTTCCAATTCCAACCATCTCAGGATGCTGATTTGGAAGGTTATTTCCTTTTGTATGCCTTCCTACCACTGCTTTCCTGTTTCCTCTGCGGAAAACCATTCTGAACAAACATGTCTTAGATGAAGCAACATGGCAATCTTCAAATGATATATCATTTCCAATTTGACCATAAAAAAAATATTTTCAGATAATAATTTAATAGAATTCTAACTCCTAAAGTTATCTAAACCAACATTTGATACCAACTATAAGGCCCCAGCCTTAAACCTTACTTAATCTTGAGTTATTACAAGATTACACATTGAGGATCTTTTTAGGTTTAGAGTTTTAGATAATTAGATCACAAAACATGCATTACATCCCACATTTAAACAAAGTGGTTACAATAAAAGGTAGTATTAATTTTTTCCCATCAACGGAAACATATTTAAAATAAAACATGGATTCTTTCTTGAAACTTCCTTGACACTATCATCATATCATGTACCCTTCCCTTGACCTGTGAAAACATTTCAGAAACTTGGGATGAGAATAAAAATCTCAGTAAGGGATATAAAAATATGGAATGGAAACTTGAGTACATGTATACATAAGAATCAATGAAATCATACTCTACTCATAAAACATAAGAACTTTAACATACCTCATCAAATCATGAATAAATCATAGAAATCATAATACATAAAGGTAACTTGAGGCATTCATAAAATTCTTACATAGGGAGTAACCCTCTTGGTTACGTTTGGAATACCCATCACAATATATTCCCTAAATCTCTTCGGAGAAACCTTAACATTTAACTCCTTCGCGTTACCCAATGCATTAGAAAACTATATCAGGCTCACCTACCCTTAGTTTATCACATAACCACCCGTCTTCATAATAATTCCCAAGAACCATAGCATAATCGTATCACATAAAACATGCATAAAGGAGACATAACATTTTCAATTTTCAATGACAAGATATAAATACAACACATTGATATAAAAACATTATGAAAACCATTTCCAATACCAAAATAAAAAAAAGTAAAACATGGTATTTATTTTTCTTTTAAAAAATGTATGGCTTGTAGAGGAAGCTGAAACTCAAATAATAGTCACGGCGGTGGAGAATTTGTTATCGCCGCATATGTACAACGAAAACATTACCTTTTGTCATTTAGTAAAATTCTTCATATAAAAAAGATTCCTTTTGGATAAATTTAAAAGTAAAATGGGTTTATACACCGTATAAAATAATGTTGTGTATAAAACAAAATAAGCCTTAATGAAAGGCGATTGAGACGAAGTCCCAAACCTTGGGTCCGACTTGACTCGATTGATCATTAACCTCTTGAATAATAAACTTGAGTTAATTTCTACTTGATTAAGAACCTTTTTCACGTTCATTATTCCTTTTATATCACTTATTACCATGTCATGACCACTATGTAATTATTTAAGTTAATAACTGTCATTTTAACGATCATTGGTACTTGAGTAAAAAATAAACTCTTTATAATTACAAGTTGTTCATGTATCCATTATATCCAGAGTTATACTCATGATTTAGATATCATATATATCATATATATCCAGTATATACATGAATTTATAATATTACATAACGTTTAGAGGTAAGAAATGAAATGCACCGTTCATGGAGACGGAAAGCCGTACGTACGCATGAATGATACTTTCATTTCTATTTCGTATTTTATGGAACAGAATCATAATGATATAAATGTATATTATAATTCTCGTATAATAACATATATAATACCATTAATTACATCCTTTATACGTCCCACATATGGCATTAACGAATCAAATCACTTTGAGGGGGCGGTAGTACGCACTTCCTAAAATGAAGATATCGCGTTTACCCATAATGGAAACCATAAAGGTATGCCATAAATGAAAAATACAGAAGATTAAGTAAAACATAAAAATATTATATATCATATATAAATATAGTGTCATATTAATGGCCACCATTGAAGGTGTTAAAAGAATATTGAACAATCATCATTTCGTGAGGCAGAAATTCGCCATCCACAGAAACAGTATGTTCTTTAACCATTAGATGTAGGTGTGTGCAAGTGTAGCTCAAATAATTCTTATAAAAACATCCTAGTATATGGAATATAATGTATTTTTTACAAAATAAATGAATAAAAAGAGTTTAGGGGGTTGGAGAAGCAAAATAAAACATACGAACACAAGAGAAGACACTACCTTTAAATCGGTTAACTCTTTTTGATTTGAGCTCAAAGGCTTCCTTAGGAAGACTTATTCCCAAAGTGAGGCTTTTAGGAGTAATAGAGGGTTTTTTAGAGACAAAATGAGCAGGGGTTGGCCGAGCCAAAGGCTTGATAGGTGTGGGTAAGGAGGTAGTGGTGGGGGCCTTTTATAAGAGGAGAGGAGGGGCACTCTTGGAAGTTATAAAAGGTTACTTTATTTTCAAATGAGTTTCGTATTTTAAAGGTCCCACATTGATTTATTTCAAGGATAAGGTGATAAGGGTTATAAATATACTCATCCAATAGGTCATTTACAAGTTTAAGGTATAGTTTTAACATTATCTTTTCATTTTACTTAAATCCTTTATTAATGAGGTAATCAATGCATCATCATGATGTCATAAATAATTTAATATATTTAATGTCTAAAAATTATAAAAAATATATCATGATGTAGGAAATCTTTTTTATCTTTCCAATTAATATTTATAGTAAAAAATATGACTTGTATAACCCCATTTAAAAATTGGTTTAGTAAAACAACTCATGTTTGTGTCATTTTTTACTTTTACTTTAAATAAAAGGCATTAATGTCTTTATCTTTCCCAAGTGGCTCCATGGGGTCCCACAAATAGACCCATGGGTTTTCTTGGTCGTCCATGACACATCTAATAAGGTTAGGACATGTGTCTAGGTCATTTAATTTTATTAAAACATTATTTTTAACTTAAATTACACTAATTACCTCTAATCGCGATTAAAAACTTAAAAGTTACTATTCACCAAAAAATTATTTTAATCTCATTGAACCACATTTTACTTCTTAATGAAAACCATGTATGTCGGATTTTTTAAATTCAAAACACATAGGTGGTAAAATTTCATTTAAACGAAAAATCAGTTTTTTAAGTACCACTTAGTGGTTTCACAATTCACCAAAAATTGAAGTTTTTCAGAAAAATACCAAAACTTCACCCTAAGGTATATTTGATATTCCGAATTCAAAAATGATGTCTATTTTAAAAAATTCAAAACATATAAGTTACATTAATTAATTTAATAATTAATTCCCGCTGTCTGTGCAAATAGCGTGTTTTTATGAAACAATAAGTAGCAAAAGATTGACACTAGTTTAAGTCCAATTTCAAAGTGAAATTAATTCCAACGACTAATATTGGATTAAATGATAAAAATATATTCTAATTGAACTTTAAAACCAATTCAAAAGATAATCTAAACATATAATTAAATTAGATGAAAAAGCAGTTTTGATGTAAAATGCAGTATTTTTCACCATTCATTAAAAAATGAGCATTGTCAGAAAAATACCAAAAAATTATCCAATGTAAATTTCAATGTCCCAATCATAAATAATAAGTTTATATTGAAAAATAGAGCTTATAAAAGTGTCAAAAGTTTGATTTAAAAATGGTTTTCCATCAGAAGGTAGTAAAACAATCTTTTAAAAATATTAGTGTATTCCATGCATAAGATTGGATTTATTCTCACTTTAAGCCTCTAAAACACTATATAATTAATTATTAGACATAGATAATAATATATATTATTCATTACTTACTTGGGATGTTACAATACAAACCCCTCCCACTCCCTCTTCCCTTCACTCCTCTAAAGCCTTTTTCATTATATAAATTATTCCCAAATATACTCCCAAGATTCTCCCCCACTTTCATCATCCCTTTGTATCATAAAAATTCCAAAACCTCCCACCTAAAGAGCTTCTCAAGGAAGATAACTTCAATAAGTAAATTTCTCTATTCATTTTTTTTTATTTCGAGTTCCTTTCTTTTCTTCTTATTTACTCACCTCATTTAATCCAAATTTTATGGTAAATATATTACCTTACATTTAAAATAACTTTTTTTATGATAATGGAATAATTCATCATCATCTCTTCTTTCTAATTTTTTTATACTAGAAATGAAAACACCATCTGAGATGTGTTAGTTTATCACATTCAAGGACGATGGGTTTTCAATTTCTTTTACCATCTTTAATTATAGACATGAAACCATTTTTATGGTTGAAACAAACTATAATATATGTATTATATCTTATTTAAGGTTCAGGAATCTTTTTATAAACATGATATTAATTTATAAATCAAAATGAGTTCGTTCTGATAAAAAGCCACCAATTAACCCAAAACATTACCATTAATATTTTATATAATCATTCATCTTCACTCCAATAAAAAAATTAATTTTATAACCATGTAATCTTATAGATGTTAAAAAATAAGATACAAATTTTTTTTCTAGACATCCATTCTCATCTTACATGTTTATCCTTACATATATATAAGTGAACTGGTCTTGAACACCAAGGAAGAAAACGCTCCCAAATAATAAAATTGAACATCTTAAACCCATCAAAAAGTCCATGAATGAACTTAATAAGGATATAATAAATAAATTACATAAATAAGAGGTTATAGAAAAATTAGTTAATTAATTTAATTTGGTTATCCAGGAATCTAAGATCAAGTGAAGAACACCATCAGATTTAAGGGAAGGGGTTTCTCAACTCACTTTTGTTCCCATGAGTTATGCCTTACTCACCACTAATTATTGTGTGTGGTGTATTTATAATACATATTGATGTATCAAGAAATTAATCCCTTAAATTTAATGGTATTAAATTTATCATTTGATGATTATTAATTTTTGGGAACATGATTCAATTCATTTCAAGGTGGTATGAGTTTTCTACTCGAACCTCCATTTTTATTCGTGTTACTATTATTCTCTACTAACCTCAATTAAATTATACTTTATTCATATTTAGCCCTCATAAATTCTATGTAAATGTTTTATATATGTTTACCAACTTGAATCCTACTTTCATTTATGGGCAGTTATAAGTTTTAAAAGGATCTTTCTAAAAAATTTCCCTAATACAAGACAGATTCAAGAGAATTTCTCAAATTCTTACCTATTTTCAAGAGCACTATATAGTCTATTATTAGAAAAAGTTATATTTTTAAAATCAATTATTTTATTCTTAAAATAATCTCTTACTTCACTTCAATTTTTATACAAATAATTTTTCAAAAGAACTCTTCTTTTCAAAGTAAAAGAGTATTTATCTCATGAATTACTTGATGATTTTACAGGAATATATTCATCTATTTTAAAAATCTTGTTGATTATTATTTATTGTCGGGATTATTATTTTATGAAAAAATATACCATATTAAAATTAATGTTTTTTTATTAGTTTCACTGTGGATGTTTTGTCTTAAAACCATTCACCAATTTACTCCGAATGGTTAGTGTTTATGCTTAATGTTCAAGAAAAGTTATTTACATTTCATATGTTAGTTTCAATAAGTATGTATATTTTGTTTATGTTTATCCCCATTTATATGAGGAATTCATTGGACTTATTAAGTGATGGGTGGGGCCCTCTATATCCCCTAAATGAATCAGTAGGTCTCATGAGACGAACTGCGATCTTAGGACAAGGCCTTGAAAAAATGGTTATTAAAGGTCTTGGCACAAGGCCTTGACTATAAGATTATGATGTCCGACATTATGAATTACTTGATTATGAAACTAGTATTTGAATTTTCATGAGGTTATTTTACTAGTAGAATACCCATGATTATGATTCATTATGGAATTACTTATTCTACTCTATTCCTGCTATAATGTGTTAATGTTTATTTTTAAAGGCATGTGTTTGTAGTTATTCACCATGCCTAATGTTTAGGTATATGATGTCTTCCATTGTATTTCTTACCCTTACTGAGAATTTGAGCTCACCCTTTCTTATAATTCATTTTCCCAATACATAAAGAGGTATATTATGAATTACATGCAGGGATAAAATAGGAGTTATGGTTGTTTTCAAAGGAATTTCAATATTGTATTTCCTTTCATGTCGTAATGCTGAACTTATACATGTATATTGTTTTCTAAAACTAATAAAATATTCTTTCCTTTAGGATACAACTTTCTTGTAATCATGCTAATGTAACAAATTAAGGCACTAGGTCCAGGAAATTGGGATTGGGTCTTTATAGTTGGTATCATAAGATGTTTAGTAGAAAATTTGGAAAATGGATTTAGAAAATATAGATTTGGGAACAAAACCCTAAGATAGAATTTGAGGATAAACATACAAGAATGTCCAGTAACTTTGGTAATGAATAGATTATGTGGATATTTCTAGAAAATACTTACATGTTTGGATAGTACAAGTGGATGTGGTTCTGACACAGATCTAACTAGGAGTAACAACTGTGACAAGGTGTTTAGGGGTTTACCTAAGGTATCCTGGTACACAAAAATAGGTCATACTGCACACAAGGTTTGACACTCATGGAGGATATGCTTAGGATAATTCACATTTTCATTATAATCCATTATGAAGGATTTAAATGTAAAATATTTTTCAAAAAAACCATTTTTATGATTATGAGATTAGTTATGTATAGGATTTCAATTTATGCTCAGTATTTTTCTACGTTGAGAATATACATTATGATTCATAACCTAATCTAGTGTATGTCACTATTTAGAAATAACACCGAGTGGAAATAATTGAAACTAGATGAATGTGTGCGTCCCATGTAGGGATTGATCTCCAATTCAGGATAATTATGCTGGATCTGGTTCTACAACTAGTGTTGGGAAACTTATAATTATACAGGGACATGTGACTTAGTTTTTTTAAAATAACCATACCCATACGAAGTATCCAGATCCACAACGTGGAGGAGCTATATTAGAACTCTTTATATGAAAATAACCTCCATTATTTAATAGGACTTCAAACCCATTTGTAGTGGAGTAGTGGATAAGTTCATGAGAGAAGATATTTATTACTTTGAGATGTAATAAAAGAGAGAAGTTTGTCATAGCGGTTTATTGTCTCTCAAGAGATGCAGATCAATGGTGTTCTTTAATTCAAAGCAAGGAGGAGGAATAAATAGAAGAAATGCAGTGGAGGTATTTTAAGGAAATATTCATAAAAAATACTTTCACTGTGAATTGTGAGTAGATACGGAAAAAAATTTTCTGAATCAGAGGAAAAAAGAGTATGATAATGTTAAAAAGTATAAAACCAACTTAACAAGGTTATCAATACATGCTGCGGAATATATACATATTCAAAGGATAAAGATTGATCGATTCTTTTATGGTTTAAAATCATTCCTCTAAAGGGCTCTAGTCACCCAAAGTATCTCATCATATTAAGATATAGTCTTATATTCTATCAAGAAAAAATGAATTCTATATGTCTTATGATTTTAAGGGAAAACAAGAGAATAAGAGGGCTACCAAAAAATATGGAAAATAAAAGAATGAAATAGAGAATAAGGGAAGAGTTTACCTCCCAACCTATAATAATTATTGGAAAAGACACCATGGTACTTGCCTGAAGGGTTTGGGTGTTTGTTACACATGTAGAGAAAAATGCCACCTATCCTGAGATTGTAAGGGGAATAAACAAGATACTAATGTTCAATTCTAAAATTTCAAAGAGAGGGTTCATTATGAAAAGAATTGTACTAGGTGTCAAGGAAAAATTCCTTAAAGAAGGAAAAGGGAGAAAGGCCAAGCTTATATGACCACAAATTCTAATATTGAAGTTCTTAATGATGTGGTGGAAGGTATTTTAATTGTTTCCTGAAACTTAGACAATGATTTATTTGATTTTGGATCATAAAATTCTTTCATATCTTCACAATTTTCCAAGAAAATTACATATTTCCAATTTTATTTAATAAGGGATTTGTCAGTCAAAACTCCAAAGGGAAGTATCATTACAACAAAGATGTGCTAGGAAGTCCCCATTATGGTATATGAATGTGCTTTATCTACTGATTTTATCATCATGACCAGGATTGAATTTAATATAATTCTCAGTATGGATTGGATTTCAATTTTTTATGTCAAAATATATTTCAAGAAGAAGGAATTTAAAATTTTTGAGGATGATGTGGAATCCCATATATTTATGGTAGAAACATCACTATATGATTCTTATCTAGAACCACCCTCAGTAGCTCTATTGAATTCAATTCTTAGGGAGGATCACAACTTGATATCTATGAGTGAGGAAAGAAATGTTAAAATAAAATTTGTACCTATTGTGCAAGAATATATTGATATTTTTCTGGAGGATTTACCTGGGCATCCTCCAGAGCGTGATGTTGAGTTCTCAATTTATTTCATTCCTAGTTCAAGACTTATATCAAAAACTCATAATAGAATGTACACTATGGAATTAGTATAACTGAATAAACAACTAGAGTAATTGAGTGATAATGTATTTATTATCCCTAGTGGTTATATATGGGGATCCCCTATTCTTTTTGTTAAAAAAAGATGGATCTATGAGGTTATTCATTGACTATAGGGAGATCAATGCTATAACAATAAAGACCAAGTATCCCTTACCTTTCATTGATGATTTATTTGATCAAATTCATGGAGCCCAATATTTTTTGAAGATTTACCTTCGATCTGGATATCATCAGTTGTGAGTGAGGAAGGAAGATATTCAAAAGACAAAATTTAGAACTAGGTATAGGCATTACAAGTTTATTGTAATTACTTTTGGATTATCTAATTCACTCTCTATTTTCATGGATCTAATGAATATAGTTTTCAAGGAATATCGTGTTGAAATTTTTGTGGTATTTATTGATGATATCTTGGTATACTCCAAAAGCTACAAAGATCATGAAAATCACATGCACACTATTCTAAATTCTCTTAAAAGAAATGAATTATATAGGAATTTTAGCACTTGTGAATTTTTGGCTTCAATCAGTTTCCATTCATGGCCACATTGTCTCTATGGATGGAATATCTACTGATCCAACAAAAAAGGCTATTCAATAATGGACTACTCTAACAAGCATAACTGATGTACATAGTTTTACTGGTTTAGTAGGTTATTAATGAAATTTAATTCATAACATCACTCGTTTAGCCAAACCAATGACCAAGATTACATGTAAAGGGGTTAAGTTGATATGGAAAAAATAATGTGAGGAATGTTTAAAATAACTGAATAGGAGATTAGGGATTTCTCTTATCATGAATCTACCATCGTAAAATTCTAGATTTGTGATCTATAGTGACACATCAAAAAAGGAATGGTTGTGTCCATACACAGAATGATTATAACACCCCAATATTTTTTCGTATGTTTCTTCTTAAATAATTTAAATTAATTAGATAACATATAATGCATTAGAAATTGATTCATTGTAAAAAACACTTGGTTGTAGGATATAGTTATAGACTACCCATTAAACATAATTTTCCCACCTCGGTGATTTGAATTTCAAAAAACTTACATTCACAGTTGTGTTTAGTAAGATATTTAGAGTCCGATAAGAGAAAAATTAATTTTTAGTGAATATTAACATTCCCTTATAAATAATAGTAAGAATAGTAATATGAACCTAATTAATAGTAAATAGAAATATTATTTTATTGTCTTATGGTTATAATATAATGATATCTTGATTAATTTTTCAAGGTGGTATAAAACAAATTATAGTTTTAAAATTGTTATTTTTGAATAAATTATGATTTTATTTAAAAATTAAATTAATCATACTTAGAAAATTATTTTCAAAAAATGGAATTCATTTTTGAATTTAGATAATCGATATTAGGTTACATTTAATTTTTGAGAATTTCATAAATACATCAGTTTTTTGTCAATAGTAAAAATACTGTTTTGATTTTTCAGTAAGATTAATGACATCACAGTGATGTAATAATTAATACAAAACGATGTTAAACTTGTTTACATTAAAATATGACATGAGGTGTCACATTTGGCCAATACCATGAGAAAAAACCATGATAAAGCCTATGGTTATTTAAATACCACTAATGAGGTGTCCTTTAAAATTAATAAAAAAACTCCCTCCCGTTTACTATAAATTCCCACTCATTACATCATTGTTTTCATTCAAAATTCATCATACTTGAATATATGGTAGTTTTACCTCCCTTGTAGTCTTCACAAGGTGTCCTCAAGCCCCCAAGGTCCCAGACATCATGTTTTAGGGGTAACTCTACAAGTTAAGGGAATGTACTGCCCTTCTCTTTTTTCAAGCACTCTTTTTTAGGTTATTCTATTTTAATTTTAATTGGATTATGTTGGGATATGTCATTCCATATCCCCCTTAATAAAAATATTATTTAATAATTATTATATAATCCTTTTTTATATTATAAAAATATTTTATTAATTTTTAAGTGATGTCGTTAGGGTACTGAATTTTCATAAGGGATTTCTCAACTTCCCTTTTTTTCTTTCATGTTTCTTTATTATATTTTTCTCTCATAAAATCCTCTCATAAAAAAGGTATGATAACTCTATTACATTATATATACTATAATATTATTATTCTAATGGAATAAATCATCAAAATCTATCATTTTCCCTCATTATATACAAAAAAAATGAAAGCACCGTATGAGATGTGTTAATTTATCACATTCAAGGATGATGGGGTTTCAATCTCTATTATCGTATTCATGGTTGGTCATGAAAAAAAATTTATTTTTAAACCAAACTATAATATGTTTCTTATAAACTATTCAATTTTTTGGAACCAGTATATATACATAATACTAATTCATACGATAAACTAGTTTGTAATAGTCAAGATATCGACAAAATAATTTAAATGGTTATCACTAATGATATATCAAATAAATCATCCTCATACCATAGAAACAAGTCCGATATATATATAAATTTACAATTATTTATGCTCATAAATAATATATATGTTCAATTTTGGAGATTTATATCCATTCCATATAATCTCCATTACTTATAATCAAGCAAACCGATCATGAAATCAAGGAAAAAACACTCCAGAATGACAGAATTCTATATGATAACTTATGAATAAGAATATAAATGAACATAATAAAACTTTAATAAATAAAATATATGTATAGAAGGTTATGAATTAGTTAATTAATGGATTTAATTTGATTAATTTGGACATTAATATCATGTGTAGAATACATTCAGGCTTAAGGTAAGGGGATTCTCATCTCACTTTTATTTCCCTGCGATTTCCATTGTTTTCCACTCATTTATTATATGTGGTGTATGTATATTGAATTTTGATATATAATATGAAGATTATATTTATATTCAAGGTATTAAATTATTCATTTGATGATTATTAACTTTTGTTCATATGATACGATTGATTATAATGTTGTAAGGGACTTTGTCTCAATTTCCATTTCGTTGAGACATACATGGTATTGTGCACCTAAAAATTCATATGTGGTGTATATACTGCTCATTTGAGATCAATTTTACATTGAAATTATATTTTTATTAAATATTCATATTATTTTATCTAGGATATGATTATTTTCTTAGTGATATACTATTTTACATACGATGTTTATTTTGAATGTTGTTTTAACAAAGTAAATATTGATGAATCCATACCCTCTAATCAATACGGTTATTAAAAGGTAATATATTTATTCTATTTAATCATTGTATAAAGAATTATTTTTAGTATCAGGGATGGACGAGGTCTTCTATATCCCCTCAATGAATTGACAGGTCTCATGAGAGAAAACAGTTGGCGACAAACCCTTCGATTTTATTTCCAAAACATTCTCAGATGGGTATCTACCCAAAGAATTAAACCATATTAACAGTATTATGGTTCATGTTCGAGATAAATGACTTCCAAATAATGATAATTATCTTTATTCATTATATAATTATTAATTTCCATGATGTTTTCACTATGAAAAAAAATCTATGAATGCATTATCATTCTCATTTTATTGATGGCGTGTGTTTTTCAATTATTCACAATACCATAGTGACAATGTAAAATTTATCATGATTAAATTATTATTGATACTTGATTATTCTATATGAAACCCTTTCTGAGCATTTTATCTCACCCCTTTCATTTGTTTTCCTTCCACAGGTTATGAATAAGGGAGCATTTATTGAGTTTTCATTGATACAGTTTATTAGCTTTTGCTATGTTTTATGTTTTATTTTATTTTCCCAATTAAAAATGGGATCCATGCATGTATCTAGTTTCTCCAAGACTACTAAACTGATTAGTATTTTTGGATTCAATTCATTTTAATCACTTCAATGTAATAAGGTAATGCATTGGCTCTGATCTATAGGGGTCGGGGCATTAGAGCTGGTATCAGAGGAAGTTTTGTAGTAACCTCAAGAGATAGATTTAAGGAACATAGAATAGGGAAAATAACCCTAATATAGGCTTTGAGGATAAGCATAGAGTAACATCCTAGAATTTTTGTAAGGTAAAGACTATGTGGGTCTTCGTAGAAAACATATCTTTGTCTAGATACTATAAGTGGATGTGGTTCTGGAATAGATGTACCTAGAAGTAAAAACTATGATAAGGAGTTTCAGGATTGACTCGGGGTATTTCCGAACGTCACAACATGCCTTACTACGCACCTGGTTTGACACACTTGGGGGATATACTTAGGATAATTCAAATTTTCTTTGAAAACCACAATGAAGAATTTAAATGTAAATAGAAACCATGTTTATGATTATGAGATTAGCTGTGTATAAATTTTCAAATTTTGTTAAGTGTTTGTTATTTATAAATTATGCATTATGACCTAATTTAGTGTATGTCATTATTTTGTGATGGAGCCTAATGGAAGAAAGGGAATCAATACTCATGGATAATGTAAGGATTTCCCCACTAATCAAGTCAACACAGTCGGTGTTGGAGCGGATCAGATCATGAATATATTGGGACAACATACTCAAGATATAATGAATAACCATCCTACACCTCTGTTGGATTGTTTCATGTGATAGAATCCCCCATATTTCAGTAGGACTACTATTCTAGTGGTAGCTGAGTAGTTGATCAAGTCCCTTGAAAATATATTTCTAGAATTAAGATGCAATGAAAATGAAAAGGTAGTTCTTATAGTATATTGCATCAAGGGTGATGCTAATCAATAGTAGTCCTTGGTCCAGAATAACATGGAAGAAGAAGAAATAGAAGATATAGAATGGATAACTTTTAAGGAAATATTCTTTAACAAATATTTCCCTCGTGAACAAATAATTGAAATGAATAGGAAATGACTTGGCTTAAAGTAATGGGAATAAGAGAGTGTTGTAGAGTATAAAGCTACCTTCACAATACTAGCCAGGTATTCCATATATTATGTACATGACTCGGAAGATAATATTGATAATTTCTTTTAAGGTATGAAGACATGTATTCGAATGGAATTGGCTTCTCAAAAATTTTCATCATATGAAAAAATTGTATTAAGTTCCATCAAAATAGAGAAGTAATTTTCTTGATCAAATTTGTTCATGGTAAACCATGATAAGAAGAGGTATTATGATAACTGTGGAAAAGGTGAAGTGCCAAAGAAGAAGAAGGGAATGAAGAAATTCCCATTATGTGAGAACTATGGAAAGAATTATCATGGGAAATGTTTGAAATGCATGGGATTTTTCTATAAGTGTGGAGAAAAGGGTCATCAATCTAATGAATGTAAGGAGAAGAAACAAGACAATGAAATTCAATTAAAAAATTGTACAGATATTGGACAAATATGAAAATGAGTGTTCTAAGTGCCAAGAAAACTTTCCTAAAAAATTCCTTGAGAGGATGGGAAAGCTTATGCGATCACAACTGTGGAGGTTGAAGTTTTTAATGATGTGGTGGTAGGTACTTTAATTATTTCTTGAAACATAGCCAATACTTTATTTGATTATGATTCATTAAATTTTTTTATATCTTCCTAGTTTTCCATGAAAATTTGATATTTACAATTTTTTATAATAAAGGAGTTGTCAATTAAAACTCAAAAGGGAAGTATAATTGCAATAGAGAAGTGTTAGGTGGTTCCCATTATGGCATATAAAAATGTCGTATCTTCTGATTTTATCCTCATACCCATGATTTACTTTGACATAATCCTCAGTATGGATTAGAATTCATATCATGATTAAAAATTATATTATAAGAATAATGAAGTTACAATTTTTAGGTTGATGTAATTATCATTATAGCAAAAACCTCATCATCTGATTCTTATGTAGATCCACCCCCAGTAGATCTACTGAATTCAATTCTTATGGAGGATGAGAACTCGATATCTATGAGTGAGGAAAGAAATTTAAAATTATGGATGTATGTTTTGTTCAAGAATATTTTGATGTGTTTCCAGAGGATTTACCTTGACATTCTCCAGAGTGGGAAGTTGTGTTCACCATTGATTTAATTCTTGCTTCAAGACCTATATCAAAGACTCCTTATAGAATGACATTTGTGGAATTGGTATAAATCAAGAAACAAATATAGAAATTGAGTGATAAAGGATTTATCCTCCCTAGTGTTTATCCATGGGGATCCCATGTTCTCTTTGTCAAGAATAAAGATGGATCAATGAGGTTGTGCATTGGGTATTGGAATATTGATGCTATTACAATAAAGAAAAAGTATCTTATTCCTCGCATTGATGATTTATTTTCTCAAATTCATTAAAACCAATATATTTTTGAATATTGACCTTCAATATGGATATAATAATCTGTGTGTGAGGAAGGAAGATATTCTAAAAATGTAAATTTTAACTAGGTATGTGAATTACGAGTTTACATTGATTCCTTTTTGGATTGGATAATTCACCCTATGTTTTTAGTATCTAATGAATAGAGATTCAAAGAATATCATGATGAAGTTTTGTGGTATTTATCTATGATAACTCAGTATACTCTAAAAGCTACAAAAACCATGAGAATCACTTGTGAGTCATTCTGAAAACTCTTAGAAGAAATGGATTATACGAGATGTTTAGAAAGTATGAATTTTGGCTTTATTTGGCTTCTTTTATTAGTCATATTATCTCTAAGGATGGAATCTTAGTTGGTCCTGTGAAGACAAAGGAAATCCATGAATGTACCACACTAATGAACATAAATGAGGTACTTAGTTTTATTGGATTAGCATGTTACTATCGACAATTCATTTATAATATTGCCCAATTGTCTAACCTACTAACCAAGATCACACATAAAGGGGTTATGTTTGTATGAAAAAAAGAATGAACAAAATGATTTGAATAATAGAAAAGAATATTGTTCAATGCTTTGATTTTGAATCTTCCATCTAGAAATGATGGATTTGTGATATACAATGATGCATCAAAGAAAGAACTGGGTTGTGTCCTTATGAAAAATAATAAATTTATTTCTTATGAATCAAGGCAGTTGAAGACTCATGCAAAAATTTATCCAAATCAAGATCTTGAGTTAGTAGCCATAATATTTGCTCTAAAAATTAAGAGACACTATCTCTATGTTAAAAGATGCGATGTATATATGGATCACAAGAGTTTAAAATAAATTTTTACACAGAAAAAATTCAATATATGGAAAAGGAGATGGCTACAGTTACTCAAAGATTATGATTGCTCAGTACACTACCACCCAAGAAAGAAAAACAATGTGTTAAATTCATTAATAAGGAAAGATCATAGACTTCTGACCCAAATGAGGATTGAGAGAGAAACTATATTCTGGGATATGGTAAATATGGAAATGGGAATTGTTAAGTAAGGGGAAACATAATTCCTTTTTTCAATGATTGCTACACCATCTTTACTAGAGAAGATAAAAATCTATCAATCTGATTATGAGAATCTAAAAAATAAAATTGAAACTATTAAGGATGGAAGACTAGAAGACTTCGTGTATGAGGATGAAGTCCTAAAATTTTGAAAGAGTTTATGTGTTTCGTTAGCACATGAGATAAAAAGGGAACTATTAGATGATGCTCATAGATAAAATTTCTCTATACACCTGGTAGCACCAAGATGTATAGTAATCTGAAGGATCATTTTTGGTGGGATAACATGAGACGACAAGTTACTGACTATGTGTCAAGGTGTCAAGTTTTCCAACAAGTGAAGGATGAGAAATAACATCCTAGTGGGGTCATGAAACCATTACCTATTTTTATATGGAAGTGGGATGAAATTATGATGGAATTTGTCACAAGACAACCAAGTAAAACCATAATTAATGATTCAGTATGGGTAATTGTTGATTCTATTACAAAATCAGCACATTTCCTTGCTATAAGAGAGGATTTACCACTTGAGAGACTAGAAATAATTAATACTAATGATGTTTTAAGACTTCATGGTGAACCTATATCGATCATTTCTGATTGAGATCGCTGATTTACATCAAAATTATAGAAATGTATCTAGAAGTATTTGTATATTGAGCTTCATATAAGTACTATTTATCACCCCCAAACTGACAGACAGTTTGAAAGGACTATTCAAACACAAGAAGAAGAGTTGAGATCATGCTCTCTTGACTTTCATGGTATGTGGGATTAATAATTACCTTTGGTGGAATTATCCTATAATAATAGTCTCCATTATATCATTCAAATGGCATCATATGAAGCATTGTAAGGAAATAGGTGTCAAACTCCAACTTGCGGGGATGAAGTTGGTGAGAGGAAACATATAGGACCAAAACTTATTGAAGAGACAATTACAAAGGTAAAAATAATTCAGCTACATATTATAGAATCATAAAGTAGAAAAAAGAGTTATTCTAATAACCGTAGAAAGTATTTGGAATTTTAAGTGGGTGATCAGGTATTTTTGAATGTATCTACACGGAAGGGTTTCCTAAGGTTCAACATGAAAGGTAAACTAAGCCCCAAGTATGTCAGACAATTTCAAATTATGGATAGAATTGGAGTTGTAGATTAATGTTTAGTGATTCTACCTAGTCTATCAAAATTTCATGATGTGTCCCATGTGTAATATTTAAATAAGTACATTCCATACCCAACACATGTACTCACCTATGATAAAATCGAACTGGAATATGACTTTTCTAACTGTGAAGAGCCTATCGAGATTGTTGACACTAGAGAGAAAGTATTGAGAAATCAGATGACTCGACTAGTAAAGGTTCTTTATAGAAACAATAAAATGGAGGAATAATTGTGGGAACCTAAGGATTTCATGAATAAGAACCAGCCATGTCTTTTTAGGGGAATTTATACATGAAAAATCATGAGGATGAAATTTATGGAGGGGAGAATATAACACCCCAATATTTTTTGGTATGTTTCTTCTTAAATAATTTCGATTCATTAGATAAATTATAATTAATGCAACATTGATTATTTTTGAAACAATAGTTGATTTTTGAATATTGTTATAAACTAGCCATTAAACATAAATTTTCCACCTCTATGATTTGAATTTCAAAAAACTGACAGTCGTAATTGCGATCAGTAATATTTTTAAAGTATGGTAAGACAAACATAATATGTGGTGAAAAGTAAAATAACCTAATGAATAGTAATATGAATAGGAATATCACTCTTATGAATAGTAAATAATAATATTATTTTATTTTCTTAAGGTTATAAGATAATGAGATCTTGATTAAAATTTCAAGATGATATAAAACGAGTTATAGTTTTCAAATTATTATTTTTCGAATAAATTATGATTTTATATAAAATTTAAATTTATCATATTTAGAAAATTATTTTCTAAAAATGGATTTCATTTTTAAATTTATAAAATTTATATAAGGTCACTCTGAATTTATGAGAATTTTATAAAATACTTTAGTTTTTCATGAATAGTAAAAATATAGTTTTGAGTTTTCGGTGTGATTAATGACATCATAATGATGTAATAACTATTATAAAATTATTGTTGACTTGTTTACATTAAAATATGATATTATATTTCCCAAGTGTTCAATACCATGGGTAAATACCCTGTGAAAGACCATGGTTTTGTAAATACCACTAACGAGGTGTCCGTTGAAATTTATAAAAAACTACCTCCTTTTACTATAAATACCCACTCAATCATTCATTTTATTTCATTAAAAATTCATCATACTCAAATATATGGTATTTTTACTACCCTGTGAGTCCTCTCAAGGTGTCATAAATCCCCCAAGGTCCAAACCTTCATCTTTTTGGAGTTACTCTACCAGGTAAGGGAATCTACCACTCTTCTCATTTTCAACCACTCTTTTTTATGTTATCTATATTAATTTCAATTGAATTATGTTGGGATATGTAATTAAATATCCCCCTAACATCACATATTATTTAATAATGATAATAGACCCCTTTTTTCTCTAATGAAAAATATTTTATGAATTTTTAAGTGACGTCGTTAGGCTGCCGAATCTTCCTATGAGATTTCTCAACTTCTCTTTTTTTTCTTTCAAGTTCCTTTAGTTTCTTTTTCTCTCCTATAATCCCCACATCCAAAATTTATTAAAACTCCATAAAATTAAATATACTATAAAATTGTTATGTTAGTGGAATAATTCATCATCATTTCTCTATTACCCTACTTGTATTCAAAAAATGAAAACACCATCCGAGATGTGTTAATTTATCGCATTCAAGGACAATGAGTTTTCAATATCTATTACTGTATTCATGGATGCTCATGAAACCATTTTTATGGTTGAAACAGACTATAATATGGGTATTATAACCTCTTCAATTTTTTATAACTATTATATATACATAATACCAATTCATATGACAAACTAGGTTGTAACAATTGAGATGTCGCCAAAATAATTTAAAGGGGTTTCACTAATGTTCTGTGTATTAAATCATCCTCATATCATGTAACCACGTGATATATATAACCATTTAAAATTATTTATGTCAATCAATAATATATATGTTCAATTATAGAAAATTATATTCATTCCACATAAACTCCATTACTTATAATCATGCAAATCGATCATGAAATCAAAGAAACGAACACTCAGGAATGATGGAATTCAATCTTATAACTTATCAATAAGAACATAAATGAACTTAATAAAACTTTACTGAATAAAAAATATGTATATAAAGTTATGAATTAGTTAATTAATGTATTTAATTATATTTTTCAGTACATTAAGATCAAGTGAAGAATACATTTGCGCTTTAGGTAAGGGGATTCTCATCTCACACTTATTTCCCTGAGATTTCCATTAATTTCCACTCATTTCTTGTATGTGGTGTATGTATACTACCATTTGATATATAATATTAGGATTATCATATATTATTGGTATTAAATGATTCATTTTATGATTATTAACTTTTGGTCATACGATGCGATTGATTACAATGTTGTAAGGGACTTTGTCTCACTTTCCATTTCGTCGAGACTTTGTATTATGCACCTAAAAATTTTTATGTGGTGTATTTACTACCAATTTGAGAAAAAAATTCATATTTAAATTATATTTCTATTAAATATCCATATTCTTGTATCGTGGATATTATTATTATCTTATCCATATACCATTTTACATACAGTGTTTATTTTGAATGTTGTTTTAATAGAGGAAATATTGATGAATCTGTATCCTCTACTCAATACAGATATTGAAAAGTCATATTTTTCTTGTATTAAATCCTTTTATAAAGAATTATTTGGACTTTAAGTTATGGGAAAGGCTTTTTATAGCCCATCAATGCATCGACATGTCTAATGAGACTAAACAGTTGGTGAAAAACCCTTCGAGTTTGTTTCCAAAACATTATTAGATGGGTATCTACCCACATAATTTGACCATATTGAAGGTATAATGGTTAATGTGAAAGATAAATTATGTACATATGATGATCATTCTCTATATTCATTATATATTTGTTACTTCCCCTAAGGTTTTCACTATGAAAAAATCTATATATGAATTATCATTCTCAATTTAATAATGGAGTGTGTTTTTCATTTATTAACCATGACATACTGATTATGCCAAATTGAATATTGGTATCTTATTACTGATTTATGATTCAACTATATATAACCCTTACTAATAATTTGATCTCACCCCTTTCAATTGTTTTCCTTCCACATGTTATTAAGAAGTGATCATTTATTGAGTTTTCTTGGATATAGATTATTACATTTTTCAATGTTTTATGTTTTGTTTTGTTTTTCCAATGTAAAGAGGATCCATGTATGTATCTAGTTTTTTCAAGACTACTATACAGATCGGTCCTTCAATATTTTATTCCTTGTAATCATGCCAATTTAATAAATTAATGCACCGACTTAGGGATATAGGGGTCAAGACGTTATAATGATAGAGTTATTGCCTATGCCTCAAGGCAGTTAAAAATTCATGAACAAAACTATCAAACTCATGATCTTGAGTTAGTAGATGTAATCTTTTATTTGAAGATATAGAGAAACTATCTCTATGGAGAAAGGTGTGAGATATATAAAAATCACAAGAGTTTAAAATATATCATCTCACAGAAATAACTCGACATGAAGAAAAGGAGATGGCTTTAACTACTCAAGGATTATGATTGCTCAATATACTACCACCCAAGAAAGGAAAATAAGGTGGCCGATACATTAAGAAGGAAGCATCATGGATCCCAAAACAAAATATAAATTTAAAGGGATATGATGTTTATAGATCTAGTAAATATGGATGTGGAAATTATCAAAGAAGGTGAAACATCATTCCTTTCAATTGGTTGTTGAAAAATCTTTATTAGATAGAATTAAAATCACTCATCCTGATGATGAGAACCTTCAAAATAAAATTAATGTTGTGATAAATAGAATGTTGGCTAACATCTTGTGTGAAGTTTTAATTCTGAAATTTGGGAAGTGGCTATGTGTTTCCTCTCTACTCAAGCTGAAAAGGGAGTTATTGGATGATACCAATAGCTCAAATTTCTCTATACACCCTAGTAGTACTAAAATGTATATATATTTGAAGAAACATTTCTGGCGGGACAACATGAAGCATGAAATTACTGATTATGTATCAAGATGTTTAGTCTGTCAATCGGTTAAGGCTGAAAGACAACATCCTAGAGGAGTAATTCAAACACAACTTATTTATTAAAGTAAGTGGGATGACATCACCATAGATTTTTCCACTAGATTACCCAAAACTCCAAGAAATAATGATGCCATATGGGAAATTGTGGATCAACTTACCAAATCTGCACATTTCCTTGCTATAAGGGAGGATTTTCCACTAGATCTCCTTGCATGGATCTATATAAATGACTTTGTAAGACATCATGGATAACCTATTTCAATAGAGTCTGATCACGATCCTCGATTTATATCGAAATTCTAGAAAATTATTTAGAAATATTTGGATACTAATATATGTTTGACTACCACTTATCACCCTCAAATTGATGGGAAATCCGAAAGGATAATCCAAACTTTAGAAGACATGTTAATATTATGCTCAATTTATTTTAAAGGTATGTGGGATAAATATTTACCTTAGAGTTTTCCTACAATAATAGTTTCCATTTTGGCATTAAATGGCACCATATGAAGCATTGTACGGAACGAGATTTCACACACCAACATGTTGGGATGAAGTTGGTGAAAGGAAGATTGTGGGTCCAAAGCTTATGGAGGAAACAACAAAAATGTAAATAATATTCAAAACCATATCAAAGAAGATCACAGAAGAAAAAACAGATATGCATACAATCGAAGGAAGGATTTGTAATTTCAAGTGGGAGATCATGTTTTCATAAAAGTGCCTCCATGGAAGGGTGTTATAAGATTTGTGAAGAAAGGGAAACTGATTCGTAGGTACATTTTACCTTTTGAAATTATGGATAGAGTTGGATCTATGGCTTATCATTTGGAAATGCCTCTTAGCCTATCTAGAGCACACAATGCGTTCCATGTCTCATTATGGAGAAAGTACATGCCATAACCAATGCATGTCCTCACTTCTAAAGGTATAGAATTGGAACTAAAAATATCTTATTGTGAAGAGACAATCCAGATTCTAGACACTAAGGAAAATGTGCTGAGGATTTAGATGACACGACTGGTAAAGGTACATTGGAAAAATCATAGAATTGATGAAGCAACATGGGAGCCTAAGGAGCTTATAATGAAGTCCTAACAAAATCTTTTTATGAGGTAACATTATATGAATTTCGAGGATGGAATTTTTATAAGGGGGAGAATTTAACACACCAAGGATTTATAAATAAATTTAATATCGAATGAATGAAAAACTGAGTCTCTACAAAGAACCACTTTGTTATAACCTATCCAGGAAACATAATTCTTCCACCTCTGTGATTTGATTTTCGAAAAGCTGACATACACAATTATGTTCAGTAAGACATTTAGAGTTTGATAAGACAAACTTAATTTTTGTGAATTGTAACATACCATTATGAATATTAATATGACCCTTATTAATAGTAAATCATATTATTATTTTATGGTCTTAAGGGTATAAGATAATGAGATATTAATTAATTTTTCAAGGTGATATAAAATTAATTATAGTTTTAAAATTGTTAAACATTAAATTAATCATATTTAGAAAATTATTTTCAGAAAATGGAGTTCATTTTTTAATTATACACATCAAAAAATGGTTTGGGTGAATTTTTTGGATTTCTCTGAAATACTCAAATTATTTTATGAATAGTAAAATGCGGTAATTTACCGTATATATACATTATCAGTTAAATTCACTATTACTAGAATCATGGATGATGTAAGAACAAATGGTTCAAACTCACATGCACTTATTACAATTATGGGTCACATGAATCAACACTATTGGTTGTCTTGAGGGAAATAATAAAATAATGAATAAGATATTCAAAAATCACCCCTCTCCTCCACTATAACCCCCCTACTCCCTCTTCTCTTTACTTCCCTCAATCCTATTTCAATGTCTAAATTATACTCAAATACCCTCCCAAGATCCTCCCCCATGTACATCAGCACTTTTTTTCCTAAAATGACCAAAACCTCTCCCCTAAAGAAGCTCTCAATTAGGACAACTCCAAGAGGTAAATTCCTCTTTTCATTTTATTTATTTTGAGTTCTTTTATTTTATTTTTCTTTACCCACCTCTTTCCAGCCAAATGTAATAACAAATAAAGTACCTTAAATATACTAAAATTTTGTTATGATAATGGAATAATTCATCATCATCTCTTATTTCCCCTTATTTTATACTAGAAATGAAAACACCATCCGAGATGTGTTAATTTATCACATTCAAGGACGACGGGTTTTCAATTTATATTACCATATTAAATTATGGTCATTAAACAATTTTTATTGTTTAAATAGACTATAATATATGTATTATAACTTATTTAAGGTTATCGAATATTTTATGCGCATTATATTAATTTATAAATCAAAATGAGTTCGTTGTGATAAAAGACCACCAATTAACACAAACAATTATCAAAAAAGTTTTATATAATGATTCATCTAAACTAAAAATAACCAAATGAATTTTATAAATATTTAGTCTCATGGATTTTAAAAAATCAGATAAAAATTCTATTCTGGACAACCATTTTTATGTTACATGTTTATCCTTATAGGTACATAAGTAAACTGGTCATGAACACCAAGGAATAAAATGCTCCCAAACAATAAAATTGAACCTCTTAAACCCATCAAGAAGGAAATGAATGAACTCAATAAGGATATAATAAATCAATTAAATAAATAAAAGGTTTTTGAAATATTAATTAATTAATTTAATTTGGTTATCCAGGACACTAAGATCCAGTGAAGAACACCATCAGACTTCGGGTATGGGTTTTCTCAACTCTCTTTCATTCCTGTGAGATATGCCTTACTCACCACTAATTCTCATGTGTTTTGTATTTATACTACCTATTGATGTATCATATAGTGAATATATTTATTTAAATGGTATTATATGTATCATTTAATTATTATTAATTTTGGGGAACATTATTTAACTGATTTCAAAGTGGTAAGAGTTTTCTATTTGAACCTCCATTTTTATTCAGGTTACTCTTATTCTCTACTCACCTCAATTAAATTATTATTTATTCATATGTACTCATCATATATTATGTTAGAATGTTAAATATATGTGTACTAACCATAATCCTACTTTAATTTATGGGGATTTATTTGTTTTAAAAGGATCGTTCAAAAATTATTCCTGAAATACAAACTAGATTCAAGGGAATTTTTCAAATTCTTATCTTTTTTCAAGGGAACTTTATAATATATTTTTTGAAACCATTATCCTTATAAAATAAATAATTTTGTGATGGTAATAATATCTTACTTCCCTTATGTTTTTATAAAAATATTTTTCCAAAAGAACTTTTCTCTTCAAAGTAAAAGAGTATTTATCTCAAGAATTACTCGATGATTTTATAAGAGTATATTCATCTATTTCAAAAATATTTTTGATTCTTATTTATTATTAGGAATAATATTTTATGATATCATATTCCATATTTAATTTAATAGTTTGTGATTATTTTTAATTTGTATTTTCTATCTTAAAACCATTAATAAATTGACTCCAAATGGTTAGCCTTTATTCTTAATGTTCGAGGAAAGCTATTTACATTTCATATGTTAGTTTCAATATGAATGTATATGTTGTTTCTGTTTATCCCCATTAATATGATTAATTCATTGTAATTAGTAAGTGAAGGGTGTGGCCCTATATATTTAACACCCTTATATTTTATGATATAAATTCTTTTTAATTTCATTGATGTCTTGTGTTGTACGCTACACCAAGATTTGCTTGCGCTATACGCAACACCGTATTAGCTTACAGTATACACAACACTATTCTTAGATTTTATTAAAAAAATTCAAGTTATTTTTTTAGAATTAATTTCACTTAATATTGAGTATAAGTGATAACTAAATATTATAACCTAGTCATTATAACGATGAGTATGAATAATATTAACTTTCTTCTAACAAAAAAACCTATTTAAATGAAAATAATCGAGTCTGTAAAATTATAAAATCAATATTTACATATTTAATTAATGAAATATATATTTAATATATTTAATATAATGTTTAAAATTCATATTATATTTTTTATATACATGATATAAGTACAAATTCAATTTTTAGGATAAAATGAGCATTTTTCTAAAGATACATATTTACCACATTTTGATAGAGAACCCAATTTAAGTATAATTTTTTAAAATTTTATAAGTTCTTTAAAAAAATTATTATTTGGAAGTGGGAAATAAAAATTTAATTTGGTTAATTTTTTTTGTAATTTTCTAATAATATTCATTTTTTAATGAATAGTTAATAATACTGCAATTTTAATTTAAAACTGTTTTTTCATCTGATTTATTTATACAGAAATGTTATCATTTTAATTGGTTTTAAACTATAATTAGATTATTTTTTTATCATTTAATATAATTTTTTTCAATGGAAGTGATTTTACATTTAAATTAGATATAAATGCACATCAATCATTCGATGGTTTTTACATTAAAAAACCCATTTTCTTGATTAGAAAACGAGAATTAATTTTAAATTAATTACTGAAAAATATGTGTTCTGAATTTTGAAAAAACGGATTCCATATTTGGAATTAATGAGCCAAAATTATGTTAATATATTACATTTATTTTTTGGGATATTATAAATAGTAACTATAATAATTTTTATTTACCACAGTTAAAGGTAAATCAGGTTAATTAGGGTAACAAACAATATGATAAAGATATAAAATTTCCCTAACATCTACCAAAATATTATTGGATGAGTGAAAGTTGACGAATATCAGCTAAGGTTTGGAATTTATTTATTCAATAGACTTTTTTCCATGAAAGTGATGTAATTACAATTAAAACAAAAGAAAGTGACAACATGTCACTCTCTTATCTCTTATAAATATAATAATTTTAATGTAGTGATAAACATGATAAAACTTCAAAAATAAATAGTCTTCAAAAATATAATGAAATTATCTACATCATTTTAATTTACTTAGAATTTTTATATATTGAATAATTACAAAAAATATTGACACAATAGTGATACAATAATTATTTTAATAAGAGAAATATCAAATAAATGATATTATAAATAGTAAAATAAATATCATTTGAAATAATTTAAATCATAAATGATTTTAATATGTGAATATGACATGTTTTAATACTATTAAATACTTTTTTTCAAAGTTATATCACTTTATGAATTTTATTTAAATTTAATGAAATGAATACTGTAAAAATTGACACTATTGATATTTTATTAAAATATTAATTTATTAAATTATTAAAAAATCATAAAAATAATTTTATATTACAAAGTGGATTTTATAAGGTCTAAATATTAATTATTTTTTCAATTATGTGAAATTTACCCCATATAAGTAAACTTAATATCTTCTTAATAATTAAAATTTTGTTACTTTAATTATAATTAAAAGAGATTAATTAACGGTAAACCAAAAAGATAAGGATTAAAATAAAAAAATCACACGAATAAATTTTTTTATGAGATTATCTTGAAATACACACATATTATCCTCTAAATATATCACTTTTGATCCATTATAATTCTAAAATCAATTTATAATAAAATAATATTTCAAGACTTTTCTTAAGTGCCCCTCCTCCCTCTTATAAAAGGCCACCATATCTACCCACTTATTAACACCTATCAAGGCCCTTAGATCATCATAATTCTTCTCAAATAAGCTGTAAAAATCCCTCCCTTCCTCTTAGAGACCACACTTTTGGCAGAAATGCATCTTATGGAGACCTTTTGTGGAAATCAAAATGAGATACTCGAAAAAGAGGTAACAGTTTTATTAACTCTATCAAAATTATTTTCTTATTATACTTCCTATTATTATGTTGTTTTTATAATAATGTAATAAATCCAATATATTTAACATTATGAAATGTTATTATAATTATGATACAAACTTATACCTCCTTTTATCCATCCTACGAATAATAATATCACTAAGTGTGTGTACGTACAACTTACCGTCTCCACACTATGGTGTAATTTTTTATTCAAAAATACTTAATATAGATGGGTATAATGATGAGTATAATGGATTTAAATAATTAATATAACATGATAATTATTCCATATAATTAATATACCATCCAATTTCATATAACATGATAATGATGTTAATATCAAAATAACAAGTGACAATGAAATGTTACTAACAAAACAATGATAATATAATCATATATGACATCATAAGAATGATTATGATTCTATAATAAGTCAATAAAATTATATAAATCATTATACAAGAGGTTAGTATATATACTAAGGATATCATAACTAAGGTAAGGGATAATTTTTCAATCTCATTTTTTCTGATATTGTTTATACGTAAGTATTTACCAAGGGTATATTTTTCATCCATATCCATGTTTTCTAAAAATGATTTAATAAAATATTTAATATTATTATATGTATGTTTAAAGTCATTTTTACCAATTTTTGACTTTTACTACATGGTTTGGAAGGAATATTTCTTTCATTTACCATATGAGGTACTTTTGGACTTCTCTGTCAAAAGTATGGGGATATTTTTTTTAACTTATATAGAATGAATGGATTATTATGATTTAATAACACATTATTTCCATGAAAATTAATTTACAAGATTTCAAGCGTATTTTCAATTAAATTATTTTCTTTTAAAATTGTGTGACATTTTGAGAAAAGAAAACATTTTTGAAGAAGAAAGGATATTTTCCTCAAGAATTAATTTCAAGTATTTTATCAAAATTATTTTTCATCTAAGATGAAATAGGGTTATGTTTATATCCATATTATTAATTTCATTTTATTGTGTTTATGATGGAATTACATTAGTGAAATCCATTTATTATATATGGATTAAGATGGAATGATGTTTAAGAAACCCATTTTTTGTTTTTAGGTTATGCTTTGATGAATGGTTTATGTTTTTATGGAACATGTAAGAATGCTTTAATTATGATATTTGTTGTACCTATATATCACTACAATTCATTGGGTAATGATTTAAATCTAATGATATATAAATTACTAGAATAGTAAGTAAATCTGGTTCAGTAATACAGGGTTGGAATGACAAGTAAACCCGATTTGGTAATGGACTTTGTCCACTATGATGGTCTTGGTTATGAGCCTTGTCTAATATGGAAATGATTATCTATGATTATGTGTTTTCAAAAATTTCATGTTTTATGTTAATGCTATGTTATCATGGATAATGTTCCTTTATGATTTATGCCTTACGAACTGCTAAGATTTATTTTATGACTCAAGATTTTGATATTCAAAAGTTATGTTCTTGTTTATTTTACATTCATATATTAATATATTGTTTTGTTACCATTACTAAGAATCTAAGCTAACCCTTTCTTATGTATCCATTCCTCAAGTTAAAAAGAAATATTTTATGTATGATTACTAAAGGGGGAGATCTTTATGGGATATTTTGAAGAACTTTTGCAAGTTAGAAGAATGTATTCCAAGTTTCTAAAGTCACTAAAATATTAAGTTCCTCAGGCGTGCATTTGTAAAATGCAGTGAATATTCATCTAAAATGATGTAATATTCATATTCTTTATTCTTGGTTATTTATAGTTGGTATTAGAGGAAATGGTTAGTCAACCATTGGAAACTCAGATGCAAAAACTTTAGTGAGATACCAAGTGATATTTCTAAGGGATTTCTTAAGGATATGTATAATAATATGTTAAAATCCTAGAATTATAGTAAATATCAGGAATAAATTATGATTAAACCTAGTAAGTTAAAGACTGAAAATACACCCCCATGATTATGTTGTTTTCCATGTATGATTTTTGCCTCTCACACTATTCTTTTTGGGTTTTAGAAAATGGATGGAACCTAAAGGAACTATAAAGACCTGTAAATTTCAAGGAATTTTTTTTCTTAAATTCTTCGTAATTTTATGAGTCCACAGTTTCTCACAGCGCCTGATTCCAAGGCCCGGAGTTCTCGGAATGTTCCGTCAAAGTTTTGTTAAGCTTAAATTAACACGTGTAAGCAGTTTTCCTGAAAAATTGGAATAACTATTAAATGGTTACTCAGATCATAAATCTGAGGGAACCGTTGCGCTCAGGATGGCGGGTTTACCATAGGTGTGATTAGAGTTTAGTCGGCGCGGGCCTCCTTTGAAAAATCCAAAAATGGCATAACTGTAAATAAAATAATTAAATAATAATAAAATAAAGTACAACACTTTATTTTACTTTTAAGCTGTCATGTGTTGTATGTGTGGTTAGTTGGTTAAAATATCCACTTGGGAGTTGGTGGTGGGACCACCACACCCTAACCTCTCATGGGAGGATAATTGGGGTGGGAACCACCCGAGCAGCATAACCTCCCACGAGAGGTTATGACGTGGGGTCCACATGTGGCTTAACCCCCCATTTAATGGGGAGGGAGAAGAAAACTCTCAACCCCCCATCAATTAATTTATGTTTCGATGTAAAAGTAATTACTGTCAATTAATTTTATGGGATGACGTAAAATTAAATGCTCTCAATTAATTTATGTGTCGACGTAAAATTAAATGCTGTCAATTAATTTTATGGGACAACATAATATTAAATGTTGTAAATTAATTTATGTGTCAATGTAAAATTAAATGTTGTTAATTAATTTTATGCATCGATGAGAAATTAAATTATGTCAATTAATTTTATGTGTCGACGTGAAATTGATTTCTCTCAATTAATTTTCAGTGTCAAGGTAAAGAAATTAATTGTTGTCAATTAGTTTTATGTGTCAAAATAAAATTAATTTCTATCTTTTGTTTTGACGCAGGCTAGGTGGGGGAAACATCTTGGCATCCTCCCCTTTTTAATGTGCCAACACACCTCTTAAATTGTGCCAACGCAATTTAATTCGCCCGACCCCACTTTTTAATTAAGTAACCACATCGTTGGAATTTAGGATGGCTCCTAATAATTGAACTGTCATAAATTCCACGATGTTCATATACCTCTCCCCCTCTGCTATATATAGGGAGCTTGGGAAAAGGTTTTGGGATGGGTTCACCAAGCAATGAAGCGCTGGTAAAGTATCGTGATGCCCAACACTTGGAGAAACATATCTTATCCAATTAATAATGCGAAGACGCCACCAATGACCCTACTTCCTCGACTTCTTCCTCGGAACCCCCTTCTGACACAGGGCCTCTCCGACGACCCTTCTTCCTTCCTCTTCGTCGTCAAGGGACTGACACATGAGCTCAGAAGTGGAAGCATACAGTGAACGACGACAACATCATATTCCCCCGTAATGAATGAACTCCCAAAAATTAAAGAGGTAGGGGTTTATTTCATAAAGATGTTATACATTTTCTTATCCCCTTCATTGGGTAGAAAGGGTTTGTTGCGGGCGTATTAATGATCAACTGCTTATCTTGTTAATCCAATTGATTCTCCTCTAAACGTGGAGGATGCGGGCCAACCTAACATGGCATGACATCCTCCATCATTATAGTTTCTTTTGATGTCCTACGACATGGCGATGAAGCGACGATGATGAAGGCGACAACAACGAAGGTCGCACTACCCGCGGACTCCGATAATCGCGCCGCACCCACATCGCACCGATGCCCTGGGCCGAACACCGATGCACTTCATGTGGTTTGTCCCACACATTGTCGGCGCCCCGCGCCCCCTTCCGGCGCGCTCCCAGCACCCCACTCTCCCTTCTGGCGCACACCCGCCACCCTGCGCCCCCTTATGCCATGCACTCAGCGCCGCGCACCCCTACCGGCGTGCTCCCAGCACCCCGCGCCCCTGCTGGCATGCTGCCCGGTTCTTACCGCGGCCTGCCCGGTGAACCCGCAGCCTGCCCAGAGCCTAGCCGGCCCACTCTCGCCCTGCCCGGCCTGCCCGCTAGCCACCCGGCCACCAACCTGCTTAGACGACCCGCAGCGCCCCCTCGACGTCACTGGCTGAACCGGACCGGTCTTATGGGCTGAGTTACCGAGCTGCCTACGTGGCGATTATCGGGTCGAACAGCCCTCGCAGTCCGCTGGGCCAGGCCCAGCAGACCGGGTCAAAACATAGCGGGCTGACCTGCCCAATGGGCCGGGTCAGACCCAATGAGTCTGACCTGGTTGACCCAAACCAGGTCGTCCTAGACTGGCTTGGGCCGAGTCGGTCCGACCAGGTCGGACCGGACCTGCGCCCATTACTGACCCTTTACCTTCAAGGGCCATCTCTTTCGGACCAGACGTCCGTTTGACGAACCTTCAGTGGTGCTTGTATTCCGGGAGCATAGCCGTCCCTTTGAGTATACCCCACTAGAGTTTGGGGTATAGTTGAGTCATGGTCAGGTTAGTTCGTACACGAATCCAACTGGGCCCCCGTGACTAAAATGCTAATAACTCACAGACTGGGCATCCGACTGACGCGCCGTCTGTTTCGTTGAGACCCCGATGACATGGCAGTCCTTTGAGATACTTCTATGTGAGACTTTGTGACACATGGAGTATCTACCAGTAGCTCATGGAAATAATCCTCTTGGAGATGAGCAGATAGAGTGCGAAGACCTATTAGCTGTAGACCTGACGACTGCATGACAGATTCAACTCAGAGTGATTCGACTAGCCCAGTGGACAGAGCACCCAGTTTGGATGTAAAACCACGGTGGATGGACCGCCTAGTTTGGCAGCAGACCTGCGGTACTCGACAAGAGGAGTACCTCTGACGGCTATTAGGGGGAGCTCCCGATTTGGCGGCAGACCCAGAACGGAGGATCACCCAGTTTGGCACAAGACCTGCAGTAATCGATAGGAGGAGTAACTCAACAGTCTAGGGTTAGTGAGTAGCGCCTCAGAGTCATGACATGGTCATTGTACTCAACAAAGGAAGAGTTCTCCAATAGTTTTGGTTTCGTTAATGAAAATCCTGGTTTGAGCTGAGTCTATGACCTTTGTGTTTTCTTCATGATTGAGATGGGTTACATGATAACATAGGTATATGTATGGGAATATACCAAGGTAAAGGTTATCTTTTGCGATATTTATTTTTGGATTATCCTTGTTAAATTTAGTGAGACCTTGGGGGTGTCGGGGTCCCTATTGAGTATCATTATACTCACTTCTGCTCGGGCTATGCCCGCACCTCGTTGTGTTGGATGCAGACGACATACAACGCTGACTGAGGCAGAGTGTATAAGGACTGGACGGTACCTAGAGGTGGACACCCGGCATGACAGTACACAGAGCGGACCGATTGAAGCGGAGTTTTGAAGAGGAATTTTGTACCTACCCTTTAGGTAGGAACCCAGAGGACGGTCCAGGAGCTGCTTCCATCTACTAGCTGTTTGTCTTTCTGTTGTACTTTCTTTCAGTTGTAGCTGTACCTTTCTATTGGTCTTGTATTTCTAGCCCCTTTGTACATTAATCATAATTTTTACTACTTTTCTTAGTGTTTGCTTCCGCTTGTACTCTAGTTGTGTGTGTGTTTACGTTTTATAAAGGCAATGCCTTCCCATTTTTTAGGGAGTTACACCTTTGGTCCTAGTCTCCAGCCCCTGGCCTATGGAAGACGGGTTTGGGGTAGTCACAATACAGGCCCCAGGGATGGGTCGGGACAAATTGGTATCATAGGAGTCAGTTCTACCATAGAACTTAGGACTATGATATTTTCTTTCTCCGAAGCAATAGTGTTAAGGGTTCTAAGTGTGGTTTTCAGTTCAGGGAGTCCAGTGTTGGTGCGGGCAACCGACGTATCCATACACCATGACCCTAACTTCTGATTTTCGAGTTAGGGCATGAAAACAATGATTGCGTTTGTGTTTTCAAAAGTTTATTTTAAATCAGCTCAAACCAGGTCAGCTCACCAGGTATAGTCTTTTGACCATGTCACATCTGTTTCTTTCAGGGTGTCTTAACCCAGTCAGTCAGCGTGGGTACTGAGGGGAGAGCATGATGATAGCTCACTGAGCAGGAAGGCCTCAGTACAGGTCCATCTTCTAGTTGAGACACCAGCAGAGAGTGCATGCCACTTGAGCGCATTGCACAAATTCCAATGAGAGAGGCCTCCGACGTTTCGAGGCGAGTCATATTTTCAGACAGCTAGGCACTGGATAAAGTTTATAGCACGAGCTTTCCACAGAGCTAGGACACCTACTAACTTGATGGTGTACCTACCTGTTAGTCTCTTTCAGGGAGAAGCTAAGAGGTGGTGGAGCCATATGCTCTAGTTTTGCGACAAGATGACCTTCACCTGGGGAAACTTTGAGAAATTTTTGAGGGTGGTATTTGTACTAGCGACTCTACACTCTGAGCGTGCTCAGGTGCTGCTGCCCTTGCCGTAGGGTTTTCTGACCATAGCGGAGCCTTCTGCAGCTGGTAGTAGATAGATGACATAGAAGTTGAAGCGGACTAGGCCGATAGGTGGGTGACCTCGGGGTACATGTTCGGTTATGCGAGGAACACAAAATAGAGCCAGCCATAAGAGGAGCAGGAAGTTCTATGCATGCGGTAAACATGGTCCCTTGGCTTGAGTTTTACCAACCTATCTAGCAGGTGAGCAGTGGGTAGCAGAAAAACCTACCAGACCGGGGCAGAGGAGCAGGTCGTACAACCGGTGGTGTATGATACTTAGAGGTGTCACCACCTCCACCACCAGGAGGTCCACCCCGACCGCAGGGAATGGGTGGATATGGGAGATAACAACTTCAGGCAGCTGAAGCATATGACTATGGAGCTCCTGAAGCAGGTGGACAGGAGTGAGACTAGTTAAAGGCATAGAGGCCTTTGTTCTTGGTTCTTCTAGTTTCCGTGTTCTTGTTGCTGTGTTTGCTTTGTGTCTTTGTACTTTGAGCTGCAGTAATAAACGACACTTGTACTTGTGACATTGATTTCATTTCATTTTTGTGTGGTTAATACTAAGAGGTTCCGGTTAAAACTGTTGACTTGACCCTCACTTTCAAGATTCCAACTGGAGGAGACCCAGTGACCACACACTGATGCCGAAAATGTGACTCAACCTTTGGAGGTGAGAGTGATGGTTGGATCTATTGGTAGTAGCGTTTAGGCCTTACGACGTTGTCCATAGCATGAATTAGTACCGTTCATGTCAGGACTGACTGTATTAGGCAAAGGACGTGGTTCATCTAGGGGATGAGACCAGATTTGTCTTTTCAGAAAAGGGGAAATCTAAGTAGCTCTACTAGGACCAGAGATGGTTCTGTGTACGATGGAGGAAGTATAGATCATCCAGGAGCGGATGAAGACTGCACAGAGCAGACAAAAGTCTTATACTGATAGGAGTCGGAGACCACTGGAGTTCGAGGATGGTGACCATGTATTCCTACGGGTCTCACCTCAACAAGGTCCACGGTTATTTGGCCAGGGCGACAAGTTATCTCCGCGCTTCATCGGACCTTTCCAGGTCCTCAATATAGTAGGTAAGGTGGCTTACCACCTGGCCCTTCCATCTCAATTTCACCAGGTGCATGACGTCATCCACATATCTCAGCTGAGAAGATATGTGCATGACCCTTCTCACATCATTGATCACGGGGAGATGGACATCGATGACGGGGTGAATTTCACGGAGGTCCCGGTGGAGATCGAGGATCTACAAGAGCGGGTCCTATGTGGATGGTCGATTCATCTAGTGCACATTCATTAGCAGAACGGGAACCTCTAGGAGAGCACATGGGAGCGAGAGGCTCATATGCGTGCTCAGTACCCTCATTTGTTCCCCTAGTCTATGTTGTAGCTTTGCGGGGCTGTAAAGCCCTGAGGTGGGAGTAATTTAAAGACTCTGAAATTTGAAAGAATTTTTTTTCTTAAATTCTTTTGAATTTTACGAGTCTGTAGTTTTTGATGGTGCCTAATTCCAAGGCCCAGAGTGCCTGGAATGGTCCCTCGAAGTTTTGTTAAGCTTAAATTAACGCGCGTAAGCAGTTTTCCGGAAAAAGTGGAATAACTCTTAAACGGTTACTCGGATCAAAAATCTGAGGGCACCATTGTGCTCAGGATGATGGGTTTACCGTAGGAGTGACTTGAGTTTAGTCTGTGCTAGCCTCCTGTGAAAAATCCCAAAATGGAATAACTGTAAATAAAATAATTAAATAATAATAAAATAAAGTACAACACATTATTTTATTTTTAAGCTGTCATGTGTTGTATGTGTGGTTAGTTGGTTAAAAGATCCACTTGGGAGTTTTTGGTGGGAACACCACACCCTAAACTCCCATGAGAGGATAATTGGGGTGTGGACCACCCAAGCAGCATAACCTCCCACGAGATGTTATGAATTGGGGTCCACACGTGGCTTAACCCCCGATTTAATGGGGAGGGAGAAGAAACCTCTCAACCCCCCCATCAATTGATTTATGTGTCGACGTAAAATTAATTGTTGTCAATTAATTTTATGGGATGATGTAAAATAAAATGTTGTCAATTAATTTATCTGTCGACGTAAAATTAAATGATGTCAATTAATTTTATGGGACGACATAAAATTAAATAATGTCAATTAATTTATGTGTCGACGTAAAATTAAATGCTGTAAATTAATTTTATGTGTCGACGAGAAATTAAATTCTGGCAATTAATTTTATGTGTCGACGAGAAATTAAATGCTGACAAATAATTTTATGTGTCGACGTGAAATTAATTGCTCTCAATTCATTTTCTGTGTCAACATAAAGAAATTAATTTATGTCAATTAATTTTATGTGTAAACATAAAATTAATTTGTGTCTTTTGTTTTGACGCAGGCTAGGTGGGGGAAACTTCTTGGCATCCTCCCCTTTGTACAGTGCCAACGCACCTCTTAAATTGTGCCACCACAATTTAATTCACCCGACCCCACCTTTTTAATTAAGTAACTGCATCGTTGGAATTTAGGAAGGCTCCTAATAATTGAACCATCATAAATTTCATGAGGGTCATATACCTCTCCCCCTCTCCTATATACAGGGTTCTTGGGAGAAGGTTTTGGGACGGCTTCACCAAGCAACGAAGCTCTGGTAAAGTATCGCGCCACCCAACACTTGGAGAAACTTATCTTCTCCAATGAAGAACACGAAGATTCCGATGATGAAGTTACTTCATCGGCTTCTTCCTCGGAACCCCCTTCTGACACGAGACCTCTCCGATGACCCTTCTTCCTTCCTCTTCGTCGCCAATGGACCGACGCACGATATCAGAAGTGGAAGCGTACGGAGAATGGCGGCAACATCGTCTTCCCCCCACAACGAACGAACTCCTGACAATTAAAGAGGTAGGGGGTTTATTTCATGAATATGTTATACTTTTTCTTATCCCCATCATCGGATATAAATTGTTTGTTGTGGGTGTATTAATGATCAACGACTTATCTTGTCAATCCAATTGATTCTCCTCTAAATGCAGAGGATGCGGGCCTACCTAACATGGCCCGACATCCTCCGTCGTTCTGCTTTCTTGTGTTGTCTTACGGCATGGCGATGAAGCGACAACGACGAAAGCAGCAACAACGAAGGTCGTAGTACCCACGACCTCCGAGATTCACGCCACACCCGTGAGGCACCGATGCCCCGGGCCGAACACCGCCGCGCTACCCGCGGTTTGTCCCGCGCGCTGTTGGCGCCCCGCGCCCCCTACCGGCGCACACCCCATGCCCTACGCCCCTGCCGGAACGCTCCCAGTGCCCTCGCCCCCCATAATGGCATGCTCCCGGTGCCCCGCGCTCTCTTCCGGTGAGCATCCGGTGCCCCGCGCCCCCTGCCGGCGTGCACCCGACATCGTGCGTCCCAACCGGCATGCTCCCGGCACTGCGCGCCCATGCTGGCATGCTACTCGGCTCCTGCCGCGGCCCGCCCGATGTACCCGCAGCCTGCCCGGAGCCCAGTCGGCCAGCCCATGCCACGCGCAGCCCACCCGTTGGCCTCCCGGCCACTGGCTTACTGAGCCAACCCGCGGCGCCCCCACAGAGTCCCTGGCTGAACCGGCCCTGTCTTCCGAGCCGAGTTACCGAGCCACATACGTGGCGACTATCGGGACGAACCTCCCTCACCGTCCGCTGGGCCGGGCCCAGCGGACCGGGTCAAAACATAGCGGGCTAACCCACCCAATGTTCCGGGTTAGACCCAGCGAGTCAGACCTGGTCGACCTAGACCAGGTCGGCCTAGACTGGGTTGGGCCGAGTCGGTCCGACCGGGTCGTACCGGACCCCCGCCCGTTACTGACCCTTTACCATCTTGGGCCATATCTTTGGCACTGAACGTCCGTTCGATGAACCGTCAGCGGTGCTGGTATTCATGGAGCATAGCCTTCCATTTGAGTATACCCCACTGGGGTTCGAGGTATAGTTGAGTCACGGTCAGGTTGGTTTGTCCATGAAACCAACCGGGCCCCCAAGACTAAAATGATAATAACTCACAAACTGGGCGTCCGATTGAAGCACCGTCTGTTGCATTGAGACCCCGATGACGTGGAGGTCCTTTGAGATACTTCTACGTGAGACATAGTGACACTTGGAGTATCGACCAGTAGCTGGTGGAGAGGATCCTCCGGGAGATGAGCAGACAGAGTGTGGAGACCTAGTAGCTGTAGACCTGATGACTGCTTGACCGATTCGACTCGGAGTGATTTGACGAGCCCAGTGGACGGAGCGCGTAGTTTAGTGGAAGACCCACGGAAGACGGAGCACCAGTTTTGGCAGAAGAAATATGGTACTCGAAAGGAGGAGTACCTCTAATGACTGTTAGGGGGAGCGCCCGGTTTGGCTGCAGACCCACAACGGAGGAGCGCCCGGTTTGGCAGTAGACCCGCGGTACTCGACAGGAGGAGTACCTCAGCAGTCTATGGTTAGTGAGTAGCACCTTGGAGTCGCGACAGGTCCACTGTACTCGACATAAGAGGAGTTCTCCAGTAGTTGTGGTTTCGTTAATGAAAATCCTTGTTTGAGCGGAGTCTATGACCTTTGTGTTTTCTTCATGATTGAGATGGGTTAAATGATAACTTAGGTATATGTATAGTAATATACCAAGGTAAAGGTTATCTATTGAGATCTTTAATTGTGGCTTATCCATGTTGGATTTAGTGAGTCCTTGGGGGTCTTGGGGTCCCTTCTGAGTGTCGATATACTCACCCCTACACGGGCTATGCCCGCACCTCGTTGTGTTGGATGCAGATGACGGACAATGCTGACCGAGGTAGAGTGTATGTAACACCCTAAGTTTCCACGGTACACTTTCCTTTGAATAATACAGTAGCGTGTGTTATACGCAACTTCGAGTTCTAACACACACACCACAACCAATCAAACTAGCCGTTATGAATAGTAATACCCACCTTTTGAAATTTTATAAATTTTATCTTTAAAAATGGACTTCATTTTTGGATTCGGAATATCGAAATTATCCTAGGGTGAAAATTTGTTATTTTTCTAAAAACATTCAATTTTTGATGAATAGTGAAAAAACACTGAGTTATAGTTTAAAACCAAATATTTATTTAAATAATTATTTATTTTATTTAAATTTATTTAAGGTCAAAATAGATACATAATACCTATATAAGTTCAATGTAATTCATTGGAGTTAGTTTAAGATAATATTAGATATATAAAAATTTTATTGAACTTTTCACCGTCTTTTACCCACCTCCTAGGAGAATTTGGAAATTCAAATAAAACTTAATTTTACCGCTTCTGTGAGTGGAATTTAGAAAATCCAAGAGAAATGATTAATATAAAAGAGTAAAATGTGGTTCAATTAGATGAAAATAAGTTTTGGTGAATAACAACTTTTTACTTTTATTTACCACAGTTAAAATTAAATAGGGTAATTAATGATAAAAATGATATTAATATTACCCTAAAACATGTCCTAATTCTATTGGACAAGTGTATCTCGACCAAAAACAACCTTAGGAATAAAATATTATCATTTAGGTCCATTTGGATTAGATCAGGACATTTATTAGTATTTAATTCAAAGAAGAGTTAAAAGAGTTAAAATCAACGTTTATTTACTAAATCATTTTTAATATAGGGTTATACATAAAAAAATTCGATTGTAAATATTAATTAGAAATATAAAAATATTTCCTACATAATGGTATTTTATTTATAATTTTTATACATTAAATAATTAAATTTATTTATGACACAATGGTGACGAAGTAATTACCTAATTAATGAAATATTAAAGTAATTGATATTATAAATATCAAAATAAATTTACTTTGAGACTTTTTATGAATTAAACTAATTTTCTAGTTTAATATGACATATTAGGATTGATTATATAAATTGTTTTCGAAGTAATAATGATGTTATGAATTTATCAAAAACAAAATACCCAATCGTGTCATAATTGACATTAAAGAGTTTTTAAAACAAATATTAAATTATTAATTTATATTCAATTACTAAAAATCTAAGGTTCGGCCAAGAGACTTATATCATGATAGGTGTATCATTAATGGACCACCTGGGTGTCTTTTGGTGGTATATAGTATGTTTATTAACTATATAATATAAAAATACAAAGTGACATGGTAAGTGTCAAACTAATTAACTAAGAGTTAAAAATAAAAGATAATGTTAATATAATGACCCAAACCTGTCTAACTTCTATTGGTTGAGTGGTTTTCGACCCATCACCATCTTAAACTTTATGTGAACCACTTTAAAGCCATTATAAACCGAATATTAATTTATTATAAAATAATATTTCTAGCTTTTCCAAAGGTGCCCCTCACCCCTCTTATAAAAGGGCACTCCCCCTTCTCACTAATTCACACATTCAAAGCCTTTTGGATCAGCCAACTCCTACCCAAATACTCTCTAAACTTCCCTCAATTCAACCTAGTGGCCTTAGTTTGATCAGAAACCCAACCTATGGAGCCCTTTTGATCAAATCAAAAGGAAGAACCCGAAGAAGAGGTAATGTTTTCACCACCCTCTTTCAAGTTCCTTTCTTCTTCAACTTCTTCTTTATTTGTTATTCCCATTCTAAAATAATAACTCTATATCTTATATATACTGTGATGTTGTTATAAATATGGTACAACCATATTCAGTATTATATCCATCCTTTGAATGACATGTCACCATTCGTGCGTAGGTACGGCTTACCGTCTCCACGTTGTGGTGTAATTTTTATTCAATAAATTATTATTTGGATGGGTATAATAATGATGTGTAATTAATGTAAATAATAATTATAACATGATAATGATTCAGTATATATTATATACCATCCAATTATATATTATTTTAATATCAAAATAATGATATTGTCTCTCGTGCATACGTACGGACTACCGTCTCCATGAACGCGATGAGATTCATTCTCTATCATATCCATTCAAGTATAATTATCATTTGATGGATTAAAAATAATTTTTAAGGTCTTTATATCATTTTGGATATGTATAAGATACAATCTATCAATAACAAACATGGATTATGTAACAAAATATATACGAGTATGTTAACAACCGAAACGACGATAATACTAAGATATTATTAACAAAACAATGTTAAAAGATCATATATGATATCATATTAATGTATATTATTTTTTATAGTTTAATAACAATTATTTTACCATTATAAAGGAGGTTAACCTACCCCCAACCAAGGAAAATTACAAGGTAAGGGTTTATTTCACAATCTCTTCATTATCCGAGGTTACTTAAACGTAATTATCTACTAGGACCTCTTTATCATCCACATACATGTTTCTTAAAAATGTATTACAAATCATTCTTACTATTTTAAAGAATATGGGATAAATTAATTTATACCCTTATTTAATTTTTATAATAAGTTTATTAAGGAATCTTTCTGTCATTTTCCAAACAAGGTCCTTTTTAACCTTTTCGATAGAATTAAGGTAAGAATGTTTTTTTTTAATTTATACGGTAAGTGAGGCTATTTTCCTCCGTTATAAAATCTTCGAAGCTTCTCTTACAATATTATAAGAATATTTTCAAATAAAATGTTTTATTTTATAAATATATGACTCTTAAATGATTTCAAAATATAAAGAGATATTTCTCTAAAAAGAGTTTTGATTCCATCTATGTCAACATCCTTTGATGGATTTTAAGTTTATTTGGAGTTGATTTATTATGATTAAAAACTTACATATTGTATTGATGGTTTTGTGATATGTTTGACTGTCAATGTGTTATTTTTATACCATTCATGGTTTATGAAGAAAGTATTGACATTTCGTATGCTATTTTTAATACGAATGTTTATGTTATGTTTAAACCTGTTCATATGAGGAATGCATTAGACTTAATAAGTGACGGGTGGAGCCCGCTATAGCTCCTCGATGCATCGGTAGGTCTCATGAGACAAACTAGTGTCTTGGAACAAGTCCTTGACAAAATATTATTTGTATTCTTGGCATGAGGCCTTGACTATGTGGTTATGATAGTCTGGCATTATGCATTCCATCATTATAAAAGTGGTTATTGATATTGCATGTGATTATTAGAATAATATAATATCCATGTGAATAAGTATATGGCATTATTTCATTTTATTTCTTCCATATTATGCTGAAGTTCATGTTTTAAAAGGATTTTTTTAGTTATACATTGCCTAAATGTTTATGCTTATTTATGAAAGTTTCCGCTATATTGTTATCCTTACTGGGCATTTGAGCTCACCCCTTTCTATGTTTTATTTTTCCCAGGATGTAAAGAAGTATTTTATGAATGACCTACAGGGATAGTATGAGGGGATAAGAGTGTGGACTATGGAGACTATATTGTTGTAGTTTTTCATTTTATGATGTAATGTAACCTTTATGAATGTATCTAGTTATTCTAAGGCTACTAAACTAATCGGTCTTTCGAGACTTAATCTTTCTTGTGATCATGAAAATGTTATGTACTAATGCACCAAATCTGGGTAACTGGGGTTGGGGAATCATATTTGGTATCAGAGGAAGTTTAGTATAGACCTTGGAAGCTATATTTAGATAAACTTTGATTAGAGCACATAGATTTAAGATGGACTTTGAGGATTAGTATAGAAGAAATTCATAGAATTTTGGTATTGTAGAGATTCTATGAGCTTTTCGAGAAATACATCCCTGTCTGGATACGAGAAGGTAGAGGCGGCTCTGGCACATATGTACCTAGGGGTAAAACCTGAAAACACCACTTTGAGTTAGACTCGAATGGGAACTGGTGCACGATAACAGGCCTTGATGCAATCTTGGTTATGAAACTCCCTGGGGATATGCTTAGGATAACTCTCATTTTCATTACAAATAATTATGAAGGGTTTATGAGTATATATTTCCTCAAAGAAAATATTTTTATGATGATGGATTATATCCATAAATAGTTCAATTTATGTTAAGTGTTTTATAAGTATGGAATTATGTATTTTGATTCATAAATTGATCTAGTTTATGCCATTGTTTAGAAATAGTGCCTAGAAAAAGAAATGGAAACCGTATCAATGCACACACTCCATGTAGGGATTTACCTCCTGCTCAAGATAATTATAGTGGAGATGGTGATGCAACTAGTGCTGATCAAATAATTAACGTACTGGGACAACTCACTCAGGTTATAAATAATAACCATACCCATATGGAGCACCCTGATCCACAGTGTGGAGGATCAATGTTAGATCACTTCATGAGGCAACAACCACCAATGTTCAATGGGAGTACAAATCCCTTAGTAGCTGAGCAATGGATAAGTTCCCTAGAGAAAATATTTCAGGCTTTGGGGAGTAGTGAAAGGGAAAAAGTTTTCATGGCAGTTTATCGCCTCACTAGAGATGCTGATCAATGGTGGTCATTGATACAAAACACAAAAGAAGATGATGAAGTATCAAATATGGAATGTAGGGAGTTCAAAGATATGTTTTTATAAGAATACTTTCCTCGTGACTATCGAGCAGATATGGAAAGGCTATTTCTTAGTCTGAGACAAAAGGAGGATGAGAATGTCGCAAAGTATGAGGATAAATTTACGAGGTTAGCAAGGTATGCTTGAGATTATATACGTAACCCAAGAAGTAATATTGATCGTTTATTTTATGGGTTAAAACCATTTCTCCATCGAGAATTAGTCTCACAATCCTTCTCATCATACGAAGACATTGTCTCATGTGCTATCAAGACAGAAAAAGAATTCTTTAAGTCTTATGACTTTAAAGAAAAGCAAGAGAATAAGAGATCTACTGATCAATATGGGAATGGAAATAAGGGGAAGAAGGGAAAAGTTGAATATCCATCCTGCAGTAAATGTGGTAAGAAACACCCCAGTACTTTCTTATAAGGAATGGGAGTCTGTTACAAGTGTGGTGAAAAAGGCCACCAAGCTCGTGATTTCAAGGGGAAGAAGGTAGATATCGATTCCCAATGCTACAATTGTAGGGAGATGAGACATTATGTAAATAAATTTCCTAAGTGTTAGGAGAACTTACCTCAGAAAAGGCCAAGGGATCAAGGCCAAGCTTATGCTATCACTACTGCTGAGGTAGAAGCTCTGAAAGACGTGGTGGAAGGTAATTTAATGGTTTCCTCAAGTTTAGAAAATGCATTATTTGATTCTGGATCATCGCATTGTTTCATATCTTCCCAGTTTTCTAAGAAAATTATATATTTCCAATTTGATATAACAAGGGAGTTGTTAGTTAAAACTCCTAAGGGAAGTATCATTGCAACAAAGTTTTGTGAATCAGTCCCCATTAGAGCACATAAATATTCTTTATCCCATGATATCATCATCATAACTCTGATTTAGTTTGATATAATCCTCGGTATGGATTGGATTTTGGACCATTATGTGAAAATTTATTGTAAGAAGATGGAGGTTACGATTTTTGATGATGATGATAAGGAACACCTTATCTTTAGAGCAGAATCGTCACCACCTAATTCTTATCTAGATCCACCCCCAATAGCTCAACTAAATTCAATTATTGGGGAGGAAGAGAATCAAATGACTGTGGGTGAGGAAAGGAATGTTCAAATAGAGGATATACCTAATGTGAAAGAATATGTAGATATATTTCTGGAAGATTTACCTGGACATCCTCCAAAATGAGAAGTTGAGTTTTCCATTGATTTAATTCCTGTATCAAGGCCTATATCAAAGACCCCTTATAGAATGGCCATTGTGGAATTAGTTGAACTAAAGAAACAACTAGAGGAATTGAGTAATAAAGGATTTATTCTCCTTAGTGTTTCTCCATGGGGAGCCCCTGTTCTTTTTGTTAAAAAGAAAGATGGATCTATGAGGTTATGTATCGACTACAGGGAGATCAATGCTATAACAATAAATAAAAAGTATCCCTTACCTCGCATTGATGATTTATTTGACCAACTACATGGAGGTCAATAATTTTCAAAGATTGACATTCGATCTGGATACCATAAGTTGTGTGTGAAGAAGGAAGGCATTCTGAAGATAGCATTTTGAACAAGGTACGGGCATAAAGAGTTTACAGTATGCCTTTTGGGCTGACTAATGAACCCTCTGTATTCATGGATATAATGAATAGAGATTTCAAGGAATATCTTGATGATTTTGTGGTGGTATTTATTGATGATATCTTGGTATACTCCAAAAGCTATGAAGATCATGAAAATCACTTGCGCATTATCCTGAAGACTCTGAAAAGACATTAATTATATGGGAAGTTTAGCAAATGTGAATTCTGGATTTAGGAGACTTCTTTTCTTGGCCATATTGTATCTAAAGATGGATTATCTTTTTATCCTTCTAAGACCAATTCAATCCAAGAATGGCCAGCACCTACGAGTATAACTTAGGTACGTAGTTTTATTGGTTTAGCAGGTTATGATCGACGTTTCGTCCAGAATTTTGCCTGATTGGCTAACCCATTAACAAAGCTCACACGTAAGGGGGTTAAATTTGTTTTGAAAAAAGAGTGTGATGAATGTTTTGAAGAACTGAAGAGAAGATTAGTCAATGATCCTATATTGAATCTACCATCGGGGAATGATGGGTTCGTTATTTATAGTGATGCATCGAAGAAAGGACTTGGTTGTGTCCTTATGCAGAATGATAGGGTTATTGCCTATGCATCACGACAGTTGAAAATTAATGAGCAAAAATATCCTACTCATGATCTCGAGTTAGCATCTATGATATTTTCTCTGAAGATATGGAGGCAATACCTCTATGGTGAAAAATGTGAGATTTATACTGATCACAAGAGTTTGAAGTATATTTTCTTGAAAAAAGAACTCAACATGAGGCAAAGGAGATGGCTTGAATTACTCAAGGATTATGATTGTACGATACACTACTACCCGGGGAAAGAAAAATAAGGTGGCAGATGCTTTAAGTAGAAAAGATCATGGAGTTTTGAACAATATGATAATTGAAAGGGATCCAATTTTCATGGATCTAGTGAAGATGGACATGGGAATAACCATGGAAGGTGAAACATCAGTTCTTTTTCAAATGGTTTCCAAACCATATTTACTAGAAAGGATTAAGAGTTCTCAGACTGATGATGAATAATTTCAAAAGAAGATTAAAGCTCTGAATGATGGAATATTGAGAGAATTTGTGTATGAAGAAGGAATTTTGAAAATTGGGAAGAGACTTTGTGTTCCCAATATACCTGATCTAAAAAGGGAATTGTTGGACGATGCTCATATTTCCAATTTATCTATAGACCCTGGGAGCAGCAAAATGTATAGAGACTTGATGGAACATTTTTTGCGGGACAACATGAAGAGGGAGATTGCTGATTTTGTGTCAAGATGTATGGTTTGTCAACAAGTGAAAGTTGGAAGGCAACAGCCTGGTGGACTATTTCAACCTCTTCCCATACCTAAGTTGAAATGGGATAATATTACGATGGACTTCATCATGGGGCTACCAAAGACTCTTAGACGTAATGATGCAATGTGGGTCATTGTTGATCGTCTTACCAAGTCAGCACATTTTCTGGCTATAAGAGAAGATTTACCACTCAAACGTCTAGCAAGACTATATATTAATGAATTTGTGAGACTTCATGGTGTACCCCTATCGATTGTTTCTGATGGTGATCCCCGTTTTACTTCACGATTCTGGAAGAGTCTTCAGAAATCCCTGGATACTGATCTTCAATTGAGCACTGCCTACCACCCTCAAATAGATGGACAATCAGAATGGACTATTCAAACCTTAGAAGACATGTTGAGATCCTTCTCACTTGAATTTCAGGGTATGTGGGATCAATATTTACCTATGGTAGAATTTTCCTATAACAATATCTTCCATTAGAGTATTCAGATGGCACCCTATGAAGCGTTATATGGAAAGAGATGTCGCACACCAACCTGTTGGGATGACGTTGGTGAATGAAAACTTATAGGCCCAGAACTAGTGGAGGAAAAAAAATGGAAAAGGTAAAGGTAATCCAAAACCACATCAAAGCAGCTCAAAGTAGGTAGAAGAGCTATATCGATATCTGAAGGAAGGATTTGGAATTTCAGGTGGGAGATCATGTTTTCTTGAAGGTATCTCCATGGAAGGGAGTTATATGTTTCGGTAAGAAGGGTAAATTGAGTCCTAGGTACATCGGACCTTTTAAAATTATAGAATGAATTGGGGTTGTAGCTTACTATTTGGAAATGCCACCAAGTCTCTCCGAAGTTCATGATGTGTTCCACGTATCACTATTGAGGAAATACATGTCTGACCCAACCCATGTACTCACCTATGAGGAATTAGAACTGGAACCCGATCTGTCTTATTGCAAAGAGCCCATCAGGATTCTTGATACGAGAGAACAAGTACTGAGAAACCAGACGACTCATCTAGTAAAATTTTGTGGAGAAACCATAAGATGGAAGAGGCAACATGGGAAACTGAGGAACTTATGATGAAGAACCACCCGAGTCTTTTCATGCGGGAGTATTATAGAAATTTTTAGGACGAAATTATTTGAAGGAGGCGATAATGTAACACCCCAAGCTTCCACGGTACGCTTTCCTTTGAATAATATTGTAGTGTGTGTTGTACAGAACTTTGAGTTCTAACACACACACACCACAACCAATAAAATTAGCCGTTATGAATAGTAATAACCACTTTTTGAAATATTATGAATTTTATCTTTCAAAATGGACTTCATTTTTGGATTTGTAATATCGAAATTATCCAAGGGTGAAATGTTCGTATTTTTTTGAAAACGTTCAAGTTTTGATGAATAGTGAAAAAACACTGAGTTATAGTTTAAAACCAAATTTTTATTTAAATAACTATTTATTTTATTTAAATTTAATTAAGGTCAAAATATATACATAATACCTATATAAGTTTAATTTAATTCATTAGAGTTAGTTTAGAGTAATTTTAGATATATAAAAATTTTATTGAACTTTTCACCGTCTTTTACCCACCTCCTTGGAGAATTTGGAAATTCACATAAAACATATTTTACCGCTTCTGTGTGTGGACTTTCGAAAATCTGAGAGACAAGGTTAATATCACAGAGTAAAATGTGGTTCAATGAGATGAAAATAATTTTTGGTGAATAGTAACTTTTTACTTTTATTTACCATGGTTAAAAGTAAATAGAGTAATTAAGGGTAAAAATGATATTAATATTACCCTACAACATGTCCAAATTCTATTGGACAAGTGTATATCGACCAAAAACAACCTTATGAATAAAATATTATAATTTAGGTCCACTTGGATTAGATTAGGACATTTATTATTATTTAATTCAAATAAGAGTTTAAAGAGATAAAATCAATGTTTATTTACTAAAGCATTTTTAATATAGGGTTATACATAAGATAAATTCAATTGTAAATATTCATTATAAATATAAGAATATTTCCTACATAATGGTATTTTATTTATAATTTTTAGACATTAAATAATTTAATTTATGTATGACACAATGGTGATGCAGTAATTACCTAATTAATGAAATATTAAAATAATTGATATTATAAATATCAAAATAAATGTACTTTGAGACTTTTAATGAATTCCACTAATTTTCTAGGTTAATATGAAATATTAGGATTGATTATATAAATTTTCTTCGAAGTAATAATGCTGTTATGAATTTATCAAAAACAAAATACCCAATAGTGTCAAAATTAACATAAAAGAGTTTTTTTTAAAATATATTATATTATGAATTTATATTTAATTCCTAAAAATCTATGGTTATGCCAAGATACTTATATCATGATAGGTGTATCATTAATGGACCACTTGGGGGTCTCTTGGAGGTATTTAGTACGTGTATTAACTATATAATATAAAAATACAAAGTGACATGGTAAGTGTCAAACTAATTAACTAAGAGTTAAAACTAAAAGATAAGGTTAATATAATTACCCAAACCTGTATAAATTATATTTTTTGAGTGGTTTTAAACCCATACCCACCTTAACCTTTAAATAATCTACTTTGGAGCTATTATAAACCGAATATGATTTTATTATAAAATAATATTTCTAGCTTTTCCAAAGGTTCCCCTCACCCCTCTTATAAAAGGTTACTCCCCCTTCTCACTAATTCACACATTAAAAGCCTTTTGTCTCGGAAAAATCCTTTAGAAATACTCTCCCAACTTCCCTCCCTTAAACCTAGAGGCCTTACTTTGATTAGAAAGCCGACCTAAGGAGCCCTTTTGATCAAATCAAAATGAAGAACCCGAAGAGGAGGTAATGTTTTCACCAGCCTCTTTCAAGTTCCTTTCTTATTCAACTTCTTCTTTCTTTGTTATTCCCATTATAAACTAATAACTCCAGTATCTTATATATAATTTTATGTGAATAGAAAAAATTATACTGAGAATGCACCACCCACACTTCAATGATACATGTGCAATGAAATGGGACATTATGCTAACCAATACCCTAATCCGAGGGTGATAAATGATGATCAAAGTCAATAACATCTTAAGGACAAAGAAAAAGGTAAATCACATACGATCTCTATTGATGATGTTGAATATGAAAATGAAATTGTGGAATGATTGAGTGTTTATATAATGGGATTCTAGAATAATGGTGTATAATCCCTTTTATAGTATTATGGAATAATGATTTATCTATGTAGTGGTCCACTGTGGTTTTCCACATGTATTTTAAAGTATATACTGAGTGGTACTGGTAACCATGAAAAGTGATTTAGGTAATAAGGTGATGTTTATGTAAAACACATGATTTAAGGAAGCATGACCCTTAATATGAATGTGATGTTGAGATAATTATATTTGGATAAAGGTATGTTGGATATGAATAAGTAAATTTGATGATATTAGTTACCATGTAACTAATTAAAGATTTATTAACATGCGGGTTATGCTATCTTAGATAAAGATTAAAAATTTTTGGACTTAAGAATAAGAAAACTTGTATTTATTCAATAAGGATATTTGATGGTTCAGGTTGTTACCGTGACTCAATAAAATACATGATTAAGGTAAACATGTCTAGAATGTGACAAAAAGAACAACTTTATGAAATATATAAGATAAATGTTAATCCTATTTAGTTCACCTCGTTCTAAAGTTTTAGATATTCAATTTTTGGAAGGCTTGTAAGGTTACTCAATTGTGGATAGTAAGAGTTATAATCCAATTTATGTTTTCTAGATTAATGTATTATCCCACTATAGGTGTGCTCATGAATATTTGATAATCTATGTTAACCTTTTTTGAGATATATGTAATGACCTATCATTCTATTTATGGATCACATTATCTGCTAACACTTCACGAATGAAAAATTCAACTTCATTTCATTGAATAAGTGATAAAGTGGAAATTGTTCAAGGCATGAACACCAATTATATTATAGTGAAATCAAGTAATTATTTCTTCTCATGTTCTTAAAATTTTGGGAAAGGGTCTTGAGAACCAAAGTTTTTATCTTATTACCTTCTAATCCAATGAATCAGATGGTCCCTTAAATCATCACAGATTTTTGGGTTTTTGGTTGTTAACTTCCTCTAAACCTTGTTATCTACCACTATCCATTAGAACTTAATGGTTATATTTTTATTACATATCCTTGTTTTATCTTACCACCTATGTTCTTCTATGTGGAAACCCAGTTATGAGTTAATTTGGGTGACCGTTATGTTTCTAACACTCAATTTTTTAAAATGAAGTTTTAGTACTCCTTTTTATGATTTGGGTTTCTATAGAAGAAACGTTAAAGTAGTAAATATTCAATAACCCTGATGAATTTAGAGGGTAAAATTAATTTTATGTAAGGTAGGATATAACACCCCGATATTTTATGAGATGGATTCCTTTTAATTTCTTTAATGTCTTATGTTGTACACTACACCAAGATTATCTTACTTTATATGAAACACTGTATTATCATTCTGTATACACAACACTATTATTGGATAGTGTTACACTAAATTTAAAGTTCTTTTGATAGAATTAATTTCAATCAAGACTTAGTATAAGTGATAATTAAATATTATAATCTAGTCATTATAATGGCGGGTATGAATAGTATTAACTTCATTCTGACAAAAAAAAATTAAATGATAATAAGTGAGACTATAAAATAATAAAATCAATCCTTATGGGTTTTATTAGTGAAATATATATTTGAGATATTCAATTTAATGTTTAAAATTCATCTTATATGTTTTCTAGACATGTTATAAAGAAAAAAAATTCAATTTTACACAAAAAATGAGAAATTTTCTAAAAATATAGTTTTACCACCTTTTGATGGAAAAAACATTTTACATCTAGTTTTTTTACACTTTTATAAGTTATTTTTGAAAAAAAAAATCATTATTTGTATCCAGGACATAAAAATTAACTTTGGATGAATTTTTGGTAATTTTATGATAATATTCATTTTTTAATGAATAGGGAACAATACTGCATTTTAATGTACAACAACTCTTTCATCTGATTTATTTATTCAGAAAGGTTATCCTTTTAAATGGTTTTAAAGTATAATTAGATTTTTTTTTAATATAATCCATTTTTTTTCATTTGATGTAATTTCACATTGAAATTAGATAAAAACACACATATAATTTTTGATGGTTTTTACTTTAAAAACCCTATTTTCTCGCTTTGACAAGTGGAATTAATTTTAAATTAATTACTGAAACTTTTGTGTTTTAAATTTTAAAAAATGGATTCCAAATTTGAAATCATTGGGTCCCAATTATGTTATTATTTTACTTTTATATTTTTTGGATATTATAAATAGTAACTAGAGTAATTGTTATTTACCAATGTTAAAGGTAAATCGAGTAAATTAGGGTAACAAACAATATGTTAAAGATAATAAAATTACACTAACTCTTTCCAAAATCCTATTTTATGAATTAAAGTCGACCAATATCACCAAATGGCCATAATTGATTCATTTAATGGACTTTGTTCCATGAAGGTGATGCATTTATAATTAAACTAAAAGAGAGTGACAATATGTCACTCTCTTATCTCTTATAAGTATACTAATTTTAATGTAGTGATAAACTTGATAAAACGTCCAAAATAAACATTCTCCGGAAATTTAATGAAATTATCTATATCATGTGAATTTATTTATAATTGTTAGATATTAAATATTTACAATAAATATTGACACAACAGTGATACGATAATTATTTTATTAAGAGAAATATCAAATAAATGATATTATAGATAGTAAAATAAAAATTATTTGAAGTAATTTATTTCATCCAAGATTTTTTAGTTTGATATCACATGGTATAATACTATTAAATTCTTTGGTTTGAAGTTATATATATGTTTGGATTTTATTTAAATTCCTTGAAATGAATAGTGTAAAAACTACACTATTGATATTTCATTAAAATAACATTTTATTAAATTATTTAAAAATCATAAAAATATTTTAAAATTAAATTTTCTTTGATATGGTCTAAAATTTAATTAATTGTCCAATTATGCAAAATTTACCCCACATAACTAAACTTAATAGCCTCTTAATTGTTAAAATTTGGTTACCTCAATTAAAATTAAAAGAGAGTAATTAAGGGGAAACTGAAAAGATAAGGTTTAAAATAAAATAAATTCATGTCTAAAAATTATTGGATGATATTATTTAGAAATATCCAAATATTATCATATAAATATATCTCTATGAAGATCTTATAATTCGAAAATCAATTTATATTAAATTAATATTTCAAGACTTTCCTAATGTTCCCCTCCCCCCACTTATAAAAGGCCACCACATCTACCAACAAACTCAAACCTCTAAAGCCACTTGGATCTTCTAAATTATTATCAAATAATCTCCCAACATCCCTCCATTCCTTCTAGATACCACACGTTGGGCATAAATCTATCCCAGGGAGACCATTTTGGCAAATCACAAAGAGATACATGAAAAAGAGGTAATTGTTTTATCATCTCATTCAAAATTCTTTTCTTCTTCTACTTCCTATTATTATGTTGTTTCCATTATATTGTAATAAATATAGTATATTCTAAAATACTATATGTTATTATAATTATGGTACAACCTTATACTTTCTTTTATCCATCCTATGAATGAAAATATCACCATGTGTGCGTACATACGATTTACCGTCTCCACACTGTGGTGTAATTTGTTATTCAAAAATACTTAATTTGGATGGGTATAATGATGAGTATAATGGATGTAAATAATTAATATAACATGATAATTATTCTTTATAATTAATATACCATTCAATTCCATACTATTTTATCATTAAGTGAATGATATCATCGCTCGTGCACACGTATAGCCTACAATCTCCACGATGCAATGCGATTGATTATACATAATATTTATTATACCACAATTATAAAAATGAATGGAATGAATAAATATGATATATATTATAATAATATCATTATTTAAATGATATAACTATAAACTAAGAAGTGGACTATTAATTTATCTGACAAAAATTGCATAAGAACATAAACTAGTTAATATACAAATAAAAAGTGACAAAGAAATGTTACTAACAAAAGAATAACAATATAATCAAATATGATATATTGAAAATTATTATTATTATGTAATAAGTAAATGAAATTATTTAAATGAGTATACAGTTGGTTCAGATACATATGGAGGATATCATACCTAAGGTAAGGGAAAAATTTTCAATCTCATTTTTTCCATGATTGTTTATATATAAGTATTTAGTGGGGGTATTTTTATCATCCCTGTCCATTTTTTTCTAAAAATGTGTTTATATAATGTTTTCATAAAACATTTATGATTATTCTATTTATGTTTAAATTATTTTTTACTCATTTTTTACTTTTACTACATGGTTTGGAAGGAATCATTCTTTTGTTTACCGTATGAGGTACTATTTGACTTCGCTGGTGAAAGTATGGGTAGAATTTTTTTTAACTTATATGGAATCAATGGATTCTTATGATTTGATAATTCCTTATTTACATGAATCTTACTTTACAATATTTAAATTTTATTTTCAATTAAATTATTTTATTTTAAAGTTTCATGGCATTTTGAGAAAAGAAAACATTTTTGATGAAGAAAGGATATTTTCCTCAAGAATTAATTTCAAGTATTTTTTCAAAATTACATTCCATCTTAGATGACATAGGGTTATATTTTTATACCTATAATTAATTTTATTTTATTGTGTTTATGATGTAATTAATTTTATGAAATCCATTTATTTTATATGTATTATGATGGAATGATGTTTAAGAAACCTTTTTTTGTTCCCTGGGTTATGCTATGATGAATGATTAATATTTTTGTGGAACATGTAAGAATAATTTCATTATGAGATGGGTGAGACCTATATCTACCTCTAGTTCATTGGGTAAATATTTATATCTCATGAGATAAACATTACTATAATGGAAAGTAAATATGGTCAAGTAATACAAGGTTGAAACGACATGTAAACCAGGTTCAGTAATGGACTCTGTCCGCTATGATGGTCTTGGCTATTAGCGTTGGTTATTATGGAAATTATTTTCTATGATTATGTGGTTGAGATAATTTCATGTTTTGTTCTAATTCTATGTTATCATGGTTAATGTTCTTTAATGATTTATACCTTATGAATTGCTATGATTTATTTCATGACTCGTGATTTTGATATTCCAATGTTATGTTCATGTTTTTTTACATTCATATTTTCATATATTGTTTTATTAACCTTACTAAGAATATAAGCTCACACTTTATTATGTTTATATTCCTCTGGTTATAAACAAATCATTTATGTAGGAGTACTAAAGTGGAAGATCTTAATGGGAGATGTTGAAAAACATTCACAAGTTAAAAGAATGTATTACATGTTTCTAAAGGCACTAAACTATTACGGTCCTGAAGCATGAATTGGTAAAATTTAATGAATATTCATCTAAAAAGATTTAATATTCATATACAACATGCTTGGGTCATTATACTATAGACCCTCAATGCATTGGTGGGTATAATGAGATGAACCATGGTCTTAGAATGAGGACTTGAAAAAATGGTTATTTATGGTATTGGCATGAGGTCTTGATGGTATAGTTATGATGTCCAACATTATGCATTCTCTCATTATAAAACTAGTAATTGAAAGTTCTTGAGGTTATTTGACTAGTAAAATACCCATGATTATGCTTTATTATGGAATTATTTTTTAAACTCCTATTCCCTCCATAATGTGTTAAAGTTTATTTTTAAAGGCATGTGTTTTTAGTTATTCAACATGCCTAATGTTTATTTTTATGATATCCTCTACTGTATTTGATACCCTTAATGAGAATTTGAGATCACCCCTTTCTTATGTTTCATTTTCCCAAGACATGAAGAGGTATACTATGAATGACGTATAGAGATAACCTAGGATTTATGGATGTTTTCAAATGAATTTATATATTGTATTTCCTTTCATGTTGTAATATTAAACTTATGTATGTATCTAGTTTGACAAAACTACTCAACTATTTGTTCCTTTAGCAAACTAATTTCTTGTAATCATTCCAATGTAGATAATTAAGGAACCATCTATTAGAAACTGGGGTCAGGTCTTTACACCCCTCACTGAGGATTGATGACCTCTTTGGCCAGTTGCAAGGAAGAAGATTGTTCTCAAAGAACGATCTAAGGTCAGGCTACCGCCAGTTGAGGGTTCATGGGGATGATAGTCCAAACATGGAATTCTGATGATTCTATAGACACTAATAGTTCATAGTGAAGACCTTTGGTATGAAAAATGGAACCACCCTATTTAGGGTTTTGATGAACCAATTATTCCAGTCATACATAAACTAGTTTATTGTTCTCTTCATTGATGACATACTCATTTACTCTGAATTAGAGGAGGAGCATATATAGCACTTGAGGATGGTTCTAGACTTTATTCAAGAGCACCAGAATTATGGGAAGCTCTCAATGTTCCATTTCTAGATCCATGAGGTTCAATTTATGGGGCATGTCATTTATGAGAATGGTTTAGCTATGGATCCAGTGAACATCAGGTAAGTTCTTTATTAGGTGCCACCCAAGATCATGTTAGTGGTGAGAATCTATCTTGGTTTGGTAGGGTACTACAAGAGTATTTTGTCAAAATTCTCTAGATTTGAAGCCCCTTTGACTACCATGACACCGAAAGGGAAGACATTTTTCTTGTCCAATCAGTGCCATAAGGCCTTCATGGAGTTTAGGATAAAGATGAAAAGTTATCCAATGCTGAAACTACTAGAGGAAGGTGTGGATTTCTTATTGTATTGAAATGCCTCAAGAGCTGGGATTGGATGCATGTTCCTGTAGTACTAGGATACTATCGTATATGGGTCAAGTCATTTGAGACTAAATGAGAAAAAATTTGCAAATCATGACCTAGGGATTGAAGAATTATTCTTATCAATGAGGATGTGGATACACTACCTTACGAGATATCAATTTTTTGTTTTCTTAGACCACTAGAGTCTTAGGTAAATCTTCACACAGACAGACCTGAACCAAAGACAACGATGCTAGTTGGATTTTCTTTAGGACTATGAATTTGAGATAGTATATACTCCAAGGAATAAAAAAATGTGATTCCCTTAGAAAAAGGTCCCATTATTTTTTAGTTCAAGAGGGTTTAGAGTAGTTGGGATCCTTGTAACTAACCCTAGTGGAGTAGGAGGGTGAGACTTTCCTACTATGGATGGTGTTGACTCTTCCAATTATTGAGTGTGTGAGAGAGTCCCAACTAGGATACATCAATTATGAGGTCTTATGTGACCTGATATTCATAGTCCATTCACCATGTGGATATTCTAAAGGATAGAATCACATCATCTTATTCCAGGGAGAACAGTGGTTCCGGTCATGTTATGAGAGGAGGTGATGTGAGAGTTCAACACTTCTTCCCTAGATATACATCCCGATATGGGGCATATTTAAAGAGACATTCTATAGCAATTTGGGTGGTCCAACATGAGAGGAATCATAGATGAGTTCAACTTTTGGTTCCTCACTTATTAGCAAGTGAAGGTTGAGCACCATGTTCCCACATGTTTGTTGTAGCCACTCGACATCTCAGAGTGGAAATGGGTTGAAACAACCCTAGATTTTATCATAGGGATTCCGAAAACAATGAATGGCCATAACTCCATTTGGGTAATAGTTGACCAACTCACAAAGTTGGCACACTTCTTTGATACCAGGGAATAAAGTTATGTTGATATTTTGGGGTGGTTTTTTTGTATGAGATTTTACTAGCCTTTATGGAGTTCCCTCAAAGTCTGTTTCTGATCATGAAGCGCTATTTAATTCATGATTGTGGAGAGTCAAACATGAGGAATTCGAGACCCAAATGAGGATGAGTATAGCCTTTCACCCCCAAACCTATGGGCAGACTGAGCACACTATCTAGGTAATAGAGGATATTTTGAGGGATTTCATGTCAGACATTGGATTGTATAGAGATTAGTGAGACATCATTTATAGGACTAGATATGTTAAATGTGATGACAGAGAAATTATAATTCATTCATGAGTGGATGAGGACAACCAAGAGTAGACATAAATATTATATAGGTCACCATTGTAGACCCTTGGAGTTTGAGCAGGGAGAGCATGTTTTTCCAAGAGTTTACCCATGAAGAGGATTGTGAATTTTTAGATGGGGAGGAAAGCTATCCTTGAGGTTCATAAAGATATTTGTGATCATGTAGAGGGTTAGTCAGGTTTCTTACCACCTCTCCCTAACCTCACTGCTCGTGTGGGTGTATGAAGTCTTCCACATGTCACAGTTGAGGGGATACATGCATGATCCCACACATGTTATGGAATGGGGTGAGATGGGAATCGAGGATTGATCAACCTTTATGGATAACCCAATGGAGATTTATGATAAACTGGATAGGACCCTATGTAGATGGACCACCCCCTTGGTATGTGTGCTGTTCTAGCACAGAAACATGTAGGAGAGTTCCTCGGAGTGAGAGAGATAAGTGAGGTCTCAGTATCCTGAATTGTTTTCTTTATTTTTTCTTTTTGAGGAAGAAATTATTGAAGGAGGTAATGATACAGGGACTCAGGTTTTTACTATTAATACATTGAAATATATATATATATATATATGTGTGTGTGTATGGAGCTAAGCACCGAGATGACATGAAATTATGAGGCCCAGTGCACCCAGAATTAAATTTATAAAAATATTAAATATATTTTATATTACACATGCTTGGTTATTGAATTTAATGGGATAAATCTTAAAAAAAGTTCATATAAAAAATTTGAGACCTGTATTGATTCCAGAATGTTATGTTTACCCTAAGAACTATTTAAAATGTGTCTACATGGGGAGTTCAGATCCTTCTCTTGTTGGAGGTACATTAAGTGAAATAACTAATTATTAAATTAATTAATTAATTCAGTTTTGACATAAAATAAATGTTATAAATATTTAATCATGTTAAATTTTCTAGTGTAAGCCTCACAATACTAAAATCCCCAATAAAGTTCTCCTTCCTCCTTTCATTGAAAGATCTCATTGGCCAAAGATGAAATGCCGAATCAGATCAGATTAGGATGCGATGAACTTAATAAATTATCTCAATCATTATAAGATGTTTTATTCCTAAATGAATGATCCAAATATTTAGTTAAGACTCATAAATTGATGTATTGAAACCCTTTAAATTAAATTGTTCGAGTGTATTGACCTCTTATATCAATTTGTGCCAAATTGTATACTTTGGACATGCACGAGTACAGATTAATTTGATTATATCAATTTTTTTTCTAACCCGGGTTTTTGTTCTTTATCATTGGAAAATAAATCTTGGATGAAAATATTGAAACATTTTTTACTGTTATGTTACCCACGGTCTCTTCGTGTTTATCACTCTCTAGGTCCTCAGGCCCCGGTTTAGAAATTTCTAGGTGGTATTGAGAATTATTAGACCCCCAAATTCATAAATGTTTCACAAAAGAAAATAGGATCGATGATATCAACACAGATTTGGAGTGTTTCATGTTTTAGTTGTTTTTTAGTGATTTGGTACGTTGTAATCAAAGGTTGAAGGTGAGGGATGTGCGATATATGTCTGATAAACCTATAGAGCCGATTTATGGTGATCTACTGATGGAGTACACAATTCATGGATAGATCCTCCATTTTTAGTTAGGGATAGGTTGAAATCAATGGTGAAATTGACATATTTAGGAATGAGAATCAGATATTAGGATTTAGTGAAAATCATGACTACACACTTTGTTCAAGGATGAACACACTGTGTGTTGCCGCCATAGCAGAGGTGGCTAGGTTTTTATAAAATTTAAGGATGAAAAAGTATGTATCCCTCCTACACACCACATACACCCTCCACGGATGGGTACCTATGTGGTGTATTACATGAGAAAGAAAACATGAAGATGTACATAGCTAGGTACATAGCCGTATACCCCGAGTACATATACATGAGGTCCAATACATGGACATAGCTGGCAGGAAACAACCCTAGTCCTAGTTAACCTGGACACACTGGGTAGTCCACCTACACGATGTGTACTAAAACATGGGATGAGAGCTATGTTTTTTCTAGATACATGACCAGGTTGTGGAGTTAGACCACACACGGTGTGGGTACCCTCACAAGCTGTGTACCCCAGGACCCCTTTTAAGGAAACTTCAAACATCCATATCTCTTTCATTTGAACTCGTATTTTGGACCATGTGTATCCTATCCTTATTTTTTTCTATATAGAACATGATGGTTCCCTCAGTTGTGTTTTTTGATATATTATGTGAAATTTTCCAAGAATGACACTTACTGATGTGACGCTCGGTGATTTTAGTGATTGTGTAGGATCACTAGTGACAACCAAGTAAACCGTCCACCAGGGTTGTGCAGTGGAGTCCCTCACAAATTCAGAGTGGATCCCCCAATAAGGATGGGTGCGGTTCCTAAATGACTAGAGTGGAAACCCCATATAACCCCAGGGCACAGGTCATCGAATATTAGAGTGCCCCCCCATCAGCATGGGCACTATTCCTCTACAACTTCTTATCAAGTGGAACCATATATCATATAGGGTGATAATCCATAGTGACTAAAGTGTAACCCCACTATAACACTAGGGTGAAGGTCCTTAACCTGACAAGTAGAACCCCCTATCATCCTAGGGTATGGGTCCTCATTACACCATAGTGTAACCCCCCATCGGCATGGGAACAGGTTCTCTACAAATTTTATCAGATTGGAACCCCTATGATACATTAGGGAATGAGTCGTGTACTTTGAGTTTGTGCCCACTCTATTGTGTGACACAGTGATGAGTCATGTCTCGAATTAGATGATTACTTATGAGTATACGCATGAGATGCTAGACATCGTTGATGGACTTCGAGAACTATTAGGCACACTTATTCCTAGGCTGAGTTGTGAGATGGTGATACCCTTATGAATCCATTTGGGATTATTTTGACTAAGAATATATATATATACTCTTCTATATCCACACCTTGGATTTGGATACACTTCTTTTAAGAGAGTAAAATATGAATGGATTATTCCACGTGCTCTTCGTGTCTAGATTCTTTGGTTGGACGAGTCTACTCTCATTATATAGGAGGTGAAGAATTGATTTTAGTTCATATACTCATTATGTTTATCCTTTTTTGTTTATAAGTGCTTAATTTCACTGTCTTTTTGGGTTGATCTTTTCTCTATCACTGTATCTTGTACCCTATTCCCTATATACTATCTTTATTTATTATTGTATCTCTTACTACTCCCCTTTCTCTTTTGGGGAATCCTATTAGGTATGAATATACTCACCCCATCATAGGATTTTCCCACACATGTGGTGTATTATGTAGATGACAGACAAGTCGACCGTAACTACAGAGGAGCTTAGTGATACTGGGTGTTTTGGATCACATACGATGGCCGCATCATGGGATTCAAAAGTTAGGCTCTCTCATCAGTTTAATTTTCTAGTTTTTTCAGGTTGGGACATATTTATTGTTGGGAAGGTATTTTTAACCATTAGTTTTCAGTTTTCATAGTCATACTCTATTACTGTCTAGACATTTTTTCATGCATGGTTGTTCCCTCAGTTTTCTATTTCTTTTACTTTTACCCCCTCTTCACTTTTTCATCGATATGGATGTGTGGGTGTGTATACGTAAATAGTTAAAGTTCTCCACATATTAGTTATGCCTCCGACGTTGGTCTCCAAACTCTGGATTATGGAGGAGGGCTTGGGGTAGTTATAGCTCGAGCCCCATCTTAGGTCGGTCCATGAAAATATACACATGTATATAAATTAACAAGAATTTGGTTAAATCACATAGACCAACTACCACATCAATGAATATTTACATAACATTTCTACAATCTGGAGGCCTTTGCAAGGAAGTTCCAAGACTCTTAAAAAATTATCATTATCAAAATGGTCTCATATCAACCACAAAATCCCTAACATCATGCTGATAAACCACAATTAATTAATTATAATAATTAAAATTAATTAAAACATTAAACCCTAACTCAGTATAATGATGGAAAACTCACCAGGCACTCAACTATTATCCAAACTCCACAAAACTACCACAGTTGGTGTACAAAATACTCTCAACATAATTCCAAGGAAAATACCAAATAGGAGATACCATTAAAATAGTTAATTAAAATAATTCATTTGGAGAAACTAGAGAAAATTCACAATTAATGCATACCTTAATAGAAATCCTTGCAATGATGTGCGGAATTCATATTAAGATATCCTAAAAACTATCCAACCAAAATAACCATGTGTAACTGATGATTCCACCATGATTTGGTGGAATCATGAATTAAACCTAAACTATAGAACTCTAAAATCAGAGAGGAGGAGGACGATGAGGAAAGGAAGCCACCATGGGTTAGATCTTACATCAAAATACTAAATGATCCTTCTTAAAAATACCCAAACTAAAGAAGGGATAATAGGAATAAAGGGTAGGATACCCACCTAGTATACATGCACATAAGGGAGGAATAGGGATGGGGGAAATGAAATTTTACAAGGGTTCATTTTGGTGAAATACCACTTTTAATGAATATCTAGGTAGCCAAATGATTTGGATGCATGGTTTTCTAAACTGTGTTCTGATTATGCACCATTCTCTAGGAATTAAATAATTACTCACATGATTAGTAATCATGGTTAGAAAAACAATGTTCCAAAAATTTTGTTATCACTTCTTCCACTGTACAACAATGTTAATGGTTTTTTTGATACTTTTTATAGACCATGCGAAAATTGTGCTCCATGCCATAGAATCTCCACCACCTTTCCTGATTCTCCTTTATCTTTCTTGGTTTACCCTAAACAAATATATAACCATGAAACATAATTGTAATTATTTCCAAATGAAAAAAACACCTAGACAATTAATGTTCTGCATGGTTTTTCCTAAACTATGCACACCAAATCGTGACCCATGTCTAGAAAACACTAAAACTTTGGAAAGATAACCCAAAGTTCTGATCCAAGGGCTCACCCAAACACCCAATCTAACATTAAATCCTAATTAATCATATCCAAAAATCACTTCAAGTAATTATGTCTCTCAAAATCCCATTCTATGTTTTGATTAAAAATTTGACCCATCCAGTAAATGAAAATTCAAATTCCTTCTAAAATATACAACTCCTACAGATATAGAATCTTACAACCTCCCCACCAAAATAATTCTAGTTCTCAAGAAGTCTCAGGGGTCATCTAATAATACCACCTAACCTATGTCAATCACCAGTTATATCTAATAACCTATTTCATTTTATGAATGCCTAAAACCTGAAAAAGAAAAATGTCCAACTAATGGTAATCTACTGGCCAAAAACCAAGCCAGAGCCGCTTATGAAAATCGAGACATCATGATGTTGAATACCATATACCATACAACCAAAAAAATACATATTTTATTAAATAATCACTCACAAGATCTATGGTGGTCTCCATAATAATATTTATCTTATAACCACTAACATTTTATTCTTTCATGTTTTCCATTGAAAAATATCAAAAGAATCTCAAACTTTACCACCCACAACGCACCCAACATGGATTCCACTATAGAGTAACATTATTCTCATACATGTATATTACATATTTTTATATGAATATTTATTAAATTACATAGACACATGCTTGGGACTATAATAGTTAACTATTTTTTAATATATTGAATAAAATCTTCTAAATTCATGAAAGATCTTCAATGTCTCCCATTAAGAACTTATGCCTTCAGTACTTCAACATAAAAAACATTCTTCATAACCTAGGAAAAGGAAACAAAATAATGGGTGAGGACTAATTCATAGTATGGGGATACAAGGGAGATATGTATGAATAACATGAGCATTAGAGTATGAGAACACGAGTAAAACATTTGAAAAAAATACCATGCATATCAAAGATCATAATCTTGAGTCATGACATAGAGATAGAAAGTTCATAAGGTATAAATCATATGGTAAATAAAGAACATGATCCATGAGTTCTTAACATTGGCATAAGATGTTGAATTGTGGCATACACATAGGCATAGAAAATCTTCTATCTAGGCTACCCGCTAAGACATTAACAATATGTTAGGCTTGGGATAACCACTGATGTGCCTTCTTTAGGATAAGAATAACCTATTATGTACCATCTTGTTTTGGAATTGGAATAAACTCTAGTTTACACACTTATTTTTTTCATGGGATAACCTCTCATTTACCCTTTAATATCATATAACATTAATAATTACCTAATTCATTGGTGGGATATATGGGTCCCACCCGTCACATAATGAAAATCATAAATATGCGTGATACAAGATCATAAAATACTTATCATATCAAAACCCTTGAATTGAAAATGGGTTTCATAAAAATATATCCATATATTTACCTGTGGAAAAGAGACAAGATTCATAATAATTTCATTTTTTCATCGTAGCATGACCCATTAAAATATACAGGATTCATAAGAATTTCATCATCGCACAACCCATGGAAGAGAAACAGGTTTCATAAATAAATTTGCATCATAAAAATAAAATATTAATAGAAATAATAAGAATTTAATATATAGATAATAACCCCATTAAATCATAAGTAACATCTAAGTATGTAATCTTATATAGACAATGATTTTGAAATATATCTTGGAATATTTCTTGAGAAAAAATGACATTTTCACATTGAGAAACACTTTTTAAAACATAAAATATTTTAAAAATAAATTTATTTTAAAATAACCTTATAAAAACATAAATAAATATTCAATGAAAATAATGCCCATCATGGATGGAAATTCAATTCATGTTATACACGTTAAAACAAAGATTCGATTCATATTTTCAGTAAAAGCCAAAAAAACTATTTCATGGAAATCCACATGAATTTTCCTTTAAATGTTCTTTTGTAAAAAATCAGTAATGGGAAAAAATATATTTATTAAAATATTACGAGTATGATAAATGTTTTTTTTATAAAACATGGTTTTTGATGAAAAAAGGTTTTCAACTAAAAATATGGCATTTCTTAAAAATAGTGTTATGTACGGTTAAGCACATGAAGAGAGGAAAATGAAGGGAAAAAATAGTTTCTCATTAAATAACCATAATATATGAATTTTTATTATTTTATTGATATATATATATATATCATAATATTTCATCATTGTAAGTGCAATCCTAAACAATCCTAATAAACGATGTGATTGTAACATAAAACTCTAACAACTTTGGTAATATTGAAATGTAAGCCCCATGAAGAAATAACATTAAATAAAACATAAACTATCATAAATATAAATTAATTCATGATATTACATGTTAAATGATATTTTTATAATCCTCTTAAAAGGATATAGGTTCACAACATAACATATTCTCAAAGAAATAAAATTGAGACCAAAACCCCTTACCACTTTGGTAGCTTTTGAATCGTACACCCCATAAAATAGAGATGTGAAATGGATATAAAAATCACAAAAAATATTAAGTATAATAATAATAAAATACATTAATGGGTATTATATACACCAAATAATAGAAAAAGGTGTTCAATTCGGCATGTGTCTCATATAAGTTAAAAAGTAAGATGGAAATTCCCTAATACTTTAGTAACATTTTGAATCATAAAGCTCAACAAAGAATAAAATATAATGAAAATTTAAATATCATGAAAATAATAAGACTCATGATATAAAATTTCAAATGGTACTTATATACATCATGAAAAATAAATGAGTGGTGAATTTTCATATGAATCCCATAAATAAAAGAGAGACTAGAAATCCCTTTCCGTAAGTCTTGACATCCTTAAAAAACATTCAAAAATACTTTATAATAAACATAAGATTATTATAAATCTATTGAAAATAAATAATCATATATATAATACCATATATTATTTAATTATGTTCTTTCATTTCCCGTTTATTAACAATTCCATGTTAAACTCAAATTTTGGGTTATAACCGCTTTTCTTTTCATATATAGTTTGATTTGTTATTTTAAGTTCCCATACTTTGATCATGATTTCATCATCTATATAATAAAAAAATAAAAAAATTATCATATTTATATATAAATTATACTTTATGTCCAATATTGACAGACCGTTTTGATAAATGATGTAAGTCATGATATTAGAGACGGTATTCCATACATATGGAAATATTACTTTTCCTTTTTTCAATCATCATCGTGGAAAGAATGTAAGTAATATTTTATATATAAATAATGATAATAATATAATAAATAACATATAATGCCTTTAAATATACTCATACATATCATCCATGTGGTGTGGTGATGAAAAGAGAGTCACATCACTTCGTGAAGGAGGTAATCCACACGTACATGAAAAAACATTATCACCTTTCGGTGAGTGAAAAGGAAAGAAATAAAATGAAATATTATATGTTTATAATAATAACTATGTCATTAATATAATAATTATTTAATTTATATCATATATATTTATTTAATTTATCTTTATTAGCTTCTATTTAATTCATTAGTGAAAACATATCACATCACTTCGTGTGGCGGTTGTCTACTGTACAAACAAGCAATGTTATCGTATCCCCTATGAAATAGAAAAAATGATATATATGATATAATTAATAAATTTTTATAATAATGTTAAAAATATCACATATATATATATATATACTTTATGTCCATCATCTCACCCAACCGTTAGAGGTGGTAATGGAAAAACAAATGACATTGGTTCGTGAGGCGGTAGTTCTAAATACACACAAACAATGATTTCATAACCCATTTTAAGGATTTTTAGATGTTTTTAGGAAATTAAATTAAAATAATAAAATATAATAAATCTTAATATAATTTTTTTATAATATAATTAGGGTTTAATAATAATTTAATGTGTTGTATGAGGAAATAAAATAAGAACAATCTTTGAAGAACGCTACATCTTCTTCAGGTAACCTACTTAGGTTTGCACAAAATCCTTCCTAGGATTGACTTTAGAATGAAATAATTCAAATTGGGAGATATTAAGGAATTTGGGAAGTGATTTTTTCAAGTATTTGATGAACCAAAATTATTTTATTCTTTGAATAAGAGAGTATTGGGGGTTGGCTTTTATAAGTAAGGTGAGTGGCACACATTTAAGTTTGGAAAATAAAAAGGTGTACCAACATTTTTCACATTCTAAAATGCTCAAAAATGGATTATTATAGAGAAATGAAAATTATAGGGTATAAATATGTCCAAAAAATAGGTTTTATAAAATATTTTAGGTTATTTTAACCCTTTTTATATTTAGTTTAACCTAGGTAAAACCATTTTTATCTAAACCATGATAATTATTTTTTTTGTTTTCACAATTAATTTGGGTAAATAAAAAATTTGAACTTATTAGATAATATAAATTATGATTATTATAAAAATGGAATATATTTTTCAAAATTTAATTCAGATAAGTGGGAAAATATAATTTAAAATCAATCTCGTAGACCAAACGAGAAAGCGAATTTTCAAAGACAAAATGTTCAAAAGTTTACAATTTTTCTTATATCAAATTTCAATATGAAATTGATTGAAATTACCTCAATTGGATCATTAGATACATATTTTAACTAATTTTGCATTAAAAAATTTTTAAAATATAATTTATCTTCATAAATAATTTAAATGAAAATGAAGTTTTCTATTAAAAGTCAATATTTTTAACTATTCATAAAAAAGTAATATTTTCAGAAAATTATCAAACATTCACCATAAGTTAATTTTGAAATGATGATTTGAAAAATTAAATTTATTTTTCCCAATAAATTTTATAAATGTTTCAAAAATTAGTTTTAAAATAGGTGCGTAAAAGGAAATAAACCAATTTTATTAGAAAAATACAATTGGTAAGCATAAAATTGGATTTATTCTTATAAATTATCTAAAAACACATAAGATAATTTTTAAAAACTTTATTAAATATAGAATATATATATTTCATTAAAATCATTCCCCAAAAGTTGATTTTATTAACTTATTATGGTAAAATGTGTTTGTTTTCATAAAAATATTTTTTAGAAAGAGATGTTATTTATTTTCAAATTGTTTTTATTTTTATTTTTAATTTATTAATCACCAAATAATTCATTTTATATACATTTTTAAAACATATACTTTCATAATTTAGTTAATCCTATTCATACCCACCTTCCAATGAATAGTCGATAACTATCATATAAAATAAAAATAGTTTCATAATTCATGTTTTGTTTAAACTCAGTGTTGTGTGTAATGTAAGATAAGATCAGTGTTGCATTTAATAAAATACAAACTCAGTTTTGCGTTTAATATAAGCTAAAATAAGTGTTGTTTGTAATGAAAAAATATCGAAAAGATTAAATTTGTTTTAAAATAAATATTTTATAAAATCATAGGGTATTAGATTCTACACCCATAAGATTAATTTTCCCCTCAATATTCATCTTGATCATAAAATGTTTTATATTTGAAAATTCCTTCATTGAAACCCACATCATAAAAAAGGTTTAATAAAACAGCTTCTTGAAAAAGAGTAAGGCATGTGTGAAAATTATTTGAAATAACACATACTATGTTTATAAATATAAGAACTTAGTTGGGAAGTGAAAAAATGGTCATAGAAGAGAAAAATAACTTCCAAATACTTCTAGAGAGTGATAGAGAATATATTCATGAGAATATTAATGACCAAAAGTACATAAAACAAACAATTTTGAAAAAGGTCACTGATATCATATTTTTTTTGATAAGATGACAAAAAATTATTTCAAGATCCTTTTTCTAATGTTGGGGAATTAATTTTACATATATATTGAGAACATATGAAAATGTACTTACTTGAAATATTTTTATTTCAAAGGCACAATTTCATCATTTTTTTGTTCTTGATTAATTTTCATTTCATCTCTCACTCTAAGAGATTAATTTTTCATGTTTGAAGTACAATATAAGATCTATAATAAAATGACAAGTCATTTCTTCTATCTCTAAAAAAGGGTTAACATTGGTTATCTAATATGAATAAATATTCATATGGTGAATTAATATATTAATATCTAAAATCACATCTAATGTTCAACTTAAAACATTTCATAAATGTAAAAACTTACAACCATTCAAAAATCCAAAATTTATAAATAAGGTCACAAAATTTCCCAAAATTCACTTATCATTTATCCCCCAAAAAACATGAAGTATCCATTAATTTTCACATGGAAAACATATTAATACCTTTAGGATGTGTTCTCTTGATACTTGGAAATAACTTGAATTACCACAAAACCATATTGAAAACATACATTATTATTATTCATTCCTTATATTAAATATCGATTAATAGATAATTCCTTAAAAACAAAAATACTATGAACTCCATCAATGATAACATAAAACTCTTTGTTAACAAAACATTAAATAGTTCCAAGGTAATTTGTACTGTCCAAATTTACTTTGTCCGTATCTATCATCAATTTATCCCAATGTAATTATCTCAAAATTTGGAACATATTAAGGATCATCATTCCATTAATAATGTATTATCCATAAAAAATAAGGTCACAACCTGAATCGATGGGGCCTAGGCCACAACTCCCCAAGGCCACCTCCACTAGGCCAGGGGATAGAGACTAGCACTGATAAGGCATATCACTAACATGGGAGGCATTGCCTAAGTACGTTTACAAATGAACACTTCTCCAAGATCATAAATTGATGAAATGTAAAAACAAAAATAAACCAATGAAATAATACAACAACATACCACAACCAGAGTACAATAGTAATACAAAAACTGAAAGAAGGAAAAAACAATACCCACCAAAGATAACTGTAAAATCATCAAACCTTCTTAGAGGGGTAGTATTTCTATCGACTAAAACATTTGGAAAGCTCCTCAGCCCAACTCTGGTAAACACCTCGGTCTGTCTAGATCACTAAGCTCTGCCAACCTTGGGTCCTCTGTGCACTCTGTCGAAAGGCCTTTGGTCTGTACAAGACACAAAACATGTGAAGGAGAATCCTGTGTAGGGTCGAGTATAAAATACATAGTAGGAAACCCAAAAAACCAAAAGAAAAAAGGGAGTAACTGAAAGGCAACCATCCTCTTGACCTAGCCAGAGGGAACCCAATCGAGAGAAAAACTCCAACTAGAACCATCCTTGGTTTTACATTACAAGTCAGCTTGGTCTAGAAGGGGTGTTAAACCCAACATGTGACAACAACACAAGGACCCCCATAAATCACCCAGATATACTCATCTCAGACTCAATGTATCATGAGGTTACGACTTCATAGCCAACAATTGGATTCCTACATGAGGATCTAATGGTAACACATAAAACTTAGAGTACACACCCCATGAGCTCATCCATACCATATGGCACCTATCTGAGAGATACACTCCATTGGAAACAACCCTACAATTCCTAATGGTACATATGAGATAATGTTCTTCATCGGAAACATCTTACTAGGTATATCTCTAGTGGCCATCACTATAGGTCATGTATCTGTTACCTTGTGCCCATCGCAAGCTAAAGAAACCCAAGTGAATAGGCCCACCCCTCACCACTTCACATAGTTGAGGGATCACTTCTCCAAAATATTCACCATGTGAATCCTCTCTAACAAGAGTGAACATAAGGAACCATGCATTTCAACTACCCTCAATTGAGGGAGTACTGCTTCTAACTAACCTGCGAATCCTATGTCGCTCCTGTAAGGAGTAGCCCATGCCTCAATCCATCGAGGGAGCACTAACTGCTATCTAGGTATTGTTCTCATCATGTGGAGTGGTCCTCTCTATATATTTATTTCCTACAACTAAGGGAGCTTTAACACTAAAGAGGGAGCCACATCATAGTATGATAGGGGATTACTACTACATAAATCAAGGACCCACACCCCGACCCAGTAGGGGAGTGCCACTCAGGGGATAGAGGACCCATAACCTGGTACAAAATGGGAGTACCTACTCTACCAATTCGTTCACTATGGGGACATGAACCCATGTACATTAGGGGAGTACCGAACCCAGGCTAGAGGACCCACTCTCTGCCATGAAAGGGGTGTACCGACTCCTTTAGAACAACACGTATGGAGAACCCACACCCTAGAACGACAAGGAATTACTGAATCCTAGAATACATGACCCACACCCTAACATGGTTGGGGAGTACCAAATATATTTATACATCATAGATAGAGGACCCGAACCTTGGTCCAACAGGGGTGCACTGACTCCATGGATAGAGGACCCTCTCTATATTCCAACAGTGGATTACCTAATCTACCTTTACAAACATCATTGGGAAACCCGCACCCTAATCCCTCAGTGGAGTAACACCCTAGGACGAAACTACCCAAGTTAAGGAAATCATTCCCATGTTGTGGTGATTCCTTCCTCTACCTATGAATAGAGTTAAGAAAAACCCACACCTTTGTCCATCAGGGGAATAACAGTCCTAGAGTCTCTCTATAAGAACCACACTAATCTACAACATCGGCTTGATACCTTTCTATAAGATTAACTCTTAATACACACCACCTCATATCTCGTAACCCATAACAGAGGCCAACATAGAATTATACATAGAAAACTGCTCAAAATTGACTACTCACAAGACTAATTTCAAGTTCCAGAGATCCATGGAGGACAAACTAGAAATACATGACATGCACTTGGGAACACATGACATGTGAGCCTACCTGAGCACCAAACTCCATATTTAGTCTACGTGGTTCACCAAACCATGTAAGGGTACATGGAATGTAGTGGAGTTACATGTTGTGTCCCTCATTACTCGACCCCTAGCTATGTGCACCTTTTACACGGACTAACTGATCAGGTCCCTCGCACACTGTGTATCCCATATTACACGGTGTGTTCAGATAAATAGCCACCAAGCCATGTTAGTCTACCTATATCCATGTACCAGACCCCGTGTATATGTACCTTGGTCGTGTGTTAGTGCACAATAATGTGTTTTCACATGGATAACCCAATCCATGTCCCATAGTCACGTGGTCTCTTTCACTACATAGCATGTAACCCCATATAGATGGTGTGTTGCCCCGAAATATTTTCTTTCCCAAATAAGAAGAGCTACACGATGTGTGTAACTGGACTACACTCCATGTAGATGGAATCCAAGTTGAGAATTTCTTAAATATCAACTCGATTCTCCCTAATTCATCCGACAACCCAATGATGTACCTAGTAGGGATGATGATCAATTGCAATAGGTCAATAAAACCTTAAAACAACACAAAAAAAGGGATCAAGACAAAAAACTCAAATATGCCGACCTTATTGGTGAAATTACGAAGCTTTAGTTGATGAACAATGTCCAGATGGTGCTGCTTTACGATTCTATGATGATCTGTGGAAAAAATGGGGATCAATGGCACCTCGATGATTTGGTTTGACATCGGTTACCTTCTTTACGAAGGTGGGGAAAGGAAGATCATGAGGTGAATAAACCTTTGGGTTGTTCACACCAACGTGAGGGGGGGGGGGGAGGTAGCTTAAGTTTAGGTTTATAATTAATTAATTAAATTCTCATTTAATTAATTAACCCTCAATGAAGCATCCTGCCGACTCACCTGAGACCAAACCATCAAGTGTGAACAATTTTATGTCTTGCCTTGGGTATGAATGTAATCCTAGACTCAACCACAGTCTCATAAATCTAATCCTAGACTCCAAATGGGAGTTATTTATGTTTTATGTGAAACTTGGTGCACATGACAATATATATTAAATATTTTTAATATCGTCGCACGATGGCTCCCTAGGTCCCATCCGCCCTTTCTGAATCAATGCCAGGCTATAGAGATATCCACTGGAATATTCCAAAGTCCTTCGGCTCAAAATTAGGGTAATGAAATTCTCCACAACTTAAGGATTTGCGTCCCAAAAAAGAAAAATCCTATGTAAATGGGAATAAACTGAGTTCCCCACTGGGAACCCATGCCAGTGAGCTCACCAAGGGTTCTCCTGCTGCTTACAAGCACACAGATAGAGGAACCACTAATTTCAAAACACTTTCATGTTAAGATCTTACTAGGTGAACATTGTGCAACAACGGGCACATGTATCCTTAGCTATGACAAGTGGGAAAGCACCAAGAACCACTATCCATCTATAGTTGTAGGGTCTATCAGTACACTACCTCACTGACCATACACTTATACTACAGAACCCCAAAGTTAACATCTCTCCCTAGATGAACTATACAATAACCTCATCAAGTATTACACATTCTATGTCAATTATAATAATGATAAGGTATTCATGAATGAAATAGGGTTGCCCAAGAGTGAATGTTGGGTCTTACTTGGCCCTCCGTCTACCACCTCTAGCTGTAACATAGTCCACCAAAACAAAAACACCGCCACACCCACTAGTGGAAGATCAGCTGAGTATGGATTGTTGGAAACCAATCAACACTACTGAAACATCGTTGGGTCTAAATCCACCACTAAAGAACTATTATAAGCCCAGATCTCCCTCCTCCAGGGCTGCCAAGAAAAAAGTAGTCGAGCAGAGAAACTCCACAAGCAAGTCCATGACCTGATTTGAAACTTCATCGTATAATCTCACCCTAATATCATAGGTCAAGGGGATTTGTACACCACCTCAATCTACCATATTCATTTTTGGAAAACAAAAATAGGTCTGCGTAGGGGAAACATGGGGTCTTATGAAGCCTTTCCTTTGAAAGTCCTCCATCGCACCTTCATCTCACGAAGCTCTGCGGGATCCATTTGATATGTCATACATATATCAATGCCATATTAGGGTAACAACCAAAGTAGATGTCTATATTCTTTTGAATTGGTAATCCTGAAACATCTTCAAATAATACATCCTTTGACTTCTCTACTCCTGGTGGGAACTGGAAATTCATAAAATCTGCTGCACCAAGGGTCAGACTATACAACTGGTGAGTAATTAGTTGTACCCTCTCATGAATGAGTCCATTCTAGGCTTCCATGGTTTCCTTTTCATGAAAAAAATTAACATCTCAGTCCATCACTATGGACACACCACACCCTTCACCTAAAATAGTCAATCTAGGAATGAACTATAATAATCCATACCAATAATGACATCATACAGCCCCGATGCTACGACTAGCAGATCCCAACTAAAACTCTCCCCTCCAAGACTCAGTTTACACTATTAGTGACAGTGTGTGATCCTCGTATCTCCTCTAGTAGGAGTCTTTAAACACAAGGGTCAATCCAATAGTTCAATTGGAATTAATAAGTCTCTAACAAGGATTGTGAAAATAACAGAATGACTAACACTTAGGTATACCAATACAAAAGCTAAAAATAGAAGACACAAATTGTACCTCAAATCTCTCCTAGAGACTCTAGATTATAAAATCCAACTACATGTAGCTATCCTCACCCACATCCTCTAGATCCTTGATCCTAGCATAGACCACCTGGGGGTGGTGGTGGAAACACTGAAAACTATCTGTCACCTCATGATTCTCTTCTAGCTCATCCTTCTCATCCGCCACCTGGAGAAACTCCTTTCTACATGTGATTTCTCTACCAAGGAGGATCGTCATATGGATCCCTCTAAGTAGAATGATATTTCAGACAATCTCTAGTGAGATGACCCTAACCATCACAGGCTTAACATCGCCTCTCCTATGGCTAATCTCACCATCAATGCTTATCCTGCACTAAAGACCCATGTGTCTGAGTATGAGCATGGGTATACATCCTAAGATGCAATCCTGTCACATGTAATATCCAAGAAACTATAGATGCCTCGGCCTCATGACCACTGATGCGATTAAAATCCATCTATCCCTCATCCAGGAAACTCTCCAAAACCATATCTCTCTCCAACATTCCAAAATAAGTGGAAATGCATAGTGGAATCACAGATGTAATTATATCCCTATGCAAGCCCTGCTCAAAGGTTTGTGCTTTGAATAATGGATTTAAAACCACATCTAAGGAGCACCACAATACATATGTTAACCTTTCCATAAACTACACCACTATTATACTGCCTTTCCGAAGATGAAAAATATCCTAGATACACATTAATCTCAAAGTGGCTAGGTAAAAATCTTCCCCGAAGAGTCGCTCGAACTCTTCCCATGTGATCGTCACCTCATCATGTGTATGGATCACAAAAATCCACCATCTCTTGGTAAAACCCTACAGATGGATCGCCGATAGTACCACTATATGATTAAGATGTTTCCTTACTAATATAAAGACTCATGTGATTGACTCGAGCCACTCCTTTGCTACCTAGGGGTCTGTATTACCCCTGTAACTCAGAGTTCATTGTCTTTGGAACTCATGTAACAAGTTCAGCCTATGTGAATCCTCATCCTAAACTACTGGTAAAACATTTTGCTCTATGGGGGGTGGCGGCATTGATAGACCACTTGGAGGTAATGCCTTAGAATCAGTTCCCTACACTGAAGCCTCATCATAAGGTGGATCATCATCATGATCATGTGGTAGAATCTTATCTAGCATTCTTCATAGAGGCATCCTGAAAAATAATCATGAAGTACCATAGTCAATGAGTATATCTATAAAGATGACTCATGAAGGACAATAAAAACCAAAAACTCGGTCCTGTATGATTAATGTACCACTTATTTACCAATGACCAGTATCCTAATGTACTGAGTCAAAAAGTAGGTTGTCCGAGTCCTGATGAATGGATACATCAACCACTATACCAACACTAGAACCTATAGCTTGAGATATGAACTCAAAAAATCATAACATTGTCTCTATGTAACCCAAACCAAGATCATGACACCGTAATCCTAATGTGAAAACCATTCTCTGAAAATAGTCTGTCATGACCTGACCCGACGGGGCCTGAGCCACAACTCCCCAGGCCTACCCACAAATAGGCCATAGGCTAGAGACTAGAACCTAGAATACATATCACTAACATGGGAGGAATTTCCAAATTACCTGTACACATGAAAACATCTCCAAGATCACGAAATGTTGATATGTAAAAACCAAAATAGACGAATTCATCCATAAAATTATATCACACAACTAGAGTACAACAGAAGTACTGAAAGCAAACAAAGGGAAACACAATACCCACCAAATAAAAATATAAAATTGTTCAACCTGGTCAGAGAGGGAGGATCATTGTTGACTAAAACTATCAAAAATCTCTTTATCCTAACTCTGGTAAACACCTCAGTCTGTCTAGATCATTAAGTTCCGCCTACCTCGGGTCCTCCATAGACTCCATCGAAAGGCATGTGGTCTACACAAGAAACAAAACATGTGCAGCTAAATCCCATGAAGGGGTGATTATAAAATACTCTGTAGGAGACCCAGAAACCCCAAAATAAAAAGGGAGTAACTAAAAAGAAATATTCTGATCAACCTATCTAGGGGGAAACCCAATCGAGAGAGAAAATCCATCTTGACCTATCCTCATCTTTACATTACAATTCAGCTCTATCTATAAGTGGTGTCAATTCCAACATGTTACAACACCCAAAGGACTCCCAAAAATCACCCAAATATAATAATTTCAGACTAAAAATCTCTTGAGGTTCTCACCTCATAGTCGACAATAGGATTCTTACTCAAGGCTATAAATGTAACACACAAAGAAGGATTACATACTCCATGAGCTCAGCCATCTTAGATGTAACCCATCCGAGAGATGAACTCAATCGGGAAAAACCCTACCATTATAAATGGTATGTCTGAGAGAACGTGATCCATTAAGAACATCTTACTAGGTCCGACTCTAGTTCCCAACACTAGAGGTCATATAGTCATTACCTTATGCCTAATTCAAGCTATAGAAACCCAAGTTAAGAAGCCCACCCCCCACCATTGAACATAGTTAAGGGAGCAATGCTCCAAGCTATGTACAATGTGCATCCCCCCAAACAAGATAGAACAAAGAGAACCATGCCTCAATACTACCAGCAGTCAAGGGAGTACTGCTCCTAACCAACCTTCGAAACCTCTATCGCTCTTATAAGGAGTGGAACGTACCTCAGTCCGTCGTGGGATCACTAACTCTTATCTAGGTATCATTCTCATCAGGTGGAGGGGAAAGCTCCACATAACTATTTCCAAAAGCTGAGGGAGATCCAGCTCCAATGAAGGGCACAAACCTTGGTATGATAGAGAGTACTAATTCATAAATTAAGGACCTTCACCCAAGCCCAGTAGGGTGGTACCACTTAGTTGATAGAGGACCCGCACCTTGGTACAATAGGGGAGTACCGACTCTTCTAGTTCATTCTCTATGGGGACCTGTAACATGGTACATTAGGGGAGTACCAAACCCCGGCTAGAGGACCCGCTCTCTAGAATGACATGGGAGTACCAAATTATCTGGAACAACATGTATGGAGGACCCGCATCTTGGAATGATAAGGGATTACTGAATCGTAGAATATAAGACCCGAACCCTAACAATGTAGGGGAGTACCAACTCTAATTTTATATTAAAAATGGTGGAACCACACCTTGGTCTAATAGGGGAGTACTAACTACATGGATATAAGACCCACTCCCTGGTCCAACAGGGGAGTACCTACTCTACCTTTATGAATGTCATGGGGAAACCCACTCCCAAATCCATTAGGGGAGTAATGACCCTGAAGGAAACTACCGAAGGTAATGAATATTTTCCCACAATGTGGTGAGTCCTACCTATACCTATGTAGTTAGGTAATGAAAAGATGAATCCTAGTCTATTAGGAAAGTAATAGTATTAATTTCTCTCCATAAAAACCACATCGATCTCCAAAATCAGCTCGATACCTCTCTATAAGTGTCTCACTCAATTAAAACCACCTTATACACCTTAATCCATAATAGAGGAAACTATGATGTTATTCATGGAAAACTACTAAGGATTGACTACTCTAAATCCTGATTTTGAGTCCCAGAGAAGAAGATACGAAATATGGAAGATCCATGGTGTATCGGCTAAGAGTACACTACATGCACTGGGGAACACACGACGTGTGAGACCACATGAGCACCTTCCTGTGTATCTTGTCTACACGGTTCTCCAACCAAGGTAAGGGTACACATCATGTAAAGGAGGTTCACCCCTGTGCCTCAACACCCAACCCCTAGACATGTTCACCTTCTACACAGACCAACTGACCAGGTACCTCACACACTGTGTATCCCATACTACACAGTGTGTTCAGATAAATGGACACGATCCGATGTAAGTCTGCCCATATCCATGTACCAGGCCCTGTTTCCATGTACCATGTCCATGTTTTAGAGCACAACATGTATTTTCAAAAGGATAACCCAAGAAATGTCCCATAGTCACATGGTCTTATGTGATACACGACGTGTAACCCCCTATATACAGCATGTAGCCCCGAAAGACCATCTACCCCAAATAGGAAGGGCTATATCACATGTGTAACAAGAATACATTCCATGTAGATGTAAACCCAATTGGCAATTTCCAAAAAATTCTCCTGATTCAACCCAAAACCCAATGATCTACCTAGCAGCAATCAATATCAATTGTAACAGGGCTCCAGAACCATATAATAATGAAAAATGAAAGAGATAAAGACAAAAAATCAAATCCACCTGCAATGTTAAAAAAATATTAGATTGAAGAATGGTTCTTAGATCAGGCTGCTTCTCATTATGATGATGATCTACATCGAAAATGGGGATCAACAATACCTCAATTATTTGGTTTGATGTTGGTTTACTTCATCTCCAAGGGGGATAATGGGACAACGTGAGGTGTGGCTCCCTTTTGGTTGTCCGCACTAACGAGATAGAGGGGGTTGGTAGCTTAGGTTTAGGTTTCTAATTAATTAATTAAATTATCATTTAATTAATTAATCCTCAACAAAACAACCCACCAACTCACCTCTGACCAAACCTTCTAGAACAGACAATTTTATGTCATGCATAGGGTAAAAACATCATCTCTGACTCAACCGTAGTATCAGAAATCTGATCTGAGACTCCAAACAAGAGTTATTTTTGTTTCACATGAAACTTTACACACAAATAAAAAATATATTTAATTTTTTTTATATTGCCACACCAAGGATCCCCGAGAACCTACTGTCAGCGTCGACTTAGTGCTCAACTATGGAGATATTCGTTGGAATATTCCATAGTTCTTTGGGTCAAAACTCTGGTAATCATGAATAAATTTTCCATTAAATAATTTTTATTGGTAATTAATATATTATTTCTAATCATTAATGAAAAACATATACTAAACTATCTTATAAATTTCATAATTATTGAATTCCAATACATAAATACATCAATAATCCCACATCCTTATAAAATCATTAACTAATACTTTATCATATTATTCCTTAATACCTCAATCAATTTATATGTCATTTATAGTGTCTTCATCATCAACAAAAAACATTAATCATACAACCTTGTTGATTCTCTTCACAATATTTCCCTTTAGGACATACATTTGGATAATTCCCATATATTCCACATTTGAATCATTTAATAACCATTATATATTTGGGGGGCAAATATTCCTAACCATTGAATTAACTAAACCTTTTCTCTTACCTTGAAAATTAATTACTTTGTGTCCCTCTTTTTCACACTGTAAACATCTTCCTATCCCATAGAGACTTTCTATTGGGTTCTTATTCCCACATTCTCAACATACTTTAAACCTAATCTTCTTTCCTCCATGGTCTCCATTAAAAAAACACTCAAAAAACTCTATACTTATCTTATTTGGTGAGTCCAAGAGTTTTTTAAGGTGCATGTTATTAATCATGTTAGATGATAATTGATTAGGAATAAAAAAAATATATTTCACTCAAGTAATCATCCCATTTTGTTGCACATCTACAGAATTCCCATCACATTCAATGTTTACACAGTTCTTTTGGGTTCCCACCATTGAATAAAACCAAAAATTATAGTTTGAGAAACATTAATCATAGTGGAAAACCACATAATAATGAAAAAAATCATATTTTGGATTGTTAAATCATGAAAATGACTTTTTAATCTATGGAACCTTATGATTTTTCTAGGTCATTCATAATCATCATTTTTTTAAATAATTCACGAGGGTTCATATAGCGTTTGTAAATTTCCATAGAATATCCCCCAACAGTGTCAAAACAGGTGTTTAGAAAGGCCTCTTTTCATGAATCAGGTGATAATTTAGTCTATCTCAATGAAAAAATTTTAGAGTTATTACCCCTAGGTACCTCTATTCCAGATCAGAATCCACTTGTAGTATCTATTAATGGATGTAATTTCTTGGAAAATATTTTATCTATCTTGTATCAAAATTCCGGGACATTTTCTAATACTTTGAATCATCATTTGAATCATCCTTAGATACATACCTATAAATATACATAGAAATATCCTGAGGGATCTCACTAATGTTTTCTCAATCTAGTTTCCAAATGTTAACTAAACCTTTATTTTAATACCAACTGAAGTGACTGAGGATTCTAATACATAGATATTAAATCTTTTTAGATGAATATTCATTACATTACACAAACACATTCCTGAAGACCATAACAGTTTAGTTCCTTTGGGAACATGGAACACAATATTCTTAATTCATGAAATATCATAAATTTCTCCCATAAAGATCTTCTCCCTTTAGTACTCCTACTTAAAAAGTTTTCTTCATAAAATAGGGAAAAGAAACATAAGAAAGGGTGATCTTAAATTCTCACTAAGTTTAAAAAAGTGAGAAAAATAATCATAATATTAGCATCAAGGTAAGAGATCATGATCAAAACATTTGAAAACCATATCGTACATATCATAGATCATAATATTGAGTCACAACATAGAGAATAACAGTTCATAAGACATGAATAATATTAGAATCTATGAACATAATCCATGAGAGAATAATATTGGCATTATAAATAGAATTTTGGAATACACGTAATAATATAAAATATTATGTCAGGGATACCCACCATGAAATTCATAAAATGGTAGGTTTAGGATAACAACCTTTGTATGTGCTTTGGGCTTAGGATGAACTCACATATTTCCTCTAGTTTGGGGCTTGAGATAACCTCCCATGTACCATCATGTTTTTTCTTGGGATAATCTCTAGTGTACCCTTTGAGATCATATAACATTAATAATTACCTACTTTATTAGAGGGATATATATAGGTACCATACATCACATAATGAAAATCATACATATGGGTACTATAAAATTCAAGAAATTCATCATATCAATAACCATGAAATGAAAATGCGTTTCTTAAAAAATTATTAATTTAATAGAATATAAAAAATATATGGGATTTATAATCATTTAAATATTTCAGTATAACATAACCTGTGAAAATATGTCACATTCATAATAATTTCATCATGGAATAACCCATGGAAGATAGAAAAGTTTCATAAAAATATTTTCATCGTAAACATAAACCATTAAGAGGAATAATAAGAATGGTATCATTGGGTCATAACACCATTAAAGCATAAGTAAGAAAAAATTATGTCATATAAAATGGGAAATGAGTTTGAAAGATCTCTTGGAACATTTCTTGAGAAAACAATAACACTTTCACTTTTAATAACAACTTTTTAAATCATAAAAAAATTTGAACATTATTTTTATTAAAAATAAACTTGAAAAATTATAATGGAATATTTAAATAAAATAATTATCATAATGGTGAAAAAATATATTCATGTCATACACTTTAAAAAAAGATTCATTGCACATTTTTGGTAAAATCAAAATGGGAATTGTTTGGAATATGACAATAAAATTCCATTAATTTTTTTTATAAAAAATAAAACATTATTAAAAATTTCTTTAATAAATCATTTATATTATTCTATAATGTTTTTGAAAATATTTTTATAAAACATGGTTTTGGAAGAAATTTTTTTTTCAATAATAAAAATATCGGTTTTCTTGAAAAAATTATTTTGAACTATTGTGTAAAAAAATAGAGTAAAATGAAGAGAAAAAATGTATTCTAATGACATAACCCTAGTAGAATAAAATTAATAAGTTTCTTGAGAGATAAAACATAACATTCCATTATTGTAAGCATAATGACAAACAATACCTATAAATAATGAAATTATACCATAATACTCTAACCAATTTGGTAACTTTGAAACGCAATACACATGAAGGAATAACATTAAATTTAACTAAAAATATCATGAATACAAATAAATACCTAATATTACAAGTAAAATTGGATTTATATACAACTCATAAAATTACATGGGTGCATAACATAACATATGCCTAAAAGAAGGAAAATTGAGAAAAAACCCCTTACTACTTTGGTATCATTTGAACCATACTCCCCATGAAATAGAGATCCAAAAATTTATATGTAAATAAAAAAATTAGTCCTAATAATAATAATATACATTCATGTTTTTTATGTAATCCTTAAAAATAAATTTTTATTGAATATAGAATGTGTCTCATAGAAGTAAAAAAGTGCAATGAAAATTCATTATTACTTTAGTAATATTTTGAATCATAAAACCCAATAAATAATAACAATATATAAAACATTAACTATCATGAATATAATTATATTTATGATAAAACATTTAAAAATGGTATTATATACACCACATAAAAGAAATAAGTGCTGAATTTTCATATACCTCCCAAAAATAAAAAAGAGACTAGAAATCCCTTACCTTTTGTCACGACTTACTTCGTAAATGTTTGAACCTCACGTATAATAAATATAAGTGCATTATAAATATATTATAGAACCCTAATTATATATATAATAGTATATATTATTTAATTATGTCATTTTTACCTGTTTGTTAACAATTCCATGTTAAAGTCACGTTTTAGGTAATAACCACTTTGATTTTCATATATGTTTTGATTTTTCATTTTCAGTCTTCTTGCTTTGATCATGGTTCTTACATATATAGACTAATAATAATAATATAATTATCATATTTACACATCAATTATACATTTAATACCAATCATTAATGATAGTTTTGAGAAATTAAGTACCTTATGATCACAGAGATGGTTGGTCGTACGTACGCATGAGTAACATTTTCATTTGTCAAAGATCATTATAAAAATGAAGTAAGTTATATATTATATTTCCATAATTACAAAATTATCATTAATATAATATTATTTTTTTAAATATTATTATATATATAAAATATGTTGTGTGTGGATGAAAAGAGAGTCATATCGCTTCGTGAAGGCTATAGTCTACACGTACATGAATGACATTATCATCTTTTAATGAGTGGAAAGGTAAGAAATAAAATGATATATTATATTTTGATAATTATAAATATGTCATTAATATCATAATAATTTCATGTATATCATATATATATATATATATTATTTATCCTTATTAACTTCCATGTAATGCGTTAGTGAAAAAAATCACATCACTTTGCAAGGCAGTAGTCTGCCATACACATGAGAGACATTATTGTATCCCCTACAGAATGGAATGTGAAAATGTTATATATATGATATAATTAAAAATTGGTATAATTATGTTATAAATATAATATATATTCTTTATATCAATCATAATACCTAATCATGATTGGTGGTAATTGAAAAATGAATGACATTGGTTCGTGAGTCGACATTCCTCCGTATATATGAATGATGATTTTATAACCCATTTAAAGGATGTGGAGATGGGTTTAGGTCATGAAATTAATTTAAAAATGACTCAGTATATATAATATATTGTGTTTATTATATTATCATGGTTTAATAATAATTAATGTATGTGGATGAAGAAATAAAATACCAACACTCATTGAAGAATGTTACATTTTATTCTGGTAACATCCCAAGGTTTTCCCCAAAAACATTATTAGGTTGGATTTATGCCAAAAATAAGGATTTTATGATGATACAAGGGAATTTTGGAAATTATTTGGGAATTTATTTGATAAACCAAGAGGGTTTTAAGATGTGAAAAATAAAAGAGAGGGGGTGAACATTTATAAGTGACGTGACTGGCACACTAGTAATGGTTGAAAATGTAAAGGTGTACTCATATTCTTCACATGACATAAGGGTACCAAAAAAAGTATTAAAAATAAATAGAAACTATATGGTCTATATATGTCTATAAAATATTTTTTATTCATGTTTTTAGGTAATTCTAACCCATATATTTTCAGTTTAACGTAACCCCATTTGTACCTTAACAACGATAATTAATATTTAATTTTTTCACTTTTCCATTTTATAAAAAATTAAGTTTAACTTATTAGATAATATATATTATTCTGATTAAATATATTTAATCTATTTTTACCAATTCAATTCATAGAACTATTAAAATTTATTTGAAAATTAATCCCATAGACACGATGAGAAAATGTGTTTTCGAAGAGAAAATGTTCAAAAGTTTACAACGATTTTATATCTAATTTGAATATGAAATTTATTAAAATGAGATAAATTGTATTAATATATATATATATATAATTTAATAAATTTTCCATTAAAAAAATTAAAAATATAATTTAACTTTATAAATAATTTAAATTAAAATACAACTTTCAATTAAAATTTTGTATTTCCACTATTCATCAAAAAATTAATATTTTTAGAGAAGTATCAAAAAATAATTCTAAGATAAATTTTAAATAATGATTTAAAAATTGAACTTTATTTTTCCAAATAAAGATTCTAAATGTTTCGAAAATTTGTTTTAAAATAAGTGCGCCAAAGGAAACAAAATTGAATATTAGATAAATACAGTTTTTAAGCATAAAATTGGATTTATTCTTATCTGTTGTCTATAAAGAACATAAGATGAATATAAAAAACTTATTAAATATATAATATTTAAATTTCATTAAAAATATTCACTAAAAGTGTTTTGATAATTTTTTTAAGGTAAATATGTTTTTAAATAAATATATTTTTTTCGTAAAAGATTTCCTTTAATTTCAAATAGTTTCCATTTTAATTTTTAATTTTTCTAGTCAACGTAGAGTTTTTTTTATACATGTTTCAAAAAATTATATTTTAGTTATTTCTATTTATACCAATCATTCTAATTTCTAGGTGATAACTATCATATTAAATATTAATATTTTAATAATATGTCATATTTCATTTAAACTCAGTGTTGTGTGTAAAACAAGATAAGATTAGTGGTACATGTAATGAAACACAAAATATGTTTTGTGTTTAATTGAAGCTAAAATAAATGTTGTGTGTAATAAAAAAACATCACATAGATTAAATTAATGTGAAAAAAATATTTCAGAAAATTAGAGGGTGTTACAACCACTTAGCGCACCCAAACACCAATGAGAGTTCAAGTCAACATAGAAATCCATACTCATAATAAAAAACCAACCAAAGTGGACACATACCCTCCATCCAAATACAAACTAAGACTGAACCATATTTTTCCACAAAATCCCAATTAGATTTATGAAATTCACCCACATTTCCAAAAATGACAAGTCTATTTTGGTTTTCAAATTACCACATCAATTATATATTGGAAACCATTCTGGGATATCCTCAGTTGAATTATCGAAAAAAATCTCAACTCTATCTGTTGGCACATCAAAACCTCCTGATCATGATGCCTTCCCACCTAGAGGCATCACAAGAACTCATGAACAAACCCAATGGAGTACATACCCAACTCCCAGTGAGATTATATAGTTAGATCCTCCACTAACCCAAAACCATCATCGTTCCCTACCACACCACCAAATAACATCCAACAAAATCATCTCAGATTCATTTTAAAACCACTTTGAGCCTAAACAACTCTCTAATAGTCCATTAACCACATCCATTTTTCTATAATATTTTCCTATGAATGTTTAAGTATACACCTCATCGATCCCTCACCAGAAACATGGTTCCACCATGAAAATTTGGACACGACTATCTCACTATCAGAAGAGTGAAAAAATAAAATTTTAAATATCATCCATTCCCAGATCTCGAGATAAAAACCTATAATATTCACCAATATCTATCCCATTACACTACTCCACGGGCCCCACCTACAAGGAGGCCCCTTCTCCAACCATAATTTTTTTTTTCATTTATAGAAATATATCTTATGATTTCTTAGTTTACATAGGATTATGTCAAGATATTGGGAATGATCATCTCTATAATAGGAGTACACTATGTTTTCTTCATCAAATACCACCACAAAATCATCCATTTCTAATGTCACCTCTAATCGTAGAGATATGTTAAACCCATTTTAAAGACCTAGGCCTCTATACCCAAAAGAAACTCACACACCCACATAATTTTTAAACCTAATAACAATTTCTTACTTAGCTAAAATGCCACATTCGTACTCTCCCATAATGTCATATCCACAATCCAAATGACAAAACACATTACCACATGCGCATGCCTCCATGTTCTCATTAAAATTTAATCTATACATGATATTGTATAACCCATACAATGAACCTATTTGTAGATATATTAAGTCACATCACATGAAATCATGGTTCAGAAGGCCTATCCACTAGCTATGCCTCTTTCACATTCCCATCTCATCCAATGAAGAGCACCCTTAGTGATTTCCAAAACTAATGAAAAATAACTGATCCAAAACTACTTTCATGGACAATTATGTATTTAAGGTCATTAAGAAGTTCCATTAAGAAGATTTATGCAATAATCTTGTTCCTGAAGATGCATCTAGCGATAAATGGGCTAGGAACCTAACTATTCATATCCACATAAACCATATGTTCTTCCGAATCACTGGTAATCCAGGTGCTTTTCATCTCTTGGAAAGCATACATCTTCACGTGCCTCTCACCAGGAATATAATGGGCCTAACACACCTATACCATCACCACAAGTCATAATACTACACACATGAGATCATATACACTCAAGCATGTCCTGTGATCCTAGTCTAGCTAATAACTATATTACACACCCCGCACACACAACTCTTACCAAGGATAAGCACCAAAATGAGTCTCCCCCTCTAAAAACCAACCTAAGGACAATGACCATGTACAAAATTGATCACTCTAAAAAAAGTAATCCAATGCACATGAACCCCATACATGGCTTCACCCTTCATTCACAATTTCTAAAATGGTCCTAAAACATCCACCAATTCCTCACACATATAAAGACACACATAACTCGATCAAACCCTCTCATGGGTCACCCTAAATGGTAAGTCAAAACCAACTCCCTAAACTAGAGTCACATCAATAAGTTCAGTAGGCTCAACCATCTAGCCCTCCAATCTAGTCTAATGATATGTTTCTAGGTCCAACCACCCATGTTTATGATCACTCACAGAATGCCACAACTCATGTGGCATCAAACACAATCTCGTCCAAATGTCACATTATATCAACTAATCAAAACACTTTTATCTAGGTTTCACATATAAAAAAACACCCATAACTAGGTAACCCATCCACTCGAAGAAACTACCCATCAGACTAATCCCTAGAGGAATAGGCTACAAAACCAACCTAAAAATTCACCACTAGGGGTCCAATAGTCATATAACTACACCTATTGACCCACTAGGGTAAATTCATATATTGTACATGAGGATCATATCAACATCCTTATCATTTAGTGTGTCACCATATATCCACATAATCTACCATTATAAATAGATTCATATATGAGTTAGTCCAGTTGAGTGGAATGAAACCATGTAGTTTTACAAAAATGTAACTCCCCAAAATTCTAAAAAAAGTACATTGTATTTGATATCGTGTATGAAACGTAACACTAAGAACATAAGGGAGTATAATATACCATGAATTTAAATTATATTTAATATTTTAAATAGATTTTATCTACTATATATATTTCAATGCATGATACATTGATTTTGACCTACGTTGCATGCAATGAGTTTCTTTGATGTTTTGCGTTACACCCCAAACCAAATTGTATAGAAGACTTTTAATATTATTATTTTAAATTAAAATTATATCATAGATGTTTTATTTTTGGTCATGAATAGTATTTAATAACTTATTAAAATATATTTTTTTACTAATTAGTTAACAATTAGTTAGAAACAAATTTAGAAACATCCTGAATTTTAAGAGAATACTTTATAAAAAAACTATTTTTATGCTCCAAAGGAAAATTATCATAATAAATTAAATTAATTATTATTATTGGATTACATTAATGATATATATATTATATTAAATAAAATATTTTTGAAATTTTTTGATAGATTTTATACACAAAAGATAATAATAAATCCAATTTTATGTATAAAAGAAATATTTTTATAAAGGTAGTTTTGTCGTCTTTTAACATCACACCTATTTTAAATATAAATTTTGAAACTTTAATAAATTATGGTAAAAAAATAAAATTCATTTTTGAATGTATAAAATTTATAATATATTTGGGTTAATATTTGGCATTTTTCTATGACGTTTCATTTTTTGATAAGTATTGAACGTTATAGAATTTTAATTGAAAACTTGTTTTCATCTAAATAATTTATAGGGTTAAATTATAATTTTAATAGGTTGTAAAGTTTAATTAGATCAAATTTACATATATTAGTACAATTTAGGTCATTTGGATCAGTTTTATATTGAATTTTTATATTAAAGCATTTCAATTTTTTGAACATTTTTTCTTTAAAACCCCAATTTCTCATCCTGTCAATAGGATAAATTTTCGATTAATTTCTACCACATATATTATTTTAATTTAGGAAATCTGATTAAATATTTAGAATTATCATAATTTATAATTTATAATGAGTTCAAATTACTTTTTTACAAAAAATATTAGTGAAATTGATTAAAATTAATTACAATGATTAAGAGAAAAATTAGCTTAACAGGGTAAGAAACCTTAAACATAAGGGAAAAAATGACCAATAAAGATATCAAAAACATATTTTATATATAATAACTTTTATATAATTTGGATTTTTTGGAGTAATATTAATTAACGGATATATCTCAATGGAATTTACCTTTTTCTATTTAGAAGATTGCCACTCCTCCTCCACTATAAAAAGGCACTCAACCCTCCCACTTAATCAAACCTATCAAGAAATCTATCACATATTATCCCTAAAAAATAATCTTTAAAATTACATAAACTTGTTCTATATCAATAAATTTGTTTATAAACCCAACCATGCAACTCTTTTGGTATAAACCAAAAGGAGTTACTCGAAAAGGAGGAAGTGTTCTTCAATGATCACTTTTGTTTCATTTCATTATCCACCAATTAAATTATACTTATATATTTCCTATATAATAACATCAATATCATAAATATAATGTAATATTTTTATGTCAATGGTATGACCTACACTCACACATAATTCTATCAAATGATACATGCAATCATCATTCGTGTGTATGAAAAACTACCACCTCGAGAACCAAATCCATTTGTTCTTCCATTACCACCTCCCAAAGATGGTAACAATGATTGATTTATATTATATATATGATATATATATGAAATTTATTATGTATTTATTTTATTTTAATTTTTATATAATACACGCATTTATTAATTCCATTTTTTGGCATACAACAACTTTGTTCATGGATGTGTGGACTATCGCCTCTTCAAAGTGATGTTAATTGTTCACACTATACATGGAATGCATTAAAAATGGTTTTAATAAAAATATGTAAAATAGATGAAATAAATATGGCAAGTTAATGATAATATATATATATACATACATACATACATACATACATACATACATACATACATACATACATACATACATATATATATCACTTAATTTTTAAATATGGAAAAGAAATGGAAGTAGTGGTCATGCGTATGTATGACCGATCGTCTCTTGAGTGGTGTATTTCATTTCATATCTCCAAATTTTTAAGGATTATTCTAAATAAATATTTAATGATTATATAAGATATTTAAATAATTTCTTACATCCTATATATTATTAAATGGTGATCTAATTAATAAGAAAAAACAACATTTCAAGACATACTCGAAATACAAGGCAATTAATATGAGAAATGATAAAAATGCTGAATGATTATTAATGAATGGGTCATAATATGATATAAAAGGACTATATAAGATATAATATGAATTCCTATGGTTATATTTTAAGTTAATAACATTATTAATACCTTTATATAATATATTAAAGAGTGTTCAATTAAAACGAAGCATAATGAAATGGATTTTGTCTCAATTTACCTTTCATTGATACTTTTATATTATTATGAACCAATTTAATTTTATATGGTGAAAAAACTTCCCCATTGACATGTAATATCATGGATAATTTAGTCTTAATGTTATAATAAGTATCTATTTTAATTTTCTCATCCAAGGGGATTGGATTTAAAAATTACCAAGTGATATAAGTTATTGTAAAATCTCACTTTCTTTTGTTATTATTAACATTATCTTGAAAAAATCACTATATTGTAATAATTTTTTATTGTAAATTAAATTTAATCTAAATATACATATAATTATCATAGATATGTTCATTTCCTAAACCGTATACCATTTTTTACAAATGGTAGTTACTTTTATAATTGTTTGATTATCTGGGGAAATATTGATAAATTCATATTGTTTACTCAATATGGATATTTTATAAGACATATTGTTTATTAATTAAATATATTAACTGACATATGAGGAGTGATTTCTAATGGAAGTGATGGGTTGGGCTTGGAATTTATTTATCCCCAAATGCATCGACATGTTCCTATGAGACAAATTAGTTGGCCAAATTAAACGGGTTTCTACCTATAGTTTTAAACAGTCATGTGAAAGGAATTGATGGTCTAGGTTTCCATGTTCCACAAGAATTTACATCCAAAAATAAATAATTTTATTTACTAAAAATTTATTTATTCTTATTATTATATATCCCTAAGATTTCCACTTTTATATTATCTATGGATGGATTTTATTATCAGTTATTTACCTTAGCATGTTGATTTATTTTCATTGATTCATTATTTCTTCGACTGTGCTTACCCTAATTGAGCATTTATGATCACCCATATTATGTATTATTTTCCTACTTTTTGAAGAGGAAAACATTGAACAAGTTTCAAGGATGACGACATTTTACTTATGTTATGATTTATTTAATTTTTCCAATGTAAAATGGGTTTCATGTATGTAATCTGGTTTTCCGAAACTACTAAATATTTTAGTCATTTGATATTTGATTCCATTTAATAATATCAATGTAATTATAGTAGACACCATATCTAGGATTACTGGGGTTTATGTTTTATAAGAAAACACTTAATGAGCGGTTTTTTTCACTTTAACCAAATGACCTTCTCTCATTAGAAAAACAACACACTAGTAGGCCTATGACATGTGGATTATATGTGCCTACAATGTTTCCTGATCCACCTTTTTCATCTATAGTTCAAGATTTTAAGAAAAAGTACAGAACATTTTCCAACATACAGAGATAAAAAAATCTATCATAAATGAAAACATCAAAACCAAATGTATGTCACTTAGGGTGAAAATAATATACATACATAACATCACAAATCAAAATAGTAGTCCCAACCCCAACTTCTAGACATCGTACTAGAATTAGTGTTTGTGATCAATTACATGATATGTATTACAAGGTCTGACACATTCCAATATCTCTTGTATACAAAATTAAAAATACTAAAGAAATATGAATGTAACTATTATGATACTAATTTGTAATACCCCATCATAGATGCCACAGAATCAGTGTGTCTAGTTGGTTCCCCACATGACCTCATGTTCGCCAATTCTTATGACATATGAAGCTAACTAATAGTGAGGGTATAAGGTGATAGTGTGTGGAGACAATGACCTTATATTAGAGTGGTGTAGTAATAATATAAATAACCAAGAATCAGATATATCAGATCACACAAAATGAATTAAAAAGTAACAGAATCTCAAAAAAATGGAAATAAAAGATGGAACATATGAAATGTCTATCAAACTGATGAAATGTAGTAATTCCTAAAAAAATGTTTCATACAAACAACACTAATCATCTACTATCATCATCCCATATATAAAATAAGCAACTGAAATATAAGTACACCTGGTCCTACTAAAACTCCATGATGATCCTCATCCAATCATAGAATAATATCTAAGTAATCCTCCTCAATTATAAAAAACTTAAACTCGGCCTAGGACCAAAAAAATGCCTATGATAAATATGTGAGAGATTCTTCGGTACCCATGTAAAATAGAGACCTGAGTATAGTGTGAGTGAAACTCATTAGGCCACCACGAATGTGGTCTAATGCAATTAATAGGTAGAGAAATAGTTTGTGAAGATAAAAATCAGGATAAATAAAGAGTAAACAGAACAAGATACATTTCAAAACAACCATTAATAAAGAATCTTGTTTCCCTCGTGATTTAAGGTGACACCTAGTCCAACAAAATCTGTATCTACCCAAGTTGGTTTTCTGATTCATACAACATGGGGTGAATTATTTTTTAATTGAATCAAATACAGTCCATTCCTATAGAGTCCACCTAGAACTTGAATAGTATTTTAATAACATTCATTCCTAGAGACTCATTCCAACAACTAAACCACGAAAAAAAATACATCGATACTAATTTAGAGCATCATAACCAAACTTGTAACCCATGGGTGTGAACCGTTGTGTCCAACATTCTCAACCAAGGGTGTTGAGCCCCATTTCTGACATTTGGATCCACACATGTGGAATTTTATATCCAACTCTCTAATACTCATATGTAGACTTCTATGTTAGATATTCAGAACCATTTAATTGTAATTTCATATACAACTCTCAAAACATCATATGTGGACTTCGATGTCAACCATCTAGAACAATACTTACAGAACACCATGTTTAACCTTAACATATAAATGTGGAAATCTATATCCATTCTTTAATCATCAATGTGGAACATCATGTCGAACCTTTACTCATAAACACAGAACACCATGTCCACCCTTTACTCATCAACATGGATTTTCATGTACAAACTTTATTAATTAACATGGAATTCCATGTCTAACCTTTATTCACGTCCTTATTTACCAAAAAACCAGGGATCAAAATATTAAGATTTCAAAACATTCAAAAACCACACAAAAACCCTTTCAATTACCAAGGTCTGAATAGTCTATCAATGCCAAAACATGGGTAAAAATATAACCCATTATACACATCAAAACACCATTTCTAGACACTCTATGAAAAACAGTGGATCTCCCCCATACATTTTAAAAAATTTGAGGACACCCTTAAAGCATAAGTATTCGTATTTATGATCCAAAACAAGGCCAGATCCATACTTTCCACTGAAACCTTTAAAAATAGCCATCATTAAATTTCAACAAGGGGAAACAACTCACCCAAATCAAAACAATATTTAAAATATATTTATAAATACCATTTTAATAATCTACTTGGAGTTCAACACCTATTTCTTAAAAAAAGATACATTTTAAAAATAGATTTCTCCCTTTAAAACCCAAATGTAGGTCAAAACCCAACACGCATGGTTAAAACCATTTTAAAGGCATCATAGGTATTTCATAAAATCTTGGTAGATCAACAAATTCCAATTAATTACTTAAACATATTATAAAACATTCATTCCCATGTCCTACCAAGTATCCTTTATCCATCAATCATACCAACCAATGAAATTAAATAGTTTAATCTCAAAACCGACTTAGTTTACTCTTTACAACCAAATTATTCCATTTCCATGAAATGGAACACCCCAAGGGAGGACAAGATTTTTCTCTTATAAACATCAATGGATCCAACAGGGTCCATAAAAATGAATAAGGACTCAAGTTAAATCCTGAAAAACATACTCAAACTAAGGAAGAAAACAAAAACGTTTGGGATTTAAATCACATAACACATACACATGTGAATAAATTAACAAGACAATGGGTGAAGATCTTAGACCACATACCTCATCAATGAAGCTTTTCATAAAATTTATAAAGTCCAATGGCCTTTAAAAAGCCCATATAAGCCTCCTAAAAACCCTTTAATATCCAAATGAGATCATATAAGCCACCCAAGATTGAAAATAATTCCATGAAATGGAAATTTATTAATTAAAAAAATTACAATTAATTAATCATTACACCCCAAATCATAATAATGCTGAAAAACTCACTGGGTGCTCATCTCTTTTTGAAACACAACACAACTGCCACCAGTGGTCCACAACAGACTCTTCACACCATTCAAAGGGAAATACCATAGAAGAGATACCATTATGATAATTAATTAAATCAATTCATTATAAAAAAACATAATAAAATTCACCATGAATTCATACCTTAATGAAAAACCATACAACGATGTACATAAGTCACCTTAGGATATCTTATATGAAATAAAACCACCGTCCCAATGTGAAATGGATGATTCCTCCATGATTTAGTGGAATCATCAAGAAAACCAAAACTATAGAACTCCAAAATCAGAAAGAAGTAAGAATAAGATGAAAAATAAAACTCCATTGGTATATTACATCAAAACATTGAAGAATCACAAATAAAATTCCCCAAACCGAAGGGGGAGAATAGGGTGAAACAGGATTATGACCCGCATGTTCCATGAAAACATAAGGGAGGAATAGGGGTGTGGGGAAAAAATAGCATGAGGAAGAAATTTTGTAAAAACCCACTTTTAATGAAAATATGGGAATCCACAATATTGACAAAAACTTTTATAAATAAAATCCTCGTTTTTAATTAATTAAATGTCTCGTTATGTAATATGATTATATAAAAGAAAGTAAATTATTTTTATTTTATTATATACTATATAATTTAAAGAACTATTTACCATAATTACCAATGATAATATAGACATTGAACAATGATCACATAATTAGATAAATATAGGGTTTTAACTAATCCAATTGATATAGAAAAAGGAAGATATGGTCTCAACCACTAGTATCGTACCATATGAATCCCATTTATCAGATCTTCTGATAGAGATAACATAGCTGGAATTTTTTTTACCATGGACAATATGAGATCCAACAACTTAAGTATGAGTGAAACCGTTTATGGAAGAAGATAAATCTCTTTGATATCACGACCTAAACCATGTTTGTTGAAAGACCTCATGAATGTCTCACAGTCCCACACCTTAACCATAGGTAATTTTCTAGTGTATTAAAGGGATATGTTTCAAGACCCTATCAATATGAGTATATATAATATTTTTATACAATAAATATTAAAATTTCATCCTATTATTGTTATTTTTTTTATTTTAATACAACAAAACACAAATTTTATTCCTGGGTAATATTCAAATTTATTTAAGGAATTTATTTTTATTAATTAATGGATTTTTTAAAAAATATATATTTCAATAAAAAAATTTTATTAAATTTTTTTATCAAAATATAAATTATCATATTATTTTTATGAAGTAAAATGTAATTTTTATAAGGGTTTGAAAACTATTATTCCCAATAAACACAAAATTTTACAATAAGTGCCGATTTTTATTTTAAAAATAAAAATAAAAATAAAAACATTTAGATAAAATGAATATAATTTTTTGAATACAAATTTTGAAATTTTCTAATGGTTAATTTTTCATAATTTTCTAAGGAAATTGATTTTTTTGGTAAAAATTAAATACCGTATAAATATATGGTGTGTATTATGACATGATAATGACCCAAAAGTGATGTAATTAGTACTATTAAGGCCATCCTAGACTAAATATATGTTTCTCTTTAAAATAATGTGAATTTATTTTTATTTTATTAATTTTATAAAGCCTTTATTAATCCTCCAAAACCATTAATATATTTTAAGGTTTTAAAATCATTTCATTATGAGTCCGACTCACCTCCACATAAGAAAGAATAATATATTATTAATTTCAGACCCTGGACTTGAAAAATAATGAAATCCACTCCCATATGGAATAAATCATTGGAAAATATCATTTTAAGGTTTTGGGGGTTGGTTATTTCATTATATACACTTAAAAACCTATGTTTGAGAATTATTAAAGAAATTCCAGCACTTTTCCAATATAAACCCACCCAAGATCTCATTTATCTTCCCTAAAAATTGTTTTTATCATTCTCCCTCTCTGCCCTCCAGTCTCTAGATTCCTCAAAAGGTACCCTAATCTTTTAAGAATCTTCTCTCAAGAATCTGGAGTCACTCACTCATGTAAGGGGTCCTCATATTCTCCTCTTTATTAAATTTTCTTTATTATCTTATGCCCTCCATTTTCATTTCATAATGTTGGGATATGTACCTAAATTTACCTATTACTGCCAATTTTATGTGAAAATAATTAGAGACTCCATCATCTCTGTTCAAACACTTTTAATAAATTTTAAGTGATGTTGTTATACTGCCCAAATTTCACCACAATTTTTCATGCCAAAACAATTGTGTAGTGAATACCATACCCATTTCCTATCAAGTGTGTTCAAATTTATAAAAGTATAATTCTATTAATTGATACATATATTTATTTATTACACAATCCTTTATCATTTAATAAAATACGATGATGAATGATTTGATGTTGTATGATCAATGTGGCACACTTAAGTATGAGAATGAAATGAATGTGATGGGTGTGCCCAAAATAATATAGTGATGAAATGAATGAATACTATCATTTTTATTGATTTTAGAAATATATCAAAAAACAAAAACAAAAAACAAAAAACAACAACACACAAAATAAAATCATGACAGTCTAAAGTAGTGGAGCCCCAATGCATCATTGATAACAAAAATATTGTCGCCTGACAGAAATGAACCGAAGTTGAGAAAGAATGATAAGATTTGAGTTGGAGAATATTGAGACAGAAATAAATATACAAACATTTACCCCTCTCACCAAGTGTGGGTGATCACCATGTCAACACCCAATAACTATTTGCACTTACGAACATAGTATTCTACATTCCAAGGACATCTACCAATTTCAGTGATTTCTTTATAGAGAATTAAGAAGTCCATCTCCACAAACTTCAAATTCAAATTACTTTGTTCACTTAACTATTGACCCATTACCATCACCTTAATCTCATCCTAAATAACATCACCTCTGCCATAAAAGGCTGAGAAAGCATCCACAACAAAGCCCCTCTGGGTCCCGAATGACTCATCCACCCCTCATGTCCCCCCTTAAGAGGGAGCCGTATGTGTTGAGTTTTAACCCAAATCTTTGGGGATGCCAGGGTACCCAATTCCCCTGACCCCTCTTACCAGTCTGGATATGCACCCCTGGGTTGACAGACCTTACTAAAGAAGTGTCGTGGAACTTAGTACACATGCCTGACAAATCCATCAAAGTGGTTTTCATCTTGAAGCAAATAGTGGTGATTGTACCACATATGTTTCTATGACGATTGTCATTTATTGCTTTCCAAATGATCCAGAAACCCGCAACAAGGATGATCGCCTGAACCTTCCGTTCTATACCATGCTCACCAGTGCTATTAAACCACCGGTTGATGAAGTCCTCCAGATCTCGCTTTATTCATCCACCCCGGGTAAAACTCCATACGCCTGCCATGTCCAGCGGGCCCAATCACTACCAAAGAAAAGGTGTTTCATCATTTTCTACTTGGGATTTTTACAACACCAGCATCTGGAGGCCAACGACACCCCCATATGATGGATATTATCATCAGTGGGTAGTGCATTATTCATTACCCACCACATAAAAAAGTTGAACTTGGGAGATATCCCATTGCACCACATTGTATCCCCCCACTAGTCACCCATGATTAGGTCCCTCCTTGAATTTTCATACGCTTTGATTGAGAACTCACCCGAGGAGGAGTCCGTGAAAATAAGTTTGTTTGGTATGTCGCTGAGGACAACCTCGTTGAAGATGGTGCGTTGATTATCATTGAGTATGGCCTGAATGAAGCCTGGATGTCCGCACACATCACTGAAAGACATATCCTATGTGGGGAAACTAGGAAACCATATCCTCCCTCCCCCCAATCCTGACGCCAGAAGTTCACATCACCTCTCCCAATCAGCCACCTGGCATGAGGCCGAAAGATCTCTCTATACGGGTGAACAAGCTTCCATATCCTCGACGGATGAGACATATGCACCACCATATCCAAGCCATATTTCTCTTGCATAAGCTTTCCCCATTGCGAGTGGCCTTCCATGGACTCCCATACAAGCTTAGAATGCATTCCTTTCATGGTGGAGGAGACACTCCACATATTGATCCTTCCATCAACTATAGGTCTTGCAAGTCGTTTCCCTACTGCCCAGTGATGTTTCCCTTCCAACTAACCGTCCCATATGAAGGATACCATGATCCTCTCCATGTTATAGACAACACTTTTGGGGGCCCTCAAGGTCGATAGGAGATGTATGGGGATAGAAACTAGGACACTATTGATAAGGGTAATGCGACCTCCAAAATAAAGCAGCCGATTTTTCCAGTTGAAGATGTGGCCTGTAATCTTGCCCACAATCTTGTCAAAGTGATGAATGAAAAGAGAGTAAGGATTGACCAGTGCTCCAAGGTACTCCATGAAGAAGTATCCCCTTTTCACAAGTAAGGTATCATCTAGGACCCTTACCCTCCTATCCAAGAGTATTTTAGAAGTATAATAAAGGCTTTTCTCCGTATTAATCACTTGTCCACTCCATTTACAATATTCCACTAGAATCCCATTCATTCCAACCACTGATCTTCTACTACCATTAATGAACATGATAGTGTCATCCGCGAACATTAGATGAGATATGACCCCAATAACATGCTTTTCCCGATAAAGATGGAATTTTCCTACATGTAGACCCTTCTTTAAAAAGTGACTAAGAACATTATGAGATAGGATGAATAAAGTGGGAGAAAGAGGGTACCATTGTCGAAGACCTTGGTATTCCATGAAAAATCCAAACAGATTACCCAGAAAATAGGTGGAGATCCATGCCATGCTGAAGCAATGGAAAAATAGGTCACGGGTCCAATTTGAAAAACCCATGTAGCCTAGAACCATTAAAATAAAACTCCATTCCATTCTATCAAAGGCCTTGCTCATGTCTAATTTAATCACCATATTATTCCTGAAGATCTTATTTTCAATCCCACTGATTATTTATTCCACCACTCCAATGGAATCCAGAATTGATCTCCCTTTGATAAAGCCATGATACTCCACTTCCATCCATGTATCTAAATGGGGCGCTAACATTTTGTTAAGGATGCTATATAGAATCTTGTAACGCATTTTGAACATGCTTATTGGCATATACTGCTCAACGGACTGAGGGTTACTCACTTTCAGTATCAGGGCCACCTTGGTTGCACTGGCTATGCGCGGAAGGTGCCCTCCCTAGAAGAAATACCTCACAGATCGCACTAAATCTCCCTTGAATGTATCCCAAGCTTCCCTGTAAAATGAACCAGGTATGCCATCCGGCCCTGGTGCACTGTCTGGATTCAAAGTCCATACCACCTCACGCACTTCCTCCTCTTCTAGAGACATTTTCAAGAACTCATCAAGCTCCTCTGTAACGCTTCTTGTCATGTCCTCGAAGAGGTACGTTGCCTCAGTAGGATAACCTCCTGGAATATTAGGATTATGGCCTGTATGTAAATCATTGATAGCTACATTGGCCATTTCCCCAACCTCATCTCAATCGTTGGAATATGAACCATCCTCCCTGAGAATATTTGGCATGTGTAATCACTGCCTCTCTTTAATGAAAGCATGGAAGTATTCAGTATTTTGGTCCCCTGCACAAATCCATATTACATGAGCACCCTCTCTTGCAGTCCTCTTATGCCTCAAAATAATGTCAGTAAGGATACCCTTTTTGGTTCTGAGTTCTTCAAAAACTTTATCATCCAATTATTTCTCTAGGCTAGCCTCCATATAATCGACCTCCTTGCTGATCTCAAGAAGATCCTGATCAGGGGTGGGGGTAGACTTCCTCCAACTTTAAATCACGTGTTTAAGCTGCCTTATCTTGTTATGAAGATAAATCCACTAGTTCCCATGGAATGTACAAAGCCAATCTTCCAAGACCACATCATTGAATCGCACCTCATCCACCCATAACCTAGAAAAATGAACATGATCAACTCTTGCTGTAGTAAGGCTAAGGTAAAGCTATAGAGGTGAGTGATCTGATAAGCACCACACCGGGTGGGAGAGTTTTGCATCTAGAAAGAGCAATTCAATGGTCTTATTCATTAAGCAGCGATCAAGACGACACCAGGTGCAGATGAGGCCCCTTTGGTTGTTACTCCAGGTGAAGTGATCACCCTCAAACCCAACATCCATTAGACCTATTTTGGCCTGAAAGGAAACACAGTCCTAACTAAAAGTCCTAGGAAAATCACCCCAAGCTTCTTCTCTAGGGATGATATAGTATTAAAATCACCCCCGACTATCCAAGGGGTATTATTGTCAATGAGATCTTCTAAGTCACGCTATATTCTCTCCTTCTCCTGAACATTGCATATAGCATATACAAAAGTGAAAAAGAAATCATGAGTGCCTAATGATACCTTTGTGGAAAGGTACTGATTTGAAAAGATCAATAGATCAACCAAGACATGGTCCTTCCAGAACAACCAGATATGGGAGTTAAGAGGATTCCTGTGCATGAATCCCCTTACTCTGAGCCTCTACGTGAAAAGTTCCACTTAGCTTGTTGCTAGTTTGGTTTCTAGAATAGTCACCAAGTAAACTAGATGATTAACTAGTTCATTGATTATGAAATCAGTCTACACCTATGCTCCTATCCCTCTGTTGTTCCATATGATAAATCTAGAAATCAAACTGGGGTCATCTGGTTTTTCCCCCAAATAACTATCCCCTGACAGGAGGAGACAGGATCAAAGAGCATCAAGCACTATGTTTGGATTGAGAATGAGGGCACATTCCACTTTGAACCTTCTTGCAGACGACCTCTAGAGTGCACCCACCTCGAGTCCAATGCCTGATAGCAGCCACTAGAGAAGTGGGAAACTTCACGTCCATTAAACTGAGACCTGGAGATACTAGAGGTGAGAGCATAGGTGGTGATGGCAATAAATAGGATTGAAATAGAGGAACATATTATACTATTTGTAGATAAGGGGAAGGCTAAGAGAGGTCCTCACTGGGTGGGGAGAACTAGGAAACATATGCTGCATCATAACCACAATCCATTTGAACAATCTTCAAAATTCTGATTCGAGAGGAGACCCACGGAACCTACGAACCAATCCTGATAGGACTGCTGGGAAACTTTCCTTCAAAAGGTGGACCTACCTCATTGGATTGAAAATGTAGGTTCCCACCCATGATGTGGTTGAACAAAAACAAATCCATGCAGTAGGATGCTTGATCGGAAAAGCACTGACTGGAAGAGGAATCCTTTGATTCCTGAGAAACAACCACTAATTTGACCTGAAAATTCATTTTTATTTGGTTTTCAAAAGCCACTTTTAAGGTTGAGCTGTAACCCACTACAGACGGGAACCAAAAACATAAGATGCACAATTAAAAGTTCAAAAAAAGGATTCACACCACCTGAGTAGATCACGTTCAGGATTTACCACATCATTCAAAACACATTTCCAGCCATTATTCGTGTAGGTCACATTTCCATCTATTAGCAAGAGTCATCACTGTCACCTACGCCATCCAAACACAAGCATTGTCATCGCCTTCCAAACACCGCACCAGACGCCAGAGAATGTTGGAGTCTGTCGAAGCACCATAGAACATATCGTGTCGTCGTCGTCCCCCAACATACCATAAGTGACCAAATCATCACATCAAGAAATCTCATCACATCAAAAAGAAATAAACAGAGGCATGACACTGTTGTGATCTCCAAAGACCCCAAAACCAGAAACAAAAACCAAACTCGAATCGAAAAAGGAACCCCACTAAATAACAATCAAGAAGAACAACTGCTGAGAAGAAGAACACAAACCGTCACTGATAACATGAGGAAGAGATCTGAAAACCCAAACCCATCGACGGAATTCTTGTGCGTGGAACATTGGCGACCACCAAACCTCACAACATCCCAAAACCTTGTTGTAAGAACCACCCAAAATCCAACCAGGAGAGGAGCAGTGGAAAGTGAGTTCAGAGCAGAGGTTTGGTCGATCGATGGATCTGAATGAAGGCATCACCGTCAAGGAAGAGAACTGGGAGTCATCAAAGAAGGATCACACCGACCCAGGTTACTCTTTGAGACCAATCGATCCCTAACCGTAAAACTCAAAACCTCATTGAAACACTGCTCTATTTACGACCTGGAGGGTTGCAGAGGGATGTGGGGGAAGAGTCGTAGAATGAGGAAAAAGGGCTCAACAGCAGCATTCCATCGTCAGGAATGTCATCAACACGGCAAAAAAAGTGAGAGCCAGGATTAAGGAGGAAGACAAAACGTCAAGGACAGACAAGCCGTGAAAGAACGACCGGGTTAATAACCCACAGAGAAGAAACACAGACGACATAGGAAGAGGGTGAAGGAGGTAAAAGGAATAGAGGAAAGTAAAAAAGAAAAAAAAACTTCTCAAGAGCACCGCCGACCTCGAAGCCTAGGGTTTCAGGAAACCCTAGGCGAAACCAAGAGCGAGAGGAGGAATCCGGGAGAGAAAGGAGCCATCTCGGTCAACTTATGACCACTCTTTTTCCTCGATCAACATAGGAGGGCGTTAGATATCACCATGAAGGCCTCATAAGAGGAACCTATCCACGCACCTTACGAAAAACCTGCAATGAGTGACCAACAAGGCGATAGAACGAGTAGAAAAGGGGAAAAGCAGGGAAAAACAATCCTTGACGATGATCGTTCAATCCCTCAATCTGAATCACAACATGATCCAGGATCGGCAGGGAAATATCCATCTCCACACAGATCCGTGCAACAGATGTATCCTCCAAGAAAAGCGTCTGGTCATATGTGCACAAGAACTATCCCAGTGAGTCCCCTATCACCTTCAGGAAGGAATCTGACATGAGAGGAAGAGGAAGCCTAGGGAGTGAGATCCAGACTGCTGATAGGGGACAATCCTTCCTAGAGTGAGCATCCATCGTCTAATGAGAGAGAGAAAATTTCATTTTCCCCACCCAACGGGGACAGCTGTTCTATGCTCTCATAAAATCCGCCTGAGAAGTCAAGATGATGTAGAATCCCTTCTGATCAAGGATCGACAATTTGGCTAGAAAGACAAGGCCCCATCGATTGACGTAGTCCTGGAAAATGGGGAGCTGAGGTTTGTCAGCACTGAATCACACAAACAGGGTCCACCGAAGATTGCTCGCAGCCGTCGCAATGGAAACCGTAGAAAAGGAAAGTACAGGGAATCCATCTTCCTTGAATGAAGAAGCATCCAGGGGAACCCCCAATGGCCCTTTCTAACCTAGGCAACGATCCTGATAAGTACACATCATCACCTCTATGAACGAAGGTAGAGGAGGCCGATCCACCCCATCTATGGGCAACAGAGGCCCAGGAATACCAGAAGACACGAGACCAGGGACGACTGGTGCAATGTCAGGGAGCGGAGCATTTGAATCCATTTTTTGTGATGCAATGCATTGAATAAAGTTTAGTATCATGATACATCATGCTGGGAAAGGTACATAACCTAATTCATTTATGTTACTTTTTTCATCATGATTTCTTGGTAGTCATCCTTGACCTATTTTTATGATTAATTGTTTTAATATGTTGCCACATTTTCCATGGTATAGTGATATATGTAGTCTTAGTGCTCATTTTTATGATTCTCACCCCCATTATTCTCCATTTATATTCCTATTTTATAAAATGTATCTTTTTCTCTTTATGTTATGCAATTTTTATTTCCATTAATAGGATTTATAGATCACCCTTTTCTTATGTATGTCCCCAGGTTATCTCATATGGTTTTAAGTGTGATCATGTTAAAGATTTTTTCAATGAATGACTGAAAATTAATTTTTTTATTTCCAGAACACTTTTAAGGAAAAAAGTGAGAAACCAAATGATTAAAAAACCAAAAAAAATAATATATACATTGAAAAAAATAATCCTCAAAAATTCATTATCCCTAAATTGATGTTTTCAATAAAAATAACGGTTTTCCTATTTTAAATTATTATATAATGTACCTAATTACTATATACCCTAGACTTCTCAACATTTTGGGTTGTATTAAGTGTAATCCTAAGTAATAAATCATTTATTAATTTGAAAAAAATACAAGGTTTTTTAGAGTTTTTGTCAGAGGAAAATTTAGTTATTGTTGGTTTTAAGATTAGAAAACTCTTAAATAACACTTAGGGATAAGACTAAGTATAAGAAAAAATCCCCAAATTTTGGTAATTATAGTGTAATCCTTTTATCAATAAAATACATCCTTATTTGGATATTAAATGTGGATGTGTCTCTAGTACAAATGTACATAGGGTAAAACTTGAAAGCATCACATCGAGCTAGACTTAACTGGGAACTGGTGCACAAAAACGAGCCTTACTAAACACTTGGTTTTGCACTCCTAGGGGAAATGCTTTGGTAAATTAATGATCTCATTATAAACCATTATTAAGGTAATTAAAAAATTCACATAAGAATATATATTAGGAAATAGATCTCTAATAACATAGATCAAAGCCTAGAAATTCTTAAGTTAGGAAAAAATGTGTAATTTTACAAGTTATATATTAAATGTCATTGGATTCTACCTTCATGTGTTTAATATTTTTAATATAATCATCCATAATTTTTCTTTTATTAATGATAACTGGTATAAATAGGAAGAAAAAGGTAAAAAACCAATGTGAAGGAAAATATGATGACTTCCCCAATGAGATGCCCAACCCAATTGGAGCAGAAATCACAAAATGTATGATGATTCTCTCTTAGGTGACTTAGGTTCTGAATAGAAACCTGTATTAAGAAGAGTTCCAAAATACCCCTACGAGAGAACAATTTTCAAATAAGGGTTTTATTTGACAATGTCCTCTTACTTTCATTGGATCATCTGATCCCTTAATCATGAAAAATAGATCAACTCCATTGAGAAGATCTTCTCCATCCTTCAATGTTACGAGCAATAGATAGTTCTAATGGATGTATATCATATAGAGGGAGAATTTGATCAGTGGTAGACATTGATAAAAAATGTCAATCCTAAGGTATATATGGATGTGATGGGGAGGAAGGAATTCAAGAAAATGTTTTTTGATAAATATTTTCATTACACTCTCGGACTTAAAATTGAAATGGAATTCCTTCCCCTTAAGAAAAAACACAATGAATCTATAAGGGCGTACGAGGAAAACATCACAAGACTTTCTCAATATGCTTATGTTTTTTTGTTACCCATGAATACAAGGTTGCAAACTTCTTTGGTGGGATAAATACTAGTATATAAAAAGCCTCGAAGATTCTAGAATTTGGTACCTATGAGGAAATTGTCTGATGTTCCCTCAATGATGAAATATAGATCAGGATATATCTAGTGTATCATAGGGATAAGAATATGAAAGTGGATTTTTATTATTGTGTCTTTATAGAGAAATATAATGGTTCCAAGAAATTTCAACATCCCACTTTTCAAAGGTACAAATAGAAGAACCAGGAAAATTGTATATGGGGAATGAAGAAATTATTTAGGTTTATAAAGGAAGGACACCTAACTAGTAATATTTGATAGGAGGAACCCACTAATGTGATAGAGGAAAATAATTCCCTAATAAACCCTCATTGTATTGTGTATTGATTCAACTAAAAGGAATAAGGTCACTTTGAAAACTAATGCACTAAGCCATGGTTTTTCAGAGACAACAAAAATCATCCAAGGTAGAAAGAGAGAAATTTTTCCACCAAAACCACTAAGGTGGATCCAGAAAATGATGTAGTGATAGGTATGATAGTTAGTCATTAAATAAGAGAGAATTTAATTTTTTTTATTATGGTTCTACACATTCCATTATATAATGAATATTTAGTCGAACTATTCAAACACCACCTCAAATAATTGAAGTAGAGCTACCATTGAAAATAAAAAATGGGGAAATTATTACATCCTAATTATATAACTCCTCCCTTGTCAAACTTTGTGGGCTAAACTTCACAAAAAACCTTATCATACTCACTTTGGTATAATTATGAGTATGAATTATCTTTCCTTATATAAATCCAAAATAATTTATTATGGGTAGGAAATCACTCTCAATATCATGATTAACCCCTGATTTTTTACAAGTGCAAGGAGGAGGATGAATCTTCATTAGAACCAAAATATCAGGTATGAATATTATTTTCCTCAGAGAAAGAATATATATATCAAATTATTGAGTCTAAGGAAGGAATCATCATTTAAGACATAACTATTTTGATGTAGTACACTGATGTGTTTCCCAAGGAATTGCCTTGTCTTCCTCCTAGTTGAGAGGTTAAATTTTCAATCGAGCTTATTCCTAGGGAATTACTATTATCCAAGACTCTATATAGAATGTATATTGAGGAAATTGAATAGATAAAGAAAAAACTAGAGGGGAATCTATATAATGGTTCATACGACAAAGTGCTTCACCATGGGGTGCACAGGTCATCTTCATCAAGAATACGGATGGGCCATTGTGCCTTTGCATTGATTATCATGAACTAAATAATATTAGGATAAAGAAAAAGTATCATTTTCCATAGATTGATGATTTTTCTAATTAGATATGTGGAGTACAATACTTCTCCAAGGTGGATCTATAGTCACGATATTACCACGTATGGGTGAAGAATGAGGATATCCCCAAGACTGACTTTTATACAATGTCTGTGCACTATGGGTTTATATTAATTCTATTCAGACTAAAAAATTCTCCAGTAATAATTATGGAATTAATGATTAGAGTCTTTATAGATTACCACAACAAATATTTTTTAGTCTTTATAGATGATATTATAATATACTTCAAAAGAAATGAGGAGCATGAGGATCATTTGAGCACTATGCTAAAAACCTTATGAAAGGAGAAGCTTTATTCCAAGTACAAAAAATATTAGTTCTGGTTTAAAGAAGCTTAATTATTGTGGAATATAATCACAAAGAATGTAATATCTGTAGACCCTTCAAAGATATAAAAAATTTAAGGATGGATGAGGCCAACACATGTGACAGATATCTATAGTTTTGTTAAATTAGTGAGGTATTATCACTGATTTTTGATAATTTTTTCATGATTTTAAAACTATCTAACAAAGATAACTCATAAAGAGTCACGTTTTATTATAATGATGAATGTGAATAAATATTCAAGGAGTTGAAAATGAATCTTATCACAACACCTTTACTCACACCACCCACAAGTGGATAACTTTTTATGGTATTTAGAGATTCTTTAGAGAAGAGATTGAGCTATTTGTTAATACAAAATGACAAAGTCATAGCCTATGCCTCAAGTAAGTTGATTGCTCAAAAATAGAACTACACAACACATGATATAGAGTTTTTTGTAGTGATATTATGTTAAAAATGTAGTTTCATTATCTATTTATAGAGAATTATGAAATATATATGGTTTACAAAAGACTCAAGTATATATTCACTAAGAAAGAGTTGAATATGCACCAATGAAGATAGTTAGAGCTGATCAAAGACAATGAATTCTCAATCCACTGTCGTCATGGAAAAGTGAATAAAGTGGAAAACACTCTAAGTAAAAATTATCCAAAAATTCTATCATTAATGAGAATTGAGAGGTATTTAATCTCTTTATATATGGAAATTATGGATATGGGAATCATAATGAAATGAACATCATTAATCCATTAAATAATGATTGGTCAATTGTCCCTTCTAGAGAGGGTGAAGGATACTTAAAGAGATGATGTGGGAAATAAAAATAAAGTGGAAACTATAAGAAAATAAAAATCCTTGGAGCTCATTGTTAATGAATAAGGATTTTTAATATTTCAATCAAAAATATGTGTTCCATACAATCAGGAGATAAAGAGAGAGATTCTGAATAACACACAATGTTCAACCTTCTCTATTCACCCAGGGATAACAATGATGTACCAAGATCTCAAATAAAACTATTGGTGGGACCATATGAAGAACGATATCACTGAATATAAATCAAATTTCCTAGTATGATAGCAAGTGAAGGCTGAAAAAAAAGTTTAAGGTGATAATGCAACCATTACCCATACAAACATGGAAATGAGAAAACAACATCATGGAATTTTTCATTTTAATTTCGAAGACATCGAGAGGAAACAATGATATATCACTGTGAATATTCTACAAAGACAACTCAATTTTTTTTGAATTCAAAAGGAATTCGCACTAAACCGACTTGAATGGATATACATCAAATAAGTGATGAGGATGCATGGAGTACCACTATCGATTTTATTTGATCGAGATCTGAGATTTACCTACATGTTCTGAAAAACATTCCAACATGATATAAAAACTGATATGAACTTAAATATGACCTATCATCCTCAAACTGATGTCCAGTTTGATAAGATTATTCAGACACTAGTAGACATGTGGAGAGCATGGTCAATTAACTTCAAAGGAGGATGTGATTTACATATTCCTTTGGTATAGTTCTCATTCAATAACTGTTTTCACTCAAGCATCCAAATGACTCCCTAGGAAGACCTTTATGGGAAGATATTCAAAACACCATAATATTGGGATGAATTTTGGGAACAAAAACTACTAGGTCCTACAATGGTCAAGGAAATGGTGGAAAAGTTTAAGACTATTTAGTAGCACATCAAGGCTACTCCGAGTCAACAGAAGAGCTATTCTAGCAATGATCAGTATGATCTAGTGTTTGATGTTGGTGACATGGTATTCATATGCATATCTAAATAGAATAAAGTGATGTGATTTGGGAATAAGGGAAATATTAGTCCAAGATACACTAGTCTATTTGAGGTCCTTGATCGCATCCGATTGTTGGCTAATCAAATAGTACCACAACATAACCTATCTCAAGTACATGATGTATTCCAGGTATCTCTCTTGAGTAAGTACATAACAGAACCCTCAATGTAATCAATCCATAGGTATTTCTAATGGAGAATGATCTCTCATATGAGGAGCATCCAATCATGATCTTAGATCATAGAGACAAAGTTCTATGAAATAAGACAACGAACCTTGTCAATGTGTCACAGAGAAACAATAAGTTTGAAGAAGCGATGTTGGAGCCAGAGGAGGTGATGAAACAAATTATCCTCATCTGTTCTAGCATGATAAAATAAAATTTCAAGGGAGAAATTTATTAAGGGGTTGAATATTATAACGATCTAAACTATTATAAATAAAATTCCCTTTTTGATTTAATTAAATTCATCCTTATGTAATATGGTTATAGAAAAAAACAGACAATTATATTGTTTTATTATATCCTATAATATTTAAATGAACTTTAAGGATCATTACCATTTATAATACACCCATTTAATAGTTATTTCATGATTTGAAAATGTATGGGGTTTTAACAAATCCAATTAACACTGAAAAAGGAAGTGATGAACTCAACCTGTAGGATCATACCCTATGAATCCCATTTATTAGAGATTTTGAGGGAGATAACATCACTAGGAATTTCCCTTGACTAATCCCAAGATGATATCCAACAACTTAAACTTGAGAGAAACCGTTTATAGCAGAATTTCAAGATCATTGAGATCATGATCCAAACCATGTTTTCTGAACAACCCCATGAAAGTATTACAGTCGTACACCTTACCCTTAGAGATATTTCTTATTTATTAAAGTTATATGTATCAATAACCTATAAATATGAGTATGTATGTTATTTTATAGAATAAGGAATATATTTTCAACTTATTATTCTTACTTTATAAATGACCTTTATTTTCATACAATAAAACAGAAATTGTATTTTTGGGTAGTATTTAATTTTAATTAAGGAATTTATTTTTATTAATTGATCGATTTTTGAAATAAATAATATTTTAATAAAATATTTTAATAAAATATTTTAATAAAATATTGTTAATTAAATATAAATGATCATATTTTTTTATGATTTAAAATGTAATCTTTATAAGGGTTTGAAAACTGTTATAGTCAAAAAACCAATATCTCTCAATAAATGCCAATTCTTAATTTAAAATTGAAAATAAAAATATTTAGAAAAATATTTAGATAAAATTAATTATATTTTTGGAATCAGTAATCAAAATCATCTAATGGTGAATTTTCCATAATTTTTTGAGGTAGTTGGCTTTTCATGTAAAAATTAAATTACGTATAAATATAATGTGTGTATTATGACTTCATAATGACCAAAAAGTGATGTAATAAATATTTAAAATGTTATCCTAACAAAAATATATTTTTACCTTTAAAATAATGAAATATTATGTTCATTTAATTAATTTTATAAATCCTTTATGAATCCTTCAGAACCATTAATATATTTTAAGGTTTTAAAATCATTTCATTAAGAGTATGACTCATATACACATACGAAAGATTATTATTTATTATGTTAAGCCCTTGAAATCATAAAATAATTAAAACCAACTATTTTTGGCAAAATCCATGGGCAAAAATCCGGGGATGTTTTTTTGTTTTGGTTATTTTATTATATAGACTCGAAAACCTATGTTTGAGTAATATTAAATAAATCCCCACTCCTTTCTTATATAAACCCACACAATATTTCATTTATCTTCACTAAAAATCCTTAGATAACATCCTTACTCTTCCCTAATTTTTCTTTATTCCTCCCAAGGTTCCCCAAAGCTCCTAATAATATCCACCCAAGCATTTGGTGTAACACACTAATGTAAAGGATCCTTCAACTCTTCTATTTATTAATGTTTTTTTATTATATTATTCCTTCCATTTCAAATTACTAACATTTGGATATGTATTTAAATATCCCTCTTACTTCTCATTTTGTTTCCAAAATATGATATACCCTTTCTCTCTCATTAACCCATTTTATGAATTTTTATGTAATGACGTTTTTCTGTAGAAATTTCACTACAATTTTCCATGCCAAAAAATTGTGTAGTGAATACCATATAGATTTCCTATAATGGGTTTTCACATTTATACAATTATAATTCTCTATCTTGGGACTTATATGTATTTATTCCACACTCATTTACCATGGAATATAAAATTATGATGAATTAATCCATGTTGTATGATCTATGTGGTATACGTAAGCATGATAATGAAATGAATGTGATGGGTGTGCCCAAAATTATATATCCCTCCAAAAAAATGGGTAGTGTTTAGTATCATGAGACATCTTGTAGGGATAGGAATTGAACCAGATTCGTTTTTGGGACTTTTTCAACCATGGTGTCTTGGTAGTTAGCCTTGACCTATGTTTATGGTGTAGTGTTTTAAGATGTTACCACATTTCCCATGTTATGATTGTATATCAGGTCTTATTGTTCATGTTTATGATTCTCACCACTATTATTCTCCATTTATATTCCTATTGTCTAACATGAATTTTTTTATCTTCATGTTATTCCATTTTAATTTTCTTTTATGGGATTTATAACTCACCCATTTCTTATGTATGTCCTTATGTTATCCCATATAGTTTTATGTGAAAGTATGTTCAGGAATATTTCAATAATTATTTTGTTTTTCATGTTTTAAACTATCATGTAATGTAATTAATTTCAAAACAAACAATAATTATAGATATTTTGTGTTGTATTAAGTGTAATACTACTTAATAAGTCATGCATTAATGTAAAATAAAGAGCAGGGTTGTTATAGCCACACTGTTTTCCTACATGGTTTTCCAAACTATGCGCCAACCATGCATCCTTCACTAGAAGTTATAGAATGCCTCTAATTTTAGGTAGAAAAGTTAGGAAAACCATGTTACAACCATAGTATTAGTAATGACTCCCCTCTATACCAAGGTGGATAGTTTGTATGAAACTGTGTGCAGACCATGCCCAAATCGTACACTATGCCTCAAGGTCTCCACCACCTCACACTATTTCTCCTTTAGGTTACACAGTTTACCCTAAAAAAAGTGTTCTAAATATGATCAGTTCAAAATGAATTGAAAACACCCTAAGTATCAAGGTGTCAAATAGTTCCTCTTAAACTATGCACACTAAACCATCCAACCAAGCCATAATCCTCCAAAACACCCTAAAAATAACCCAAAACACCCTAGGATCACCCATATTCATGGGATACCTTTTGGGTATCATTTATCTTTTTAAAAAATAACTTATATGCATTCCAACTCTCATAATCCCAATCTGCGACTTGAATAAAAATTTGACCGATCAGGTAAATAAAAATTCAAATTTTTATAAAATTTCCAACCGATACAGATGTGGGATCTTACAACCTCACTCATGAAAAATACTGTATAAATTAATAAAAAAATTAGTAATAAAATATATATGACCTTGAGATAAAATAGAATAGAATGAATAATGAATGAAATATTAGGTATTTATAAAAATAAGGAAACCCATATGACCATTAAATATTTGACATTTGGAGTAGTTTTCTAAACATTAGGAATTGTAACATGACAAATAGAATAGAATCCTTACATTTGGAAGTGTAAAAATAATATTTAGGTATCTTATAAAATGAAAATATGAAAAATTTATATCATGATACAATTAAATAAATATTTTAAAAATAATAAAATAAGTGTTTGTATTTTTATAAAAAACATATATTTTATTATCATTTTTATAAAAATATATTAATATTTAATAGAATTTTATTATCATAAAATGATTTTATTAATTAATATTATGTTATATTATAAGTATAATATAATTTTACAAACCATAAGTTCTTTTTCAGAGGGATAAGAAAATTTTCATAATGTTAAAATTAATATTTTTCAAATAAATAATGATTTAATAAAAACATAATTTTATCATATATTGATTTTATTTTCAAAAAATGGATATAATTTTTGGAATCTATACATTGAAAAATGGTGATGGTAAATTTTTTATATTTTTTTAAAATAGTTGAATTTTTTGTGAATAGTTAACTATGACAAAATTTGGAAACTTGAAAAATAATAAGAAATACATGAATAAATGATTCATGAATGCTGTAAGTGACCATTGGATCAACATCAAATTCACTGATTACTTTATATAGTAATAATATTCGTCACTATTAGCATTCTTGAGATAAAATACTATACTAATGAATATAATATTAAAAAAACTCTATTCGCCTTAAAAATACAACCCCTCACCACCCCTTCTCCTCACACCTTCTAATACTTGGAGTTTTATATCCCAACCCAAATCTCTAGGTCTAATATTGATTTACACATTACTTTAGGCTTTCCTCCTTATATTCTATAGGTTTTAGACTAGTAGCAAGGGTCTAAGGTGGAACATGGAGAGATTTTACCCTCCATCAGAGTGCGCAATAAGAGAAAAATAATGAAACCTGTAAAATAAAGAGTCATGGAACATAGATACCAATAAACATATAATCTATAAAAAATAAATAGAGAAACAACATCCTCAATAGTCAAAATAGAATACTGGTCACTGATTTCAAACTAGGATGATCATAAGTACAATAGAAATAGAATAAAAAATACAAATAGGAATTCAAACGCCAAACCTCACATCATCCTGATATCTATAATTTTATCAATATATCTCACATAATAAAAAATCTATCCCTCATCCAAAAAATATAACTTTAATAAGTGAGGGATTCCTGGGTACCCAGGTGACATGGAATCCCTATAAGGGTGTGATTATAACTCAGTAGGACACCACCAACATGGTCTAATACCCATATGGTAAATTCAGTGTACCTGAATGTGATAAGATAAAAAAAAGTAAACAAGAAATATATAACTGCATAAACATAGAATATAATCCCCAATTCACAAATAAAAAACAAACACCCATATGCTGAGTTTCCATGTGCTTACCAAGATATCACAAACCCTCACCATACCTAATTTAGCTCATGGATAGAAACATATTAAATATTTTATATGTGATCAAGAATTAGTTACAAGTCTAGTCTATATGGTATTGTGAAAATATGTCACCCATAATCCATAAGGCATCAAGTGAACCTATCACTCAGAAACCATTGGGGAATATGTGAACAAGTCACATGACATCTATAAGTAATCAAGACAACATGTCACCTAAAATCCCTATGTAATTGAGACAAAATGACACTTAGCATCTATAAGGAATTTAGTGAATGTGTCACCCAACATAGACAAGGTCATCTTACCCATAATGCCTCATTCATAGGCATGTTTTCTAGGCCATCCTAATCCTACCCTTGCTGAGGTCCATTATCTCTATATTTTCTATCCTTACACACTACCACTTAAAGGGATAAACATATCCTAATAGTCCACCTATTATAAGTACCAAATAAATTCCTTAAATGGCATAGAAATTCATACAATAGTACAGAGCATATAAAGGTAACACAAAGCATGTTATCATTAGGGATCAGTTGTAGAAACATAATATTTGATCATCATAAAAAATGGTTTTACAAGATATATAAACATACTCATTGAAACACGCATAATATATGGGTATCATGGGCTATACATACATTCACATGTGATCGAGGCATCAAACATGGTCTCCTAGGATACACACATGCACATGAATGTGATCAAGGCATCGAATGTGGTCTCACATGATATACAAGCACACACAAGTGATCAAGGAATAAAACATAGTCTCATGGGATATAGGTCTCATCTAGCAAAACTATACATCAAAGAGTGTATATATGGTGAAAGGTACACATTAATGATCAATCCTTAACCATCGATGGTCGATATGAAGCCAGTTCTCAAGGGTCTATCATGGCCCCTCAAACTTTCTCAAATTATGTTAGGCAAGGTTCCATTAATTAATTAAGACTTATGTATCATTAGTTAATTAAACATTACCTATTATTCCTAAAATATATTAAATTAAGGGAAATTCACCTAAGGTGGTGATCCTAAAAGAAAATTCCAATATAACTAGCATAATACTATTGGGAAAAGTACATAGAACCACCTACCACAAATAGAGTCAAATCCATGAAAAGAAAACCCGAACAACTTTTTCAGTGTCTTCCAGTTCTATTTGGACTCCATGAATCATCAAGAGGTTCTACTCATGCCCAGAAATTTCAAATTGTTAATTATATCTAAATTAAAATTAATTAAAAGATTATAAGAAAAATCAAATTCAAAAGAGAAAGACAAACTTCTTGAATGAATTATTGAGTGTCGCCTCCTAGATAAATCCATGCCCATCCACCTTTGGAAGGTCTATAAAATTATTTTGATATCATTCCAAGAAAAAGGAATATCACCTTGAAACAAGAAAAAAGTCTAATTTAGTATAATTAAATTGGAAAATTTAGATGAAACCAACCAAGCGATGTATCTTAGCCACAACACCCTTCAATAGAGTTCAATTCACACCCATTACACTCCAATTCTAAGTTGAGGCAAATAGACAAATCAATTCCATGAAATGATGACCAATTTATCTCAATTTTAACATAAACTGAATTAGAGATCTCCATGAGAAATACCTTATATTAAATTTCCATCAATGGAACCCATTCATCATTACAAGACATCCTCTATCCATGTTTACTCAAAGTTACATCATTCTTGGACAATTTCATAAAGAGTCATTAGAATTTTAATCCATTATATAATCAATTTTATTCCATGAATAAATAAATGATTATGGGGATCAAGAAGGAATAAGATTCAATTAGAACTATGATTTAAAACATTTGTAAAGGAATTAATTTACCAAGTGGATCATTATAAATGGATGGTAAGACAATCCACTATCACCCAAGAAATAGGGAGGTGGTAATCAATTAAGAATGATGGATCTTACTTGGGTTTTCCAAACATTACCCATAAGATCTTCCATTAGTGATAAGTATATAAATTTATTAAAGTAAGAATCTCCATCATGCTAGATCAAAGCCGATCTATCCCGAAACTGAGATGAAATCAATATATAAATCCCAAGACTCTAGATATGACCGTCATAGAAGAGATATAAGGCTCAGTTCAAATGAAGAAGAGAGGATCTAATAATAACATGAATAATGTAAGGAAACTGAGCACATACCAGGAATTACTGAGATCTGATCTCTCTAGATAAATCATGAATGCACTAGGAAGTGGTGGAATCAACATGGGAATCCTTTGGAGTCCATAAGTTTGAGATACATAGAGTATAGAAAAAAGAATCACTGAAATTTGATGGTCAATGTTAGATTCATGGTGTTTTGTAACATTAAATACATGCACATATTGTTTAGTCACGTGGTTTTCCAAACCATACACTAATCATGCAATGCTACTATCTCTCATGGGAAACCCGAATCTTTTGGTTTTATAGTTTTTAATATAGTGCACCAAGAATTATTTTCAATCTATGTTGTGTTTCAAAAATGTCTAGGATTTGGTCACACCATTTATCAAACCACGCACCATAACCACGCGCCACCCCATCTTCCACTACCATTATAATATCTAAGACTCGGTTCTCTCATAAATAACTGATCCTAGATGGCCACATGGCCTCAGGAGTGTCTCCCCATATTCCAGAGTCTACCAACTAGTATTGAGGGTCTATGATGGTATGATAGGGACACTATACCCTCATGTTAGAGTAGATTATGGTGGTAGATAACGGGAAAATAGAGAAATCAGGGTAATACAACTGTGGAAGAATGTCCCACAAAATAATAATAATAATAACCAATATGACAACATAAGAAATATACAGATCCTTATAAAGTAACATATACCGAATGCTTTTTTTTTGTATGCTGTACAAAATTGGGAATACAAGGGAATTAGAGAACAATTCATATAAAACATGCTATACAAAAAAGAACGAAATGTTAAAAAATATCTCTAATAGCATCATGAACATAAGTTCGGTCATCTACTATCATAATTCATCATAGTAAAGTAAATTAAGCATACATTAAGTGGAACTTCCCCTTGTCCTTACCAACATCCATGAATTCTACCCAGGTACTAAACGACCACAATAATATAGTGTGAGTAAAACTTATTAGGATACCACTCATGATGTGTAATTCTATCCATTCCATGAGTATACAATTAACTATTATGGAGTTATAATAATAAAATTTGTAAATAAAATACATAATACCAATACATGTACGAGCCTCCCATGGACCACCCATACAGTGCTTCATAATTCATTCTAACTAGGTATAAATTTAATGTGTATGAGTTATTATTTAATTTGAATAATAGGTTTGGGACCTAAGGCTCATAGCCAATGAACCCTTTTCTAATCATATTCATATATGGGTTAAAAAATTCCCATGTCATATAAGGTTTAAATAAGTAATTAAAATAAGTCCATAATGTATATAATTTTTTTTAACGAATCTAATTATGTTATTTGACTTGGTAGACACATCATTTAATTCATTTATTGGAATTATGATCCTATCTAAGGCATTTCACAAAGGGAATCCACTATATATCACTCCATGTGTACTAAAAACCCATCACCCTATAAGACCGTCCATGTAATCCCCCATGGGAACCCATGTGTCACCCAAGGCATGAAATAATGAAATTTTCTTCTAAGACAATCATTGAAATTCCAAATAGGGATCCCAAGTGTCATTCATGACATAATATAATGCACTTCTCCATAATACTATCCTTGGTATCCCAAATAGGGGACTCAAGTTTAAGTCATGGCATAAAATAATGCACTACCCTATAATCCCATCTTTAGAATTCCACATATCTAACCCAAGTATCACTCATGACATAATATAATGAACTTCCCTATAATTTTATTGATGTGATTCCAATTTAGAACCCTTTTATCACCCTCAGAATAACATTCAGAATGGTTATGGATTAGAAGTCAACCCGCACCACTTAAAAATTTACTTATTTTAATTATGATAGATCACTTATAAGGCTAAGCTCAAGGAAAAGGAAATAATAATTAAGGCCAATTACCAAGATATATGAACTCTCCATTCCCTATTTCATTTAATTAAATTTACATTTCATTCTATTAATTATAACATCCCAAATATAAGGGTAAAGGAATACTACTTAGAAGATGATTTGATTATAAAAGTAGTATTTGATCATTTACGCAATTTAAAAACACACCCATGGGGTCTCTAATTGAGGTTCTCAACCTTTAATGATGTTAATATGCCTCATAGTCATGTAGGTTATCTTCTATAAATTATATATAGGGGAAAATTATTTAAATATTTGATGCATGGAAACCCTAGCATGTGACATAACAACATAATATATAGAAACCCATATTTTTAGGGAAAATTAATAAACAACTTAACTTAGAGACTTAGTAGACTCATCATCCATTATTGGCCTCTAATCTAGGATAGAATAAGAGAAATCAGAGAAAATATTAGAATACCCAGAAAATAGAGAATATTTTCTCACATAGATTTAATATTCTAAAAGGAGAAATAAAATTAGAAAGGAAGAAATTGGATTGAATATCATACTGAGATGGATCCAATGAGATGAACTATGGTTGAATCATACATCGTATGGTGTAGTTATCACCAATTATAGAGGGGAGGAGGAGGTTTCAAATGAGAGGTAGGTTGTCTATTAATTTGGGAATAGAAATTGTTGGATAATATTTAATTATAAGGAGGTGAAATTCTATAATTTCAACTCTTTTTAAGTAGTACATGTTTTGGAGACACAATTATCCAATCCGTGTGCTAATCGTGTGCACCGACTAACTAGGGTGACCCCCTAACATGGTTTGAAAATGGTTTGAAAAAACAAACGCACACTATGTGATTCACATATACAACCTACCTACAAAATTTCTCATGACCATGAATCTTCCCTAATAATATTTTTCAAACAATGATCTTCCTTGTAGCTGTGTGGTTGGGCCACACAACGAATATTAAACATATGCCAACTATGTGCCTCAACTTGTTTCTCCAAAAAAACCCCTAAGTCTTGGGCTCTAAACAAGCACCAAATTCTCCCAAACCCTTCATTAAAACCATAGGAAATTTTATATAGTTAAAATTAATGTTTAAAATATAAATTTAAAAGATCTATATCTCATAAGAAAATTGTAAATCTCATAATATCCCCTCTTTAAATCAAGTCATCACCGAGATTCCTTTATAAGGGTTGTAAAACATTGCATGAGAATAGTTCCCACCACTGAGCATATATGTCAGGATCTCACTCATAGGTTTCATAATGTACACAGATGTGCTACCATAACACCTGTAATATAATAACTAACCCACCTCAAATATCCTTCATGATAAGATATACAATATGAATAGGGAACTTCTTAAAAGAATAATCGACATCCATATCAGCCTCATCAGGTTGGAGGAAATGATACGAGAATGAATAAATACAACAGAAATAAGAATTGTGAAAGATGTTTCTCCTAAAATTATATCTTTGAGGGAGTGATATCTTATAAGAAATAATTCTGACCCTCTTCAACATATCAAAATGTACAAAAAAATATAGGAGCAATGTTACCCTACCTCCAAGTCTGCTGATTCCCCATTTTAGGTTAGACATGGAAGAAAACCAAATACCCCACCTAAAACTATAGAGGTCCATGACAATGATTGACCTAATACTTATTCCGAGACTGATCTATAACTATACCCTTTCTAATAAGAAATGCATTCTCTAAGGTGTCCTGAATGAGATGTGGTCCTTGTAGTACTAGCTCTCTTACCTCTAACCAGAACAGGGGTGAATGGAATGACCTAATATATATGACCTCATCAGGAGCCATCCTAATAGTCATATAGATGATATTATTATAATAAAATTCAGCAAGTGGTGGTGTTTCTCTTAAGGAGCTCCAAAATCTACGATGCAAGCTGTAAGCATGTCCTCTAACACCTATATCATACACTCAAACAAACCATCAGTTTGAGGGTGATATGCCATACCCAATAGTACCTGTAAACCCATAACCCTCTACAACCTCTTCCAGAACCACAATGTGAATAAAGAATACTTATCTAATATGATGGTACATGAAAATATATGAAGGGTTATTATCTACCATATATATATATAAAGTCTAGTGAAACATGATGCATCATTGTAGATTGTATAGAATCTTCCACGATTTTTTAAAATTTGGATCCATAATAAAGTGAATATTCCTTTCAAATCCTATAAGTCTTTCTTTCATTATTTATACTGTGTAAACATGATACAATTATTGGTCATTCCTATGAGTAATACTACAAGGTTTGATAAATCCTATATAAATTTTATTTAATATCCTTCCAACCCTTTGAAAATCTACATATCAAAAAATTTCTGGATCTTCTCCTATTAAATAGTGCATCTCAACTTCTCTAGGTCCATAGACACTACTGATTCTAATAATACGTGACCTAGTAAGGGAACATTTTCAATACAAAATAAGCATTTGTGAACTTAGCATACAACTGGTGATCTCTTAGTTTAGTTTAAATGATATCAATATGTTTTAAATGTTATTGTTGAGTATGTGAGATTACTTAGATTTCATCTTTGAAGAAAACCAAAAATGAATCCCGATATAGGTGTAAAACCTGATTCATCAGAGTCATGAAAATTACTAGTTTATTTGTGAGACTTAACACAACATGAACAAATAATAATAAAATCAATATCTATTATGGAATTCTATAGTTGGTATATCTGATGGTATAACACATGCTTACATATACCCCAAACTCAAATCAGTTTGGGGGAATACCCTTCCACATCAGAGCTGGTCAAAGAGGCCATCTATATGAGGTATAGGAAAACAATTCTTCACGGTTAGCTAATTCAATTTCTAATAATCAACATAAAACCTAAGTATTCCATCCAACTTATTTGAATTAATCGTGGGTGAACCCCAAGGTGACGTACTGGTTCACATAAAACACATAGCTTCTAAGACCTCTACCTGTATCTTGAGTTCCTGAAACTAAAATATATCCATCAAATAAGGAGTAATACATAATGGTGTTTCTCCTATAACTAGTCAAACAGTAAACTACACCTCTCTTTTAGAAGGTATACCTGAAAAATATTTAGGGAAGACATCCTAGAATTGATCCACTTCAATGGAATCTATATTTCTCATTCTATGATCATATAAATAAAGGCTAGAAATATGGGTTATCACTCTGCCCAACCCAAAAAAATTAGTATAGTTCAACTCACCTAGACATCACATTCACCCTTGTTAATATAGTTACTATCCTCAAGTGATGTGAAATACACCCTCTAAAGATAGAAATAAACAAGTTCATGGTAAGGAACCAACCAATCCATCTTGAGAATGATGTCAAAAAATATCATACCATGGATGAATAGGTACCATACAAAATTATTATCACCAATATCACGGTGGAACTCCTTTCACCAGCATTCAATTTTTGATTAGATCCCCAATGGAGTTTTAAGTTTCATTACCCCATATAAATATTGAATCTTAAGGCCAACTATTTCCATACCTTCCAAAAAGATAAAGGAGTGGGTAGCACCTATGTCAAAAAAATAGACACTAAAGTAAAGGATCCAAAAATCACTCCTTATACTATATAAGGACCTAAAATATTCTCCTCACATATAATTTTTACTACATATATAATTCATGAACCACAACCATGAGATATAGCCTAACTACCCTAGGAGGGACCGCTCTCCTAGAGTAGGGTGTCTGGTTTTTGGCTTCCTAAACCATAAACACCTCCTTGGATTAAACAACTGGTAGTACTCTAGATCCCTTATTGATATGGAGCTATTGACCCCTATCCTAAATGTGGAGTCGATATAGATCCTCTATCACTATCCAATATATATAAAGTTCTACAAAAATCATTGAAGATGACTCATCTTACTGTAATCTCAACACTCAATTGGATCCTTGATACATTTTCAATTCATGTTTCCTAGACTAAAACACTAATGGAACACCACTAGGATACTTAGGAGAACACCCTGGATACTACTTCCCCAACAAGAAATATCAAAGTGATCCTTCCTTCCACTTTCCAAAGTACATTCAAGTCCTTGTTCCAAACCACCTATCCCTCACCTTCAACCTCTCTTAGTTTACACTCAGTAATGAGAACCTAATTCACTATTCTAGATATTACAATAAACTAGAAAACATTCACATGTGATCAGATGTCATACCCTAAGTCCATCCTCAAATTGACTAGATCTGGATATCTCATCACCAAAAAGAATCATTGGGAAACACTAGTTCTCTCTAAAATGAGTGGTGTACTTCATAAAAAATAGAGCATCATACTCCAGGTGCATAAAATCAGTGTTCCTATCATCCCTTAATGTATTTGGATAGAAATAATCATAGTAGGAAGTTTAGAAATCCCCCTTTACCATCTCCTGATTATGGTATAACTAGGTAATAGCAACCCACCATCACTTGACATAATCATGAAGAATATACATATAAAGCTTGACTATTTAATCAGGAAGTGTCTCTAGATTATAAAATATACATATCATAGCCTCAATCCATGACTCAGAAGTCTGAACCCCAAATATTTTGGAGGGTTTTACTGCTGGAACTCCCTATTCAACACTTCCATAGAAGGGGTCAGTCATGGATCTCCCATTATAGACTACACTATCAATAAAAACCCTCTAAAACAGAGAATTGATGCTATATTCAGAATAATTGGAGGTTACACAAGTGGAACTATTGGAGGTAATACTGGTGGATCATGGATCACTACCTCTAAAGAAAATTCATCAACACCTTCCCGTCGTACACCTGAGGTCATCATGGGGGAATTTTCTAAAATTTCAAACACAAGCCTCCAGATAGAATTGATAAAAAATAGATCACAAATAAAAAAGAAATGATAGGTACATAACCTTCCTATATAAGTTTCAACACCATATTATTACTCCCAAATCCAAGTTTAGGTGCCATAGACAATAATAAATGGTTTAAAAGAGACACTCCCACCACACACTAATAAGGTTAAGTCCATGTCAATGTCTCACATCTTATCAAGGGTTTCAGTGTATGGAGTGTTAATTGCAAGTTATAGAATAAAACACTCCTCAAGTTTTAATTAACACCCCCATTTAATGGTAACCATTTCATATGTGAATTTAAATTTATCCATGCTAATACTCATATATATATATATATATATATGTATCCTAGTCCAATTAGATGTGACACCACTCCCAATATACAATGAATGAGATTTATAAGATGGAATTGGCTTGTCATGTAACTGTAACCAGAAACATACCTATGGTATCAGGTTGAAAAAGTATTATAAAATTATTTGATTATATGAATCAATATTCGCAATTTATATATTTATATTATTTATAAATTACAATTGGAATTAATGTAATTGAAATCAACTAATGTTTCAAATCTTGTAAGAATTGATACGTAGACCAAATATGTGCTAATTAGTTAATTAAGGATCCACTATAAAGCCATATGGGAAAACACCCATTAGGTTGATTATAAAACTTTACATAACTAATTATTTTTTCATTTATCCTGTAACACCCCAAGCTTCCACGATGCGCTTCTCTTTCAATAATTCAATAGCTTGCATTGTATGCCAGTTTGAGATTCTAACACACCACGACCAATCAAAATAGCTATTATGAATAGTAATACCCACCTTTTGAAATTATATAAATTTTATATTTCAAAATGGACTTCATTTTTGTATTTAGAATATTGAAATTATCCTAAGTTGATTTTTTTTTAATTTTCTGAGAACTTCCAATTTTTTATGAATAGTGAAAAATACTTAAAAACAACTTTTTTAATCAAAATAAATTATAGTGATAAATTATACTATTGAGTGGATTTAAATTATAATTAGAATATAATTTTAATATTTTATCCAATGGTGGTCATTAGAATTAATTTCACTTTGAAATTGGACAAAACAATTGTCAATCTTTTGATTGATATTGTTTCTTAAAACACGCTATTTGTTTTGACAGCGGGAATTAATTATAAAAATAATTAATGAAACTTATAGGTTTGAAATTTTTTAAAATAGATATCATTTTTTAATTCTAAATATCAATTATAGATTAGGGGGAATTTTTGGAATTATTTTGAAAAACTTCAATTTTTGATGAATAGTGAAACCACTAAGTGGTAGTTTAAAAACTAATTTTTCATGTAAATGAAACATTACCACTTCTGTGATTTGATTTTCAAAAATCTGACATACATGGTTTTCATTAAGAATAAAAATTCCATTCAATGTGATTAAAATATTTTTCCAGTGAATAGTAACTTTTATATTTTATTAATCGCGATTAAAGGTAATTAGTGAAATTTAAGGTAAAAATGATATTATCAAAATATGAAATTACTTTTACACTTGTCCTACACTTATTCGATGAGTCATTTCTGACCAAGACAATACATGGGTCAACTTGGGTACCCCATGGAGCCACTTGGGTAAGAAAATTACAATAATAACTTTTTATTTAAAGTAAAAATAAAATTGTCACAAACATATGTTGTTTTACTAAAACAATTATTACATGGGGTTATATAAGTTAAGTTTTTTACTATAAATATTAATTGGAAATATAAAAATATTTCCTACATCATGGTTATTTTTTTATAATTTTTATATATTAAATAAATTAAATTTTTTATGACACCGTGATGAGGCAGCAATTACCTCATTAATTAACGATTTAAATAAAATGAAAAGATAATGTACAATCTAAGACTTACACTTGTCTAAAACCAATTGGATGGGTATATTTAGAACCCTTAACACCATATACTCGAAATATATCATTGTGGGACCTTTGAAATCCGAAAATCACTTCATAATAATGTAACATTTCATGACTTTCCAAGAGTGCCCCTCCTCTCCTCTTATAAAAGGCCCCCGACTCTACCACCTTATTCACACCATCAAAGCCATTTGTCTTGGCCAAACTCTGCCCAAATACTCTCTCAACTTCCCTCTCTTACTACTGGAAGCCTCACTTTGGGCAGAAGTCCTCCCAAAGAATCCTTTGTCTCAAATCAAAAGAGTTACCTGATTTTAAGGTAATGTCTTCCCTTATGTTCTTTTGTTTTATTTTGCTTCTCCAACCCCTTAAACTCTTTTTATTACTTTCTTTTGTAATGAAACAGTATCTAAAATATAATAGGATGTTTTTATGATAATTATTTGATTTAAACTTACTCACACCTTCATCTAATGGTTAAATAACATACTGTTTCTGTGGGTGGTGAAATACTACCTCACGAAACGATGATTGTTCAATATTCTTTTAACACCTCTCATGGTGGCCATTAATATATTACTATATTTATTTATGATATATATTATGTTTATGTTTTCCTTATTCTTATGTATTTTTCATTTATGGAATACCTTTATGATTTCCATTATGGGTAAACGCGATAATTTCATTTTAGGAAGTGCGAACTACCGCCCCCTCAAAGTGATTTGAATCGTTAATTCCATATGTGGGATGTATAAAGGATGGAGTAAGTGATATTATATATGATATTATACTGTAATTATAATATAATTTTATATCATTATGTTTCATTCCATTAAAATACGAAATAGAAATGAAAGTAGCATTCATGCGTACGTACGGCTTACCGTCTCCATGAACGGTGCATTTCACTTATTACCTCTAAATGTTATGTAATATTATAAAGGAAAGTATATACTGGATATATATTATATATATGATAACTACATCATGAATATAATTCTGGATATAATAAATATTTTACCACATGAACAAATTGTAATTATAAGAAGTTTATTTTTGACTCAAGTACCAAAGATCGACAAAACGACCGTTATTAAAATAAATAATTACATAATATTCATAACATGGTAATAAGTGATATAAAAGAATTAATAAACTTGAAAAAGGTTCTTAATAAATTATAAATTAACTCTATTATTTTATTCAGGAGGTTAAATAACGGTCGGGTCAAGTCGGGCACGAGGTAAGGGAACTTCTTAACCCAATTTCCGTTCTTTGGGTTAATCTCCTACTTTCAAATTATGTCATGATATTATTATGTTCTATATTGTATTTTTTACTTCCTTTCTGTGTACTTATAGTGAATACACATAATTGGTCTATTTTATTTAAAAAATGATCTTTGTAAGGGAATTCGTCTCAATCCCCATTCATTGAGGCATATTTTGTATTATACACAACTTTATTGTATACGGTTTATAAACCCCTTTGACTTTTACATTTATTAAAAAAGAATCTTTTTATACGAAGCGTTTTACAAAACAAAAAAAAAGGAATGTTTTTTTTGTACATATGCGGCGACAATGAATTTTCAGCCGCTGTAACAATTATTTGAGTTTCGGCTTCCTCTACAAGCCATAACTTTTTTTAAATGAAAAATAAATGCCAAGATTTAATTTTTTTTATTTTGGTATTGAAAATGGTTTTCAAAGTGTTTTTATTATATCAATGTGTCGTATTGATATCTTGTGATTGAAATGTGGAAATGTTATGTTTCCTTTATGCATGTTTTATGTGATACGTTTATGTTATGGTTTATGATATGTTTAAACCTGTTCAAACGAGGAATGTATTGGACTTAATAAAAGACGGGTGGAGCCAGCTATAGATCCTCGATGCATCAGTAGGTCTCATGATACAAACTAGTGTCTTGGCATGAGGCCTTGACAAAATCTTATTTGTAGTCTTTGCACGAGGCCTTAGTTACGTGGTTATGATAGTTTGGCATTATGCATTCCATCATTATGAAAATGGTTATTGATATTGCATGTGATTATTCGACTAGTAAAATATCCATGTGAATAAGTAAATGACATTATTTCATTTTATTTTTCCATATTAGGATGAAGTTCAAGTTTAAAAGGCTTTTGTTTTAGTTATACATTGCCTTAAATGTTAATGTTAATTTATGAAAGCTTCCACTATATTTTTATCCTTACTGAGCATCTGATCTCACCCCTTCCAATGTTTTAATTTTTCCAGGATGTGAAGAAGTATATTATGAATGACCTGTAGGGATAGTATGAGGGGATATGAAGATAAGATGTTTTCGTAGTTTTGTTTTACTTTGTGATGTAATGTAAGACTTATGAATGTATCTAGTGTTTCCAAGACTACTAAACTAATCGGTCTTTCGAGACATGATCTTTTGTGATCATGCCAATGTTACGCAATAATGCACCGACTCTGGGTAACTGGGGTCGGGGAGTTACAGTTGGTATCAGAGGCAGTTTAGTACTAACCTTGGAAGCTAGATTTAGAAAAAACTCTTATTAGAGCACATATCCATAAGATAAACTTTGAGGATTAGTATAGAAGAACATCTTTGAATTTTGGTATTATAGAGATTTTGTGAGTTTTCCAATCAGTACATACCTGTATGGATATGAGCAGGTAGAGGCGGCTCTGGCACAGATGTACCTAGGGGTAAAACCCGAAAACGCCTCTTTGAGCTAGACTCGAACGGGAACTGGTGCATGACAACGGGCCTTGCTGCACTCTTGGTTACGACACTCCCGGGGGATATGCTTAGGATAATTCAGGATTTTTTTACAAACCATTGTGAAGGTTTTATGAGTATATACTTCCTCAAATAAAACATTTTTTATGGATTATATCCATAAATAGTTCAATTTATGTTAAGTGTTTTACAAGTGTGGAATTATGTATTTCGGTTCATAAACTAATCTAGTTTATGAAATTGTTTAGAAATGGCGCCTAGTGGAAGGAATGGAAACCGTATCAATGCACACACTCCATGTAAGGATTTCCCTCCTGCTCAAGATAATTATAGTGGAGCTGGTGATACAACTGGTGTTGATCAACTTATCACCATACTGGGAAAACTCACTCAGGTTATGAATAATAACCTTACTCATATGGAGCACCCTGATCTGCAACGTGGAGAGCCAATGTTAGACCGCTTCATGAGGAAACAACCACCAACATACAATGAGAGTAAAAATCCTTTAGTGGTAGAGCAATGGATAAATTCCTTAGAGAAAATATTCCATGCCTTGGGGAGTAGTGAAAGGGAAAAGGTTATAATGGTAGTTTACCGCCTCAATGGAGATGCTGATCAATGGTGGTCATTGATTCAAAACACAAAGAAAGATGATGAAGTATCAAATATGGAATGGAGGGTGTTCAATGTGATTTTCTTAGAAAAATACATTCGTCGTGACCATCGAGCAGATATGGAAAGGCAATTTCTATGTCTGAGACAAAAGGAGGATGAGAATGTCACAAAGTATGAGGCCAACTTTACAAGGTTAGTGAGGTATGCTGCAGATTATATACGTAACCCAATAAGTAAGATTGATTGTTTATTTGATGGGTTAAAATCATTTCTCCATCGAGCATTAGTCTCACAAACCTTCTCGTCATACGAAGATATTGTCTCGTGTGCTATCAAGACGGAAAAGGAATTCTCTAAGTCTTATGACTTTAAATAAAAGAAAGTGAAGAAGAGAACGGTGGAACAAGAGATAGATAAAGGGAAAAAGTAAAAGAAGGATTTTCCATTTTGTGATAATTGTGGGAAATAATCACCCCGGTACATGCCTAAAAGGAATGGGAGTTTGTTATAAATGTGGGGGAAAAGGTCACCAGGCTCGTGATTGCAAGGGAAAGAAATAAGATATCAATGTTGAATGCTACAATTGTAGGGAAATGGGGCATTATGCAAATGAATGTCCTAAGATTCAGGGAAAATTACATCAGAAAAGGCCAAGGGATCAAGGAAAATCTTATGTTGTTACTACAGTTAAAGTGGAATAATTAATGTATTGGTTCTTTTGGAGTCAAGGATTATATTCTGGTTATAAGAATATTGTGATATATAAAAGGATTGTACTGCAATACATGTTGTTTTCATTAAGGTTTTAATATGATTAAGGTAATCATATTTTATTATGTGATAATAAGAGAAACTTTACTTTGTTTTGGGAATCTGATGTTACAATTGATTTTGGAATTTAGAGACCTTTTAGAAAAGGTCTGGACAGATGTATTTTGAATAACTATAAAGGTTGGAATGGATTAAGTTGAACTTTGGATAGTATTTTTTAAGGTTAAAACATTTATGAAGATTATTTTTGGAATATTATATTACTATAGTTTTAGGAAAAGGACAACCTACAGGTTGGGGGATAACCCGTCTCGTTGGACAAAGCTGTAGGAATCGAACCCATAACCATAGTACGACATGCCTTTATTACCTACCACTAGCCTACAGGAAGTCCCTGGTTATTAAAAAATAGTTTTCCTAATCTAAATGTTATGTGTTAATATTTGGAATCTTGCACGATTATGATAAATATAATATTTTTGAGTTCTATTATCTTTTTGGGTGAAAGATGGGTTTGTGCTAAAAATTTATTAAAGAATGATAGTCTACATGACAAGTATTCTTAGTATTTCTCCTAAATAAATTCCTCAACTTTATCAAAGGTAACTTAAAACAAAAACTTTGTCAGTTAACCTCTCATACTGGGGAATCGATGATCATTTAACCAATCACAAGTTTGTGATTTTCTTGTAGTTAACTTTCTCCTAACCCTGTTTTTTACAACTCTCCATCATACCTTGATGGTTTTTTCCCTCCATATCCATATTTTCATAGAATCCTAGTATGGGCTATCTTGGGTGACCTTTGTACTTATCTTTATTTATTTTAATATTATATTTTTATTGACCTTATTTCTAAAGTGGGTTTTCCAAAAAGGTATTTTCTATTTTCAACCTTTTATTTTTGATGAACAATTTCAAATTGCGAGGATGCAATTTATTTAAGGATGGGAGAATATAACACACCAAGCTTCCATGATACGCTTCTCTTTCAATAATGCAATAGCTTGCATTGTACGCAAGTTCGAGATTCTAACACACCACAACCATTCAAAATAGCTGTTATGAATACTAATACCCACTTTTTGAAATTATATAAATTTTCTATATCAAAATGGACTTCATTTTTGTATTCGTAATATCGAAATTATCCTAAGTTGAATTTTGTGTAATTTTCTGAGAACTTCCAATTTTTTATGAATAGAGAAAAATACTTAAAAAAAGTTTTTAATAAAAATAAATTATAGTGATAAATTATACAATCGAGTGGGTTTAATGTTTAATTATAATATAAATTTACCATTTTATCCAATGGTGGTCATTAGAATAAATTTCACTTTGAAATTAGACTTAAACAATTGTCAATCTTTTACATGATATTGTTTCTTAAAAACACGCTATTTGTTTTGACAGCGGGAATTAATTATAAAAATAATTAATCCAACTTATAGTTTTTGAATTTTTGTAAAATAGAAATCATTTTTGAATTCGGAATATCAATTATAGCTTAGGGTGAATTTTTGGCATTGTTATGAAAAACATCAATTTTTTATGAATAGTGAAACTGCTAAGTGGTAGTTTAAAAACTAATTTTTCATGTAAATGAAACATTACCACTTCTGTGATTGGATTTTAAAAAATCCTACATACATGGTTGTCATTAGGAAGAATATTGTGGTTCAATGGGATGAAAATATTTTTTTGGTGAGTAGTAACTTTTAAGTTTTATTAATCGCGATTAAAGGTAATTAGTGAAATTTAAGGTAAAAATGATATTATAAAAATATGAAATTACTTTTATGCTGGTCCTAAAAATAATAGACGAGTCATGTCCGACCAATAAAATCCATGGGTCAACTTGGGGACCCCATGGAGCCACTTGGGTAAGAAAATGACATTAATAACTTTTTATTTAAAGTAAAAATAAAATTGTCACAAACATGTGTTGTTTTACTAAAACAATTATTACATGGGGTTATATAAGATATCATTTTGACTATAAATATTCATTGGAAATATTAAAATATTTCATATATCATGGTAATTTTTTTATAATTTTTAGACATTAAATAAATTAATTTTTCTATGACACCATGATGATGCAGCAATTACCTCATTAATTAACGATTTAAATAAAATGAAAAGATAATGTAAAATCTAAGAGTTACACTTGTCTAAAACCTATTGGATGGGTATATTTAGAACCCTTACCACCTTATCCTTGAAATATATCATTTTTGGACCTTTGAAATCCTAAAATCACTTCATAATAATGTAACATATCATGACCTTCCAAGAGTGCCTCTCCTCTCCTCTTATAAAAGGCCCCCACCTCTACCACCTTATTCACACCATCAAAGCCATTTGGCTCGGCCAAAATCTGCCCAAATACTCTCTAAAATTCCCTCTCTTACTCATAGAAGCCTCACTTTGGGCAGAAGTCTTCCCAAGGAAGCCTTTGGCTCAAATCAAAAAGAGTTACCCGATTTTAAGGTAATGTCTTCTCTTATGTTATTTTGTTTTATTTTTCTTCTCCAACCCCTTAAACTATTTTTATTACTTTATTTTGTAACAAAACCAGTATCTACAATATACTATGATGTTTTTATGATAAGTATTTGATTTAAAATTACACACAACTCCGTCTAATGGTTAAAGAACATACTGTTTCTGTGGGTGAAAAAATACTGCCTCACGAAATGATGATTGTTCAATATTCTTTTAACACCTCTCATGGTGGCCATTAAGATGTCACTATATTTATTTATGATATATATTATGTTTATGTTTTCCTTGTTCTTCTGTATTTTTCATTTATGGAATACCTTTATGATTTCCATTATGGATAAACGCGATAATTTCATTTTAGGAAGTGCAGACTACCGCCCCCTCAAAGTGATTTGAATCATTAATGACATATGTGGGATGTATAAAGGATGGAGTAAGTGTTATTATATATGATATTATAATTTAATTATAATATAACTTTATATCATTATGTTTCATTCCATTAAAATATGAAATAGAAATGAAAGTAGCGTTCATGCGTACGTACAACTTACCGTCTCCATGAACGGTGCATTTCATTTCTTACCTCTAAATGTTATGTAATATTATAAAGGCAAGAATATACTAGATATATATGATATCAACATCATGAATATAATTCTGGATAGAATGGATATTTTACGACATGAACAACTTGTAATTATAAGAAGTTTATTTTTGACTCAACTACCAAAGATCGACAAAACGACCGTTATTAACATAAATAATTACATAATGTTCATAACATGGTAATAAGTGATATAGAAGGAATAATAAACTTGAAAAAGGTTCTTAATCAATTATAAATTAACTCTAGTTTATTATTTAGGAGGTTAATGAACAATCGAGTCAAGTCGGACACGAGGTAAGGGAACTTCTTAACCCAATTTCTGTTCATTGGGTTAATCTCCTACTTTCAAATTATGTCATGGAATTATTATGTTCTATCTTTTATTTGTAATTCCTTTTTTTTACTTATAGTGAATACACATAATTGGTCTATTTTATTTTAAAAATGATCTTTTAAGGGACTTCATCTCAATCTCCATTCACGAAAGCATATTTTGTTTTATACACAACTTTATTGTATTCGGTGTATAAACCCCTTTGACTTTTATGTTTATTCAAAAGGAATATTTTTATATGAAGCATTTTACTAAACGAAAAAAGGAATGTTTTTTTGTCGTACATATGTGGTGACAATGAATTCTCTTCCGCCATGACCATTATTTGAGTTTCATCTTCTTCTACAAGCCATAACTTTTTTAAATGAAAAATAAATACCATGATTTAATTTTCTTTTATTTTGGTATTGAAAATGGGTTTGAAAGTGTTTTTATTATATCAATGTGTTGTATCGATATCTTGTGATTGAAATGTGGGAATGTTAGGTTTCCTTTATGCATGTTTTATGTGATAAGTTTATGTTATGGTTTATGATATGTTTAAAACTGTTCATATGAGTAATGCATTGGACTTAATAAGTGAAGGGTGGAGCCCTCTATAGATCCTTGATGCATCCATAGGTCTCACTTGACAAACTAGTGTCTTGGAACGAGGCCTTGACAAAATCTTATTTGTAGTATTGGCATGAGGCCTTGGCTACAAGGTTATGATAGTCTGGCATTATGCATTCCATCATTATGAAAGTGGTTATTGATATTTCATGTGATTATTCGACAAGTAGAATATCCATGTGAATATGTAAATGGAATTATTTCATTTTTTTTCCATATTATGCTGAACTTCAAGTTTAAAAGGCTTTTTTTAGTTATAAATTGCCTTAAATATTAATTTTTATTTATTAAAGCTTCGGCTATATTTTTATCCTTACTGAGCATCTGAGATCACCCCTTCCAATGTTTTAATTTTTCTAGGATGTGAAGAAGTATATTATGAATGACCTGCAGGGATAGTATGAGGGGATTTGAAGACAAGATGTTGTTTTAGTTTTGTTTTACTTTATGATGTACTGTAAGACTTATGAATGTATCTAGTGTTTCCAAGACTACTAAACTAATCAGTATTTCGAGACTTGACCTTTTGTGATCATGCCAATGTTACGCAATAATGCACCGACTCTGGGTAACTGGGGTCGGGGAGTTACAGTTGGTATCAGAGGTAGTTTAGTACTAACCTTGGAAGCTAGATTTAGAAAAAACACTGATTAGAGCACTTAACCATAAGATAGACTTTGAGGATTAGTGTAGAAGAACATCCTATAATTTTGGTATTATAGAGATTTTGTGAGTTTTCCGAGCAGTACATCCCTGTATGGATACGAGCAGGAAGAGGTAGCTCTGGCACAGATGTACCTATGGGTAAAACCTGAAAACACCGCTTTGAGCTAGACTAGAACGGGAACTGGTGCACGACAACGGGTCTTGCTGCACTCTTGGTTACGACACTCCCGGGGGATATGCTTAGGATAATTCACGATTTATTTACAAACCATTATGAAGGGTTTATGAGTATATACTTCCTCAAAGAAAACATTTTTTATGGATTATATCCATATATAGTTCAATTTATGTTAAGTGTTTTACAAGTATGGAATTATGTATTTCGATTCATAAACAAATCTAGTTTATGACATTATTTAGAAATGGCGCCTAGTGGAAGGAATGGAAACCGTATCAATGCACACACTCCAAGTAGGGATTTCCCTTCTGCTCAAGATAATTATAGTGGAGATGGCGATAAAACTTGTGCTGATCAACTTATCACCATAATGGGACAACTCACTCAGGTTATGAATAATAACCTTACTCATATTGAGCACCCTGATCTGTAACGTGGAGGATCAATGTTAGACCTCTTCTGGAGGCAAAAACCACCAACATTCAGTCGGAGTACAAATCCTTTAGTGGCTGAGAAATAGATAAATTCCTTAGAGAAAATATTCTATGACTTGGGGAGTAGTGAAAGGGAAAAGGTTATCATGGGAGTTTACCATCTCAATGGAGATGGTGATCAATGGTGGTCATTGATTCAAAACACAAAGGTAGATGATGAAGTATCAAATATAGAATGGAGGGAGTTCAAAGAGCTTTTCTTAGAAAAATAATTTCCTCGTGACCATCGAGCAGATATGGAATGACAATTTCTAAGTCTGAGACAAAAGGAGGATGAGAATGCCGCAAAGTATGATTCTAACTTTACAAGGTTAGTGACGTATGCTACATATTATATACGTAACCCAATAAGTAAGATTGATTGTTTCTTTGATGGGTTAAAACCATTTCTCGATCGAGCATTAGTCTCAAAAAACTTCTCATCGTACGAAGATATTGTCTCATGTGCTATCAAGACGGAAAAACAATTCTCTATGTCTTATGACTTTAAAGCAAAGCAAGATAATAAGATAACGGTGGAATAAGAGATAGATTAAGGGAAAAGGGAAAGAAGGATTTTCCATTATGTGAAAATTGTGGGAAGAATCACCCCTGTACTTGCCTAAAAGGAATGTGAGTTTATTATAAATGTGGGGAAAAAGGTCACCAGGCTCATGATTGTTAGGGAAAGAAATAGGCTATCAATGCTGAATGCTAAAATTGTAGGGAAATGGGGCATTATGAAAATGAATATCCTAATCATCAGGGAAAATTACCTCAGAAAAGGCCAAGGGATCAAGGAAAATCTTATGTTGTTACTACAGTTGAAGTGGAATAATTAATGTATTGGTTCTTTTGGACTCAAGGATTATATTTTGATTATAAGAATAATGAGATATATATAAGGATTGTACTTCAGTACTTGTTGTTTTCATTAAGGTTTTAATATGATGAAGGTAGTCATATTTTATCATGTGACAATAAGAGAAACATTACTTTGTTTGGGGAATCTAATGTTACAATTGATTTTGGAATTTGGAGACATTTTAGAGAAGGTCTGGACAGATGTATTTTTGATAACTATAAATGTTGGAATGGATTAAGTTGAACTTTGGGTAGTAATTTTTAAGGTTAAAACATTTATGAAGATTATTTTTGGAATATTTTAATACTATAGTTTTAGGAAAAGGACAACCTGCAGGTTGGGGGATAACTCGTCACGTTGGACAAAGATGTAGGAATAGAACCCATAACCATAGTGTGACAGACCTTTATTACCTACCACTATCCTACAGGAAGTCCCTGGTTATTAAAAAAAAGTTTTCTTAATCTAAATGGTATGTGATAATATTTGTAACCTTGCATGATTAGGGTAAATATAATATTTTTGAGTTCGATTATCTTTTTGGGTGAAAGATGGGTTTATGGTAAAAATTTATTAAATAATGAAAGTCTACATGACAAGTATTCTGAGTAAATCTCCTAAATAAATTCCTCAACATTATCAAAGGTAACTTAAAACAAAAACGTTATTGGTTATATTTTCCTACTGGGGAATCAATGATCATTTAACCAATCACAAGTTTGTGATTTTCTTGTAGTTAACTTTCTCCTAACCATGTTTTCTACAACAATCCATCAGACCTTGATGGTTTTTTTACTCCATCTCCATATTTTCATAGAATCATAGTATGGGCTATCTCGGGTGACCTTTCTACTTTTCTTTCTTTCTATTAATGTTATATTTTTATTAACCTTATTTCCGATGTGGGGTTTCCATAAAGGTATTTTCTATTTTCAAACTTTTATTTTCGAAGAACAATTTCAAATTGTGAGGATGCAATTTATTTAAGGAGGGGAGAATGTAACACCCCAAGCTTCCACGGTACACTTCTCTTTCAATAATGTAATAGCTTGCATTGTATGCAAGTTCAAGATTCTAACACACCACGACCAATCAAAATAGATGTTATGAATAGTAATACCCACATTTTGAAATTATATAAATTTTATATTTCAAAATGGACTTCATTTTTGTATTCGGAATATCTAAATTATCCTAAGTTGATTTTTTTCTAATTTTCTGAGAATTTCCAATTTTTTATGAATAGTGAAAAATACTTAAAAACAACTTTTTAATCAAAATAAATTATAGTGATAAATTATACAATTGTGTGGTTTTAAAGTATAATTAGAATATAATTTTACCATTTTCTCCAATGGTGTTCATTAGAATTAATTTCACTTTGAAATTGGACATAAACAATTGTCAATCTTTTGATTGATATTGTTTCTTAAAAAAATGCTATTTGTTTTGACAGCGGGAATTAATTATAAAAATAATTAATGCAACTTATAGGTTTAGAATTTTCTAAAATAGACATCATTTTTGAATTCGGAATATCAATTATAGCTTAGGGTGAATTTTTGGCATCGTTCTGAAAAACTTCAATTTTTGATGAATAGTGAAACCACTAAGTGGTAGTTTAAAAACTAATTTTTCGTGTAAATGAAACATTACCACTTCTGTGATTTGATTTTAAAAAATCCAAAATACATGGTTGTCATTAGGAAGAAAAATATGGTTTAATGGGATTAAAATAATTTTTTTGGTGAATAGTAACTTTTAAGTTTTATTAATCACGATTAAAGGTAATTAGTGAAATTTAAGGTAAAATGATATTATAAAAATATTAAATTACTTTTACACTTGTCCTACACTAATTTGATGAGTCATGGACGACCAAGACAATTCATGGGTCAACTTGGGGACCCCATGGAGCCACATGGGTAAGAAAATGACATTAATAACTTTTTATTTAAAGTAAAAAATAAAATTGTCCCAAACATGTGTTGTTTTACTAAAACAATTATTACATGGGGTTATATAAGTTAAATTTTTGACTATAAATATTCATTGGAAAGATAAAAATATTTAATACATCATGGAATTTTTATTTATAATTTTTAGACATTAAATAAATTAAATGTTTTGCGACACCACGACGATGCAGCGATTACCTCATTAATTAACAATTTAAATAAAATAAAAAAAGATAATGTAAAATATAAGACTTAGACTTGTCTAAAACCTATTTTATGGGTATATTTCGAACCCTTATCACCTTATCCTCGAAATATATCATTTTGGGACCTTTGAAATCCGAAAACCACTTCATAATAATGTAACATTTCATGACCTTACAAGAGTGCCCCTCCTCTCCTCTTATAAAAGGCCCCCACCTCTACCACCATATTCACACCATCAAAGCCATTTGGCTCGGCCAACCTCTGCCCAAATACTCTCTCAACTTCCCTATCTTACTCCCAGAAGCCTCACTTTGAGCAAAAGTCCTCCCAAGGAAGCCTTTGGCTCAAATCAATAAGAGTTACCCGATTTTAAGGTAATGTCTTCTCTTTATGTGGGTGGCGAAATACTGCCTCACGAAACGATGATTGTTCAATATTATTTTAACACATCTCATGGTGGCCATTAAGATGTATCTATATTTATTTATGATATATATTATGTTTATGTTTTCCTTATGCTTATGTATTTTTGATTTATGGCATACCTTTATGATTTCCATTATGGGTAAACGTGATAATTTCATTTTAGGAAGTGCGGACTACCACCCCCTCAAAGTGATTTGAATAATTAATGACATATGTGGGATGTATAAAGGATAGAGTAAGTGATATTATATATGATATTATACTGTAATTATAATATAATTTTATATCATATGTTTCATTCCATTAAAATACGAAAGAGAAATGAAAGTAGCGTTCATGCGTACGTACGGCTTACCGTCTCCATGAACGGTGCATTTCATTTCTTACCTCTAAATGTTATGTAATATTATAAAGGCAAGTATATACTGGATATATATGATATATATGATATCTACATCATGAATATAATTCTGTATATAATGGATATTTACCACATGAACAACTTGTAATTATAAGAAGTTTATTTTTGACTCAAGTACCAAAGATCGACAAAACGACCGTTATTAACATAAATAATTACATAATGTTCATAACATGGTAATAAGTGATATAAAAGGAATAATAAACTTGAAAATTGTTCTTAAGTAATTATAAATTAACTCTAGTTTATTATTCAGGAGGTTATATAATGGTCCAGGCAAGTCGGACACGAGGTAAGGGAACTTCTTAACCCAATTTCCGCTCTTTGGGTTAATCTCCTACTTTCAAATTATTTCATGATATTATTATGTTCTATCATTTATTTGTACTTCCTTTTTGTGTACTTATAGTTAATACACATAATTGGTCTATTTTATTTAAAAAATGATCTTTGTAAGGGACTTCATCTCAATCTCCTTTCATTGAGGCATATTTTGTTTTATACACAACTTTATTGTATACGGTGTATAAACCCATTTGAAATTTATGTTTATTCAAAAGGAATATTTTTATTCAAATCATTTTACTAAATGACAAAAAGGAATTTTTTTTTGTCATACGTATGCGGCGACAATGACTTCTCTGTCGCCGTGACCATTATTTGAGTTTCAACTTCCTCTACAAGCCATAACTTTTTTAAATGAAAAATAAATACCAAGATTTAATTTTCTTTTATTTTGGTATTGAAAATGGTTTTTAAAGTGTTTTTATTATATCAATGTGTTGTATTGATATCTTGTGATTGAAATATGGAAATGTTATGCTTCCTTTATGCATGTTTTATGTGATTCGTTTATGTTATGGGTTGTGATATGTTTAAACCTGTTTATATGAGGAATGAATTGGACTTAATAAGTGACGGGTGGAGCCCGCTATAGCTCCTCGATTCATCGATAGGCCTCATGAGACAAACTAGTGTCTTGGAACGAGGCCTTGAAAAAATATTATTTGTAGTCTTGGCACGAGGCCTTGGCTACGTGGTTATGATAGTCTGGCATTATGCATTCCATCATTATAAAAGTGGTTATTGATATTTCATGTGATTATTCGACTAGTAGAATATCAATGTGAATAAGTAAATGACATTATTTCATTTTATTTTTCCATATTATGCTGAAGTTCAAGTTTAAAAGTCTTTTATTTTAGTTATACATTGCCTTAAATGTTAATGTTTATTTATGAAATCTTCTGCTATATTTTTATCCTTACTGAGCATCTGAGCTCACTCCTTCCAATGTTTTAATTTTTCTAGGATGTGAAAAAGTATATTATGAATGTCCGGCAGGGATAGTATGAGGGGATATGAAGGCAAGATGTTGTTGTAGTTTTGTTTTACTTTATGATGTAATGTAAGACTTATGAATGTATCTAGTGTTTCCAAGACTACTAAACTAATCGGTCTTTCGAGACTTGATCTTTTGTGATCATGCAAATGTTACACAATAATGCACCGACTCTGGATAACTGGGGTCAGGGCGTTACAGTTGATAACAGAGGCAGTTTAGTACTAACCTTGGAAGCTAGATTTAGAAAAAAAACTCTGATTAGAGCACATAACAATAAGATAGACTTTTGAGGATTAGTATAGAATAACATCCTATAATTTTGGTATTATAGATATTTTGTGAGTTTTCTAAGCAGTACATCCCTGTATGGATACAAGTAGGTAGAGGCGGCTCTGGTATAGTTTTACCTAGGGGTAAAACCCAAAAACACCGCTTTGAGCTAGACTCGAACAGGAACTGGTGCACGACAATGGGCCTTGCTGCACTCTTGGTTACGACACTCCCGGGGGATATGCTTAGGATAATTCACGATTTATTTACAAACCATTATGAAGGGTTTATGAGTATATACTTCTTCAAAGAAAACATTTTTTTATGGATTATATCCATAAATAGTTCAATTTATGTTAAGTGTTTTACAAGTATGGAATTATGTATTTTGATTCATAAACTAATCTAGTCTATGACATTGTTTAGAAATGGCGACTAGTGGAAGGAATGGAAACCGTATCAATGCACGCACTCCATGTAGGGATTTTCCTCATGCTCAAGATAATTATAGTGGAGCTGGTGATACAACTAGTGATGATCAACTTATCACCATACTGGGACAAGTCACTTAGGTTATGAATAATAACCTTACTCGTATGGAGCACCCTGATATGCAATGTGGAGGATCAATGTTAGACTGCTTCATGAGGCAACAACCACCAACATTCAATGGGATTACTAATCCTTTAGTGGCTGAGCAATGGATAAATTCCTTAGGGAAAATATTCCATGCCTTGGGGAGTAGTGAAAGGGAAAAGGTTATCATGGCAGTTTACCACCTCAATGGAGATGCTAATCAATGGTGGTCATTGATTCAAAACACAAAGGAAGATGATGAAGTATAAAATATGGAATGTAGGGAGTTCAAAGAGATTTTCTTAGAAAAATACTTTCCTCGTGACCATCGAGCAGATATGGAAAGGAAATTTCTAATTCTGAGACAAAAGGAGGATGAGAATGTCGCAATGTATGAGGCCAACTTTAAAAGGTTAGTGAGGTATGCTGCAGATTATATACATAACCCAATAATTAAGATTGATCGTTTCTTTGATGGGTTAAAACCATTTCTCCGTCGAGTATTATTCTCACAAACCTTCTCATCATACAAAGATATTGTCTCGTGTGCTATCAAGATGGAAAAAGAATTATCTAAGTCTTATGACTTTAAAGCGAAGCAAGAGAAGAAGAGAACGGTGGAACAAGAGACAGATAAAGGGGAAAATGGAAAGAAGGATTTTCCATTATGTTACAATTGTGGGAAGAATCACACCGGTACTTGCCTAAAAGTAATGGAAGTTTGTTATAAATGCAGGGAAAAAGGTCACCAGGCTCTTGATTTCTATGGAAAGAAATAGGCTATCAATGTTGAATGCTACAATTGTAGGGAAATTGGGCATTATGTAAATGAATTTCCTAAGCATCAGGGAAAATTAACTCAGAAAAGGACAAGGGGTCGAGGACAATCTTATGCTATTACTATAGTTGAAGTAGAATAATTAATGTATTGGTGCTTTTGGACTCAAGGATTATATTCTGGTTATAATAATATTGTGATATATATAAGGATTGTACTATAGTACTTGTTGTTTTCATTATGGTTTTAATATGATGAAGGTAATCATATTTTAGTATGTGACATTAAGAGAAACTTTACTTTGTTTGGGGAATCTTATGTTACAATTGATTTTGGAATTTAGAGACCATTCAGAGAAAGTCTGGACAGATGTATTTTGGATAACTATAAAAGTTGGAATGGACTAAGTTGAACTTTGGATAGTATTTTTTGAGTTTAAAACATTTATGAAGATTATTTGTGGAATATTATAATACTATAGTTTTAGGAAAAGGACAACCTGTAGGTTGGGGGATAACCCGTCGCGTCGGACGAAGCTATAGTAATCGAACACACAAACATAGTTTGACATGCCTTTATTACCTACCACTTGCCTATAGGAAGTCCCTTGTTATTACAAAATAGTTTTCCTAATCTAAATGGTATGTGTTAATATTTAGAACCTTGCACGATTAGGATACATATAATATTTTTAAGTTCTATTATCTTTTTGGGTGAAAGATGGGTTTCTGGTAAAAATTTATTAAATAATGAAAGTCTATATGACAAGTATTCTTAGTAAATCTTCGAAATAAATTCCTCATCTTTATCAAAGTTAACTTAAAACAAAAACGTTGTTGATTAACTTTTCCTATTGGGGAATGAATGATCGTTTAACCAATCACAAGTTTGTGATTTTCTTGTAGTTAACTTTCTCCTAACCCTATTTTCTACAACTCTCCATCATACCTTGATGGTTTTTTTCCCTCCATATCCATATTTTCATAGAATCCTAGTATGGGCTATCTCGGGTGACCATTGTACTTCTCTTTCGTTCTTTTAATGTTATCTTTTTATTAACCATATTTCAGATGTGGTTTTTCCACAAAAGGTATTTTCTATTTTCAACCTTTTATTTTCAAATAACAATTTCAAATTGCGAGGACACAATTTATTGAAGGAGTGGAGAATGTAACACCCCAAGCTTCCACGATACGCTTCTCTTTCAATAATGCAATAACTTGCATTGTATGCAAGTTCGAGTTTCTAACACACCACAACCAATCAAAATAGTTGTTTTGAATATTAATACACACCTTTTGAAATTATATAAATTTTATATTTCAAAATGGACTTCATTTTTGTATTCGGAATATCGAAATTATCCTAACTTGATTTTTTAGTAATTTAATGAGAACTTCTAATTTTTTATGAATAGTGAAAAATACTTAAAAACAACTTTTTTAATAAAAATAAATTATAGTGATAAATTATAATATTTAGTGGTTTTAAAGTACAATTAGAATATAATTTTAAAATTTTATCCAATGGTGGTCATTAGAATTAATTTCACTTCGAAATTGGACTTAAACAATTGTCAATCTTTTGATTGATATTGTTTCTTAAAAACACGCTATTTGTTTTGACAGCGGGAATTAATTATAAAAATAATTAATGAAACTTATAGGTTTGGAATTTTGTAAAATAGACATCTTTTTTGAATTCGGAATATCAATTATAGCTTAGGGTGAATTTTTGGCATTGTTCTGAATGACATCAATTTTTGATGAATAGTGAAACCACTAAGTGGTATTTTAAAAACTAATTCTTCATGTAAATGAAACATTACAAATTCTGTGATTTGATTTTCAAAAATCCGACATAAATGGATATCATTAGGAAGAAAAATTTGGTTCAATGGGATTAAAATATTTTTTTTGAATAGTATCTTTTATGTTTTATTAATCGCGATTAATGGTAATTAGTGAAATTTAAGGTAAAAATGATATTATAAAAATATGCAATTACTTTTACACTTGTCCTAAAATTATTAGATGAGTCATTTCCAACCAAGAAAATCCATGGGTCAACTTGGGGACTCCATGGAGCCACTTGGGTTAGAAAATGACATTAATAACTTTTTATTTAAAGTAAAAATAAAATTGTCACAAACATGTGTTGTTTTACTAAAACAATTATTACATGGGTTTATATAAGATAAACTTTTGAGTATTTATATTAATTGGAAAGCTAAAAATATTTCCTACATCATGGTAATTTTTTATATTTTTTATAAATTAAATAAATTAAAGTTTTTATGACACCATGATGACGCAACGATTACCTCATTGATTAACGATTTAAATAAAATGAAAAGCTAATGTAAAATCTAAGACTTAAACTTGTCTAAAACCTATTTTATTGTTATATTTCGAACCATTATCGCCTTATCCTTGAAATATATCATTTTGGGGCCTTTGAAATCCGAAAAGCACTTCATAATAATGTAACATTTCATGACCTTCCAAGAGTGCCCCTCCTCTCCTCTTATAAAAGGCCCCCACCTCTACCACCTTATTCACACCATAAAATACATTTGGCTTGGCCAACCTCTGCCAAAATACTCTTTCAAATTACCTCTATTACTCCTAGAAGCCTCACTTTGGGAAGAAGTCTTCCCAAGGAATCCTTTGGCTCAAATCAAAAAGAGTTACCCGATTTTAAGGTAATGTCTTCTCTTATGTTCTTTTGTTTTATTTTACTTCTCCAACCCCATAAACTATTTTTATTACTTTCTTTTGTAACGACACTAGTATCTAAAATATACTAGGATTTTTTTATTATAAGGATTTTATTTACACTTACACAGACCTCCGTCTAATGGTTAAAGAACATACTGTTTCTGTGGGTGGCGAAATACTGCCTCACGAAACGATGATTGTTCAATATTTTTTTAACACCTATCATGGTGGCCATTAAGATGTCACTATATTTATTTATTATATATATTATGTTTTTTTTTACTTATAATTCTGTATTTTTCATTTATGGCCTATCTTTATGATTTCCATTATGGGTAAAGGCGATAATTTCATTTTAGGAAGTGCGGACTACCGCCCCTCAAAGTGATTTGGATCATTAATGCCATATGTGGGACGTATAAAGGATGGAGTAAGTGATATTATATATGATATTATACTGGAATTATAATATAACTTTATATCATTATGTTTCATTCCATTACAATATGAAAAAGAAATGAAAGTAGCGTTCATGCGTACGTACGACTTACCGTCTCCATGAACGGTGCATTTCATTTCTTACATTTAAATGTTATGGAATATTATAAAGGAAAGTATATACTGGATATATATGATATATATGATATCTACATCATGAATATAATTATGGATATAATGGATATTTTACCACATTAATAACTTGTAATTATAATAAGTATATTTTTGACTCAAGTACCAAAGATCGACAAAACGACCGTTATTAACATAAATAATTGAATAATGTTTATAACATGGTAATAAGTGATATAAAAGGAATAATAAACTTGAAATAGGTTCTTAAGTAATTATAAATTAACTCTAGTTTATTATTTTGGAGGTTAAAGAATGGCCGAGTCAGGTCGGACAAGAGGTAAGGGAACTTCTTAACCCAATTTTCGTTCTTTGGGATAATCTCATACTTTCAAATTATGTCATGATATTATTATGTTCTATATTTTATATAGTGTATAAACCCCTTTTAATTTTATGTTTATTCAAAAGTAATATTTTTATATGAATTGTTTTACTAAACGACAAAAAAGAATGTTTTTTTGTCGTACGTATGCGGCGAAAATGACTTCTCCACCGCCGTGACCATTTTTTGAGTTTCAGCTTCCTCTAGAAGCCATAACAATTTTTTAAATGAAAAATAAATACCAAGATTTAATTTTTATTTATTTTTTATTGAAAATGTTTTTGAAAGTGTTTTTATTATATCAATGTGTTGTATTGATATCTTGTGATTGAAATGTCGAAATGTTATGTTTCCTTTATGCATATTTTATGTGATACTTTTATGTTATGGTTTATGATATGTTTAAACCTGTTCATATGAGGAATTCATTGGACTTAATAAGTGAAGGGGGGAGCCCGCTATAGCTCCTCGATGCATTAGTAGGTCTCATGAAACAAACTAGTGTCTTGTCACAAGGCCTTGACAAAATCTTATTTGTATTCTTGTTACAAGGCCTTGTCTACGTGGTTATGATAGTATGACATTATGAATTCCATCATTATGAAAGTGGTTATTGATATTTCATGTGATTATTCGACTAGTAGAATATCCATGTGAATAAGTAAATGGCATTATTTCATTTTATGTTTCCATATTATGCTGAAGTTCAAGTTTAAAAGGCTTTTGTTTTATTTATACATTGCCTTAAATGTTAATATTTATTTATGAAAGCTTCCGCTATATTTTTATCCTTACTGAGAATCTGATCTCACCCCTTACAATGTTTTAATTTTTCCAGGATGTGAAGAAGTATATTATGAATGACCTGCAGGGATAGTATGAGGGGATATGAAGACAAGATGTTGTTGTAGTTTTGTTTTACTTTATGATATAATGTAAGACTTATGAATGTATCTAGTGTTTCCAATACTACTAAACTAATAAGTCTTTCGAGACTTGATCTTTTGTGATCATGCCATTGTTACGAAATAATGCATTGACTCTGTGTAACTGGGGTCGGGGCGTTACATATCCAATAGAAATTTTAGTATAATTACAACATAAAAATCAAGGAACTAAAACATGAAGTAGGCCACACATACAATAAAGTAGATATGGCATGACATATACATGACATATTAATCCTTAGTTACCTATAATGATGAATGAAATAAGAATAATTCATTGACATATCACTCCAAGGGTAAAATAGAATCCATATTGATTATAATAATTAACACCACAAATCACGTGCATCACCCAACATTGAAATCAATAAAAATTTAATAGGCATAATCCAGAACAATAAGTCCCATCCTTGGTAATTTTTTCTCTTCCATGTAATGGGGTTATCTAATTAGAGGCACAAACTCATTACCAAAATCCCACACAATCCTAGTCTCCTATCTACATACCTAAATAGTAATATAAAATGAAAAGGAAAAAATATTTGATACAACTTTGTAATGTTCCAGACTTAATTTACTCATATTTAACCAAACCTAGTTGACCAAATGGCCTCAAGTGCGCCTCCACATACACTAGAGACTGTCAAATAGTAGTAAGGATCTTTAATGGTATGGTGGAGAGACTATACCCTCATTCTAGAGTAGGAAATTGTGGTAGATAGTAGATAAAATAAAAAAATAAAGATAATACAACTTCTAAATCATAACACAAAAAATAATAATATTCAATAAGACAACATCAAAAATACAAATATCCGTATATGATAACATATGCAAAATGTGGTTAGGTCCAAATTCTATACAAAATAGTGAATACATGAGAAAAATAATAAAATGCATATATAAAATGCTATATAAAAATGAATAAAATATAAAAATCCATCTCTAATAGTATCATTACAATAAGCTCAGTCCTTTCATCCTATACTATATCCTAGTACATAAAATCAAAAATCCATTGAAGGATACTTCCCCTTATCCCTACTGGTATCCATAAGGTCTTCCTAGGTACTAAATGGATACCCAAATAGGCATTGAGTAAAAATAAATAGGTCACCACCAATTATGTATATTTTTATCTAATCTATGAGTATACAATGAAGTAGTGTGTAGGTAGAATAATAAAACTGGTAAATTTAATATGTAATACCCCTGCCAGTATGGGCCTCCCATGGACCACCCGTCAAATTCTACTTACTTCAGCCTATGTTGGGTTATCTATGAATTATTATGATTTATTATTTAATTTTCATAATAGGCTTGGACCCTAAGGATAATATCCAAAGAATACCTTGTTGATCATATTCATATAAGGTCTGAATATGTCCCATTTAATTTAATGTTAAAATGAGGAATTGAGAAAAGGTCATCGTGTATATAAATCATTGAAAGAGTCCAATTATTTTATTTGACATGGAAGATGCATAATTTAATAAATTGTTTAGAATCCTAAGCTAGTCCAACACATTATAAAAGGGAACCCATGTATCGATCTAGTTGTACTAAAAACCCGTTTCCCTATGAGCCTATTTATGGAATTCTTCATGGGAACCCACGTATCAACCAAAAAATATTATAATGGAATATCCCTTTGAGCCAATTCATGTAATTCCACATAGGGAACCCAAGTGTCACTCGTGGATGAATATAATTCATTTCCCTCTATTCCCATCTTTAGAATTCCCCATAGGGGACTCAAGTGTCACTCTAGGAATAATATAATACACTTACCTCTTAGCTCATACTTCTCATTCCATATAGAGAACCCATGTGTAACTCAAAGAATAATATAATTCCCTTCCCTCTGATCCTTCCTAATGAATTCCATTCTAGAACCCTTGTATCACCCTCGACATAACATTTAGAATGGTTGTGGATTTTCAGTCTACCCATACCATTTAATAATTTACCTATTTTAATTGAAACATTTCATATATATATGGAAAATAAAGGATAAGAAATTAAGGAAAAATCACAAGGACTAAGGGACATTAATCTCTATTCTTTCTTTCATTTAATTAAATTTATATTTTATTCTATTAATTATAACATCCTACATATAAGGAAAAATGAAAACATCTCAAAAGGTTATTGAATTACATAATATTTATTTAATCATTCACCCAATTTAACAACACACTCTTGGGGTGTCTCTAATTGAGGTTCTAAACCTGTAAAGTTGTTAACATGCCTCATGGTCATGTCTGTCAAGGACCATACATTAAGAATATGAAAATATCATTTAATAAAGAAACACATGGAAAGAACGATGCATAAGAATTAAATATGTAAACAACAAGAAATTTATGTAAAATAATTAAACCAATAGCCTTATATGGGTAGAAGGCTCCTCATCCTTTTTTGTCCTCTAATTTGCGCTATAAGGGGGAAAATTAGAGAAACTGGGATAATAACAAATAATAGGGAATATTCGATCACATATATTTGGTATTCTATATAGAAATTGAAAACAAGAGGGGAATGAATAGGATTGATGATATTATGAAGATAGATCCAATAAGACACATGATGGTCCAATCAGATGTAGTATGAGGGTTTTATCCCCCAACATATAGAAGATGAGTATTTTCCAATGACTTGGAGGTGAATATGTGTGTTTGGGAAAATAAAACAAAATAGAATTATTAAATAGAATGAGGGAATATTTAGTAATTTCAACACTATTAAATGGGTTTACAGTTAGACACACCATGTGCTAATCGTACAAACCCACTCTTTAGGATGACATCCCCTGCCACAATTTTCCCACAGTTTGAGAAGCCATGCGCACACCGTTAAATTCAACTATACAACCTTACTAAAAATTTTCAAATTGATTTGTGTCCTCCATCACATTATTTTTCAAATATAGCTCCTCTTTCTTGTGGTCTCACAGTTGAGCCACACATTTACTACTAACCATACACCAACAATGCGCCTTTGTCAGTTTCTCCAAAAACTAGAACCTCTGGATCCAAACATGACCTAGATGGTCCTAAAACCTTCCTTAAACTCCTAATTACTTTCATATAGATAAAATTAATGTTTTAAAAAGAAATTTACATGATTCATACCTCATTAAAAAATCTGCGAACTTGCAGCCATGAGTTCCATGGTTTCATAGGGTGAACTACATAGTTTTCCTTACCCATGATCAAACTTTGGACTCTCAAAAAGGGTTCCAAAACACTTAATTTTTTTTGGAACAACCCCAAAAATATTCCATACAACCATGTATCCAATAAAATAAATAACATTAAATATTCTTAGAATTTTCTCACATACCTATGTGGGTTGTTACAATTACCCCACTATAACACTTCTGGTCCTCATGAAGTTATGGTAGCACATGAATAATGTCTCCCAATATTTTGTGATAATAATTCACAAGGAGTTATCTTAATTCCATCCTTAAAAAATCTTATTGTCTCAAAGAAAAACTTATCCCCAATCATTAATCACTATTCTACTACATGACTCAAAACATGAACACGCTGATTCAAGCCAAAATCTCTCTATTAACTAACATCGAGACCATGTTTACCACATCCTTATATCTCAAAACACGATAGTGTTTCATGTGACTCCTCTAGAAACAACATGGTTCTCCCTACAATAGTAATTAATTTAAGAAACAACATTATGATTATCTAATGACACACCCAGTTTTGTTTAGTTCCATCATGATTGAACAATGAAAAACCATCTATTATAAGTCAATATCAACACCTTGTTCAAGATTATGAACTAAATCAATTAGTCTCTACCGATCAAACATAACTCTTACACATTAGACTTTTCAAAAAGTCTCTAGATTATTTTAAAACACCTTTATCATACTCTATATGATGATATCAATGCCATTACAAACCTTCACATTCAACCACATGTGGAAACAACTATGAGTACTCTCCCAGCTAACTTCCTACAAAGGTACCCATCCCAATTAATGAAACTACATAAATCCACCGGCCATGATTTATTAATCTATAGAGGAACCATTAAGTTTATATTTCCTCCTTATCAAAACCTGAATCGACTTCAATGGAATTTCTCTGGTTAGTTAACCAACCACTTACACCAGCCACAAGACTCTCAACCACGCACCAACACACAAAAAATATTGAATCCCTATCATTTTTCACTAATTTTCCTAATAAAAAAATCCCATATCTAATTTCCATATGATGATTCATCTAAATAAAATATCATACATTCATCAAGGAACCCGATACTCTTGTGTCCACTAAAAATTAGTCTCTTGGAGTCCCCATGATCATCTAACTGCCAGTCTTACATAGAACCATAAACTTCCCCCAAGAGAGGCCAAACACCAATGAATAGATCTATGCTCCCCACTATATTATTATCCTTTATTTCACCTATAAGAACTTACATCAGTCTACCTGGCCCCCAATTACTCCATCACCAAATGTAATGATTGAATGTTACCATCTGTTCATACCCAATAAGGTTAGAAAACATAATGTGAAATAGTTGGATTACCCAGAGTGTTGTACACTATATTCAAAAATCCATTATTTATATTCATGTGATTCCCCAATATCCTAGGTGTGGGTTATGACTTTGAACACATATGGGTCTTGTTCCCTCATACATGCCCCAACACTGAACCATGAAATCATCATTGATGAAAGACTCTGATTGACAATATAATAGTACCCAAATTCATTTCCGATGTCATATTCCACCATATAGACATCTACACAACACAACCTATAGACTATCAAGCCCTACAAGATTCATGAATAACATTTTAGTTTCTAACTCTAAGGGTGGCATAGAATTGAACTAGTTATTTTCCTATCATCACTACCTCCTCTAGGTTCATCTATCAAAATGGAAACATTCTTAATGGTCAACTCACCACATGCCCCACCAATTTGACATACCAAACACATAACAACAACATGAATTCTCACGTATTAAGAATTTATTAGAAAGGTAATAAAACACCTCTATTTGAAAAAATAGAGATTATTTCATGAGTGATGGACCTCTAGTCCCATTCTCACTCACCTTTTCCACTATCCACACAACATGGAACCAAATCCATGAAACTAACCTCTCTTGGAACTTCTCCATTGAAAAGGGAATATATAATAAAACAAGATTCAACATGAATCACCCTAAATAATGTTTTGATTTAAAACCTTAGAGAATCATCCCATGCTCTACCCTCACAAGTCTGAAATCCTAGAATCTTTACTCACCATCCAACGAGGGATTTCATCTAAACTAATAGCCTTGGGAACCAGGGGTCCTATCATTGATTCCATAAGCATTAAAGTCCTTATAAACCCAAAATTATATCATGAGTACTAGTACTATAGGTTCTTTATACTTATGGGTTTCAAGGAAACTTTCAAGATCATTCTTAAATACATTTAAATATTACCCTCATTTACAAATATTTTTCTCCAGAAAAACTACCCATATGGAATTAAAATTGTTTATCCCTTTACAAGGAATATATCACTCTTCTACCATAAAAAAAATACAAGACACCAGATCACTAGAATATAGATTCACACTACAAAGGCCACAAGTTCATACACAAAACCTATAAAAGGATTCACTAGGGGGTAACATATCATGGATTATAATCTAGGAACATATCTATAGACATGACACAATGAATTTGATCTTCACCAACCACCTAGAGGGGCTATAGATGCCTGATTTGGTTGAATAGAATCCCATTGGGTACAGCATGGGTTACTCCACATAGTTTTTAGTTATAAACTTAATAAAAAAGGACTATCAAATGAATCTTCACTAATGTTTTTTATTAAAGAAATGAATGACCAAAAATAATTTTACAATGTATTGTACACCACTTGTTCATAAAGGGACCACATCATCATCGTCATCACCATTATCATGGTAATTTTTGCCTAGGTGCACCATTCCATTGCCACAAATGACCTGATATTAGAAGGAGACACTCATAAGGGATCATTTAGAAGAATGTCATCAAAAAATAATATCTTCAAACATCGTACATGTTTTTAATACTATGAATCTATGTCCTGAATCATCAATACAATCACAAAAATTTGACATATATGTCATGAAAAACTTATGTGACAAATAAGATGCATGAAAATACAATTTCTTATAAGGATAAGAGTCAAATCCATATGAAATAAAAAAAATCAAAAAACCATGTGTGTCTCATGAGGTGAAATCATATAAACATAATAGAGAAAACCATAAACATCAATCCCATGCCCTAGTAACATGGACGTCCAGCAATAAAGGTGTTCACAATACACCACACTGAGTTTCATCACAGGTCCCGATATAATCCTATGTCACTTATCTTAAAACTTCATAAAATAAGAAAAAAATAATTCTATGATATAATACCTTTTTTTAATGTCTTGTCTTGAATCACTAGGTGCGAGATAGAATGAAACATGAACTAAAGAATGCCCCACCATATTCCAGAGACTTATGAATATTAGTGATGTTCTAAGGTGGATCATGGGAAGACTATACCATCTATTAGAGTACAGAATAATAGATAATAACAAAAAATGTAAAATAAATAGTCAAATTATATAGATACCAAAAAACATATCACGTTTAATGAATGAAAATAGAAACAAAAGACTCAAAAGTAAAAGAAGAATATCTTCCAAAGATTGTTCATCAATCCAATCCTATGTAAAATAAAAAGATAATAAAAAGTACAGAGGTGATATATAACCCCAATAATCACATAATACTATTCTTCAAACATCCAATGAGATATCCTATTCAACTAGAAAATCCAGGCCACAGCCCAATATCTACCTCAATAAGTGTAGGATGCTCGAGTACCCAAGTTCTATGGACCCACAAGTAGGGTGTGAGTAAAACTCAGTAGGACACCAGCATCGTGTTCCAGTACTCAATAATTAAATTTAGTGTACATGGATGTGATAAGATTAGAAAATAGTAATCATGCAATACATAATTTCACAAACATATCACATAATTGCTAATGAAAATATAAGAAATAATAATCTATATGTAGAGAAGTCGTGTGCCTACCATGATACCACAAACCTTGGCCATACCTACTTCAAATCCATATTGTAAATATTCATGAAGTTATAAGTGATCAAGAAATAGTCACAAGGCTAGTATATAAGGTATCATGAAAACATGTCAATCAAAATCTATAGCACATAGAGTGAACATGTCACTTATCATCCATTAGGAAATGAGTGAAATTTTCACCCAACATCCATAAGTAATTGAGACAAAATGTCACCTGACAACCCCATGGTATTACAACAACATGTCACCAGGAATCCACAAGGAATCGAGTGAACATGTCAACCGATATCCATAAGGCCATCGCACCCCCAATGATACTATCATAAGTTTGGCCTCAAATCCAACAATCCCCTAACCCATTATTTTAGGTTGTATATAGAAGTTAAAATTGAAGGGGGGGGGGTTAGTTTACTTTTAAAATAAGAAAATTTTTCTAATTTATAAAAAATTATTTATAAAATAATAAAATATTCAATGTATTTAAAGAACAATAATATAATTAAATATAATAATAAAAGAGGATGAATAAAATGTATAGTGATTCAAATAATTAATTAATTTAGTAATCATGATGGATTAAAAAATTATAAAATGAATTAATGAATTTGATAAATAAAATATAATGCAGAAAGTAAATTCGATAAGAAATTTTGTAAGGATGTTTGGAAATAGTACACGAGGGAACCCCTACACTTACCACCTCAATATATTGATGATTTAATGTATTAATCTCATTGATTTAATGTTATACAAAATTCCAAAATTATCTATTTATTTTAGGATTAGTAAGAAACCAAATATAATAGACAATACCTCTTTAACAATGATGATAAAAACCACAAAAGTGTATTCTATTTTCTTTTTGAAGAAAAAAAATTAGAAAAACTCAATCCCTTAATTTAATAATAGTATGAAAAAAATAAAGAGGAGAAATAAGGTTTTTTACCTTATTCTAAATTATCATAAATAATATAACGAACACATGGGGAGAATTAGAATATATAGATAGTGTGAAATATATTATAATTTTGGAACACACTCTTTAAAGGAAGAAGAAGATTTATGAAGAGAGCTGTGAGAGATTGATAAGAAATTGAGAATGTTGGTAGAATGGATGAGAAAGATGCTTTTGTTGTGTTGTTATTTTTCAATCCTCCAAAACCCATTATATATATATATCCATTAATTCCTTTGGAATGTTCTGGAATCCATCGAGGTCTTTAAGTCATTGAATTCTAGGTTACATGAATCTTGACCATATTAAACGCACTTAACATTGTATCCTTATGTACCATGGAAGGATGTAATATAAAGTGGAGGTCCAAAAAATGGTGTAGGTTTTAAGGATGTGTTGTATACTCACAAATAATCATTTTTAGGGTTTTTCTGAATATGAGGTAGCTACGACATAACCTCTTGACTAAAACATGGATAAATCATTCCATGAAAAAATAAACTACCTTATTTCATGGTGTTTTTTGAGATTACTGGATCTTATAATTGAATACACTATCAATGCATGTGATAATAAATAATAATATTTATCTATTGGACTATTAATGTTTCTCACAACATATTCCATGCACTTTATGTTTTGATGATCTCAAATACACTTCATATGTTACTAATGATTTCATTTTTTAAGCGTGTTAATTATGTATTATCTACATTTATGTCATTTTTTATTAGATCATAAACTTATGTACGTTTTCTTAAATTTAGCTATGTATAGAAAATCAAATACTAATGGAAATAGACTACGTGAATATTAAAATATGTCAAGAAATCATCTATCTTAATCATCTATGTGAAGTATTTGTTTAAACAAATTGACTATGTGAAGAATGGATATGTGTATCAATTTAGCTACATTAATACAAATTATTGGAATTTAGCTACCTGGTGATCTAGAGTTGGATACACACTTCTAAAACCCATATATTTATTACTTTTAGAGTAATTTCAATTGAAATTAATGCTTCCATGCATACATTAAATATTTTTTTACCTCTTTGTGGTAGAATAAATTATAAAAATGTTACAAGTAAAAAGTGAATAAATGAGTACAATGATAATTTAATTATCACTCTTTGTGCTAAATTATTTTCAAGAAAAGGTTGTATGGAATTTAATTTGATGAAATAATTTTATAGATTCAATACCATGGAACAGAAAATATGTTTTTCATGTATTTTTACAAGTGGAAGATAATAGAGATATAAAGAAACTACAAACGAATAGAAGTAAGTAATTTAACACTCTCTCACTCTCTTAAAGCTTTGTGTGCTTATTTATTCTACTAAAATGAATAAAAATATTCAAGATGTATAACTGCACTATCAAGATCATCATTGTTGTATTTTTAAAAGACACTCCTCAAGATGAATTTCATTCTTATATTAATTCTGGTTGATATATTCTCTTTTTTTAGTTGTATCTTTCAACTATGAGATTCATCTACAATATTTCATATTCTTTCATTCTAATGGAAGTGTGAGGGTTCCTAGTGTAATGTCCCAGCACCGGTGCTACTAAACTGATACCCCTAGGTGGTTCATTATGTGACCTCAAGCATGCCAACCCCTGTTCCAAAGGCTACAGACAGTCAGTGAGGGTCTTTTGGGGAATGTAGAGAGACTATAACCTATTTACCAGATTAATAAACAATAGAAATCATAAGTAATTACAATAAAAAATAGCAGTGAACAATAACCAATAATCACATATCACATAACCGAATCATCAACTGATGAAATACCCAAAATAGATATAGTAAATATTCCTTGTCATATTAGTGTCATTTTTTATTGGAAGAATAAAAACAAAGGCAGACATAAAATCACAAAAGTGCATTCTAACATCAAGTAATATTCCCTCATCCATGATCTATTCCAATCCCTACTTCTCCATCTAGTAATGGTATTTTTTCTTTATATTTATCTTCAACCCTAATTTTTTCTCAGGTACCCATAGAGGCCCAAGTAGGGTGTGAGTATAATTTAGCCGGACACTACCAACGATGCCAAAATAAATTTCTAGTCCAATAATAGTAATATTGTATGTAGTAGTATAAATGAACTAATAAAGTTGGAAATAAATGAAACAAGTTTGTTATCAATAGTTTATAATCATTTTATTAAAAAAATTAACAAAAATAAGTCATTTATTGACCATTTTAGTTAATGGTACCCAATAGAATTTAACCATTTACCAATTCCATATATATTTTTCTTAGTTCCTGAATTATCATGTTAACACCCTATCCAATAATAAGAAGTTTGATGTCCATTATATCTAGTCAAGGACGTTGAATGTCAAGTCTATCCATCCTATATCATGGATAAGGAGGATCATTTCCGTCATCCTTACCCATGGGTTGGAACAATCATGTACATCTTCTATAACCAATTAATAATTCTATAATTATCAAGGTTCAACATACTCAAACTTTTTATTAAGGGTGAAACCATTAAAATAGTTAATTTTTTCTCATTGTCTCATATACTCAACCTCTTTAGACCAATTCATTTCATAAAAAATTTACTCTTTTTTACTCAATAGTTAAATGTTCTTCAAAATAATTTAATAAAATTATCATTCACATTTTACCATTTCCCATTAACTATAATTATCATATCATAACACATTCACTTACCAAGATAAGCCAAGAAGACCTTTATGTCATGCTTACATGTCGAAAAAATTAAAATTAGTTTAATATCATAAGACATATAATTTATTCATTAAAAAACTAAATTCACTAATTTAAATGGAATGACACACCCCTTAGGTATCCATATCCTCAGTCCCAAAATAATCAATGAACCTGATGGGGTCTGTGAAGGATCGCACACAGCAATTAAAAGCCCAATTTTGTTTTCTCAGTCAATTACTCAAAAACACAGTATGGTTGTGGATTAAAACAAACACATACACTAGTATAAAATCAAAACTATGGGAGAAAGTTTATAGAACACCTATCTCAATATTGTAGAAAAGATCTCACCCAAACATAGCCTTTAATTCAAACTAAAAAAAATTTAACAACAAAGATAATGATTCCTTGAAAGCATTATGGTTTATGATCATCAGAAGAAGAGGAAAAACCGTAAAAACATTCTAGCTGAAATTAGAATAAATAGGACTCATAATCTCAACTGGGTCTTTTATCCACACTAAATGAAACCAGAAAATTCCTATAAAATTATGGAGATTAATTCTTGTAAGAGATGGGAGCTTTTGGTTTTCACAACAAATTTTTAGAGATAAAATGAGGAAGAAAATTAGTTTTATTCATATAAGGATTGGGGGGGGGGGATGTTTCCAATTTTAAACTTTTAAAGGGATTCATGGTTAGTCTGCATGGGTTTCCTAATCATGTGTTAACCCTTCGGTCTCCTATAACCAAAAGGAAACTATGTTGCACTATTTTTTAGGACACCTACAAGGTTTGAAAAAGAATATGGTAACCATGTAGTCACCTATATCTATAGGGGATCAAGACTCATGGTCTCATTAGACATCATTGAATGATTTTATAACTATTCTTATCCCTCATACATGTCGCACGGTCATAGAGAATAGTTAGTACTAACCATATTCCAACTTTACACTATACCTAGTTTGACCCCTTTTCCCCATTTTCATGTCCCGAACCATCATGAAAATCTCAAGAGCTTCCCTAAACTCAGGGAAAATTACAGTAACCATTTTTAAAAAGATCTTAATTTTTTTTGAAATAATACCTCATCAATGTTTGGGATCTCCCAAACTCCCCAACTTATAACAAAACGTCCTCGATATTCTCTCATAAACTTACCTAAGCCTCCAATGTAAAATGTTCTGGCCATTGGACCCACCTAGAAACTTCCCTCTCCCATGTTTTCTATTGATCATGACCATTATTGTAAAATAATCAAATAAAGGCACGATTTTACTTCAAATAATTTTCTCATTTTTATCCACAAGATGAATCAAATGCACCAAAAAAGACACATCAACCTCAAGCTTAATATAATAAACATTGACCGCATGAGAAGGGATATGTTTATATTTTCTATATAATTACGTATGAAAAACATCATGCATAGAACTATACTACTATGGGAGACCCAACTAATAATCTACCAGTCCAGCCCTCTCTATAATCTCAAATGGCCCAATATACAATGGATTTTTTTTCCATATTTATGAATCTGATAGTGACACAATCTTGTAGACACCCCTAGAAACACAAAATCAACCAATATAAAATCAATAGGTCTATTATTATTATTGTATTATGAATTTTTTGCTACTCTAGGCTACAACCATATTTTATTGGATCAATTGAAGATGTTTTTACATCTTCTACAAAAGACTCATCCCAAAAAACTATGACTATCCTATTCTTATCCAATAAATGTTTGATCTATAAGACCTACCATAGAGTGCCTTATATGGTTCCATCTAAATTTTCTCTTGATAACTATTTTTAGAGAAAAAATCAACAAGATCAAAGTGATTCACCCATGTTATGAAAATATCTAGGACACACTTTCTCAACATGTCCTCTAATACATAGATAATATATTTTTATAATCCATTTATTTACGGATGAAAATATGTACTAAAATACATTTAAGGCCCAAGATCCTTCTAAAATCTATGATATAATCATGAAGTAAAACATGGATCTCTTTCTAAAACATCACAATGTGAAACCCCATAGAACCACATTATCTCTCGAACATACAAGTATCCTAATAGATTGACAAAAAATGCCTCCCTGGTCAGTATGAAATGTATTGATGTTTTCAACCAATCCTAAATCACTAAAATAATGTCATTATTCCAAGGATTCCTTGGTAATACCACCATGAAATTCATGGTAACATCATCCCACTTCCATTCTAGCAGGGGAAAAGGTTGTAAAAGTCTAGTAGGATACTAATTCTCCACCATCACTTTCTAATAGGTGTAGTCTTCGAGGGATTATTTTTTAATACTACCATGAAATCGAAATTTTCATCATCCCACTACTATTAAATAATGGGGAAAGGTTGTAAAATTCAATCAGGCTGCTAATGCTCCACCATCATCTACTACAGGTGTCGTATAGTGTTAGAAAATCGACCATCTCTTTCTTTATTACTGGCCAGTAATACTATCAATGGAGATTAAAATACATTTTTGTAAAACTAGGTTTCACTTCCCACTCCAAATCATTGAACCCATGCATCACCCCCACATATAAGTAGGCACAATAATATGAAAACGAACGTTGATGTTCTAGTCGAGAGGTAACTCCCCACCATCAAAGCAATCCATCAACACTGAGCATTCCTAATCATCATACTACCATTCCATGATCTAACTAAGAATATATGGATAAATAGATAAAGAAAAATGTTCAATATACTTCCAATAGTCTTGAACATCTATATGATTCTCAAAAAACAATACCATTACCTTCCACTTGGAACCAATCTCTTGGACATCCTATTTCGACATCTTCTATATTGAGGCATCAACAACACTATTTCCCTTACCTAATGTATATGAAATCTCAAAATCAAAGGATTTCATGAACTAAACCCATACTCACCATTTAATATTTAAATCATATTGGAAAAAGATATATTTGAGGCTCTTGTGATCTATATAAAATGAAAACCTCTAACCCAAAATGTAATTCCACCAACACTTTAAGGCATAAACCATTATGGCTAACTTGAGATCATGAATTGGGTAGTTCCATTAATGTGGCCTCAACATTCATGATAAAACTTCCCTACATCAATAATTCCACACGATCGATGCCAAATGAATGACAATACAGAGTAGACTACTAACTTGGGTCAAGAAATATCAAAATAGGTGTTGTGGTTAATCACCTATTTAACTCTTGGAATCAATTCTCGCTTGCCTTATACCAATAAAACATTATATCCTTCTTAGTTAATCTTGAATGATTCACTTCCAAGAAAGGGAATTCTTTGATGAACTTTTACTAATAAACATCCAAAACCAAAATGTAATAGTTTTTTCCTATTGGGATCATTAAATTACTAGTTTTGTGGTTAGATTGTGATCAAATAAGGTTAGAGGAGGTTTTGTAGAGGTTGTAGCTAGAATATAACTATATTAATATTTTTTACACTGTACAATAGGATTTTACGACATAAACCTTTTTTTTGGTTTGAGTGGCCAGTGGTTTATGTGTTGCACATGGAATATTTATGGCCAACAAAAAGGGTTTTACATAATAAGACATGTATTTGTGACATATATTAGTTAAGCCACATATACATTATTATTTAGAGACCTCGTGTTTTTATGGTTTTATGTACTAAAGGTTGGTTTTACAATATAAAATATTTGGTCCATGGAATTTAAAACATAAATATTTAATTTACACAATAAATTAGGTGAGTTTCAGGTTGTTTATAAACATAGTTCATATTATTTATGATTCCTTTCATACCCATATTCCTCTCATTTTGGGAGAATCATAGATGGTTTTTAGATGATTTTCCATCCCCTTTACTCATACTTCAATATATAGGTTTTAGTGATTACTTTATGATGATCGATGGTGAGTTATTCATCCTTCCCCATTATGTTCTTTCCATTATTCTTTTAATAATTCACTATGGTGTTTTTGGATTTTTATGAGATATATTTGGATGTGTTTGTGATAACCCTTTGGCATGGTTCAGGTTGATCCAAGTTTTTCTTCTATGGTTATGTTTTGTGGGATGTTTCTTCTTCACTATATTGTGTGCTATGAGATCAGAAAGATTCCTCATGGTATGGGATCCACTTTGTCACCTATTGAAATTCTATGTGTGGGATTTATATATTTTTCTTCCCTTTTGGTGGATTGTATGGGTTAAGATAAAAAATATAATTAATTGGAATAATTGAAATTGTTGGGTATGGGTATATATCATATTATTTATTTCTCTATATATATTATTGATGTTATTTGGCATGATTGTTTCAAATATTGAAAATTACAGTAGTTTGGAGACATATTTATGAAATAGATGATATCATGAGACCCTTATGGTGTTTTTTTGTGATCAAACCTTGAATAAAAGGTTAAAGAACCTATATTTTGGTCACAAATTAGTTTCCCATGGAATCCTATTTGTGTGATAATACCCATGATAAATAAATAATAAATGTGGTGAATGAGCTGGAATAAATTTTTGAAACTGATGTGTTGTTTTTTTGTGTATAATTTTTTGTTGTGTTTCCTTGTGTGTTTTGGGATATTGTCTGGTGATAGAGGTGAACATATGGGTTGTGTTATGTTTGGGGTTGTGATTTGGGGGATGGTTTACATGGATGTGATGTGGGTAGTTGTGCTATGTGGTGCACAGTGGATGTGATGTGGGTCGTTTTGTGATGTGGTTCGTAGTGGTTATGGTGTGATGAGGCTATGGTGTGTAGTGGTGGTGATGTTTGGTGAATATGTTTGGTAGTGTTGTGTGGTCATTTTCTATGGTCTTTGCACTGTGAGATGTGCTTGGGATGCGTATTTTGGGGTTATAGGGGTGAGATAACTTATTTTATGTGGCGCGATGATGATGGAGGATGCATGGTTCTATGGTGATGGCTGATGTTTGTTGGTCTTTTTGTTGATTGGTGAGGTTATTCATGTTTCCATGTTTTCCATATAATAATTATAATGTGGTAATTTAATATGAATAGGTTAGAATTGGTATATTTCAATTGGTTAAAGGAATTAAATGAATAAAATAGATGTGTAAATGTGAATGAAGTGACATTGTAAATGAAATATAATGGAATTTTTTATATCTGAAGAGTGGTGAAATATGTAATTTATTGTGGGAGTATTTGTGGATATTTTTGGTTGGCTGTGTAGTGTTGCATATAGTGGCTATTATGGTAGCAATAGTTGATGTGTGGTATGGAGGTAGGTATGTGGTGTGTGCTATAAACTTACTATGAACCCATAGGTTGGGTGTTGTGTCCTATCTATATCATGTATCATTATGTTATTTCTATACATGGCCCACCCAATTTGGACAAAATTACCAACACTTAGAGTTTCTAGGTTCCAGGTGTTTTCCGTAAGATCATGGATGGTGGTGATATGGATGGCTAGCTACCCCTCTTCCTCGCTATTCCTTTTTTAGTACTGATGGTATGAGCTAGTCTTGGATATTACCCAGTAGTGTTGGCCTAGGTGTATTTGGAAGAGATGTGCAGTGATGGGCCAGGTATTTTCATTAAATTTGTGATGTGATGAGGCTATGATGTGATGTGACTTGTGGTTGGGGTCAGGCATGGTAAGATGAGGGAATAATGTTTATTTCCTTCACACTCATTATACCTTACTACATTGGTTATGTGATAAGCTATGGTGTGATTACTTAGGTGTATTGGGTGAGCTAGAATGTGATAGACCATGTGTCTTTTGGAAGATGTGGTGTGGGGATTCCTTATACAAGAATAGGATGATGTACATTTTTAAGGTGGGGTTTGTAGGGTTTTTCCTAAACCACATCAGCAATTCACCATGTGTCTTTAGGAGAGATGTGATATGATGTGATGTGATGTGTATGGAAGGGATGAGAGCATAGAATGTTCAACATTACAGTGTATGAGTAGAAAATCAATGTCAAATCATAAGTGATGCACATTATTTGGTTATGTTATAGATTTTATATTTTTATATTGTATTTTTGAATTAATGAGTGATCCATGGTGAGGCTATGTTTGGTTTGTTGATCTGTTTAGGTTCTTTTTGGTTTCGTTATTTGTTCACTAGGGATTTAGTAAGATATTTTCACATGTGCATTTTAAACCATCTTTATTCCCCTAATGATTATTCATTCATGCGCACACTATGTATATAAAGTATTTTCATGTTTTAGGTTAACATTGGGGATTGAAATATATATTACTAGCCTTGGTTTTGGAGATTATTTATATTTATACTGTAGGAATTTTCTTTTTGGTATATTAGATACATTTATTTTTATTAGCTTACATTACACATGAATTGCATAATGATTTTAGGTTTATTTTATATTACCTATTGGATTTATTTTGTGGGGTTTTATCCTATCTCTCGATCCTGTTTTATTAAATATATTAATTCCTACCATATATGTGAGATATTTATAAACTTAGTTCTAGTATCCAACCTAAGGATGACGGGAGGCAGGACTCATGGGCGATTACCTCTCTTCATTCTTTGTGGTATCTTTTAAGGGAGAGGGCATGAAATAGAGGTATTAAATTTTTAGTTTAGAGATATGATGAAGTTTAGAGTTAGGAATTATGTGATTTCCATGGGTTGGAAGGGAAATAATTTCTATTGACCTTGGTGGCTGGTATAAGCCAGTGAGACCAACTATGACCTAGGATTTTATGGTCCACCATGATCCCGTGCATGAAATATGAGCTTATTGAATGACCAAATAATGTTTAAATATTTATAGTGAGTATACCTAGGATAGATAAATGTATCATGATTGGATATATTTGTTTTTGAATTGGGTGTGTTTGAGAAAAATGTATTAAATTAATTAAACTATGATAAAAGTTCATGCTACTTTGCTTAGGGTGTTCTTATTTCTTTATAAGAGTGAATCCTTTTTGTTTTCCATTAGTTGATCAAGAATTTAAGTCACAAAAAATGAACTGGTTTATCATTAGAGGGTTGAAAATTCATAGGATGATGAGACATGGAATATATATTTGTGTGCCTTTCAGCAGTATAATTGGGGAATGTTTGAGAAAAGAATATGTGATCTAAAGATAGAGCACTGGTTGGAGGATCTCAAGGTATATTTTAGTCTGATCCAAGAACAAGCTGCGTTTTGGGTTATATTGGAATTTATTCAATTGTGGGGAAATTTTTTTCATTCTTGAATGTTATTTCATAATGACCTAAAGAATAATTATGTGTTATGTTTAGAAATTTAGAGGTATTTCCTTTCATAGTTTTTATCATCGATAATTAGGGTATCCCATAGGTAGGAGATTATATCCCTTTAGTAAGGGATTTTGAGTGCATAGGATATTGGGAATAGGTTCAAGGAAGACATTAACTTTTCTATAGGTGTTTTACTAGATGAGGAGTAGACATTGAGCTTTAAGAATAAGAGTTTCAGGTAGTGGGATATAGATGTTTAGGAATTCAGGATTATGACCAGTAACTAGTCGACCTTGATAGAGATTTTCTCTTCCTTATGTAATACATGTCTTCAAAAAACACACCAAAGTCTTTCTATTTTTATTATATGATTGTGGAATACATGTTAACCACTAGGATCTGTGGAAAAAAATTTAAGGAGGCTAGTTATTAGTGGGTGTTCATGCCCCTCTTTAGTAGAAAAAAATTTGTCTTTGAGGCAATTTCTAGACCAAGGACTGCCATCATTTTTTAGTAGTTGAGAGTAGGTGGAGTTGGAAGAAGGAAAACTCATGGTGGTCCTCATATATAGAGACCTAAGATAAAGTGAGGTCACAATGGCTGAAAATAGAGAGGTAGGGGAGGTGGGAGTTGTCATATGCTCATCTTAGAGGTAACATCACTAGTAATGTTTGGAGTTTCTTGAGATACGATTAGATTATCATCTACCCTTGTGTTTAGTTTGTTTGATTTTGGAGAATTCATGTTATTTGTTAATCATTATTTGGTCCATGTTTTTGGAGATTATGTAGAGAGGATTCATGTGTCCTTGGTGTTATCTACATCGATTTGAGGTAAGGCTTTGTTGTTTGAAGTGTGTTAGGGATATAAGATGGTGATGGGGTAACAACAATTAGTGGGGGAATTATTTTTTTATATATATATACCCATAAAAGTTTATCCTTGACATGGATTGGTTTGATTTCATGCATGAAAACATTTAAATTTTTAGAGGAGTGCTTTTTTCGATGTAGAGGTCCAACGAGTGGTGTTTTTTGGAAAGTAGGTTTGACATATTAGTGGTTGGAAAGTGGAGCCTCTTTTGTTTTACTTGGTGGAAATGTCAATGGATTTTTAGTTTGGGGATATTCTAAGGGTTGCGGAGGAGTTCTTGGATATTTTCCCAGAGAAGGTTATAAAACTACCCCCTCGATGCAATGTGGATTTTGGGATAGAGTTTCATCCAGGCGTTTCACTGATTTTAATGAATCCATATCAAATGAAACCTATAGAGATACATGAGAAGAGGTTGTTTGTGGATGACCTGATGTAGAGGGATTTCATGTATCCCAATGTGTCATCATGGGGTTTTCAAGTGTTTTTCTCTAAGAAGGAAGATGATAGTATAAGGTTGTGTATAGACTACCAAAGGTTTAATCATGCAATAGTCAAGAACCATTACCCTATTTTGAGGATTGACGATCTAATAGACTAGTTGAGAGGAGATAGTTGGTTCTTAGAGATCCATCTATGTTTAGGATATCACTAGTTGGGGATGAAGTATGGGTATATCCTCATTAATGCAGTTAGATACATATATGAGAACATTGAGTTTTTGGTCATATGTTTTGGTGATACGAATGCACTGACCTTGTTCATGGGACTCATGAAATCCATGTTTCATGAATTCTTAGATTGGTTCAGCATCATATTCATTAATGATATCTTGATCTACTTGGGATAGAGAAGGATCATTTTGAGCATCTTAGAACTATTTTTTAGGTCTTTAGACACCACCAACTCTATAGGATGTTTTCTATGTGTTAGTTTTGGATATGAGAGGTGAATTTTCTTAGACATGTGGTGTCTCTGTAGGATGTGGTAGTGGAATCATCTAAGATCTAGATATTTTTTTCTTTGGAAGCACCCAAGAACATCATATAGGCTCACAATTTCATTGGACTAGATGGTTTTTATTAGGGTTTTGTGTCTTATTTATATAATGTTTCAACCCCAATAACACTATTTACTAGATTGGACCATGTTTTTGGATGGTATGATCAGTTTTAGGAAGTGTTTCGTTATCTGAAAGAGAAGTTGGTCAGTTCTCCGGTGCATCAGTTACCTAAGGATATTGTGTTGCTTGAGGTTTTCTATGACATTTCCCATTTAGGTTTGGGATGGATATTGATTCATTATAGAGTGGTTATCTCTTATGGGTCTAGGTAGATACATCACCAGGAGAGAAACTATGCCACCCATGATCTACAGTTTGTAGAAGTTGGGTTTGTAGTAAATTTGTAGTGGAATAACTTCATTGGTGAGCGCTTTGTGGTTTTCATGGACAAAAAGATCATAAAATATGTTTTTATAACAATGAGATCAGAATATAAGACACCAGATGTGGATGTAGTTTCTACATGATTATGATTTTGAGTTATATTTATCCCTAACAAAGGGTAATGTGGTAGTTGATGTTTCGAGTCAAAAGTGCAAAGTAATTTTGGTTTATGAATCTTTAGATGTTGGGAAAGGGAAGGGAGATCTTTCATAGATACATCATTATGTTGTAGAGAGAAATGGATGAAGTTTTTTTATCAGATAACCATGGAGTCATACATGAAATGGTATCCTAAAGAGACTTAGTGGGGAGACCAATAGAAAGAGGTAATACATGACCATGTTGTCCATAGTGATTCACTTGAGGGACGGTCATTTAATGGTAGGAATTAGATGTTTTTTTTGAAGATACAATATTTTTAGGCAATACCGAAGGAGATTCTTTGAGTTTCATAGATCACCATTAATAGTACAAACTAGTTTTGAAAAGATGTATAGTGGCTTGTGGAGATATATTTGGGGTCCTAGGATGAAATAGTTAGTGGCATTATTTGTGGAAACGTGTCTAGTTTTTTACTATTTAAATGCATAGAACTGGGTTCATGGAGGTTTTACAAAGTCTTTATATGTTCCCATGTGTAAATGGGAGGAAATATTGATGGAGTTTTTCATAGGGATACCCCAAGCATTGGGATGATTTTGAAGGTACTTGACATGCAGTGGAATCCTTGGAAATGGGATCTGAAAAATTTTCCACCAACAATCAACAAGAAATCATCGTCATCGACAGATCATTGCCAGATTGCCTCTTGAGGATCTCCCATGAGTAATTTTAAGAAAAAAAAATCAAACATACATATTTAGATTTGAATCCATGCTTGATGTCTGGTCATCTATAGTGATCATTTTTTTGAAGAACCCAAAGATTAATTCCTCTAGATTATCCACATGTTATTCAAGAAACTTCGGGAGCACTGATTATTGAATTCTGGGTGCCAGCACTGAGATATGATGATACCTTGGACATTCCAACGATCACCACATCACATTTCTTGTAATGCATGCGAGTGTTCTTGATCTGATGACTTGGATCCAAATCATTTCAATCTATGATGTGGGAGAGAGGATAATAGTGATAATATACCTCCATTTTTAAGTGGATAGAAGTTGGGGAATGCCTCTCTACCTCCATATATAGTTTGTGATGGAAATTACGCAGAAATTCATACCAGGGACCTAAATAATTAACACAATATAGAAAAAATATTTTTGAATACTAAACTGATTAATAAAAATCATTAATAATTATTATAACCTTATTGTAATATATAAATAAATTATGTGATAATACAAAACACAATAGCTCATCTCTATGTTCCCATAAATATTAAATGAACCTTGAATATTTTAAACTAATATTCATTCAAAAAATATTTCCATGTATTTAATTTAATATTTATAAATATAATTAACAAATAAATTGAAAGTTAATTATTTATAACATGAATAATATGAATTTATTTATTTCTTTGGTGATCGTATATCCTTAGAAAAATCCCAAACCCTGGTGGTTGGGACCACTATTTCTAAAATACCTATTCAACTGAATAAGGAATATTCTGGAATACACTATTGTATGTGACACACCAGGACCTTATCTCAATATAAATGAATACCATTAAACACCAAAAGAAGAATCTAGCAACCCATCATGACCCCTAAAGTGATAAGGATAGTCAGAGCTACAATAGCCAACCTACAAATATGCACTTTTCAATATAATATCTTTATCATTAATATATCATAAAGTTGGATGCATAGCTTTATCATCTCCCTTATGTTTATTTATTATTTTTTGATCTAACTGGATAGATTTACCCTAAACTTCTATTACCATGGTCTTATGAAGTTACTACCTTCCTGATCAACCAGGCCCGAGATATATTACTTCCTTAACTTGGAAGAGACAAATTCGTTCTTGGTCATTTAGCCCATTCCATACCACCAATGACATACCCAACAAAATCTACCTCTCCATGGTTTTGTAATCATTTTTTTTCATGTATTAAAGTATGTGATAAAATGGAACACATTGGTAATGATATGTTGTTAGGAGACCAATACAAATGTCCTTAAATAAGAACATACAATGATACCCAAAAATGTGGTGTCCCTATTGGCAGGTCTATCCCCATGATCTAATTATTAGAGATCACTGAGTGGGAACTTGTTGAGAATAAGTCTCAATTTTTATGAGCCCCATCCCTTTATATTAAAACATCTACCATGTATAGTTAGTATCATGTATCTAGACCATATAAAATATGTTTATGATTAATTTCATAGTATCTAGAGGTTATCATTATCGCCTGGGATCTACTATAACCCTTTGATATGAAATTTAATATAAGTAAATTACCATTAAATACTATTCAAAAAAATAGCTACACTATAATGGTAAGATTACATCATGTATGTCTAGCGGTACACATGATATGGTAATTGAAAAGTACAGTATATTTGGGTCTAGGGAATCAAATATTACAACACTCCCACTTTTACTAGAGACAACTTTCTAACCAAACTTGTTATCTATCACATGAGCAAAATCATGCTTCAGTTGAGTCACAACTTTAGTTGCTGGGTTTTCCATGTTTTATCCACATAGATATTTTTCTATATGCGACCTCATATCCTTGAGTAAAACTTATCAAGAAAAGGTATCACCGAGTATATCAATTTTTTACACAGTCATTACTTGACATCTTGGCTATTAATAATATCATAAATTATATTATGATAATGATTTAGGTGCAAGGTGGGATTCCAATAACTAGAAAAAATAGTTGTGTTTAACTACTTCTCAACTGCCATAGAAGGCGCAATGTAATCAGTATTTGTAGGTATGGATACCACTGGATTATATGATCTTTCATCACTCATCACCTTAATATTACTCCAATATAAGATTATATTGTTCTAAGGAAGACTAGTTTGTGTCCCCTGAAAACTAGTATCATTTCTTCAACACTTACCAGGTACACATCATTTGTACTTACTGAAGTACAATCAGATAGTTCTGACTGCTTCACTTGCAGTGCTCCAGAATAGAATTTATACCTTCCTACTATAACTTATATCATGGAAACATCAATTTTGTACATATCATGGAATACATGATTGATCCATTGCATAATCATATGGACTTAAAATCACTATGTTAATCTCCTCCCATATCCTATAAATATCAACTCAGATAGATTCATTCCATGTGACATTGGTAACGATTCCTATATTGATTTGTTCTATATTTTATTTTTCAATACTATGTAACTATATATATTATTGAATAGTTCCAAGAAACTGTTAGATCTACCTTAGTAGATCACGTTACATAGAACACAAATTGCTACATTAAGTCAATCACTATAGAATCACTTTCATCTAGGTCTTATCTAACAATAGGCACTAATATCTATTTTCCATATGTTATTGAACATATTTAACCCTAAAAACAGTGGCTCTCCCACTAACCTCTAGTAAACACATGGGAAAAATTCATTCTAAATGAATATTCTATGATCCTATTGCTCAAATCAATCCTAAACTGTATTTCAGTAACATACATCAATTATTAGTATTCTATGATGTGACGATCCCTTTTTGGTTGCGTCATATAGACACCTTCCATTATTGGTGGTCCTGACATCCAACACTCAATAATGATCATAGAAATTATCTAGGAAAATTAAAATTCTAATGGATTTAGGAATAACAAATTAGTATAACCAATTGAGCCTTATTGGTACTACACTTGAACCATCCATGTATCATCTCACTTGAATACCCACTATAGAATTCAAAATAATAAGCTGCTTTTCACATTCATACATAGAATCCATTGTGGAATTTTAATTGATCTTTCCAATATCAACTAATTTTCATATACTGATTAGTTGTAGGAATTATTATTCATAATGAAAAATGTATCATCAGTCATAGTGAATTCAAAACCAATACCATGGTTTTAACCATCCTATGAAATATGTGTCTCCAAAACATTTCTATTCCACATGTAGTTGTGGTAGAAGTTCCTATTCCAAATATGTGTGTATCTCAAGTGTTGAATAAATCCAATTAAATATTTCTCCCAGTATCTCAAGTAGATATGTGCACCATTATATAGAAATGTAGTCTATCAATTGACTACAAATTTTCTATCTTAGGTATTTAAGTAATATCCTAAGCAATCGTTAGGATAATTACTTTGATTTATAATGTGTTTATCTTGATGAAAAGTTTTTTATATTCTAAAAAACTCATTTTATCTAAACACATGTCCTAGGTCATAATGGATTTTAATCATAATATGATTCATATGATATAAATTTTTTATTATAGTTGGGATATGTTTATGGGATATCACCATTATTTGTGAATCACGTCAGGAAATATAATAGATGTTTCTACAAGTTGTAACATTGATACTGCTTACATCATAACTATAATGTATAAAATGTTTATTTAGGAATTAGTTAATTATATATTATGTTAATAAATGTTAACATGTAAGACTTTATCATCGATCCTTCTCATTAACATCATTTCCTTGATGTTTATATGGTAATGTGCAGTTAAGAATTAATCCAGACTACATTATATTAATTAATGGCTGCTTGATCAAGATATTCTTTGGCATTCTGGCCTAAAGCAACTCATATATTTTAATTATGCATATATCATACTTCACTTTACCATTACCTAATGACTTAAAGTAATCAAATTAAGTATATTTACCACTATCTTGACCTTGGAATAGTACACTCTCATTTGTTTAACTAATTCCAAAATCCTTGTGTCTTACCTTTGTTTTTAAAGGTTCCTTTATCAAAAACTATGTATATACATTGATAATACCTAAGGTGGTTAGATCAGATAAGTATAAATACCATACAAGGTATATCCTTGACATCCAAATTATTTTTTCTTAACAAACAATTATCTTTACACAACTGGGTAAATAAGTATTACATTTTATATTCATTAGATATTCCCTATGATTCATGTATCACTACATTATTGGTGGAGTATTAAACATCAAAAAAACCATTCATCCCTAAACAAGGAATGAAGCCACATTTTTTCCAAAATAAACAAGAGATAATTTTTCTGGTCATTGTCAATAATAGTTTTACACGAATCATTCAATTGGAAATATAAAAGTCCTATACTTCTCACAACTAACTTAAGAATAACCCTTGCTCAACCACTTGGAGAATACACCATACATCTAGTAAAATTTCAATAAATTCTTGGTTATTGTATTTTTATACACATACATGATAAGAATATTGTATTTAATACCCAAGAAGTATGATTGAAACATTACCTTTATATTAATGAATATACATGAAGAATAAGAGAGTAACTTACTTCTTTAATCAACTTTATTGGGATTAAACATATCTAGTTTTATTTCATGATATATAATAAATATAACAGCCTATTTATATCCAAAATCATTACATTGAATGGAATTATGAATTTTCTTCCAGAGTTATATTAAATTGGCCCTTTTCACATTCCATTTCAATTTGTTTTCCATAAAAATTAAGATTAAACTATCTTTTATATTGTTTTTTACTTGGTGATTCTTACCTAATAGGTAATAAAGTGATTACCCAATACTTCCATTTTGTAACCTAAAATGGAACTAGGGTAAATGGGAGAAAATGATATGAGAAAGGGTTCCATGGAAGGATCAAAATTCATCTTTTAATTTACACATGTCCAGTGTAATTATTTCCATATTCATATCTTTTTTCACTTTCTTCTCGCAAAATTCTCAGAGACAAGACTTCATGATATATCAATCACGTACTGATGTAACAACCTCAACTAGCATTAGAAATTGATAATAAAATTATGACATAACCATCATATGATCTATACAAGAGTATCTTATAAAAAATTTTACACCCTCACTTCCTAAGGTAGTTTAATATGTATAAGGACACTAGCACCTTGAATTTCGCATACTGTAGTATTGTGCACAAACACCAGTAATACACATGTAAATTCATGACAGTGTGGAAATTTACTTTTTCCAATATTTATCACAGTATTTATTATGGTATAACTTCCCATTTTCTATAAAAATATAAAATTCTAGAAGATTTATAATTTATCTTGATTACCATTTTATATATTTTAATTAATTAAATCATTAAATGTCTCCCACTATTTTAATTATTTCTAGGACCCTGTATGATAGAACAACAATAATCTTCCACTTGACTATTCAAATGGAAAGGATCCTTGAACCTCCCCTCATAGTCTATAATCTATGGTTACCCTACAACTTAGAGGGTTCAAGGTGGACATTTGACTGACCAACCACATTAACTCATTGTCCCCTGATCTTTTGAGTGAAGTCTCTGCTTCTAAAATAATAAATTAATTTAATCAACACTTGCCTCTAAAATGATAGATAATTTTCTATGGCTAATACTTACTACAAATTATGTTAATTCAACCCACCAATCTCATAAGAACTTTTCAATTGTAAGATACACCCTCAGCTATGGTTGACTAGTACCACGAACACCCAGTTTAGTCTAAATTTGAATGATGGAAGGCGGTTATGACATAATATTTCTTTAATAGTTTTGATTATTTTTTAGTGATGAAAAAAGTCATTTTCTATAAAATTAGGAAGTACTATGTGGTCACACTCACCACTATCCATTCAATAAATATAAAAAATCCATCGCATTACATGTTCATTTTATTTTTTCATACTTTTCCATTATTCTATGTGAATGCCTGTAAATTACACATACACATAACAATAAACCATGAAAAAGTAAAATGATGACACTATCTTGTGATGATTCTAATGATTGATTCATTGAGTGAATAAAATATCAACCTAGACCTTATGGGTAATATGTTAAGTTGCGTTGCTTGCGACTCGAGTTGTAGTGCCTGACCATCCAATGTGTGAAACCCATGGATCATGCCTCTCAATAACGTAATGAAAAATGCATCACTTGTCATATTCATCATTATAAAATAGCACTTTCTCATAGGTGAGGGGGTGTCATGATAATAAAATAAAACTTGAAATTGGACATGGAGGCCATTATAAAAATAATGACGATTGGATGATTCAAATATCATCTTTTATTAAAATACTTATAAAAAATAAAAAATAAAAAATATGAATAATTAAAAAATTCACCGTAAAAACATTATCCAGTCAATAGATCATGATCATTCGAACATGTTTTAAACATGCGTAATAAAGAAAATGCTAAAATAAAATTAAACTTTCAATATTTTTTTTCAAGGGCATTTTTCTTGAATTGAAATTAAATCATAATTTAATTCAACAAATCTCATCTTTCTGTCCCATTAACTAATTTAATTTTAAAAAAATTAATTAATTTATTTATTTATTTTTACCCCAAATTTATATTAATTTATCCAAGAGAACTAATTTTAAAACAAAAATTAATATTTCATTAATTTAATTTAAGACCAAAATTAAATTAATTTATTAAATTAATTTTTTTAATAAAATTAGTTGGACCCCAAAGGCCCAATAATGGAATGTGTGGGTTATGATAAACTCGTGCAGACCCATTTTACGCCTTGAAAACATCATACAAGGGTGTTGTAGGATAGGAAGGTCATCCTCGACCCATTATGGGTTTGGCAGACTAGCCTCTGTCTATTTCGGGGCCATTCCTATTTGTGTAGCGGGTACCTCGGATGGCAAGAGAGGTGGGAAGCCTATTCTTGGCCAGTCTTCATGAAAGGGCTGCCACCATCGGGTGATGCTGGAAAGCTAGCTAGGCTATGAAACATCAGAGGCCTTAGGAAATCACGATATGGGGTTCAGACAAAACCATGGTACAACAACAAGGGATTCTAGCTTCAGTGGACCTAGGAGGGATGCGAGGGAGGATGGATACATAGGAAGGGAGGCGATGGAAGGATCCTCATATGGTGATGAAGTATGAATATTTACGGAGATCCTATGGTGGTCATGGTTTGCATTGGCTCAGTGAGCCTAGTTGGTGCCGATCCAGGTGGTGCCTGGTGGCTGGATGAGGTTTCTTGTTGGGTGGGGCCCAAAATATTGGTTAAGGGAGCTGGCGGGCTTTGGGGAATCACCAGGTTCTTTTTTGGTTATTGGAGGAGGACCGACTAGTTTTGGTTTGGTTGAAGGTGTAGTGTGAGATCTAGGGTGGCATGATCATAGAAGTTAGCGGGTGCAGGTCCAGACAGTAGGAAAATGCAAGGAGGAGGGCCACATGTTACCAGGTAGAAGCTATTGATGGGGATCTGTTTGGGGAGGAAAATGGAAGTTCATTCAAGGGAAGGGAAAGGGGTGTACCACCCCTACTAATAATGTTTTTTTCTTTTGATAAAAATTAATTTTTAATTTTTTACAAACACTAGTCTAATCCCAATTTGTCCATAGACCCCCATATTTTCTAAAATTTTATTTACTTATTTTTTCACTACTCATGAGGTGAAAAGAAAAAAAATATAAATTAAAGGTACATAGCATGTAGAGAAAGCCAAATAAATTGGAATCTAAAATTTTTCCATTGAAGATCCACAAGCCTTCATCATCATTAGTTGATCGCTATCTAATTACCTCCCGAGGATCTCATGTGAGGAATTTTAAGCTCAAAAATAAATCAAACATACCTGGTTAAGTCCTAATCCATGTTAAATATTTTCATGTTGTTGGTGATATTTTATTAAATAATCCAAACCCAAAATTCTCAAGATCATATTTACATGATGTAAGAAACTGAAAGATCATTGATCTTTGAATTCTGGGTGCTAGTGAGGATATCCAATGATTCTTTCAATCCTTCAATGATCACCACATCACCATACTTGTGATGCATGACTGTGTTGTCAATTAGATGACTTAGATCCAAATATTATCTCTCTAGGATAAATTAGAGATGAGAACATAATGAAGCTCCCACCATTTTATAGTGAATGGTAGTTAGTGAATTCCTATCCTCCTCTATATATATCATGTGATGTAAATTACCCATAAATGTATACCCCCACCTTGAATAATTAACGCACTATATATTCAATATTTTGACTACTAAACTAAGTCATGAATATCATTAATTATTATTATCACCTTCTTATAATATAGTAAATATATTATGTGATAATACCCTAGCCATTAACTCGGCTCTATGTTCCCTCAAATATTAAATAAACATTGACTATTGAAACTAATATTCATTCAAATAATATTTCCATGTATTTACTTTAATACATGTAAATACATTTATTAACTAAATTCATTGCCAATTATTCTTAACATGAATGATATAAATTTATTTATTTATTTGGTGATCATATATCTATAGAGATAAACTGAACCCCATGGTTGACCCCACAATGTACCAAATATAAATTCAACCGAATAGGGTAGAATCTTTAATATGATATTTTTTTGTGATCCTCTAGGCCTTTATCTCAGTAGCAATTAATACTACTCACAGACGAAGAGAAGGATCTATAAACTTATTATGGCCCCTAAAGATATAAGGATAGTCAAATAAATGAAAACCAACCAATGGACACACACTGTGTAATAAAATATAATCAATTTTAATATATCATAAAGCAGGAAGAACATCCCTATCATAACCCTTTTCTTTCTTTATTATATGTCGATATAACTAGATAGATTTACCCTCGACTGCATTAGCCATGGTCTTATAAAGGTACTACCATTATGATCTTCCCATCTTGAGATATATTACTTCCTTAATCTGGAAGTGAAAAATCCTCTCTGGACCATTCAACAAATGCCATACCCCCAATGACACACGAAACAAAAGCTACCTCAACATGATTTAATTATCATAATTATTCCTTACATCAAAGTATGTGATAAAAATACAACAAATTGTTAATGATCACATTTTATGATATTAATACACATGTCCGAAGATAGTAATATCCAATGATAACCAAAACATGTGGTGTTTCAATTGGTGGGTCTGTCCTAATGATCTCACGGCTAGAGATCACCAAGTGTTAAATTCATGAGAAGAAATATCAATACTTATGAGCCCCCAAAACTTAATAATAAAACACCTAATAGGTCTATTATATATGATGTATCTAGACCATATGAAATATGTTTAATATTAACGTCACTGTATATTTAGGTTCTCATTTTAGCCAGGGATCTACTATAAACGGTTGATATGAAAATTAATATATGGACATTTCCATTAAATAGTGGTTGCGGAAATGTATAAATAATAATAGTAAGATTAAATCACATATATTTTGTTGTACAAAAAATATGATAATAGAAAACCACTCTATAGTTCGGTCTAGGGAACCCACTATTACAAAATATTTGATGCAGTTTGGGTAGTAGTATACTGGTGGATGAAGTGGGATCACTTTTTGGTGATCCATGTGTCGAGTACCATGGATTCCGAAGAGAGGTGAAGTGTGGATAATATGGTTTGGATCGATAGGGTACTAAGGACCATCATATTTGATTGGGATCCTCTTTTTACCTTGTGAGTCTTGAGTGGATTGCATCATGCATTTGGATCCTAGTTTCACCTAAACATTTCTTTTCACCATTAGAGAGAATGGATGATGAAGCAAACCATCCAAACACTTGAATATTTTTTATGTGTTTGTGTCATAGAATTTGGTGGAACCTACCTTTGGATGAATTTTCATGAAAAAAAGATACCAATAATCTATTGGAATGGCTCAATTTGAGGCATTGTATGGATAAATTTTTTTCTTCTTCTTTGTATTGGACAGAAGATAGAGATTCAACAGTTCTTGGTCCAGATGTGGTGTAGAAAATGATAGATAATATCTAGTTGGTTTGAGTGTGTATGAGGGAAGAAAAATACTATAAAAGGTCTATTTTGATCATTGGTGGATCCCCTAGAGTTTTTGGTTGGAGACCTTGTGTTCTTGAGAGTATCCCCTAAATTAGGGTAGTGGTGGTTTGGAAGGGGGAGTAAGCTTTCCCCCCAGTTTATTGGGACCTTTGTACGCATTTTGATTTTCATGTTTGGTTTTTGGTGTTTGAGGTGTAATGAGACCCTCTAGAGGTATCTCATAGGGTGGTTTTTCAATACCACTACTTTTCTAGGTTTGTTTTTGATTCTCAAGGGAGAGAATCATTTTATAGGTATCTAATGAAATGGGTTGTGCCTTCATGGACCATTACATTTCTATTTTTGCGGTTGTTGAGTGCTCAGAGGAGGCCATAAAAGGGTCAGTGGTGGTTGGAGCTATAGAAAAACTGTAATATGATTTTCATTCTGTGCAATAGGATTTTAATACATATGCCTTTGTTTTATGGCTTGAGTGGTAGGTGGTATAGAACTTGTATATGGAAAATGGGTGGCTGTGAAAAAGGGATTTATACCGTGTGATATGATTTTATAGTGTAAATAAACTAATATCTAGAAACCATATTTTCAGATGAAGTTTAGGTTTTGAAGGTTTTATGGCATAATGGTTGGTTTGGGGTCATAATCTATATTTTCCCATGGAATTTACGATGCAAAATTTCAATTTGAATTATAAATCAGGTGAGTTGTAGGTTGTTTATAAACATAGTTTAGCTAATTTTTATTTCATTCACATTCAAATCTTTTTCTCATTTTGTGTGAACCCTATATTGTTTTTAGAGGATTTTCCAAGCCCTTTCCTCCTGCTTCAATACATGGGTACCAATGATTGAGTTTTAGTGATTTTTGGTTGGTTCTTATCCTTTCACATTGTCTTCCTCCCATTCTTCTATTAGGGATTTTCTGAATTATTATTATTTTAGATATTTTGGGATGTGTTTTTGAAAAACCTTTGGTAAAGTATATGTTGATCCAGCTTTTTCTAGTGTGGTTATGGTTTTTGGGATGTTTCTTCTTCACCCTGTGATGTATCACGAGATCAGAAATCTTCTTCAAGGTAGTTGACCCTCATATCCACCTGATTATATTGTATGTGTGGGATTTTCATGATTTTTTTTTCCTTTGGATGAATAGTAAGGGTTGAAATAATAAAAATAATTAATTATAATAACAAAAATTGTGGGGTATTAGAGATATCACATGATTTACTGCTTGATATATGTTTTTGAGGATATTGTGAATACTTGTGGCTAGTACTAAAAGCAATGACTATTGGAAGCCTTTTTTTCTCATTAGATGATATGATGGGACCCTTTCTATTTTTTTATGTGATCATACCTTGAGTAAAATGAAAAAAGAATATATATCTTGATAATAAATTTTTTCCCATGGAATCTGGTTTGAGTGATAATACCCATTATAAATAAAGAATTAATTTAATGAAATATATTAAATTAATTATGGACGTCAGGATGTGTTTTTTTTCATGCATGGTTTTTTGTGAGTTTCCTTGCATGTTTTAGGATGTTGTGCAGTGATATAGGTGACCAAATAGACTGTGTGATATGTGGGGTTGTGATGTTGTTGTTGGTTGGCATGGATGAAATATGAGAATTTTTGCAATGTAGTTCCCAATAGATGTGATGTGGGAAGTTGTGTGATGTTATGCACAATAGTTGTGGTGTGATAAGGTTGTGTTGTGTAGTGGCCATGATGGGTGGAAAATATGTGTGGTAGTAATGTGTGGTTTTTGTGTGTAGAGGTTGTGTTGTGATATGTTATAGGGATGTTTAGTGTGTGGTTATCGTGGTGATATGGATTGATTAATGTTGCCTGACAATGCCAGTGGATATGAGGTGTTGTGCTAATGATTTATGTGTTCTAGGATATTTGTTCTATGATGAGGCTATGTTAGTTTCCCAGTTATATATGGAATAATTATAATGTTGTAATTGATCATGAATGTGTTGGAATTAATATGTAGTAATTGTATAAAGGTATTGAATGAATAAATGAGAAGTGTAAATGTGAATGAAATGTATTAATAAATGAAAGATAATAAAATTTATTTAATCTTTAGGGTGGTGAAATATATAATTTAAAGTGGGAGTATGTGTGATTGTGTGTGGCGGTGGGGTTGTGTGTTGTATATAGTAGTGAAAATGGTAGTGACAGATGATGTGCGGTATGGAAGTGGTGATATGGTGTGCGCTAGTGTAGTTGTTATGAACCCATAGGGTGAGTATTGTGTACTATCTATATGACGTATCATTATGTTATTTCTATATAAGATCCACACAAGTTGGATCAACTTACTAACACTTAGAGGTTATGAGTTCCAGGTGCTTTCCCCAACATCTAGGATGGTGGTGATATGGATGGCTGGTTACACCCTCTTTCCCATTCTTCCTTCAGTTGCAGTAATGATAAAGTTTGGTGTTGGAAATTAACCAGTAGTGGTGGCCAAGGTGTCTTTAGGAAATATGTGTAATGATGGTCTAGTTTTTTTGTTAGAGATGTAATGTGATGAGGATGTGATGTAATTTGATTTTTTGTGGGGGTCATGTGTAGTAAAAGAATGGCATGAGGATGATGTCATTCATATTCATGACACCCTAATTCTATGATTATGTGATGAGATGTGGTGTGATGACCTATGTGTCTTCATACAAGATTATTTTTGAGGGACTATGTTCCTTCAGGCGAGATGTAGTGTGGCGATGACTATTGCTATCACATGATGATAGAACTTGTGAGGGTGGGGTTGGAAGGTATGCATCCCAACCCACATCAAAGATGGCCTAGGTGTCTTTTGGAAGGATCTTATACAATGTGATGTGATGTGATATGTATAGAAAGGGTGAGATCACATAAAGTTTGACATTAGGGCAAGAGAGTTGCAAATTAGTGTGGAAATGGTAGCGAGTCACCCTTATTTGTTATGATATGAATGATATATTGATATATTTGATGCATGATTTGGTGAGTGAGCCATGGTGGGGCTAAAGTTTGTTAGTTTACCTATTTTGGTTCTTATTGGTTATTCGATCTATTCACTAGCACATTAGAATTATCATTTCATATATTCACTTGAGACCATGGTTATATCCCTACTGAGTATACATGTATGCTCACAATATGTATATAAACTATTTTTCTGGGTTCTATGACATTGGGAACTATGCTGGACCTTACTAGCTTGGGTTTTGGAGATTATATTGAGTTTCTGTCATAGGAATTTTCATTTCAATATATTAGAGACTTTTATTTTTTTATATTACTTTATATATGCATTTTAAGATAGTTTTGGGTTGATTTTAGGTTATCTTCAAGAGTTCTCTAGTTTGTTTATATTCCATCCCTCGATCCGGTTTTATTGTAAAGGGTAATGAATCCCATATATGGAAGATTTTTATACCATCGATGCTATTTTCTAACCGAGTCCTATTGGAGGTAGGACTCTGGGGTCATTTTCTCTCTTCCTTTATTACGGTATCTTTAGATGGAGGGGGAGTGATAAAAAAGATTCAGAAATCAAATTTTTTGTTTGGATTCTACTAATAAACAACTACCCACCCTTTTTAGGGTCCACTAACATGCCTTTTTCTGAGATGATGTTACCCTTGAAATGTACCTTGTCTATATAGAAATGACATGAAGATTGCTGGGCATAAAGCCAATGCACCCTCAGTGTACTAAGGATGATGCTAAGATTTTTAGAATGATCCGCATGAGTCTAGGAGTACACAAATTTATCAGCAATAAATACAACCACAAATTGATCGAAATAACGGTGAATGATCTGATTCATCAATTACATAAAGAAATAGGATCATTCATTATCCAAAATTAAATAACAATGAATTAATACAATCTATACCAATTCTTGAATGTAGTCTATAGTATATCAGAGGGTATTTCCCATCAACCAATGACACCCAAATTTCAAATCAATCATAAGAAACACACATGAACCCTTTATTTGGTGAAAATACCATTAATATGTAGAATATGAAACTAGTTCTTAGTTTCCATTTAGTTCAAATGTCGATAATTGATATATAAGTTCAAGGTTCTATCAGCTTTCTTAGAGAACAAAATTGGTGTTCACGAAGGTGACATACTTGGATAGATATACCCTTGAACATCTTTCTCTTCCATTTTAGTATTTATCTCTTGAATCTATAATTTTTCCATTCTATAAGAAATAATTGAAACTCATTCATCTTTATGTATCAAATCAATCATAAAATAAATCTCTATCTCAGGTGTCAACCCTGATAACACCTCAATAAACATGTTTTAAAACTAATCCACTATAGGGGTGGGAAATCATGTTTCACTCCCACATCATTGAGTATTAGACTTGGAACCTATTCTATGATCTCACCCAACCATTAAATAAATGAACCTATACCGACTGCTAGGATATCCCTATCTCCATGGTGAATATAGATTTTTCCCTCAAGAGATGTGAGTGTCACTCTCTTACAGTACAGTCAATATGATCATGATAGATAACCAACAAATCCCTTCCCAACATTAAGTCAAAACCTAACATTTCAAGGATAAAAAAGTACCAAAAGAGACGGTACCCACCAATATCAAGGTAAAACTCTTTGAAACATTAGATAACCTCTGTTCTCCCCCTATAGGCATGCCAATTGATATAAACCCATACATAAAATCAGTCATCATTCCTATATATTTATAAAACTCTACAGATATAAACAAATGTGAAGATGTGGTACCAAATAATGATTTTACAAGAATATAATGTATACAAATTATACTACAGACAGTCAACGGTCTTTCTATACTACCAATAGGGGCATGATGAAAAACATGCATCTGACCTATCCCTTTACCCTAAGCTCTCTATCTACTCCCCATGTACATCACTAGTCTATTAATATATACATTGTTACCATAGAATATATCCTCTTTCTCTATGACTAATTTACTTTATATAACTCCAATTACTAATTGGATACTGGGAAACAAATCCCATACTAATAGTTTTCATCAGCCTAGATACTTCCCCACCTACCATCAAATAAAGGTTTCCATAGAAACTATATAGGTTTCCATAATACCATAATCTCTTCACATAATTATATTTCAAATTCAATGACCTGGAATGTGACCTGACATACCACACTAATAGAGAATCGTCTGACCACTACCCCGAGAGGTTGATCCTCTCTCATGCTCAACCACCATGGAAAAATATCTCAAAAACATTGTTTCTTACAATTTAAGGACGAACCAACAAATCATCTAGCTAATCATGCCTATCCGACAATGGAATCCTCCTTTATGTTCCCCTTTAAAATTATTTCTTGACTGATTACCTTATAAAAAATCTTGAAACCAAAGGTAATCCCCTGGGACTTGATCTCACATCGATGACCTTCTTGAAAATGTTTCTACATAGTTGTCTTATCCCATACCAATACTAGAACAAAATGCTACAAGTCGATGAACTAGAAAACATAATCTATCACTTAAATATTACAATGGGAAAAACATATAAACTATATATCTCTCTCTTGAATTGAAGTATCTGGGTATAAATACTCCAAGAACCATTCATGGAAATACATCTAGGCCATACCCTCCAACTACTCATCCATGATCTAAATATCCCACCATCACTTTTATTGTCTATACAACATGAAATTTGTTTACTTGAACCTATTTTATAGAGGAGTCTCCAAGTGATATATAATCATCTTAATAGAGTCAATCCATAACTCAAATGCCTCAGGACCACCCTCTATAGTGAACATCATTGGGTTCTGTAGTTGGAACTCCCAAGTCCAATCAAACATACACATTCCATCATACATTGGGTCTTTCTCCATAAACTATATAAAATGGGAAAATCTTTTATGAAACTACACTTCTCTCTATTACCAAGAACCAATGGGGGTTCTTGCCCCATTAATTGAGGTGAATTCTTAACAATGTTCTCCTATCACCCTACCAATAAATGTCATCATGGTGGAATCTCTATATAGTTACAAACACACATTTAAGGGCTCATAAAATATTTGGAATAATTACAGAAAAGGGGTCACAATTAGGCATAAAAAAACTACCCTACATGAAATGTCCCAATGGGCGAGAACCACAACACTATTACTACCCTCAACTATCCCTATCATGGGTAATGGATAAATCAAGGTAAAAGAATCTTCTATATTTTAAAAGTCTTACATTTGAAACCATTTTATCCCCATTTTCACTTTACATATATCAATTTTTAAAAACAAAATTCTCCCAATTACCATCCTTACATCTTATATCATCTTAACAATTCACCATTTCAATTAACATATTTTAATTTAACGAAATTACACCATCTTTATTAGGATCCATTTCATTAAATACAAAAATGGAATATAAATACATTTCACTTCCCACAACCCAACCAAACAAGCTATTACATGTGTTCCTAACATGATACATTTCACATAAATCCATACATGCCTAAAATAATTCATTAATATAAAAAAATCATTCCATATGACTGTACCGGTAAAATATTTGAAAACCATGACAATCACATAATAAGTGATTCACCCTAGGTAAAATAACATCCAATAGTAATAAGAAAACATCTAGAACTATGATCCAACAAATGTAAATTGGGTTTTTTTTGTATACAAGGGTTAGGTACTCCCATACATGAGCTCATTACAAAGTCTTGACACATCCAATTCTCCTATATACCTTTCCCAAATAGTAAAGTAACATAAAAAGAAAACAACTTTGATACCACTTTGAAACAACCCATCAGAAGTTCCACTAAACTAGTACCCCAAGATAGTTCATTACATTACCTTTGGTGCACCACTCCATATGGAAGAGGAAAACAAATAAAAGTGAGTATATAATGGGGAGTATGGAGAGAATATAACCTCTTTAATAGAGTATAAAAAAATATTCCTAAATAATAATAATAATTAACAATAATTAACAATAAAAAATCATATATAACAAAACCAAATCCTGAACCAAGGAAATTCCCACAAACTAGATATACTAAACATTCAATTTCATACTAGTGTCATATGTTATAGGAAGAATAAAAATAGATATGGGTATAAAATAAACAAATCGGGTCTCAACCTCAAGTCTTAGTCCCTCATCCATGCTATATTCCAATCTCTACTTATCCATCTAGTAATGGGAATTTTCCATTTTCTTAACCAGCAACCAAGAAGTTTTATTGGGTACCCATAGTTTCCTAAGTAGGTTGTGAGTACAATTTAGTTGAACAACACCAATGGTTTCTAAAGAAATATCTATTCTAATAAGAATAACAGTTTATGAAATAATATAGAGAAAATAATAAACAAGGATATAATTGAAACATGCGTCTCATAATTTTTTTAAATCATATATTTAAACACATGAATTAAAAGGAATGAAATTATTGACCATTTCAATTATTAGCACCAAAGAGAATTAATCCATTTACAAATTTCATATCAAATTCTCTTAGGGACCAGATTATCATATCAACACAGTAGCCATGAATAGGGAGTGTCATTTCCATCATATCAAGTCAAGGATGTCAAATGTCAGGTCTAGAAATCCTATATCATGGATAAGGAGTAGTATTTACAACATCATTACCCATGGTTTGGAACCTTAATGTCCATAATCTATATTTTCTCATCATTCCACATTTTTCATGGTTCAATATACTTGACCTTTTTATAAAGGGAGAACTATTTGTTTTCCAATTGTCTCAAATAATCTTCCTCTTTCAAAAAATTACATACTTAAAAACTGTACTTATTCAAAAAATGTTATAAAATTTCTTCAAAAATATTAATATAATAAAAATTCTATTTTTTTTCATTTACCATTAACTCTCTTTATCATATCATAACACATTCACTTCCCAAGCTAATCCAAAGGGCCATTTAATTTATGATAAAATGCCAAACAATAGTTACAACAGGTTTAATTTCACGAGCCATATAATTCACCATTAAAAAAATCAATTCACCATTTTTAATGTATTTACATACCCATTTTGTATCCATATTCCTATTATAAAAATAATGAATGGACTTGATAGGGTCTGTGAAGTGTCTCCCACATTAATTAAAATCTCAATTTAGTTTTCTCATTAAAATAATCAAAAATGCAGTAAGCCAACACATTGGAACAACAACATATATAAGGATAAAATTAAGACTATGGGAGAAATATTGTAGAACACCTACATTAGGATTGTAGTTAATAACTTTCTAAATGTTGGTCCTTGATTCAAACTAAAAAAACTTATAACACCTAAGATAAAGATTCCATAGAGTATTTATGAACTTTAGAAGAAGAGGAACAACCACACAAAGCTTCTTTTGAAAAATAGAATAAAGATGGATTGTATTCTTACCCAGGGATTTGATCCACAATAAATGAAAACCTATACACCTATGAAATAAAGGATATTGATCTTTGGAAGAGATGTGAGAACTATTTCACCCACAAGATTGATGGGGGTTAAATGAGGAATAAAATTGGGTTATATCATATTAGGATTGAGATAGAAAAATTATCAATTTTTCACTTTTAATAGGTCTCATGGTAAGGCCTCATGATTTTCCAAACCATGGATCAATCGTCTGGTCTCCTCTATCTAAGAGGAAACTATATTCCATGATTTTATATGGGCCATCCACATATTTTATCAAACCATACAGTCACTCTATAGTCACCTCTATCCAAAGGGGTTCAATCCACATGGTGTTCTAGGGCCTCCTTTCTTGGTTTGTTAATATTGGCCCTCCCTGATCCATACCACATATCCATGAAACACGGTTAGCACTAACCTTGTACTAATCATGTTCCATTCACAATTTATCCCTTCCAACCTTTTTGTGTTCCGAACCCTTGAGAACCTCTTGGGACATTACCTAATCTCAGGGGGCATTACATAAACCATTTTAAAGGGATATTAAAGAAAAATAAAAAATGAAAATATCCCTCATCAAATTTTGGTATGTTACACCTGGTAAAATAACATTGAAGGATAGTGCTTTGTAACTCCTTGTAAGAGCTCGATAAAAGATCATGGTATTTTATCAATAATTGAATGATTTGAATCATTCATGAATTCCCTAGGAAAAGGGATGATAGTCCCTAGTGTAAGGATCTATCTATTAAGAATCACCATGCTATAGGAGTTGAGTATTTACGGAGTGGACTTGGGGATTTCTATTCCATGAACTAATATAAATCTATGGTTTTTTGTGTTTTTATATCTACTTATCCTTATACCACTTTAATGTGTTAATAAAAGGTAATAACATATCATACCTTAAAGAGGTGTTTTTTCTAGGACAAAATAATTTCAAGAACTCAATTCATCCCTTCTTGACACTTAGTGTTGTCGGTCTCTGACCAACAATTGGTATCATAGGAATAGAATTTTGAGTTCTCATCTTCCAAAGGATAAAGTCCTAAGATCATCTTAAATTTTTTAATGTTATTGATAATATATAATGTATGTATATAGTGTGATCTACCTACTTCAACAGTTAAAACTATGGTTTCTTCATAGTCTAGATGATAATATACATGAATAAAATTTGGTTAAAGTATTATCTAAAAGATGTGAAACTTACACTATTATTGAAGGAGATCCTAAGAAGTGGGATGCTACTTCTAAAGGAGAGTATGATTTGAATATAATACATTGAATTATATATTTTTTGGACTATGTTATTATGATCACAATAGAGTTTCAAAATGTGAGACTACTTATGTGATGTTGACTTCCACATCCATTGAATATGAATGTACTGATAATATATGATAGCTCAGATGCAAAGCTTCTAATAAGAAATTTGAAAAATTTAGGATGTTTGATGGTGAAACGATAACACAAATGATTATATGGTTGAAAAATATTTTTAAAAATGTTTCTTTGCATAGAACACAAATATGTAAACTCAATACTTTTATACATATTATTATAAGATTTTTTTACATAAATAACTATTAAATAAAAAACCAGGGCTGAAATTCCCTCCTATCCATGAAAGAATAGGTATATAAAACATAAAAAAATATTTATTTTAGTATAAATAAGGATATCCTAAATCCCTTTGTGACCCAAAAACATTATAGGATGACCTGGTGAATACATATAAAAACGTGTGACCTTAAATCCCACTAAGGGAAAAAAAATTATATGGAAACATAACATGTGATTCAATTATATAACACAATATTATAAAATCTAAGTGTCATGAGTAATCAAATGAAAGTATAAAATAAAGAACATCGTATAATAATATCATTGAAATATTAGAAATGTGGAAAACACACAAAACACAACAAAACCATTATTCAAGGCTAACTTCCAAGATAACATCACATGGTGGAGAGAGTCCCATCATGTATTAGGTTTACTCTATAGTCACATACATAACATCTCATGAGACAAAAAATTTCCCAATTAATTTTAGTTATATCTTGGCACACCCATTATAACATGTTCATGATTATTATTCCATGAAATTAAATCAAGAATAAGTCATAATCATAATAATTACCCTTGGAAATAAATGAGTTTCATAATCTTCTATCATATCATAATAAAAGGAAATATCATAAATATTCCAAATAAAATAATTAATTAAATAATTTTTATGTTAATGTATAAGAAAATAGTAATAGGTATCAAAATAAGGTTTTTATTTAGGAAAAGACATTAAATGATCATTATATAGAAGGATTAAGGGATAGAAAAATTCCACTTAATTGGGTTTGATTTTATAAAAGGATTTGGATAAATAAATTTATAGAATTTATTTACCTATAAAATAAATAGAGAATGAGATAGATATATATTTAAGATACATACATATAGTGTAGCACCCCAAACATTTTATGTTGTGTTTCTATTAAATTCATTCTATACATCACTGTGTTCCTTTGAAACAACTCTAGGTTATTTAAGAGATAGTCAAAACCTAGCCATTAAATATAAATTTTCCACTTTTATGTTTTGACTTTCGAAAAATGGCCATCTAGAGTTATGATCAGTTAGTCATTTGGAGTCTAATAGAACAAACATGATTTCTAGTGAATACTAACATACCCTTATGAATAGTAATATAAATAGTAATATGACCCTTATGAATAGTAATTAATAATATTATTTTATTTTCTTAAGGAAATAAAATAATGAGATCTTAATTAGTTTGTCAATGAGAAATAAAACTAATTCCACTTTATATTGTTATTTTTTGAATTAAATATGAATTTATTTAAAAATTAAAATAATAATATTCAGAAAATAAATTTTAAAAAATGGAGTTCATTTTTTAATTCTACATGTTGAAAAATGGTTAGGGTAAATTTTTGGGATTTTTCTGAAATTCTAGAATTTTTTATGAATAGTGAAATACAATAAAATACGGTATATACAAATTATCAGTTAAATACACTATTCATGATATCACAAGTGATTAAAGGCCACTTGGTTCGAACTCACATGCACTTCTTACTATTAGGGGTCACATGAAACAATGCTATTGGTTGTCTTGAGGGAAATAATAATATAATGAATTAAATATTCAAAATTTACCCCTCTCCTCCCCTATAAACACCCCTCACCACTTCCTCTTCTCTTCACTCATCTAAGACTTTAATCTCCTAAAAGTTCTGCCCAATTACCCTTCCCATGTTTCTTCCCACGTCCAAGATGTAGGACCCCGGGACACCCAGAGAGTGGAGGGGTGAATCAGGGTGTCAACTTTTTCTTTTAAAGTGATTGATCTTGTTCCCACGTTGGTAGGATCTTGTTAAAGATGTATGATGAAAATGAACAGAAAGAAAACATTCACATGCAAAGAGACGACACAACACTTTTTTACTTGGTTCACCACTAAGGGCTATGTCCAAGGAGCATACGCTAACAGGTTTTTGGTCATACCAAATTCCACTAAACTTCATTAGCTGTGGATTACAAGGGTTCTGGAACAATCACTCTATCCCAGGCTCATTACCTTTACAAAAGTTCAGGGATAGCTCACTGTGTCCCTCTGGTCACTCCCGTTGACTCCCCCTGGCTCACTTCCCTTGGTGAAGTCACACTCATTTTATAGACATGAAGGTCTCTTCATAATTGCAAAAGAATGCATCCTTTGTTGAATGTAGATGCTCTGTCAGAGTCCGACTTTCACTCGTATACTATTCCCTTTTTTCACCGAAAGGTATCGAGCAATCATCCAGTTTTCGTGTAGCTCCAAAAAGACCGGCGTACAACAACCTCACCTGGCGTGCTTCTCCAAGACTGGCACACAAGTTTTAAGAACGGCATGCAAGTCACTTGCACAGTACAAAAATCAGCGCACAGGTGACACCAACACACTTGCGCGACACGACCTCCTTCAACTCCAAACTTGCGCGACTCTGCACCTTTAACTCCCAAATCTCCTTGGTGGCATAGCCAACAACCGAAGTGTAGCCTCTACTTGCACAACCCAACTACCAGTTGCGCGACACAACAACTTGAATGACGAGAGCTCAAAAAATCTCTATGTCTTGAACTTCGTTCCAAATGAGGTGGGGTGTTCCTCTATTTATAGGAAAACTAGACCCCCTGCGCAGTGGCGCACACGTGTCCTCACAGCGCGCAAGTCCCGATGTGCAGCTCCTACTACCCTAGCCTATGTCGCACTATTCACTATCTTGACCACACCAATACTTGTGAGACCTATATTCCTTTTCCATATTTTGATGTTATGATCATGAAGAACAACTGGAGAGCATGTTTCTAAACCTCCTAGTCATCAGCGCGCAAGTCCTTTCTCAGCACACAGGTCACTTGTGCGACCAGACCAAAACTTGCACGACCCTTATCCCTTTTCCATTTTTCCATGTTCTGATCTTCAAAAACATATGGCATGAAAGTTTCCTCTCTTTCATGTACACAGTGTGCAAGTCTCTTTGCCAAAAACACTTTTCTCCATTTGTCGATTTTAAGGTCCAAAAATTTGGCAAACACTGGGAAACAGCGCCACCTTCAATACTGTTGTCTGCCTGAACTGTATGATCACTTTGCTGGTACACATTCTGAACATACACTAAGGATTGAAAATAAACACAAACCATCCTCCAATTCTTGCATAGAAGACCATGGTTCCAAAAATCTCCCCCTTTAAATTTTTTTTGGCAATCAGAAAATAAATTCAATAGATCCCCATCCATGTGCAAACCAAAAATGAAAGAATCAACTCACCCAACACTATAAGTCTACATGAGAAATGATTGGAGTAGAAAACAAGAGAGGAAGCTTGAATTGGGTTTCAGTGTTTTGGAATTCTCAATGACGTGAAGATTTAATTGGGTTCTAGTATTTTGGAATTCTCAATGATGCCCAAGAAGTATTACATGACCGATGTATTCCTTCTCATCCTTCTCATCCTATCACTGACACTGAATTCGCATCATGTCACAAGAGCATTACATGCCTGAACATGCCTGAATTTATTCCTTTCTCCCCCATTGACAATAAACCTAAGGACCAGTAATTTTTTCAATGTTCAGCTCAAACCATACTCCCCCTGGATAGTATTTCCCCCACAAACCTGCATCACATCCATAAATAGATAAAAACAGTAATCATAATCGGGGAGAGGGGTATTGCGTAACCTCATTATGCACTGGGAGGTGGCTAAACACCGAGGTTTAACCGATGCTTCTCAAACACAACCACTAATAGTGGCTTGGTCAGGATATCAGCCACTTGCTCATCAGTTCCCCCATGATCCATTCTAATCACCCCTTGTTCAAATTTTTCATTTATAAAGTGATAACTAATTTCAATATGTTTCGTACGAGAATGTTGAACATGATTTTTGTAAGATCAATTGCGCTCTTGTTATCACAGTAAATCACCATTGGTTGCTTTACCTCATCACCAATATCGGTTAATTGTTGCTTTATCCATACCAGTTGAGTGCATGCCTTTGTGGCAGATATATACCCAGCTTCAGTAGTACTGAGAGAAGTACTTTATTATTTCTTGCTCAACTAGTCAACACATTTCTGCCGAATATAGAAGGCTCCACCACTGGTGGACTTTCTGTCTACTACATCACCAGCCCAGTCAGCATCAGAAAATGCTAATAATTCACTATGCCCACCTAAATCAAAATATAACCGAAAGTTAGGTGTACCATGAATGTACCTCATGATTCTTTTGACTGCCTCCATATGTTCCTCCTTTGAATTACTCTGAAAGTGGGTCGCAATACACGTGGAAAAGACAATATCTGGTCGTGTCACTATCAGGTACAATAGGCTCCAAATGATCCTTCTGTACATGGTGGGATCTACATAGGTCCCATCCTTATGCTTTCAAAGTTTACTTCCAACTACAATTAGATTTGACATTGGTTTGGAGTCTTTTATATTAAACTTCTTCAAAAGATCTCTTGCATACTTTTCCTGATAAATGAAAGTGGAATCCTTCTTTTGAATCACCTGTAGCCCCAAGAAATGTGTGAGCTCCACAATCATAGTCATTTCAAATTATGGTTTCATATGATTGGAAAAATTATCCACTAATTTCTGCTTGTTGCCACCAAATATGATATCATCAACGTAGGCTAGAAGCATGAATTGTTCTTTTGGAGAATTATTCACATATAGATTGTGATCCAATCCTCCTCTTTTGAACTCCAGCTTCTTGAGATACAAGTCCAGGCAGGAATACCATGCTTGTGGTGCCTGATTCAAACCATATAGGGATTTCTTCTGTTTTCAGACCTTTGTCTCATCAGTACCAAGAATAAAACCCACTTGTTGTTCAATGTAGACTTATTCTTCAAGTACACCATTCAAGAATGATGTCTTGACATCCATTTGATGTACTTTATATCCCTTTTGGAGTTCCATGTCATGGAAAAGTCTGATTGAGTCCAGTATAGCCACTAGAGCAATGGATTCTTCAACATCAACACCTTCAATATGGGAATACCCCTTACATACCAGTCGATCCTTGTTTCTGATAACACTTCCATGATCATCAAACTTGTTCTTGAAGATACATTTTGTACCAATAACATTGTGGACTTCGGGTCTCTGGAAAAGATTCCATGTTTGATTCTTGTCTATCTGATTTAACTCTTCATTCATTGCTTTCACCCATGATTCATCCTTTGCAGCATCTTCAAATGAGGATGGCTCCACAATTGAAAGAAATGCAATTTGCATGTTATTTCTCATCATCCATGTTTGAGTGGGTGCATTCCTGTCCCCAATAATGTTAGATGGATCAATCTCAGCACTACAATTTCTTCTATGCGGTTCATTCTTATTTTCTCCAGCCACTGTTTCTTCATCATATTCTTCTGCTGAGTCAACATCATGATGAGACTACTGAGTGTTTTGTACAGCTTCCTCTATTTCTATAGTTGTATTTTATCCACCTTCACATTCTTCCTCACTTTCTATTACATCAGTATATAACTTTTTTGAAGCATTTTTTATTTTCTCTTCAATTATTTTAACATTACTGATTACCAAAATCATTCCAAATCACTTGTTGAAACACTTGTAGGCTTTTTTGTTCATTAGATACCCATGAAAAATTCCTTCATCAGCATTGTCACCAAACTTCCCTTGATTTCCTTCTTTGTTCCGGATAAAACATTTTGTTTCCGAAAATGCGAAAGTATTTCAATGAAGGCTTCCTTCCATGACACAATTCATATAGTGTCTTCGTTTCTCCCATATAAAGCCCTGTTTGATTCTGAATGTGCACTGCAGCATCAACAGCTTCCTTCCAGTAATGGCGAGAGATACCGCTTTCAATCAGCATAGTCCTGACCATATTGTTAACCTGCCAATTTCTGCACTCAACAACTCCATTTTGCTATGGGGTTCTCAAGGAAAATACCTCATGTTGTATCCCATGCTTTTATAGGTAGTTTTTAAATTCAATGTATGTGTATTCACCTCCATTGGCTGATTTCAACACTTTTATTGTTCTTCCAATATCATTCTCGGCAATTCAACGATATGTTTTCATGCAGTCAAGAACTTGTCGTTTCCTATGTATAACCATTACACAAGACATTCTACTATAATAATCTATGAAAAAGACTATGTACCTTTCTCCATGAGTTCCATAAACATTTACCGGGCCACATAAGTTTGTATGAATGAGATCAAGAAGATGTGATGCCCTTTTCTTCTTTGGCCAATATGAACTAAAAACCAACTTCCCACGAATGCAAGCATCATAATATTTTTACCGTTCACATTTCAAAATGGGGATATCCATGACTATCTTCATCTTAGATATCTTTTCCATGTCTTGTTGGTTAATGTGCCCTATCCTTCGATGCCACAAATTTTTTTCTTCTTCAACAGACAAAAAACAAGAGTTTACTTTGCTATCGACCAGATATAAGTTTCCATCTATTCTAAAGCCTTTAATAAGAGAATTCCCTATTTTTCCATTTATAGTGTATTCTTTTTGATTGAAACTTACTATGATCCCTGAGTCACAGTGTTGACTCACACTAAGGAGATTGTGATAGAGACCGTCCACATAAAGAACATCAGTCTTCTTTAGCTCTCCATTGGCGAGAGCAGTATTCCCACTGCCTTTAATATTCAAAGAACCATCATTAACAAAACTCACTGTTCCATAAACCTTCTTTTTAATATTCTTTAAAAGTTCAGCATTTACAGTCATATGGGAAGAGCATCAACTATCAAGAATCCAACTTCTTATGCTTTTCATAGCTTTGAGGGCCACCTCTACAAGGTTGGATTTCCCAATTTTCTTCCTTTATTTCTATGAGACATTGGAATGAGTATAGAGCACTGATGGAATTTCAATTATCTTATCTGTGTACATTGGTTCTTCATAGTTGAAGTATTCTTCGAGAGGAGAAAACCTGTTTGAAAGAGCAACTCTATCCTGTCGACGAGATCTAACTTGTCTTGAATTCTGGTATGAGGTTTCCATGTCCCTTTTCTGCCTTCAATTATCAGCCTTACGACCAAAGTTAGAACAATGAAAATAGTATCCATAGAAACTGTTTCTTATATAAGATGGAGTATATGAAGCCAGTCTTCTTTGTTGATGTCCCATATCTTCCCCATTCAGATAGCTCCTTGCCTCTTTGCAATATGAAATGGTATGGCCCAGATAGCCACATAACTGACACTTCATGAGAGGAAATGTCTTCTCACTTGAGTTTCTCCTCATACTTTATTCCTTGGGAGAATAGTTGGACTACCTATCATTTATGAATGTTTGAGGATAATTTTCAGTTCTCCTTTTAGTTTATATTGAGGTTTTCATTTTCAGCACTTCCAAAAATGTTTCAACAAGTCCAACTTTCATCTTGTCTTTCTTTTGGATCTCATTACATCCTGCAGCTGAAGTCTCATCTTCATATCCAATTCTACTCTTTCCCATGAAAGCAGGTCTTTTTTCACTTAAGATTTTTCCAACCCCATATAAACCACTCTTGGCTCTTTCCAGTAACTCTGCATATGATAATCTTCTAAAATGAATTTTCTTCTTACCCTCATATCTGGTTGATAGACACTCCAGTTTGCTTCTAAGAATAAAAACTTCTTTCTCAAGACCCTCAATAGTCTTGGACTTCTCTTCCAGTCTATATGTAAGTTAATTTATGACCTTTTCTTGTTCTTCAATTCTAAGTTTCAATTATACAATGTCGTCTGTGCTTTCGCGGATTGAAGATTGAACTCCCACTAGTTCTTCTAGTCGTTCAATTTCAGCTTCAATCCCATCCACATATTCGGATGATTCTTTCACCATTTCTTTCTACTTACTAAATTTCTTGCATTTGTTCTCAAGATTTGAAGGAGCATCCTTAATTTTCAACTTGGGATCACTATTATGAGTCACATGATTGTCTCTGTCTTTGTCGATAGAGTGTTATAACTTTTCAACCGTAGCCATCATGGAAGCATGGTTTCTAGTTTTAAATTCGGGTTCTTCTTCTTCAATGAATTCAATATAATCCTCTTCCTCTTCACAGAAAAAACTCTTCTTCTATTTCTTCATTTCAGATTTGAAGTCACATTTTTTGAAAAACCTTTTCCGAGGATTCTCAATGTCTTCTGCTTCAATTTCTTCATCATTGAAATTTATTTGGCACTGAGAGGAAATGTGCCCAACTCTTCCACAAAGAAAGCATGCCATAGGTAAATTACCTTTAAATTTACCTTTTCCCTTCTTCAGACTCTTGGAAATAAGAGAATTAACTTCTTTTTCCTCATCATCTTCATCACCACTTTCTTCTGAAATTTTCAGTTTGTCCATGGCATTGAATTCCATTTCCTTGCTAACACGAGTCAGAGCTTCATCGGGTTTGACTCTCATCTCATATGCCACTAGACTACTTAGCAGATAATCCTGAGATAGTTTAGATTGACCTCTTTCTTCAAGGGATGATGACTTTTCATTGTATATATGAGGTATTCTTCACAAGATTTTCTTTACAATATCAATGTCTTTGATTTCCTCTCCAAGACCTCAAATTTCTCCCACTACTTTAGTGATTCGGTTAAAGAATGAATCTGCATTCTCATCAGGATGCATCTTTAGATCGTCAATCCTGTTGTGAAGAACATGAAGTTTTTCCTCTTTCACTTTGTTGTCTCCTTCATATATATTTTCAAGTTTATCCCGCGTATACTTTGCTAAGGTGAAACTCATCACCTTTAGATAAATTTGATCAGAAAGAGCTGTAGTGATAGCATTCTGAGCTTTAGAATCTGCAACAAGGACTTTCCTATCTGTATTAGTCATAGCCAAACCTGTTGGATCAGTAACATGTATTCCTTTCACAATAGAAAAGAGGAATTCCATTCCTAGAGATCTTAAATGAGATCTCATTCTGTTCTTCCAGATCTAGAATTTACTTCCATCAAACAGAGGGACTCCCCTGAAATTGACTACATTCTCCATGACGTCAAAGGCCAGATTCAACACCATAAACCTTTACCCTCTGATACTACTTGTTAGACCTCGGGACACCCTGAGAGGGGATGGGTGAATCCGGGTGTCAAATTTTTCTTTTAAAGTGATGGATCTTATTCCCATGTTGGTAGGAACTTGTTAAACCTTTATGATGGAAATGAACAGAAAGCAAACATTCACATGCAGAGAGACGACATGACACTTTTTACTTAGTTCACCACTAAGGGCTATGTCCAAGGAGGATATGCCGATAGGTTGTCGGTCGTACAAAATTCCACTAAACTTCACTAGCTATCGATTACAAGGGTTCGAGAATAGTCACTATGTCCCATGCTCACTCCCTTATATAAAAGTTCAGGGATAGATCACTGCGTCCCTCAGGTTACTCCCATTGACTCCCCCGGGATCACTTCCCTTGGTGAAGTCACACTCAGTTTATAGATGTGAAGGTCTATTCATCATTGCAAAAGAATGCATCCTATTTTGAATGTAGATGATCTGTTTAAGTCCAACTTTCACTCGTATAATTATCCCACTTTGCACCGAAAGGTATCTGGAAATCTTCCAGTTTTTGTGCAGCTCCAAAAAATACCAGTGTACAACAACCTCACCTGGCGTGCTTCTCCAAGACTGGAGAGCAAGTTTCAAGAACGGTGCACAAGTCACTTGCATGGTACAAAATCAGGACACAGGTGACACAAACACACTTGCGCGGCACTGCCTCCTTCAACTCCAAACTTGCACGACTCTGCACCTTTAACTCCCAAATCGCCTTGGTCACTCAACCAACAACCGACGCGCAACCTCTACTTGTGCGAACCAACTACCAGTTGCACGACTCATCCACTTGCACGACGAGAGCTCAAAAAATTTCTAAGTCTTTAACTTAGTTCAAAATGAGACGGGGTGTTCCTCTATTTATAGGAAAACTGGACCCCTTGCGCGGTGGTGTTCTAGTGTCCTCATTGTGCGCAAGTCCCGACACGCAGCTCCAACTGCCCTCGCCTCTATCGCACTATTAACTTCCATGACCACAATAATACTTGAGAAAAATACTTTCCTTTGACATATTTTGAAGTTATGATCATGAAGAAAAACTGGTGTGAAAGTTTCCACGCCTCCTAGTCATCAGAGCGCAAGTCCTTTCTCGGTGCACAGGTCACTTGCGTGACCCTTATCCCTTTACCATTTTTCCATGTTCTGATCTTGAAACAAAATATGGCGTGCAAGTTTCTTCTCCTTCAAGTACATGGCGCGCAAGTATTTTTTCCAAAAATAGTTTTCTCCATTTGTCGATTTTCAGGCCCAAAAAATTGGCAAACACTGGGAAACGATGCCACCTTCAATACTGTTGTCTACTTGAAATGTATGATCACTTTGCTGGTACACATTCTAAACTTCCACTAAGGATTGACAACAAAAACATACCATACTCCAATTCATGCATATAAGACCATGGTTCTAACACAAGATGCTTCTGGTCTTGCCAAAAGAACAAAACCCCTTCCCTTAAGGATTATCTCAAGAAGGTTATATCAAGAGGTAAAACACCCTTCTTTTTCATTTGGTTTCATTTCAATTTATCTTCTTTTTCTATCCTCTCCTCACCTCCATTTTCCAAATGATCACGATAACTCTAGTATCACCTATATACTGGAATTATATCATGTGAATGGAAGAACCATCATAAATATTCTTACTCCCTCCCATTTATTTTTATAAATGAAATCAACGTCCATGAGGTTCTAATTTATAGCCTTCGTGGACGATGAAGTTTTGTTCTTAAATTTATTCTTCATTACTGGTAATGAAACCATATTTATTGTTGAACCAAACTATAATATATGTATTATAACATAATTAATATTCATGTACCAGAATATGTACATATAATTACGTTATATGACAAAACTAGTTCATAATAATCCAAATACCTCCGAATAATCAAAGTGGTTTTCATCAAATGATTCATCCTCATTCCATGTAACCAAATGATATAAACTACCATTATCAATTATTTATGTTCATAAATAATATATAATTTTAATTCATGAGATTTATAACCATTCCACATGAACTTCATTACATAAAAACAAGTGAACCGATTATGAAAATAAAGAAAACGAACACCCTAGAAAAATGATATTCAATATAATAACATTGAAATAAGGGTATAAATGAACTAAACAGAATTATGATAAACTAAATACATGTCTAATATGTTCTTAAATAATTATAATTTCTAATTCCAAGAGCCTAAGTTTAAGAGCGGAACACTTTTGGAGCTAATGTAAGAGTTTTTCCACCCAAACTTCCATTTTCATTCGGAATACTTTCATTGTTTAATTACCTCAATGAAATTCTTATGTATTGTTATGTACTCATCATATATTCTCTGTGAGTATCTTGTATATGTTTAAAAACATGAATCCTTTCTTATTTTATGGATAGTTACACGTTTTAAATGTAACTTTCAAAATTGTTTCCAAAATACAAGCCCAATTCAAGGGAATTTCTCAAATTCTATCATATTTTCAAGGGAACTCTATAATCTGTTTTTGGAAACCATTATCTTTATAAAACCACTCATTTTAGTATGAAAATACTTTCTCAATTAACTTCTTTTTTTATACAGAGATTTTTCCAAAAGAACTCTTCTTTTCAAAATAAATGATTATTTATCTCAACAATTTATTAATGATTTTATAAGACTATTTTCATCTAATTCAACACTCTTGTTGATTCCTTGGTATTATTGTTTTTAAAAATTTATGAATTCATATACAATATTTTATTTAATGGTTTGTGACTAACTCTATTTTGGATGATCTAGCCTAAAACCATTCACCATATTACTCGGAATGGTTAGTGTTTTATGTTTAATGATTGAGGAAAGTTAGTTACATTTCATATGATAGTTTCAATATGAATGTATATGTTGTTTATGTTGATCCATGAACATATGAGGAATGCATTGGAATTATTATGTGATGGGTGGGGCCCACTATAGCCCCTCAATGCATCAGTAGGTCTCATGAGACAAATAGACATGGAATTGGCCGAGGCCTTTCTTAATGTGTTATATGAATTTTGGTCGAGGCCTTAACCATTAGACGTCTTGGCTGAGGCCTCAAAAAAATGTTTCAAAATGTCTGGCATATGCACTTCCCTGATTATGAAGATAGTAATTTAAATTTTATGTTGTTATTTGAATAGTACAATACCCATGATTAGGTTTTATTATGGCATTATTTTCTCAGCTCATATTCCTTCCATAATGTGTTCAAGTTTATTGTTAAAGGCATGTGTTTTCAATTATGCACCATGACTTATGTTTATGCTATCTTCTACTGTTTTTCTTACTCTTAATGAGAGTTTGAGCTCACCCCTTTCTTATGTCTCATTTTTTCCACGATATGGAGAAGTAAATTTTGAATGACTTGCAAGCATAATCTAGGAGGCAAGGATGTTTCTAATGGAATAAATTAGTGTTGTATTTACTTTATTATTGTTATGTTGAACTTATTTATGTATCTTGTTTCCAATAATACGAAACTACTTGGTCCTTCGGGATGCTTATTCCTTTTTTGTTTTCCAATGAAATCAAATAAGGCTCCGGCTCCAGGCAACTGGGGTCGAGTCTTTATAGTTGGTATCAAAGTTTAGTAGAATACTTGGAAAATAGATTTAGAAAACGTAGAATTAGGGAAGAGTCCCTAAGTTAGTATTTGAGGATATACATAAAATAACGTCCTGGTATTTTGGTAAGGAATAAAATATGTGGATATTTCAAGAAATACATCCTTGTCTGGATACAAGCAGGTAGAGGTGGCTCTGGCACAGATGTATCTAGGGGTAAAACCTGAAAACACCGCTTTGAGCTAGACTCAAATGGGAACTGGTGCACGACAATGGGCCTTGATGCACTCTTGGTTACAAAACTTTCGAGGGATATTCTTAGGATAATTCGCATTTTCTTTACAAGCCACTATGAAGGATTGAAATGTTAAATATTTCTCAAAGAAACCATTTTTGTGAATATGGGATTATCCATGCGTAGGATCTCATTTTTTTTAAAGTATTTTGTTAAGTTAAGATTATACATTAAGATTCATAACCTAATCTAGTGTATGCCATTATCTAGAGATGGCACCAAGTGGAAGGAATGGAAACCACACGAACACACGTGTCCCCTGTAGGGATTTCCCTCCGATGGAAGATAATGATGTTAGCTCTGGTGCTGAGCAACTCATAACTATACTGGGAGAACTTACTCAGGTTATGAATAATAACCTTACCCATATGGAGCATTCGGATCCACCACGTGGAGGAGCTATGTTAGATCACTTTATATGACAACAGCCTCTATCATTCAATAGGACTACAAACCCTTTTATAGAAGAGCAGTGGGTATGTTCCCTTGAGAAGATATTTCTCACCTTGGGATGTAATGAAAGAGAGAAGGTTATCATGGAATTCTATCGTCTATCAGGAGATGAAAATCAGTGGTGGTACTTAATCCAAAACACAAAGGAGGAGGAAGAGATAAATGAGATGGAGTGGAGGGACATTAAGGAAATATTCCTAGAAAAATACTTTCCTCATGAATAAAGAGAAGATATGGAGAGGCAATTCTTGAATTTTAGGCAGAAGAAAGATAAGAATGTTGCAATGTACGAAGCTAACTTCACAAGGTTAGCAATACATTTTGTAGACTACATACGATATCCAAAGAGAAAAATTGATTGATTCTTTGATGGCCCAAATCCATTCCTCTAAGGGGAACTGGTCTCCCAAAGTTTTTCATCATATGAGGATATATTTTTATCTACTATCAAGACAGAAAAAGAATTATCTAAGTCTTATTACTTAAAGAGAAAGTAAGAAAAGAAGAGGGCTGTTGAAAACCCAGGTAAAGGAAATAAGGAAACATGGAATTAGGGAAGAGTTGAATTTCCGCCATGTGAAAATTGTGGAAGGAAACACCCTAGTGCATTCTTAAAAGGAAAAGGAGTATGCTACAAATGTGGTCAGAAAGGCCATCTTGCTGGTGATTGCAAAGGGAAGAAGGAAGCCAATGATGTTCAATGCTATAATTTTCAGGAGATGAGACACTATACTAATGATTTTCCATTACATCAAGGAAATTTGCAATAGAAAATGCCAAGGGATCAGGGACAAGCTTATTCAATCACAACTGTAGAGGTTGAAGTTCTTAATGACGTGGTGGAAGGTACTTTAATTGTTTCCTCAAACTTAGCCAACACTTTATTTGATTCTGGATCATTGCATTCATTTATATCTTCCCAGTTTTCCAAGAAAATTAGACCTGTCCAATTTGATTTAATAATGGAGTTGTCAGTCCAAACTCCTAGGGGATGTATCATTTCAATCAAGGCATGTTAACTAGTCCCCCTCCAGACACCAAAATGTGCTCTAGTTTCTAAACTTATCATCATACCAATGACTAAATTTGATATAATTCTCTGTATGGATTGGATGTCAAATTATGATGCAAATATTTATTGTAAGAAGAAGGAGGTTACAATTTTCGAAAATGGTGTAGAATCCCTTGTTTTAGGGTGAAAAATTCACCACCTGATTCTTATCTAGAACCACCCCCAGTAGCTCTATTGAATACATTACTTGGAGAGGAGGATAAACCAATATCTATGGGCATGGAAAGAAATCTTCAAATTGAAGATGTGTACATAGTGAAAGAGTACATTAATTTATTTCCAGAGTATTTACATGGACATCCTCCATAGAGGGATGTTGAGTTCTCTATTGATTTAATTTCTGATGCAAGACCTATATCAAAGACTCCCTATAGAATGGAAACTGTGGAATTAGTAAAGCTAAAGAAACAACTAGAGGATTTCAGTGGAAAAGTATTTATTCGACCTACTGTTTCTCCATGGGGAGCCCCTGTCCTCTTTGTCAAGAAGAAATATGGATCCATGAGGCTTTGCATTGATTATAGGGAAATCAATGTTATTACAATAAATAATAAGTATCCTCTGCCCTGGATTGATGGTTTATTTGACCAACTTCATGGAGCTTAATACTTTTCGAAGATTGACCTTCAATATGGATATCATCAGTTGCATGTGAGGAAGAAATATATTCCTAAGATAGCATTTAAGACCAGGTATGGGCATTATGAGTTTATAGTGATGCCTTTTTCACTGAAAAATGCACCCTCTATTTTCAGGGATTTAATGAATAGAGTTTTAAAGTAATATCTTAATAACTTTTTTGTGGTATTCATCAATGATATCCTCATATACTCAAAAATATATGAAGACCATGATAATCACTTGCGGGTTATTATGAGAACTCTTAGAAGAAATAAATTATATGGGAAGTTTATCAAATGCTAATTCTGGCTTCAATTAGTTTCTTTTCTGAGACATATTGTCTCTAAGGATGGAATCCTAGTTGATCTTGCGAAGAAAAAGGCAATCCAAGATTGTCCCACGCCAACAAACATACCTGAGGTATGCAGTTTTATTGGCTTAGTAGGTTATTATCAGTGTTTCGTTCATAATTTTTCCTGACTGGATAACTTGCTAACCAAGCTCACACGTAGAGGAGTTATGTTTTTATGGAAAAATAATTTACATAATGCTTTGATTAATTGAAAAGAAGATTGGTCAATAGTAAAATTTTGACTCTTCCATATGGAAGTGATGGATTTGTAATATATAGTGATGCATCAAAGAATGGACTAGGTCACGTCCTTATAAAAGATGATAAATTTATTGTTTATGCATCAAGAACGTTAAAGACTCATGAGAAAAATTATCCAACTCATGATCTTGAGTTAGCAGTTGTAATCGTTGCTTTGAAAATATGGAGGCATTATCTCTATAGAGAGAGATTGGAGATTTATATGGACCAAAAGATTTTGAAATATATTTTCACTCTAAAATAACTAAACATGAGGAAAATAAGATGGATTGAGTTACTAAAAGATTACTATTGTTCAATATACTACCACCTAAGAAAGGTGAATAAGGTGGCAGATGCATTAAGTAGAAAAGATCATGGCCTTCTGACTCAAATGAGGATTGAAAGAGATCCTATGTTCATGGATCTAATGAAGAAGGATATGGGAATTGTCAAGGAAGGGGAAACATCACTCTTCTTTCAAAGGATTGATAAACCATATTTACTAGAGAAGAAAAAAATTTCTAAATCTGATGATGAGAATCTGTACAAGAAAATTAATGCAGTTAAGGATGGGAGACTGGATGACTTCGTGTATGAAGGAGTTCTGAAGTTTTGGAAGAGGTTATGCGTTCCATCTGAACCTGAGCTAAAAACGGAACTATTAGACGATTCTCATAGCTCAAATTTTTCTATACACCTGGGTAGCATGAAGATGTATAGAGATCTGAAGGAATATTTTTTGTGGGATAATATGAAGGAGAAATTGCTGACTACGTGTCAAGGTGTTAGTTTGTCAACAAGTGAAGGCGGAGAGACAACATCCCAAAAGAGTGATGCAACCACTACCTATTCATATATAGAAGTGGGATAACATTACGATGGATTTTGTCACCGGACTACTGAGGACACCTAGAAGGAATGATACAGTATGGGTAATTGTTGATCGTCTCATTAAATCAGCACATTTCAGACAGACAGTCTGAAAAGACTATTCAAACTCAGGAAGACTTGCTGAGATCATGCTCTCTTGAATTCCAAGGTCTGTGGGATCAATACTTTCCTTTGGTGGAATTTTACTACAACAATATTTTCCATTCTAGTATTCAAATTGCTCCATACTAAGCAATATATGGAAAGATATGGCGAACTCCAACTTGTTGGGATGAAGTTGGTGAAAAGAAACTTCTAGGCTGAGAACTTATTGAAGCGACCACAACATAGGTGAGGAAAATAAAAGCCCATATTAAAGCATCCCAAAGAAGGCATAAGAGTTATGCTTATAATTGGAGAAAGGAATTGGAATTTCAAGTGGGAGATCAGGTATTTCTGAAATTATCTCCATAGAAGGGTGTCTTAGGTTTCAGTAAGAAAGGGAAACTGAGTCCCAGGTACATCATACCATTTGAAATTTCGGAAAGAATCGGAGCTATAGCTTACCGTTTAGCGATGCCGCCAAATATTTCCAGAGTTCACGATGTGTTCCACGTATCATTGTTAAAGAATTACATGCCATACCCAATTCCATGTACTCATATACGATGAAATAGAATTGGAACCCGATTTTTCATACTGTGAAAAGCCTATCAGGATTCTTGACACAAGGGAGCAGGTATTGATAAATTGGACAACTCGTCTAGTAAAGGCTCTTTGGAGAAACCAAAATATGGAGGAAGAAACATGGGAACCTAAGGATGTTATAAAAATGAGTCCCCCACACCTTTTTGGTGGGATTTATATATAAAATTTCGAGGAAGAAATTTCCGAAGGAGGGAATAATGTAACACCCCAAACATTTTATAGTATGTTTCTCTTAAATACATTCTATACATCATTTTTTCCTTTGAAACAACACTTGGTTATTTAAGATATAGTCAAAACCTAGCCATTAAATATAAATTTTCCACTTCTACATTTTGAATTTCGAAATATGGTCATCTTGAGTTATGATTCGTAAGTCATATGGACTCTGATAGAACACACATGATTTTTGGAGAATAGTAACATACCCTTATGAATAGTAATATGAATTGTAATATTAACCTTATGAATAGTAAATAATAATATAATTTTATTTTCTTAATTCAATAAGATAATGAGATCTTAATTAGTTTTTCAATGAGAAATAAAACTAATTGCACTTTAAGATTGTTATATTTCGAATTAACTATGACATTATTTAAAAATTAAATTATTAATATTTAGAAAATTAATTTTGAAAAATGGAGTTCATTTTTAAATTCTACTCATCGAAAAATGGTTAGGGAAAATTTTGGTATTTTTCTAAAATTCTAAAATTATTGATGAATAATGAAGGACAATAAAATACCGTATATACAAATTATCTGTTAAATACACTATTCATGACATCAAGAGTGATGCAAGGATACTTGGTTCAAAATCACATGCAATTATTACTATTAGGGGTCACATTAAACAACACCATTGGTTGTCTTGAAGGAAATAATAAAATAATGAATTAAATATTCGAAATTTACCCCTCTCCTTCCCTAAAAAACCCCTCACCACTCCCTCTTCTTTTGACTCCTATAAGACTTTAAGATCCTCAAAGTTCTGCCCAATTACCCTTACCTAGTCTGTTACCACATCCAAGAAGATTTTGGTCTTTCCCAAAGACCAAAACCCCTTCCCTTAAGTAGTTTCTCAAGGAGCTTATTTCAAGAGGTAAAGCACCCCTCTTTTTCATTTGATTTCATTTCAATTTATATTCTTTTTCTATCCTATCATCACACAATATATCCAAATGATCATGATGAATATAGTATCATCTATATACTATAATTATATCATGTTAATGGAAGAACCATCATAAATATTCTTACTCCCTCCCATTTATTTTTATAAACAAAATCAACATCCATGAGGTTCCAATTTATAGCCTTTATGGATGATGATGTCTTGTTCTTCAATTTCTTCTTCATTACTGGTCATGAAACCATATTTATGGTTGAACCAGACTATAATATATGTATTATAACGTAATTAATATTCAGGAACCAGAATATGTACATATAATTCAGTTATATGACAAAACTAGTTCATAATAATCCAAATACCGCTGAATAATCGAAGTGGTTGTCAACAAGTGATTCATCCTCATTCCATGTATCCAAATGATAGAAATGACACTATAAATTATTTATATTCATAAATAATATATAATTTCAATTCATGAGATTTATAACCATTCCACATGAATTTCATTACTAGAAAACAAGTGAACCGATTATGAAAATAATGAAAACGAACACCCCGAAAAAACGAAATTCAATATAATAATATAGAAATAAGGGTATAGATGAACTAAAAAGAATTACGATAAAATAAATAAATTTATAATGGGTTCATAAATAAGTTGTTAATAAGTATAATTTTATATTCCAGGATCTTAATTTTAAGAGCGGAAAATGTTTGGGGTTAAGGTAAGGGTTTTTCCACCCGAACATCCATTTTCATTCGGGATACTTTCATTATTTAATTACCTCAATGAAATTCTTATTTATTGTTATGTACTCCACATATATTCAGTGTGAGTATCATATATATGTTTAAAAACCATAATCCTTATTTATTTTATGGATAGTTACATGTTTTAAAAAGAACTTTCAACATTGTTTCCAAAATACAAGCCCGATTCAAGGTAATTTCTCAAATTCTTACCTATTTTCAAGGTCACTCTATAATATGTTTTTGGAAACCATTATCTTTATAAAATCACTAATTTTTTTTATAAAAATACTATCTTACTTCACTTCTGGTTTTATACAGATATTTTTCCAAAAGAACTCTTCTTTTCAAAATAAAAGAGTATTTATCTCAAGAATTGCTTAATGATTTTATAAGAGTCTTTTCCTTTAATTAAACACTCTTGTTGATTCCATGGTATTATTGGGTTTAATAATTTATGAATTAATATACTATATTTTATTTAATGGTTTGTTACTAACTCTATTTTGGATGATCTATCCTAAAACCATTCACCATATTACTCGGAATGGTTAATGTTTTATGTTTAATGATTGGGGAAAGTTAGTTAAATTTCCTATGATAGTTTCAATATGAATGTATAAGTTTTTATGTTGATCCCCTCTTATATGAGGAATGCATTGGACTTATTATATGATGGGTGGGGCCCGCTATAGCCCCTCGATGCATCGTTAGGTCTCATGAGACAAATAGACATAGAATTGGTCGAGGCCTTTCCCATTGTGTTATATGGATTTTGGATGAGGCCTTAATCACTAGACGTCTTGGCCGAGGTCTTGAAAAAATGTTTCAGAATTTCCGGCGTATGTACTTCCCTCATTATGAAGCTAGTAATTGAAAGTTCATGTGGTTATTCGACTATTAGAATACCCATGATTTTTTTATTATGGCCTTATTTTCTCACCTCATATTCCTGCCATAATGTGTTCAAGTTTATTGTTAAAGGAATGTGTTTTCAATTATGCACCATGTATTATTTTTATGCTATCTTCCGCTATATTTTTTACTCTTACTGAGCATTTGAGATCACCAATTTATTATGTTTTATTTTTCCCAAGTTGTGAAGAAGTAAATTATAAATGACTTGCAAGAATAATCTAGGAGGAATGAATGTTTATAATGGAATAAATTAGTGTTTAATTTCCTTTCTTATTATAGAGTTGAACTTATTTATGTATCTTGTTTCCAATAATACTAAACTACTTGGTCCTTCGGGATGATTATTCCTTGTTTTTATGCCAATGAAATCAAATAAGGCACCAACTCCGGGCAACTAGTGTCGGTTCCTTACATATATAATTTATAAATATTCTATACAATCAAATAGATAGAGAAAGTGATATTGAGAGAGAATGGTCATAACCCAAAAAAAGGGTGGTTTAGAGAGATCCCTTTCCTTAAGTCTCACCATTCATCATACACATTAGAAAATGCTATATATATATATATTATAAATGTATTATAGAACTATACTCATATATATCCTACCATATATTTATTAATTATTACATCTTAACAAATTTTTATCAACAATTATTTTTTTAAACATAGTTTTAGGTGATAATTGCTTCATTTTCATGCATGTTTTGGTTCGAATGTACCAAAATTTATAAATTCATAACAGTTAAATAATCAAAAAAATTAACCATGAAATTAATATAATATACATTCATTATATATATATAGTCATCCATAAATAGTGAAGATAAAAAAATGGATTACACTCTTCATGGGGATGATAGGTCGTATATATGCATGAATTCCATTTTCATTTTAGATGGATGAAATTAATGAAAGGTAAACAACAATTAATATTTATAGAATCATAATAATATAATAAATAAAATATATATTTATTAAATACATCATTATAACCATATAGGAGACGCCTTGATAGAAAACAAATCACATCGGTTCGTAAGGTGGTAGTATTCTATACACATGAATGAAAACTTCATTTACCATTTGATTAAAGAGAATATGTATGTAATTGATTAAATTAACATAATAATTTTTTTATTATTAATATAGTTTTTTTAATTTTTTTAATGATTAAATAATATTTGAAAGAGGTAGAAGAAGAAATATAACTTAAATATTCAGTTAAATAATATACCTCTTCTAAGAATAACTTATTTTTCCTTATAACTTAAACCCTATAAGGTAAGTATTATACCAAAAATAATACCTATGTTAAATTGTTATGTATTTTATCAAGGTATTTGGGTAGATATTGGCCAAACTAAAAGGATTTTTATGGGTTAAGGAAATAAGAGAGGTTCCCTTTTATAAGTGAGGGGTGAAACATTATTAGAAATACTTAAAATATTAAATTAATATAAATTAATTTTTATGGAAAAGGTTCCAAAATGATACAATTAAAATATAGGATGAGTATAGGTCAAAATTATATCATCTAATAAATTTTTGGAATATTTATATTAGGGTTTTACCCTTATCTATTTATTTTAACACGCATTAACTGTTTTTAACAATTATTACGATAAGGTAGTATTTACCCTTTAGGGGTCAGTATTGTTACTATAAATGGAAAATTGGCCCATAAATAGAAAATTATTGATATTTTAAAACATATAAAAATCAATTTTTTGAATATTATATTTTTATAAATTTTAAAACAATTAATATAAAATTTATTTATTAGAAAATAACATTAATATCATTTTTGGAACTAATCATTTAATTTGAATTTAAAAAACATTAAAGGAATGGAATTAGAATATAATCAATTTAAAACTCCCAAATAATTTATTTTTATCTATAAAATTTGTGTAATATAATAAATCATTCAAATTATATCTATTTTAATATTTTAAAAATCATTTATTTTATTTTTCTATTAACTGAATAAATATTGTGTGATCGCTATATAGTCAGTTAAGGTAATTATTTCATGATTGAAAAATAAAAATAAAAATTCAAGTTAAAAAATAATTTATATTTAGAATAATTATTTATTATTGAACTTATGTTGTCTTTATATCTGTAAAAAAATATTATAAAAATTAAAATCTAGAAATGACATTTTAGACCTTATCTTTTACTTAAAAATTATATCGTTAAATATCAAAGACATATGAAACCAGGTAGCCATAGTTCCCATATGAGGATGGAAATGGATGAAATAGACTCATTAAATAGAAAAAAATCATGTGTTATGATAATTTTTATTAATTATAATATTAATTTTAACATTAATTATCCGATTTACCCTTTCCAGGGTGACAATTAATTATTATGGCTATTAATCCTAATGAAAAAAATTAAAGGGAACTGTTTACCAAATTTTTAAATACTAAATCATAATATAGAACCCATTTTTCAATATTTAATTTACTCAATTGGAATAAATTAATTAAATATAGCAACAAAAATCACAACAAAAAATAGTTTATTTAAAAAATGACTTTTTAGAATAAAAAAACATTTTTATACCAAATTCAACTATAAAATTTATTAAAAAGAACATAATTGGATATTTATTAGTCAAAATTATATAATTAAATTTTAAAACTAAAACAAAATAGAATTTTTCTATGTAAATACTTTAAAATAAAACATAATATCCAACAATAAATAAGTAATTTTCACAATTCAATGAAAAGGTAATCTTTTCAGAAAAAATCCCAAAAATTCACCCTCTGATAATTTTAATATAATGATTATAAAAATAATGTTTTTTTTATTAAATAAATTCAAAATTTTCCATAAATTATTTATTGTTTTTTCTCACAAAATCAATAAAAACACTTTTAGAGAAAATGTATATTTTATGGAATAAAACAACATTACTAAAAATCGAGTGCTTTTTTCCTAAGAATTAATCATTAAATTTTTATTATGTAGGACATTAATATATGTATGTGTATATTTCATAATATGTTTAATCCTTTTAGTACTCACCAATTTAAAGTTTATGTTATAACAATAATAATATTTCATTATTCATTTAAGTTCAGTGTTACAAGTTATATATGGTATCGAACATAGTGTTTTTTAAAATATTTGGGAGTTACATTCTTCCTCGTTAAGAAAATTTTCCATTGAAATTTAATTTTACATACTAAAGTGAAAATAGGTGAGGGTAATTATCCCTCACAACTTCCTATGGTTCCCATGGTTCCTCCTCATATTTATGGTTTCACCATATTACTTTTACTAGGTTAGTTATCTTGATTCATAGAACTTTATCTCTAAAGTAAATAATCTTCATAAGAGAGATAATTTTCTAGGTACTCACCTCTGGATTTATCTTATATGAGGGATCTATTATGTACTTCCCTAATATGGATACATGGAATACACTTTTTACTTGAGATTAGGTTGGTGGGAGTTATAGTCGATATGACATAGTTCCAATGTGATATACAATCTTCATGGGGGTTATGTACCTAGGAAATAAATTAACATTCTTCCCAAATCCAATGACTCTATTCCATGGAGATATTCATAGAAACACTTTATCTTAAAACTAAAACACTAATTCATGTCGATGATTACTAGCACAACTCTTCTGTAGACTTTGAGTAGCCTAGATGCGTTGCTGAATGATATAAAACTTTTTATCCATTTCCTTAACCATTTTAGTTCCCGACATATTGTTTTCATAAACAAAATTCCAAAAAACATGTTTTCTATATATATTACAATAAAGGGAATCATAAAGAACAATTTTGAGGCTTTAGTGAAAGACGTTATTGTATAAGAACTCTACTAGAGGAATATGTTGATCACATCCTCCTTTGAAGTCTATCAACCATACCCAAAACATGTCTTCTTCTATATGGAAAGTATTCTCACATTAGAAATTGTGTGTGTGTGTGGGGGGGGGGGGTGATAAGAGATACTAATTTTCAAATTATCATTAAAGGAATATTGGATACTATTTTAGAACATTGTAGTAAATCTTGGATCTCCTCCAGATACAATAAATAGTGGTGTTCCATACAGCCTCACCACCTCTCTAAAGTATATCGCGACAAGTTGATCAAGTGAGACGTCCTATAAAACTGAAATTAATTGAGAATTATCTATGAAAATATCCACTAAAACCCATATAATATTATATCATCTAATTTTTAGAATACCAGTGATAAAGTCTATATGAAAAACCCAATCTTTATTACACATTAATTCATGAGTTATTATGTAACAGTACACTTAATACAACCAAAAGTATTGAGAGGCCTTGTGTATTTTTTTAATTAGGTACATAACACAAAAGATTACACATAGATACAAATAATTTATTTTGAAAACGTTATTTACAGGATTTTAAAATTCCACAATTTTTAAAAGTGCATGAGATAACATAAGGACATATATAAGAAATAGGTGAGCAATAAAGACCAGTAAGGTAATAAAAAATAGTAAATAGAAGAATGTATTACATGTTAAACAATCATAATTTCCATGGGACATAAAAGGGGTGAGAATCATAAACATGATCAATAAGGAATGATATAACATGATAACTTAAAAGAAACCTGAGAAATTTGGTAACAACTTTAAACATGACACTATAAACATATGTCAAGGCTAGCCACAAAGATATCATAACATGGTGGAAACATTCACATAATGGATTAGGTTTAATATCTAATTCCATATGTCACATATCATGTGAATAAAACATTACCAAATGCATTGGAGTGCTATCTGGGAACACACATCATAATCAGATCATGTACATGCATAAATGTTCCACATAGATCATATAACATAAGAACATATTACATAAAATTTTATATAATTATTAAGTATTTTAAGATTATATTAATTGAAATAGAAAACCAACGAATTATAGGTACAACTTAGTGAATAAACATGATTGAAAATGAGTATGGTTGTATACCTCACAAATTTTTGGCATGGAAAATCACAGTGGAATTTCAGCAGTGTAACAAAAGTAAATAGAGATTCATAAAAATGTTAAATGAGAGATAAAGGGGTATCCCATAACATGGATGTAAAATGGAAATTATGAGATATATGCAAGAAAATAATCCAACTTTAACATTAGGGAATTAGTATTCATAAGACAAGAAGGTTTCAGGAATAAAAACCTTGTCCCAGAAAAATTGTAGGATAATTTTGGTAGTGTAATAGGGGTAAATAATGAATCATGAGAGGGTTTAATGACAGTTAATGTATTACCTAATCAATTATAAATTACATGATCAGTTATAGGAATGTTTAAGATAATATCCAACCAATATAAATTTGATGATAAAGTGAATTACATAAATAAAGTGCTTGAATAAAGTGGGGAAAGAGAGGATCCCTTATTATATTTTTGAATAGTAACATCTTAATTAAATTCTATAATGAGAAGGTATAAATGATATATTATTATTAGGAAATAAATTTTATAGTATATTTTTATTTATAAACTCAATAAAACAAACCCAATTTAGATTTAGAAGGCTAAATACAAAAAAGAAGGTGCTTGAATTGAAAGAGAGAGAGAGAGAGAGGTCCCTTACCTTGAGAGGGTGATTCCAAAAGCTTAAGAGGAGATTATTTAGATATTGGAGGAACCTTGGGATGAATATAAAGAGGTTTTTTCAGGTTAATGACGTTATGTATGGTTTTTTAGTGAAGACAAATGGGATCTTGTGTGGGTTTATATTGGAAGAAAGAGGGGAGTTCTTTATTATTTCCCAAAGGTAGGTTTTAGAATCTATATAATTAATAATAATAATAATAAAATCCCATGGTTTTTACCATAGTTCATTCCAAATTGGATTGTTTTTCATTATTTTATAATTTATAGGGCCTAAATCAGAAAAATATTACCTTTGATGATTTGTAAGTGAGCCATGTTTAAAAATAATTTATTTTAAAACCTTAAAATATAATATAGGTTTTAGAGGATTCACAAGGGTTTATAAAATTAATAAAATGAACTACAAAACACATTATCTTAAATATAATAATATATTTGGTCATGGGTACCCTTTATATAAATTATTACATCATTTATGGGTTATTATTATTTCATAAGACCCAACATATTATTATACCGTATTTTAATTTTACACAAAAGTTCTGCTATCTGAGAAAATTATGAACAAATAAGTGGTGGATAATTTTGAATTTATAATCCAAAAAATAATATTTATTTTATTAAAATAATTTTCTAAATATTTTAATTTTAAATTTTATAAAATAATCAGTATTTATTTCAAAATGAAGGTTTTTAGTCTACAATAATTTTTACACCCTTATAACAATTACCATTGACTAAAAAAACTATATTATCATTTAAATTTAATAAAAATAATTTAATAGTGTTATTTTATAATAATTTAATTTATTTCTAAAATTCAAGAATTAATTAAAAAGGAACATATTAAATTAAATTGATTATTACATAAAAATACATTTTGTGTTTTATCGTATCAAAATTTTATTTTTATCAAAATCATTTCTTAATTATTTATAAAGAAAAAAAACAAATATAAATATTATTATATATTTAAAATAAAATATACAGATTAATACTATTATGGTTACATTTTCTCTAGTCATTGATAAATTATTTTTACCAATAATTAACCTTTCATTCTTTTACCATGGGAATAAATATTTACTATAGTTACTATTCATGTTATCCAAAAATTAAGTCAAATTTATTACCCTATATTAATTGTGATTATTCTAAATGTGGAATATATTTTATCAATATAAACTCATATATTTTGAATAACATAATTTGAAATAGATCCCAAATTCTTAATGAAAAGAGTTTTTTTCAAAAAATGCATTTTCCAGAAAAAGAAGAATTTTATTTAAATCTATAACTAGGAAAATTCAATATATGAGTTTCAATTCATACTGAAAAAATACTATATACATATATATGTAATTTTAATCATTCTATAATATGGGTTTTCTTAATTAAATAAAAAGGGGGGAAATTATCCATTATAAAAAGGTTTTTGAAAAAATGTGCTTTCAAACATAACAATAAACTTATACTGAAATATGGTATAAATATAACAAAATTATTATTATTTTAATTTAAAATAAAATTATTATATTAATGATACTTTTAAAAATAATTTTAATTTTGTTATGTAAATTTTATAACTTTTCTAGAAATTAATTATAATATTTTTTTCCTAAAAAAAATAAAAAACATTTTTGAAGAATAAAATATTATTATTAATAATTGAGGATTATTTACTAAGAAGTTATAAATATATTAATGATAAGTAAAAAATATATAAATATATATTTTATAATTTAATTAATCCAATTAATATCTAAAAATTTAATATCCATGTTGAAACGATCATAATTAAATAATAATTATTTGTTTGGGTTCGGTGTTGTGTATCACATAAGCTATCGAAATCATTTTCTATTTTAAAAAATAGGGGTATTACATTATTACCCCATTTAATAAATTATGACATCAAAATTTGAACTTCATCTTGGTAAGAAATTTTTTGGCACAAAAAATATCTTTATTTAAACCCACATTGTAAAAAGGGTTAATAAAACATCCACTTGAAATGGGAGAAATTTAAGTACAAAGGTCATCACATAAATAGGATTACAAGTAGGAGAAAATTATTAGAATGTTCTAATATATACATGGAATAAAAGAAAATAACTCCCAAAAAATATTAGATATTGAAAGAGAATATGGTTAGTATAAATTCAATGATCAGAAAACCATAAATATGAGATGGGTGAAAAGAGCCTTAATTTATAATATGACATAATTTTTGTTTCAAAATAATTTTCCTGGAGTTAAAGAATTCATTTACCATATAAAATACAAACATAAGAAAATATAATTTCTTGAAAAGTATAATTTCTTTATTTAATCAATTTCCACTAAAATAAAATCATTTCTCCAAATGATGAGTACTCAAGATGGGTTTCTATGCATGAAGAACTTAAAAGGATTCTAAAAGATCATATAATCCCCCAAATAATAACAAGATATTCCTCTTGTCTTTAATAAATCCAAAATTGTTAACATAAAGTAAGATAATTCAAAAAATGAAAAAACCTTAAAACATTAATCTCCAAAATTCAACAAACAATTCCAAGGGTTTATCATAGATAATTATTTAAATAAATACCCCTATATCCCAAATAACACAAATAAACTCAATATTAAAGATTTTTTTAAACTCAAAGGATTTCTCATACCCTTCATCTAAGAAGTCCAAAAACATAGTATCATTATTCTAAAATAATATTTTATATTATAACTATTAGTTTAATATATACCTTAAACTAATAAAATATCTACAAAAATATCACTAATAAACTCAAAATAAAAAAAATGATCCTATAATATGTTTCCCAAAATATCCTTAATCATGATTAACATCCATGAAATGTCATCAATTATTTCTAATGATAAGAATAAACATATAAATATCATCCAAATACTATTTAGGTATATACAATAATTGAATACATTTTAAGGGTTATCAATCCCTCAATTATTTATTTTACAAAATATCACCTTATCACTAAATAACTTTAATATTCTATCACTACCATTCAACATATGTTTCAAATCCTTAAAAAAAATATTATTGAATAATATTTAGATGTTTTATGATTATTATAACCAAAATATCATTGATATACTACTTCCACAACATAATTTTCATGTAACAATACATAAAAACATTAATCCTTACACTTCGATGATTTCCATATCATTGATGATTCTTTACTATAGGATTTAACTTTTGGATTAGGTCATTGACTTGGATAATTCCCATATTCTCCACAAATAATACGTTGAACAAAAAAGGGTTATGTACGCTGCAATTTTACCTTCAATCATACTCTTCATTTTTTATAGAAAATAGATACTTTATGCCCTATTTTTACACACTTAAAAACAATTATAGCTTCATTTTGACATTTTAATTAGTGGAACATTCAAAATCTCTAACATTGTGAAAAGTTAATCTTCTTTCCTTAATCACCTTTATTAGATGGTGTTCCTTGAGACTTCATCATACTCTTCTTTTTTGAATTTTTACTTTCAACAATATGCATGTTGTTAATTATAATTTTTGATAGCTAGTTTGGTATAATCACAAGATATCTTACATGATCTTGAACCATGTTAGTCATCTCATTTGGTTAGTCATCACATTTACCAACACATTGATTCCTGACTTGATTCTTCTTATTTTTATCCATTGACTAGAATAAAGAGAAATGTAGGGATGAGTAATTTTAATATATTAAACACATAACTAGGAAGAAAATGACATTGAAGGGATAACATATAAATGAAAATAATTTCCTTAACTTTGGAATTTCATGGAGTCAATCTAATTTATCCATTATCAATATCCTAAAATTGGATCTTCTAGAATATTTTTTTCCCATAATAATTGTTTTCAAAAATCTTGTGAATTTAGCAAAAAACACCCCTTGGGAGTGTTAAACTAGTTGTGTAGAAACACCCATTTTTATGCACCATTTCTCAATTGATTTAAGATATATAATTTGTTTTCAAGATTTTCACCATGAGGTACATCTCTGTCAGAACCACATCCACTTGTATTATCCAGACATGGATGTATTTTCTTCAAAAACACTTAATATACACTTTACCAAAACATAGCTATGTTTTCCTATACTTAGTGTTATCTATAATTCTCTCACTAGTGTTTTTTAGTCCTGATCCCAAAAATAAATTGACACCCCTCTCATAAAAACTATAATTACCCGAGTCTTTATAACACAGTAAGTCTTGATGTATTAAAAAAGAGTACTTTGAATACACCCCATAAGATCAGTAATAAAAGTGCATTTCGTTAATTAGGTACATAAAACAATAAATTGATACATGGATACAAAAAACATGATTGAAAACATGATTCTAAAATTCCATAGCTTTTAAAACTACATGTGATAACTTAGGGACATACATATGAAAGGGTTGAGCCATAATTCCCAGTAATGAAATAAAAAATTCATAACAGGAAGAAATTATTACTTATTAGAAAATAAGAATTTACATGGGAAAAGGGGTGAGAATCATAAATATGAACAATAAGGCATGATATAACATGGTAACATAAAAGAATCATGGGACATTTGGATACAAATTTAAACATGAAATCATTAATATTGGTCAAGGATACCTTTTAATACGTCATAAAATGGAGAAAAATTCCCATAATTTATTAGGTTCACTCTTTAATCCCATAAATGACTTATCATCAGAATAAAACATTACTGAATGCATTAGAGTGCTATCTAGGTGCACCCATCATAATCATATCATGTACATGCATAAGTGTGCCACATATATCATATAATAAAAGAACATATTTCATCACATTTAATCCCATGATTAAGGATCGTGGGTTAGATAAATGGATTTACCAAAAATATATTTTTTATAGGTACAACTAGGTGAATACACTTGAGTGGAAACTGATACAGGTGTAAACCTAACAAATGTTTAGCATGGAAAATCAACGTGACATTTTAGTATCACAACGAAAGTACATGACTATTTATAAAATTTTTTAGTGAGAGAGAAAAGTGTATCTCATAAATTTGAATTGAAAATTTTATTATTAGGGATAAGTAAGAATATAATTCAACATGAACATTTTTGAATTAAGAGGCATAATATAAATATGGTTCATGAATAAAAAATTGTCAAGGAAAATCGTAGGATAATTTTGATACTGTAAGAGGGGAACATAATGAATTCTTGGGAGGGATTAATGAGATTTAATGGGTAAATAATCACTTATAAATAATAATAGAATTAACAGGTATGTTAAATAGAATATACAATCAAAATGTAATTGGAATAAAAGGTTCATTATATAAATTAGGTTCTTGAATAAATAGTAGAAAGAGAATACCCATTACTAAATTTTAGCTTAGTAACAAATTAGGTAAATTCTATAATGATAGTGAATAAATTATATCTCATTATTAGGAAATAAATAAGAAACTATAGGGGTCTTTATAAATTCATTAAATCACAACCAATTGAAATTGAAAATCCAAAATAAAAATAAGGTGCTTGAAATGAAAAGAAGAGAGGTAGGTCCCTTACCTTGAAAGGGTGATACAAAAAGCTTGGTAGGGGCTTATTAAGAGATTAGGGGAACCTTGGGAGGACAATAGAGAAGTTAAACAAGATTAATGACATGACAAAAGGTTTTTTAGTAAATAATAATTAGATATTCGGTGGGTTTATATAGGAAAAGAGAGGGGAGTTATTCATTATTTCCAAAAAATTAGGGATTGGACTCTATGGATTAAAGTAATCAAAACCAAAAAACATACCACAATTTTTTTACCATGGTTTTTTCCAAATTGGAGTTTTTTTCATTATTTAATAAGTTGAAGGTCTTAAATCATTAAAATATCACCCTTGGTGATCTGGATGTGAGTAATGTTTATAAAATAATATATTTTAAAACATAAAATATAATATATATTTATGAGGATTCATAAAGAATCTAAAAAATCAATCAAGTAAAATAAAAAAATATTATTTTAAAGGGGTAACATATATATTATTGGGGGATTACATTTATAGAAATTATCATATAATTCCTGGGACCATATGATTTTATAATTCACACCATATATTAAGACCATAATTTATTTGTACCTAAATATTTGACTATCTCAGAAAATTATGAAAAAAAACTTGGATAATTTTAATGTGTTTATTCCAATAATAATTTTTATTTTATTAAAATATTTTTATAAATATGTGAATTTTCACTTTTAAAATAATAATTTTCATTTATTGAAAAATGTTGGGATTTTATCAATAACAGTTTTCATAACCTTATAAAAAATCTATTTGACTTCCTAAAAATTACATTGAAATTTAAATTTAATAACAATTATTTAATATTATTATTTTATTAAATTATTTTTTATTTTTAAAATTTATGAAATCATCAGAAAGGAATGCCCTAATTAAAATTTCTTATTACACAAAAATACATGTTGTGTTTTATCATATTAAAATTTAATTTTTATCAAAATCATTTCTTAAATATTTATAAGGAAAAATAATATTATTATGATATTGAAATTTAAAAATATATATTTATACTATTAGACTTTTTTGTTTCTATCCCTTTTAAAAATATTACCCTTAATTAACATATTTTCCTTTTTTCATGATCATAAATTCTTATTACAGTTACTATTAATATTGTCCAAAAAATAAAGTTAAACATATTACTAAATATTAACTAAGATTATTCAAAATATTTAATCCATTTTAACCAAATCAATTCATATAGGTGGAATATGTTTCCAAATAAAATCCTCAAGTGTGATAAAGAACAGGTTTTCCAAAAAATGCATTTTTCAAGGGAAATAAGATTTTACTTTAACTCTATAAATACTAATATTCATTATACTAATTTTACTTCATAATGATATATATATGATCCAGAAATTTAATTTAAATAATTCCCCATTAGGGGTTATTTTTAATTAATTAAAAAGGAGAAACATTATTCATTTTAAAATAATTTTCAAAAAATTGTGTTTCAAGCCTGAAAATAAGCTTGTAATAAAATCTAGTATAAATAATATGAAAATTTAATTAATTAAATTATATATAACTAAATAATAATTATTTCAATTTTTAAATAAAATTAACAAAATCAAGGAAATTTTAAATTATTAATTTACCCAAAGAAAAGACATTTTTACAAAATATTTGGTATCTTTCACTATTCACTAAAAAATAATTTTTTTTTAAAAAAACCAAATATTTCATCCAAATATACTTTTTATATGATGATTTAATTTTTTTTAATTTTATAAAATAAATTTTCTAAATATTAGATAAATTAATTATAAAATACTTTTTTTCAAAAATTAATATAAATTATTTTTGAAGAAACTATATTTTGGACGAATAAAATGTCGATACTAAAAAATGAGTGATTAATTACTAAGAATTTAAAATTATATTTATGTTTAGTGTGAAATTTATCTATTTATTTCACAATGTAGTTAATTCTATTCTTATCCACAAACACAATGTCTAGGTTAAAACATCTATATTTAAATAATTATTATTTGTTTGGGTTTGGTGTTGCATTTCACATATGCTATATAACATAGTTTTCTATATTAAAATTTCATGTTGTTATAGTACATGGTGGAGTTTTTACATTTACATATAGGTATGGTTAATGGTTTAATCCTCCCATTATATTTTTTCCTCAGAGCCTTCACTTTCCAACATATTTGAATCTTTGATGTATATTCCACAATGACCTTCTTCATGTTGTACCACCAATAGTTCTCTCAGATATCTTGATTCATATTCATGATACCTAGGTGTATGGAGAAGGTACAGATATGTGAAACATTCAATGGATCCTATTTATGTTAGGATTTTATGGTACACATAATTGTGACCCAAATCTTACAACTCCTTCATCAAATTTTAACTTTAAGTATTTCACTTTTCTTATAGCTTCCACCTTGTTCTGAATTTTCGCATATTCTATTTCAAAATCCTTTATATTATTTGGAAGTGATTTTTGACCCATAATTTGATAAAGTAATGATTATAATCCTTACTTTGTGATTCCAATGTTTATCCTCTTCAAGTCTGAGAAGATTGGATCCTTCTCTGTTCACATCATTGATAAAGTTGATGTATCTTTTTTTACTTATAGCATATTTCACTTCATTTTATTTATTACGATTCTAATGGATTTAGTAGTCAGAGTGCTTTATTATATATATCCATATCCACTGGTGTATATTAATATCCTTATGTGTGAATATATATATTTTATACTCTTATGATTTATAGATATATATTTCAAACTTCTCCCCATAAAGATAAAGCCACCATATTTTCAAAAAAATATATCACTTTATCCAACTCTAGATCATTTATTTGATAGTTATACTCCTGAAATTTCAATTTACATGAGGTAAAGAAAATCATTTTTTTCATCTTTGATTATTCCCCAACCCAAACCCTTCATTGATGAATAAGTATATACTATGAAGAGTTCCCCACTTAAGAGAAGCATAAGAACTGGAGTAGTGATAAGACTATTTTTCAATTCCTTAAAGATCTCATCACATTATAGAGTCCTAAAAAACTTTAATCCCTTCAATGTTAGATTGGTTATTTGATTTCGAATTCATGATAGTTTTCTCAAAAATCATCTAGTAATAACCAGCTAGTCCAAAAGAAACTCTTGATCTCTATTATAGATATAGGTTTAGGAATATCCCCAAATTCTATTTTCTTTAAAGTGTCCATAGATATACCTTTTATAGAAAAAAACCTACCCAAAAAATGATACATACTTCACACAAAACTCTCATTTCCCATATTTTGAAATATATGTGGCTTTCACAATTTCTTTAGTATTCCATCCAAATATTACACATTATCATCGTTTCTTTTTAAGTATATGAAAATAACATATATATGGACAATAATAGAATTTTCAAGGTAAAATATAATTACTTTTTTAATTATGTTTATAAATATTGAAAGAATATTAGTGAGTCTGAAGGGAATCACTATGAAATCATAGTGTCCATATGTTGTTAAAAACGAAGTCTAGGGAATATATTTCTTCTTTACCTTTAACATTATAACTATAGGTCTATCTTTTAGAAATAATAGGACTCACGTAGTTGATCAAACATGTTATTTATACATGGAATGGGATAATTTTTCTTTATCATGCTTTTGATGAGTTCAAGATAATCAATATAGATACAAATTTTTCTATCCTTCTTCTTGATGAAGAGGATGAACACATTCCATGGTGAATCACTCACGAGCATAACACCATTTCCTTGTTTTTATTGTAACGGATTTTGAAGTTATTATAAATTAAATAGTGTCTATTCTAAATGAAATCTTGGATATGGGTTTATGTCCAAGTATAATTTTGACTTAGAAGTCAACCTCTTATCCTAGAGGATGACCATAAAACTCTTCAAGGAATCCATCAACATATTATCTAACAGTGGTAATGTCATAAAGTGTGAGTATATCCTTTGTCTCAAATTTTGGATCTAGATATGATTTCTCATAAGTAAATTATATCCAAATATGATAAGCAGACTCCAAGAGAGATTCATCCTCCTCCTTACAGTTTTATAAAATTAGTATATGCCTTGGGATGTGAAGCATGATCTCCCTCACCTGATAGTTGATGATTGATTGATTTAAATATCCCCAAAAAATGACCTATATAACATCAGTCTTTACTAAAGTAAGTAAGATAATATATTTTTGAGAATATTCAGTCCACAACCATTTACTAGGGAGGAGTTTTATAATTTGGATGAAAAAATTTACCTACTTTTTATTATCATTGATAGATCAACCCCTTTTGGGTGTTTTTTGATAGTTTTAATAAAATTTCAAGATATGAAAGAATATATTGAATGAGAGTCAGAAGGAATGTTCACTATTCTAGAATTAATAGCTTGTGTACCTATCACCATAATATTTTTGATATCCAACTCAGTAGTAGTGAAAACTTATGACCTTCCTCACTCTCTAGACCTTAGAGGCTATTATTGTTGATTGTTTTTAACAACCCTTAGGGAATGGGATTGCTTAATTATTAGGTTATTTGATGTTGAATCATTATACCACTGACTGAGTGTTGACCTGAACCTTCTATTAATAAATTGAACTAGTGGGTTTATTAATTTCTTTTTGTCATTGATTTGTCTAATACCCATATTTTCTACAGTTGATGATTCTCACATTTCCATTCAAATAGTTTCCAAGATGTTTCTTCCCACATTTTTGACACATGAGATGTTAGGTTTTCTTTACTCTATGAGATTAATATATTGATACTACCAAATAAAACTCTATTTTATGATATAATCTATAGTTCTATGTGACCTTTGATAGGCTCTAATATTTATATCAACCTTAATGGCACTAAAATATACACTTTTTATTTTATTTTTAATGTGTTTTTAAACGATTTAATAGCATAAAATTTAATAATTTGATCCCAATTTCATAATTTTTGGATTCTAGGGATGTTTTGTGGCTAAATGTGAGAATTTATTAACTCTTTAATTTTAATAGTTTTTTTTCACTTTTGTATTTATTGTATATTTCTTTTATTATTGATCCAGATTAAGTAATTTACTTTTTAGTATTCTTTGGTACATGTGATTCAACTTATTCAAATAGACCAAGTCATAATTAGAACTCTATGGGGGCACAAAAAATTCAATCTATTTGGAAAATATTTTATCCCAATATAATTTAACTTCTCTCATTAGATGAGGAATATATTAATATTCAAGAAAAAAATGCAGTGATTCTAGTTGGATATGAAACAAGAGATGAATGTTATTTTCCAAATTAAATTACATGGATAAATTCTATCATTATTTCAGGCTATTCATGCATCAAAGTGGATGAAGTTGAAGTGTAAATTTAGATAGAAAAAGATATATTTAGTGATTCAGGAATAAATTTCTGTATACATCTTGAAATGAATTTAAATTTTGATGTTTTATATAAAATAGAATTCAAAACTACTATTAAGAAGACCTGTTAGTAGGATTTTACATTTTGGTGGGTAGGAATGTTACAAAACATTGGAAGATAGATTATGGAGAATAAATTTTATAATACCCCTATTTCCTCTTTTATTAGTTTTTTGATGGATTTCTATAACCCAGTATTCTTGGGTACCCTTCACATGTAGGGTTAAACATATGAGTTATTAGGGAAGGGGAGGTTTGTGTTTTTGTATTACTTTAATTCTCATACTTCATTAAGAAAATACCTTCCTTATTCTATGAATTTTGTTTCAATATTATAGTAATGGGTTTTATTATCATGTAAAATCATATTTTCTTTTAGATTGTATAATTATTATTATTATAGTCAATGATAATTATCTCCTTACACTAGGTACTGGTTTATATATTATGAAATCGACCAGTGCTTAATAGCGACGTACTTAGTAATTTTTATACATATAGAACAGGTTGTGAACATTATTGATCATATTGAATAAAAACTACCCAGTTGGGTGTCTCCTATGTGAATTGAGGGTATCCACTCCAACTCTATTACACATTTTATCGAGGGTATACTGAGCTCATATTTTGGAAATATTTATTCTCTCCATCACTGTTTGAATATAGAAGTAAGAGGAAGTGATTGTGGAATCTTAATTAAATCGATTTAATATGAGAGGTCTAGATAAATTGAAACTATGATAACATTGAATTTATAAGACTAAACCTGACCTAATTACCCTTCTTATATAACTACTTTGAATCACTTTCTTCATCAATCTTTTTTCTATATATTTTTTATTAATTTTGTTTTTTTCATTCATTTTTTTTCATTCCATTGCTTTATTTCCAAAATCAGACTATTTCAAAAACACCCCATTTTCCTATAATTCAATGTGAAAACTTGATTTTTGGGGAATCTAATTGGGGGATATGATAAGTTAACCACAATAATTCTTTTCAACTCATGAAATAATTGTTTTTCCACAACCTATTAAAGGATCATATGGAAACTTCACGCCACTACTGCGGTGGAAATATCAATAATCTAATTATAAATATCTTAATATTTTCAAATTAAAAATAATAACAAAATTTAAGTAACATTGTTCTTATAAGGATAATATTTATTTATTTAATAAAAATAATAGGGTAGATTGAATAAAAAACCTCATAGAAGAGGAATTCATGGATATAATCCAAGACCTTAAAGAGTCCCTCAAATACCATGTATTGTAGGGATTGTCTAGAGAATTAAATGAACTATAAGAGTGCTACCCCTAATTATACCAAGAAATAGTCAAGGGAAAAAATAATCTTTATTCTTTCCTACCAATTTTTCTGATGAAATTCTATGTGTGAAAGATCAAATACATATGGTTTCAAATAGTATAAAAGACATGTTGAAAAGGATTTAAGAGAAGATATAGGAGTTTAATAGACAGATAGGAAAAACATATGAGTTTCAAGAGAAAGATGAAGCTGAGCCTATGGTTTAGGCGGTTTACCCAATCATCTTTATAGATGAAATACTTTGGGAGGTAAAAGAGGATTCTTCTAAATATCCACTCCACTTCTCTTAACCAATTCTAGAGGATAACAACAAAGAATATTTTCCTACTGAAGAATGTATGAGATATCAACAATATTTGGATGGATTCTAGAATAAATATGATGTGAAAAGTGATCTATACATCCTATATAAATCATAATAATATAAAACCTTTTATATCTATCCAGCCTTAGAAAAATATTAAATCTCCCAAGTGGTTGAATTTGAAGAAATAATGTTGGATCCTAACTATATACCTCCATCTAATTAAATTAATCTCCAAGTGACACTTTACACAGAAAAAGAAATTGAAACTAAACAAACTATGGGAGATTATCGTTTCATAAAATAATTCTATTCTAATTTTACGGAAACTGAATTGATTATCATCTCTCATTATTTTGAATTTTCATATTCATCTAATTGGTTTTTTACTTTGATGAATATGAAGAAAAATAAGTTTCACCCATTGAGGAATTTATGAACCTCCCTAAACATGTTTAACATTTATTAGAATGAGTACATGATATGATAAAATTATATTTACTAGAGGGAACCATGAAATAAGATGCATAATTTAAAATGTAATATTTTTATATCTATTCTACATGTTTGTATTTTATTCAATTAGAGATACAATTTAAATTTCCTTCTGACTATTTAATTGATTTAAAATTCCTTATCCAAGCATTAGAGAATTAAAAATTGATTTTACAAGTAGTATTTTAAAAAATGGACGACAACCCTTTTATTATCCAACAACATTCATACCATATATCATTATCAAGGAATAGATTCATTGTACTGTACCACTGGATTCCTAAAAAATAATTGTAAGTTGGATAAAGCATTTTTTGGTAGTTTATCTCAAAGAAACTTCACCCACCATCATATTTGGGACAATCCACAAAACATTATAATCTAGAGGGTGTAAAAAACCATGAACCATTTGAGGGTTAAACTACAATTTATCCTTCTTTTCTTTCCCTTTATAATTTTATTTATTTATTCGTTTCATTAAAAAAAAAATTTATGTTTTTTTTATTTTGATGGAAGGTTTTATTTGAGAAACACATGGGATATTATCTCAACATTTCATTTCTGATAAGTTTGGTTATATCTCTCCTTGACACTTACATGTTAAATAGACTTTAATTCTTCATTGATGTTGTATCATTTAATTTTTATGGAGGGAACCTTTTTAGAAATGCATTTACATGAGTGAAACAATTTATCCCACAAAATTGAGCATAAAAGAATAAAAAAATTACTTTGTTTAAAATTAAATACTATGATAATTTCATGAAAATAACATTGATATTTTCATACCATACCACATATCATTGAATTTACATTTAAAATAACCTTCCCATGAGGAATTTGAACGCCTTTTGATGTATTATTTTCATTCACATAATTTATTGGGAGTTCCAATCCCTAATTTATTTAATTTTAATTTGATTTATTTCTATAAAACGTTGTTGGTTTGGGGAACCTATGTTTTATATAATTTAGGAATGTCTTTGGTTTTAAAAGACCACTTCTCAAAAGGATCTTTTTTATTCTGGATTTCTCTGTACATTTAATCATTTTATCCCTTAGTATCTATGAATAACCTGTTAGTTTAGTCACATTACCAAATAAGTTTCCCTACCCAACATTATATATAAGTGAAATTTAATGATCTAGTTGTTCGTATATTTTGTTTGGGGGGGATATATCATGTTGTGTGCTATATCATTTTTCAATTCTTTGGGTTGAAAATAAAATATAGAAGCTATATTTTTGTAATAGAAAAGTAATTATACACAAATATTTTCCAATCAGAAGCTTTTCCAGAGTAGAATTATATATTTTTTGAGATGAGTATTATTGAAAAATAAAATAAAAAATAATTTTTTTGAAGTTGAAATGTAGTATTTATATTTAATATAAGGAATAGAAACTCACACCCACTATTGGAAATTCAAGTCAAACTCTCTTACTTCAAAAATTTAACTATTTGATATTTTAATATATCAATAAAAATTCAATGTTAGTAAATGAATTTGAGTTAGTATCATTATTTTCATTGAAATTATGAATTATGTTCACCCTCTTAAAAGTTTTATTTATGATTTGAGATAAATATTTTCTAAGGGTAGTAAGTAAGAGACCTTACTTGAGTGAAAATTAGAATCATGAAGTTTTTCTTCAAAAAGAACCAAACACTCTTTATTCCATGTTAGAATTTTTAAAATACAAATCCTACCAAATTAAATAAACTGAAAAACCATTTTAATTCATTATGACAAGAATATTCTCTTGAATGAAATTGGGTGGATATGTAGAAATATTTCAAGCCTATGGTTACTCCTGCATGGGTTTTGTTGAGAAAATGATTATTGAAAATTAATACTTGTAGATAAGTAAAAAATCAACTTAGGTAAGTATATTTTGGGAATGGGAGGAGAAATTATGTGTTAGTGGATTGAATGAGATGAATGGAGAAATTGTAATAATTTTTTTAGGAGTCATGATATATTTGTTTTCTTAGTGTTGAAGTGTTGTATATCATTGATATGTGATTTAAATCTGCATTGATTCAAATTTGATGCTCACTTATCTATGGTTCTCAGTTCTCATTGTAGGGGAATTGATAGTGATAATATTTATAATATATTTAGTTTTTATTTAAATTATTAAATATCCCTAATTTATAAATTTGAGATTAATTACATTATTTTTGTATTTTAGAGATGTTTTTAGCTTAGATATGACAATTAGTTAATTCTAGAATTTTAATAGTTTATGTTACATTGGTATTTAAATTATAAAAAATCCAATATTAAACCCAAATGAGTAATTATTTTTTTAGGATTTCTTTGTTTGGGGGATTTAACTTCTTCAACTAGACTATGTGATAATTTGAAATCTATGGGGCCCAAAAAATTTAATCAATATAGAAAATAATTGTAACCATCAGAATTGAACTTCCCTGATTAAATATGATATATATCAAGATAATGAACAATAAAATAGGTTATTAATGTTTGATATGAATAATGACTAGAAGATGAAAGAATAAATTACATTTTAGAGAGGAATTCCCTCGTTAAGTCATTCTATGCTTGTGTTAAATTGGAGGAAGATGAAGGGTATCATCACCCAAGAAAAGAGATCTTTAGTAGTTTTGGAGTATTTTATTGTACATTTGTAGATTTTCTTTTAATTTTTTTTGGTTTTAAATTAATGATAATTATGAAAAACATTTAAGAATTCATCTTAGAAATATTCTAATTCTTGGTGGGAAATGGGGGAAAGTTATGAAAGATACATTTTGGGGAATTACTTTTATAATTTTCCCCTTTTTAATTTTATTAGTTTTGTAATTGATTCATATTCCCCCTTATTATGGGAAATTATTCACATTGGGGGGGTATCTATGTGATTTGGTAATGTGAGGTTTTTCTTTTTCTAATTCTTGACTTCATGTGATTTATTAAATATATTCATTTTTTCATCTTTGAAGTTGGTTTCAATATTCAAATAGAGGTTTTTATTATCATGTATGATCATATCTGGTTTTATATTCTTTTATTTTTATTTATTTGATGAAATATAAATATCTTCATCATCTAGGTTTTGTTTTATATATTATATAATAGAGTATAGATTTGTGGTGAAGTACTAGTTGATCGTCAAAACATGTGCGACTGGTAGTGGAAATTATTGATTGTATGGGATAAAAAATAACCAATCAATTATTTCCAATGTAAATTGTGTATATTAAATTAAACTATAATATATATTGGAATAAGGGTAAATTGATATGATATTATGGAAATTTTTATCCTCACCAACACAATTTGACTAAGTGATTTGTAGGAAGTGATTATTGAATCTTGCTTCAATCGACTTAGTTAAATAGGACATGATAAATTAGAACTGGGATAACATTGCATTTGGGAAAACAAACCTGACCTGACCTCCCTTCTCATATCACCAATTTCAGTAACTTATATCGTCAATTTATTATAAATATATATTTTTTCATTCGGTTCTTTTATTTCCAAAATAATAATTTTCAAAAACTCCATTTTACTATAATTCAAAGTGGGAACTGTATTATTGAGTGTTCCTCTTTAGAGACAACCTTGTATAACCACTATACTACATTTTAACTTATGATTTTTTTTCATGTCCCATGATAGGTTCATTTTTGGGAAAAAATTAAAATCTACTTACAGTTTTAGAAGTATTTAATAGAAAAATATTTTCATAGAATTGATATTAATCCAAAAAATAAGTGTTCTACCTTACTTTAACCATTGGTGATAAAGCCATATCCATACTTTTAAATCCTTATGATTTTTTCTTTATACTCCCCAATAGATTCATCTTACTTTTGATTAAGTATAAGGAACACCCTCACTATTTTAATATGGAGATTTTATAGAAATCATATATTGGAAAATATAATCTTTAATTATTCTCATTTAATGAAATCAATATCATATTTAGACTATATGTTATTGATTAGAGTCAACCACTAATGAACTTACACATCTATGTGATATTTTTTTAGAATTTTTTTTATTATTATGTGCATTAGTGGATAAAAAATATATTCACAATGGGTTTGATAAATTATTCCATGATGAGGGGATCAAAATAACCACTAAAGGTTGGTAGCCTTTATAATTAAAATACTTGAACTCAACTCCTACATTCATAGGATAATGTGGTTCTTCTACATAATTCAAGTTATTATTTATAGCAAGAGTAAGGAGAGAAAGTACTTATATAAAGTTACCTTATCCCTATCTAATAAGTATAGGTATATCATTAGGTAAACAATTTAATTCCCAATCACATTTTTCATAGAAAAAATTTCTCCTATTTCCCACCATTAACTAAAAAATAAAAAAAGTAGAGAATACATTAACTCATAAACATATAAAAGGGAACCATAAAAAATTAGAATGAATAAAGTTTAAATAATTGGTATACCCTAACTTATAAGTGTATATTATTTGATCTAGGTTATACATGTTTATTTTCTTATTATTTTTTCTATCCTAACAATCTATTTAGGTCCTTCATAATGGTTCATAAAGAGTTTATGAATTTCCTAAAGCAAATCCCCCAGGAGTTTCAGACCATGTGTGTATAAATGCCTCTTTAACATGAACTTGGTGATGATTGAGAATACCAAACACACAATTTTTAGAGTTATTACCCTTAGTTACACCTATGATTTTGCCACATCAATTTTTAGTATCCATATAGGGATATAATTTCCTTGAAACCACTCACTCTATACTTCACCAAAATTATAGGATATTTTCCTATAAATAGACTTATAACTAGGTTATCACTAAATTATTATAGTCTTAATTACCAAAAATAACTATAACTCGTTCTGATACTAACGATTGTGACTGAATCTTTAACAAATATTATTACACAATTTTTAAAATAAAAAACCATTAAATACAAAACAATGATCAAATGACCTAGTGTCATTTTAAGACTAGGCACATAAAAAATTATTATGGAAATAAATCTTAAGAATTTTAATCTACATAATAAGCTTCTAAATCTTTTTGATCTCCAAAAACATCATGGGATAACCTATGAAATACATAGGCAAAAGGGCTCAGATAAAATCCCAATAGGGGAATAAATATGATATGGAAACATAACGTGTGAATCAATGGTGTAACATGATATCATAAAAGATAATGCTCAAGAATAATCACATGGGAGAATAATATAAAGATCTTGGTATCATAAAATAATTAAAATATAGGAAATGTGGTATCAAAGAAAAACATGGCATAATAATAAGTTAAGGCTATCTACCAAGACAACATCACATCATAGACAAAGTCCCATTGTGGATTAGATTTATCCCTAATCCCATACATAATGTATCATGAAAAAAATTACCCAATTAATTGAATCAATATCTTGTAACACCCACCATAACATGTTCATGATTATGTGTGCCACAAAATGAAATCAATTATAAGTAATAATCATAATAATTACCCATGGAAAGAAATGGGTTTCATAATCTCTCCTCATATCATAATCAAATGAAATATAATAAATATTCCAAAGTGAAGAAGGAATTTAATATTTTGGATTTTGATATATGATTAAATAATCATATGTCACAAAATAATGTGTTTATTTTGGAATAAAACATTAAATGAGAATTACATAAAAGAATTTGGGGAAGTAAATGTTCAACTTAATCGGGTTTTCTTTTAAAGAAGGTATTTGGGAAATAAATTTATGGAATGTATTAACCCATGAATTTATGTTAGAATGAGTTAGTTATATATTTAATAAAAATATATATAGAATTTATAAAAAATAAATAAAACAAATGGATATATAAAGTGAATTAGAGAGAGAATAGTCATAACCAAAAGAAAAGGGTGGTTAAAAGAGATACCATACCTTGAGTATCATATTTTATCATACAAATTAGAAACACATGTATAATAAATATAGATTTATTATGAATGTATTAATCAAACATATCCATAAATATATATATATATATATATATCATATTATATATGATTTTATTATAAAATCCTACCACCCATTTATGAACAAATCATTATTAATATCACTGATAATTGCTTTGTTTTTCAAGATTTTTTTGGTACAAAACATATATACTTATAAATAGACCATGGTTTAATAATCTATGAAATTTTAAATATGATATTAATACAATATGTTTTAATTATATATATATATAGATCTATATAAAAGTTAAAGATAAAAAAATGTATTTCATCATTCATTGAGATGTTATAACGTACGTATGTATAAAAATTGTTTCCATTTTCGATAGATGGAAAAAAGAGAGGTAAATAGTAATTAAACATTAAAAAAATAAAAAAAGATTCATAAACAACATATATATTTATTAAATACATTATTATAACTATTTTTGAGAGGTAGTTATGGAAAAAATTATATTGGTTCATGTGGAAGTAGTTTGGAAAACACACTAATGACGATTTCAATTCCCATTTGATGAAACAGGAGATAAATGTAGGTGATTCATTTAATATAATAAGATAAGATTATATTAAGTATAATGGTTTTATTATTTTATCATGTTTGAATAATATTTTAATTAGGTAGAATAATAAATAAAACTAAAACATTCGGTTAAAGAAAATATCCCTTCCTTGGACAACATTCTTTATTATACACCTTAAACCCTCTAAGGTCATTGTTACAAACAAAATAAGACACCTATAATGTGTGAAGGTATGATATGAAGCTATTTTTATATGTATATTAAGAAATAAAATTCATCACAAGTATGAATAAAAGAAGAGAGGATGGACCATTTTATATGTGAGTGGGGGGGGGGGGGGGAGTTGTGACACTCTAGGAATTACATAAAATGTTAAATTAATATAAAGAAATTTTCATGAAAATTGGTTTCAAATTGATATATTTAAAATATATCATGAGTATTGGACTAAAAAATATCTTCAAATAATATTTTTAGAAGTTTATATTAGGTTTTTACCACTATCTTTTTGTTTTAATCCATGTTAAACCTACTTTAAAATTAACACAATAATAAAGTGTGTACTCTTTAGGGGAAAATATTGTATCCATAAGAGGAAAATTTACCCATAAATGTAACATGGTTAATATTTTAAAACATATACCAATAAATTGGGAAGATATAGTTTTTTATGAATTTTAAATCATCTAGTTAATTATTATTTCTTATAGAGTAAAATTAATGTCATTTATCAAACAATTAATTTAATATGACGTTGAAAAAAAAGAAAACAATTAAATTTGAATATAAACTATTAAATACACTAGAATATTTTATTTATATAAAAAATATATTAATGATAATAATTAAATCAAATTATTTTACTTTTATCATTTTTAAAATCATTTATTTTATTTTTCAATTAATTGAAAAAATACTGTATTAGTATTGCGTAAGATTTTATAGTAATTTTTTCATCCCTAAAAATAAAAAATAAATTATCATGATAAAAATTCATTTATCTTTAAAATATTTTTTTTATAATTGAACTTAATTTCCCTTTATTCCTACTAAAAAATATTATAGAAACTAAAAATAAGAAAGTGAGATTTTTTACATTATCTTTTCTTTATATATTGTAAAATTAAAAATCAAATAAATATGAAATAAAGGTTCCATTATTCCTATTCAGGGATTTAAATGGATGGATTAAAATCATAAAATATAATAAAGTCAATTTTTATGGTCAATTTTTAGTCCTTATCATATTATATTTACCTTAATTAACCAATTTATCCTCACTATAGCGATAATTATTTAATATGGTTATTATTCATAATGAAACAAAATAAAAGAAACATATTCCAAAAAATTGGACATCCTGATTTAAAACATAGATTCCATTTTTAATAATTTAATTTATTTAAGTGGTAAAAATTAATTTAAGATGAAAACACAAAACAAAAAAAAATTGTTTTTTAGAAAAAATTCATTTTAAGTATAAAAATATCTTTATACTGAATTAATGTATAAAATTAATTCAATATAGAATAATTAGATTATATGTAATAAAATAAATAATTAAATTTTTCATATAATCCAAAATATAATTTTACTATGAAAATATTTGAAAATAATATGGTTTCTATAAAAATCATTATTTTCATTATTCATTGAAAAAGAAATGTTTTCAGAAAAATATCATCAATTAACCCCAATTTAGTTTTACTATGATGATTTAAAAAAATAAAGAAATGTTTATCAAATATATTTTCTAAAATATGAACAAATTAAATACAATAATTTTCACAAAAATAAAGAAAAAACATTTTTTGATGAAATAATTTTTTTGGAAGAATATAATGAATTTTCTTAAAATTGAGTGCTTATTTCCCTATACCTAATCAATACCGTTTTATTAATTTGGAACATTAAATATATATTCCATAATGTGGTTAATCCTATTAGTACCAACCAAATTAATGGATAGTTTATACCTATAATAATATTTCATGGTTTCTTGAAGCTCAATGTTATGTACTGTACACACAATCAAACATAATGTTATTTTAAAATATTAGGGAGTTACAAAAAATTCAATAATTTTATCAAGAATTTAATGTTATTAGAGTGCTACTATCTAAGTGGAGTATAATCAGAGCTTCCATTAGGCAATCTAAAACTATTAAATATTTCAAAATAATAAATCTTATTGGAATACTTGTGATATATGAGGTTGAGATGTAATCTAATGATATATAACATATATTGATTAAATTGGAATATGATTCAATTAAAGTTTTTCCTTATAACCATGACAAGATGAATAAGATTATTCAAATTTTGAATCATGTTAAGAATAAGACACCATAATTAATTCTAAATCAAATGATGAAATTTCTCAGCCTGTAAGAATGTTAAAAAAGTTTTAAAAAAATAATATGATGCCTTAAAACCATTTAACAAGTATGATAAGAATTATGGAAACTCTAAATAAGTTAAACTCTATTATTTTGATAATCATGGGTACATTAATACATATTCCTCTCAATTAAAAAAAGAAATAATTAACCTAAGAAAATGTTTTTAAAAAAGGTTGGATATAAAAATATTGAGATGAAATCCATAGAGTGCTTCTGATTAATCTATTGTTTTTTTAATCATCAAATTTATAAGATAAAATTTATTATTAAAATGATAGTATGGTCTTTATGGAACACTCAGATGAGGTATATACTTTTTATTCTTCTGATCATGAATATAATTTCAAAAATGAAAATTGTTATTTTACATAATTAAATGAATACTTCATCATGCTTGAAAAAATATGAAATCCTTAAAATAAAAATAAATGCCTAAAAAATTCATAAAATGTTCTTGTAATTGAAAAAGTGGACCTAAATAAAAAAATTATATTTTAAAACCATTCTGAAAAATTCTACCAAATCTTGTATGGAACGTGGTATCAAAATTAAAAATCTACAAAAAAGTACAATATGATAAATTTTTACAAGTATTTTCACAAAAGGATAAAATTAATTGAAACAAATAATCTAAAATAATAAATATTAGAAATTTAAATATGGAATATAAGAAAAGGTGAGAAAATAATGTGTTATAAAATATATCTTATACATAGATCTAGGAATAAAATCCTCTAAAATGTTATTTTTTTATTATAGAGAATCATACAACTTTCTTTATAATATTATTTTAACAAATCCTCAATTTTATGAAGTTAAAAATAATTTTATTTCAATTGTTTTGGAAAATATAGTCCTAGATTTTCTAAAAAACATAATAAGATTTGGGTTCCCAAATATTTCATGGACAACATTGCTAGACCCATGAAACTAAAAGTACCAAAATAGTTAATGTATTAATTTTTTTAATGGAAAAACGTACTAGAGTATTAACGATAAATTATACATGGAAGTCATATTCTCATGAAATATGTGTTTAGATTTATCTAATTTTCATTCCTTATAAAAAATTGATGTAGGCTATGTCACATTTGGTTAAAATTATAAGGGAAAGATTATGGGTGTTGGATCAATTGGAAATAGAAGCTCAGTACTTATCAATAAAGATCCATATGTGGAAGCGTTGAAATATAACCTGATAATAATTTAAAAATTTTGCAATGAAAGTTATTTTGTGTACTTTTCTAACAATTCCTATTCTATATTCAAAGATAAAATTCACAAATTTAATTCACCTAGAATAGATAATGTCAATGACCTAAATATTAATTATTTAGGTAGGAAAAAAAACAATTGTTTAAATACTAAAAAATTTGAATATTAGATTAGGAATAGAATACTCAGACATTATAATATAAATTATTTTACAAAATTGTACAAAAGGAATTTATCTTCAAATTTACCTCAATTAAAATTGAATAAAGAGAAACAATTTCAGGCAAGACAAATTGAAAAGCAACACAAGTCATATTTTAAATCAATTAAAGAGGTTGATTCTTTTAGAAACCCATAAATTATTTACAAGGATTTTTTCGGCCTTATAAAACTAAACGTATAAGTGGAAAATATTTTATTTATGTGTTAGTTGATGATTTTCTAGATTTACTTGGGTTTTCTTTCTATGTGTTAAAATTGAAGCTTGTTCCATTTTTATAATTTTTTATTAACTAGTTTAAAACAAAAATATTAAAAAATAATTTCTTTGATAAATGACCATGTAAGAGAATTTTATAACCATGAGTTTAATTCCTATTATTCATTACATGGTCTTGTAAATAATTTCTTATTACCTAAGACACATCAACAGAATGATATTTTTGAAAGGAGGAATTTGACGTTGTTTGAAATTTCTCAGAAAATATTATTTGAATATAAATTTCCCAATACATTTTAGAAGAATATATAAACAAATATTTTAATATCATAAATGGAGTTATGGTTTGGCATATTTTTAAGAAAACACATTATGAACTTTAAAATAATAGAAACCCAAAAGTTAGATACATAAATGTATTTGGATTCAAAGTTTATATATTAAACACCATAAATAATGTTGGAAAATTTAATCCAAATGATGATGATATAATCTTACATGTATGTTCTACTACTTCTAAGGAATATAATTCTAATGTCCCCAACCTGATATGTCCTCATGTGATTGAGCCAGGTTAGATACATAACCTCAAGCGCACCTACCCATAGTCAAGAGGCTACCAACTATTACGAGGGGTCCAAAGAATATAGTAGGGTCACTATAACCTCTAGTATAGTGTAATAAAAATAGAGGAAAATAATAATTGGAGTATTAGAAAATAGAATATTAAATATAAATGATAACATGATAACCAATATAGAATGAGGCGGAAAATAAAATAATCTAAATGATAATAATAAACAATTTAATATTAGGCTGAAATGTAACTAAATTCTATTCACGTAAGTAAGAGAATAAAAGACTCTACAAAGATAGTAAAAGACCCTAGTCCCAAACCCATGTTGGTTTAATCTCCAAGATCCAACCTAACCAAAAAATTATAAAATAGGCTCCCATGACCATGTCAACACTTTCATCTATGAAATATGTTTCGGTACCAAAGGATGACCCATTTATGGTGTAAGTAAAAATTACTAGATTGAAACCACCATATATAAACAAATATAGTCTAATAAAACATAGTGTATGAAATAAATTAATAATCAAGATATTAATTTAATCAATTAATAATTGCACATGATTTAATCATACTGACCATCAAAAATCTTGGTTGACACTACTGGCTAGCCAAACTTACTTTGAAACCCTGTCAAGTATCTCAATATGAGGTTCTATACTCTTACATCTGGATAGATCACCCTAGTAATTAGAAGATTTTCTTTCCAATGATGAATTTCACTTAACATATCTTAAACATTTGGCGTCTACCCTCATACCGATAAGAATATATCCCTTAGTAATACAGGTACCATGCATCTAGTCCTCAAACATCGCATATAATTATACACTCCACCCTCAATAATCATGTACCGATTTACCCAGTCCTCATGAGTTATGAAAAAAATTACTTATCCCTTAGGCGTCAACAAAACTGTGAGTTATATCAAGAAAAAAACCACATTCAATAAATAATTCCACCACTAGGCATTAATTACATTAGTTTCACATCACACCAAATGCTAAGAAACAAATCCAAAATTATAGTATCAATTATACAAGATACATAATTATAAGACACAATGATAAATTTATCAAATTATCATTTTTCTATAATTTCATAATTCATAAATCCAATTTTTCAATTTTCATCCTAATTAAATCAAAATTGTTTCATTTATAATTTTTCCCTAATGTCATTAATATGAAAATTAATAAATATTTCGTAAAGGGGTTTTATCTCAATAAATCACTATAATTCACATGTCATTCCAATTATTAAATTAATATAATTTAAAAAAAATATAAGGAAACTCAAGGATCAAATGTAAAACTAACCATGTCTTATAAAGGTCTCGGGCCAACACTCCTACTAAGTGGTTTCAAGTCTCAGTTTCAATGAAAATGGTCTCAATGGTATATAAAGGAAGGTCTAAACATATTATTCTCTTAAAAACTGATTTTTGTTTCTATTAAATTCTATCACATGTGTGGGTTACCAGTGCAATATCACATATTCCACATACTAAGAATAATTGAAAAAGACTGTTGGGACCAGATTTAGACCACCCACCTCAAAAAAGTATAGATGTTTAAAAAAACACATGTATGAGGAAATGATAGAAATACAAATTTTTTCCATTCAATGAAGACCAAACATCTCTGAAAACAAACACTAAATCTAGATCTATGAGAGATAATACAAACTATGTTTCCTTATAAGTGAAAAACAATAAAAGTTGAAGGAGAATAAGAGACTAAAGACTTACCTATTATCCCAAGGTTCTGATCCCTAAGACTTGATGGAACATTTCTTTTAGATCAAATTGACATATCCAAATTCATCCACATAAAGGTCTAAAAATAGTGGATACTCGTATTAATAATTCACGATGTAGTTGTCAATTTTTAAGACTAGAAACTATACATTTATGATGTAAATGGTTAGTTTATATCATGAATGCCTCATTTTCTATATCTGTTGAAACAACCATATCCTTGGACTAGAAAATGAATAAAAAATGATATTAGATCATAAAACCCAATTTCAAGGGGTAAATTTGGTTCTTGAATTTTTATAAAATTTTTATGATTTATTTCTATTTTGTGGAGAATGATCGATGATTTTACATCATAAATCCATGATTTAATGTGTGAATCTATTCTGTATATTGAAACAAGTTCTCATCCTAATAGACCTCCACTACATTTAAATCCTATAGGATCAAGGACAAATTTCCTATGTTTAAATGAAAAAAACAAACAAAATAGAGAATAAGAAAAACTTTAAAAGGGACATAGATGAAAAAATGGGATCTTACAACCACCCCACCATATAACAAATCATCCCTAAGATAGTCCAAACATCATTGTGGGGTTTCAGTGAATATGTTTATCCACTATGTTCACATATAATATCACATATCCCAAGTATCCTCTTAGACATGTCTGTGCTGCCATTACACTCACACTAGTGATACGATCATACCTATAAGATTCTTTTCACTACGGTCCATGATATGAATCAATTCCTCCTCAAATTTAACATCAATATCTAGACCAACATCATCAATTTATATCACATGATAATGGTAATGATTATATCTTCTATTTTGTGACATGTGAAACAAATTGTTCATAGAATTATATTAATGTTTAATGGATAAATAGAAATCCATTGGACTAAAATTTTCTACTGTCTATAATTACCTGAGAAAATGCATGATAACTTCCCCAATTTGCTAATACAACATTTCCCCATCCAAGGAAACACTTGGTGGAAAACACAATAAATATCCTCATAATATAACGTTCGTGTTTTATGGTCAACATGTGATTTCTAATAGCTCTGTGTAGTCACCCATTGCTTTCATTTCAACTAAACCTTCTCAGAAGTTCCCTTTATGATAATATGTCCAATAAGTAATGAATCAATTTCCTTTAACTAGTAAATAGGTGAACAAAAAAATATCCATAAAAGGAATAGAAATATTCCATTTGGATCGATTCATAAAACAAATTATTATAGGTGAAATCCTTTATTGTCATATGATGGACCTAATAACCACCAAAATATAAGACATAGTATTTAAATATGTCCTCTAGAATTTTAATTTTCTACTCCAATTGAATATTAGTTTGAGTATGGTAGGATATACATAGAATAACATATGATCACATGGATTTATTAACACCCTTCAAGAATTGAGAAGCGAAATGAGGATCCATATTAGAAAGGACACTCTTTAGAAAACCATGTAGTCAAACTGTCTCTCTCATGTACAGACTACCCAAAACATCAATAGTGAAGAATTCCTTGATAGGAAATAAGTGATAAAACTTTTTCATTGGAATTATGATAACCCATACTATATTATTATTTCATGGTGTCTTGGGAAATACTACCAAAAAAATCAATAGTTACATCATCCCATTTCAATTCGAGAATGTGTAGAGGGTGAAAAAACCCAGTTTCCCTTTAACATTCAACCTTATCCTATTGATAAGTGAAACATTTTTTCACAAAACCTATTATCTCGTTTTTCATCCTTGACCACTAGTATTGTCTACAAATATCATGCTACCTAATTTTCATACCCTGATATACCTCCCATTTTTAATAATGAGACTCTGTCATCATCTCTTCATGAAAAACTACAGGAAATTATACTTGAAATCAAAAAAATAAGAACATTTATAATACTAATGGAACATCCTGATAGTGGATACCCTCTATATAAGTTATCACTCAGAGCTAATCCTTTAATATCACATACCTACTCTATATTGATCTGTTCTAAATGAACAAGTATAACAAATTTTGATGTTAGAGCTACCCATACTAGGGACTCATAAACATTGAGATACATGTCCATAAAGAGCACCATTATCCCCCACTAATTATAAGAATATTGCACATACTCTATCTACGTCTTTTGGATCATGGAATTATAAACAAAGGTTCCCTTGCATAGTTTTTAAGAAAACTCAAAGTCAAAATTTTACAGATATTTGACTCGCCTCCTCTACTGAAGGTTTAGGTCTCATTGAGAAAAGATTTACTTAAGGATCTTGTGGTATATGTTCACTATATATCTCTCACCAATTATATACTATCTCTAGTAACTCATTGTGTGTACCAAAAAACATAAATACAAATCATGAGTAGGGTAATTCTTAAAAGGTGGTCTTAACTATCTAGATCCATAAGCAACCAGTAGGTTATCTTATATGAGAACTTCTACAAGTCTATATTTGGATGAATCATAGTACATGAAATATAACTTTTTTTATACTATTAAGGTGAGGATAAATGATGAGGTAAGCCTTCTATTTAGCTCCCAAAATCCCTTAGTTAGAATGGATAGCAGTGTTTCCAAATGGGATAATTCCTAGAAAAAATACTAATAACAGCCCTGTTGAACCCATGAAAATACAAATCCTGATGATATTCTTGGGTCACTCCCATGAAATGGTGTTTGTAATCATCTATGGGTCCACTACCACCTCTACCTCTGAGATGACATAGCCAAAGAAGTAAACTCGAGCTATTGAGAAGTTTCATTTTTATAGCATGGTGTAGAGATGATTCTCTCTCTATGTACCAAGGATGATGTAAATATGTTTGGCATGATCATCTACTGATTAGGAGTATACTAGGATTTTATAAAAAATCACTATGAAATGGTCTAGTAAAAGATGGTATATTTGATTCATCAAGGCCATAAATATCACTAGTGCATTTTTTTAAATGAACAAGATCACCACAAACTCATAGAAGCCATAACTACTCCTAAAATTAGTCTGAGGTATGTTAGACAATCTCACTCTTAACTAGTGGTACCCTAACATAAATGCAATCTTAGATAAGATCTGAGAACCTCTCAGCTGATCAAAGAGATCTTCAATTCATGGAAGGGAATATCAATATGTGACTATCATTTGGTTTAGCCTCCAATAATCCACATATAAGCACAATTTACTATAATCCATCTTGGTAAAAAGAATTGGATAAACCCATGGATAAGTAATGGTCCATTTGAATCCTTTGTCTTCTAGATCATCAACCTAATATTTTAACTCATAATGCTCTACTGGTTCTATTCTACAAGGTGGGATAAAAACTAGCATAGCTCCCAAAACCAACTCAATCATGAATTTGACATCTGACATGGGTGGTAATACATAGTACTTTTTAGGAAATATATCATTGAAATGTAGTAAATTTTGGGAAATTTTATCTTACTACATTCCACCATCATTTAAAATAAGGCTTAATATCTGATCCATGAGACAATCAATTCTACACCGAAATGGTTCTTCACGACCAACCTGAAGATCCCATTCTCCTAGATGGATGCAGCTTCCCCCTTCTAGGGATAGAAAGGTAACTCTACTTCAATAAAATTTTATATGATCCTGTTATAGAATTTGGAAGTCCATAGAAAGAATAAAATAAAAGACCATCATTTCCATCCCAAAAATAGCACAAAAGAAATATTAGCCACCAATTTCAAGAGATAACTCTTTCCAATGCTTGACATACTCCGACTGGACTCCCAATGGTAGGTCAATGGTAAAAAATACATATGAACATTCCAAGACCAATACCAAAAAAAACATTCAAGATGATAAAATCAAAATGAATGTGATTCTCCTATATCACGAAAAACACAAGAATGTGTGGTTGATACAAGAATCATACCTCTGATGGTTGAAGGTACTACATCCAAAAAATCTATAGTAAAGTGTATAATATAAAGTTGATTATACCTTTTTTTATATTCTTCTTTCTAACTACCTATGTTGTTACCTTTAAGTGTTACTATTTATCATGTACTGGGGTACCATACCACCTACCATGGTCTGAACATCTAGTGGAACTCCAACTACTAATTTTCTAAGGGGTACTAGAGTCCCTTCCTGAATCAGGGATCTATCATGATCCCTTAACACTACTCTACCACAGAAAGTCCCTACATAAATCTTGGAGATAAACGAGCCTATTAAAGAACTTGAAATCTAATATGGGTTGAAAATCTTATAGTCACTTGTGTCGCATCATGAGATACTAAAAACATTTCACTAAACTATGATCTTGAGGTGGATGTCCACTCCCATGGCCAATCATCCTTTTACTCCGTCATTGGAACTATTATGGGGACCCTTCTTGATATGAGAAGTAGAACACCTAGATCTCCCTAATTAAAATACTAGGCCACCACTTGAATAAATATATCATATTACCCTCCATAATGTGATCCATATTCAATATGTCATCAAGGGTTATTAAATGAAATACATTTAGCTATGACCTAATATCATAGAAAATCCTAACCTTTAAATTCCTCACTCTGGTGAACTCATCAATTTTAAGGATAGAGAAAAAACTTTAGATTAGTTAAGTGTCATACATAATCAATTATTGACATATCATTTTATGTCATGTTCATGAACTCACAATCCCACTCACCCATCAAGGCTTGGATAGATGTTTCTCAGAAAATTCATGGAAAAATCCTCCTAGGATAACTTATTTTTCTACTTGGATTACCCTAGGATGTCCCACCAATGTTGGATGGTCCTAAGAGAATATACATGGAGATATTCAGCCTTTTATTGGTGGGTGTTTCAAGGAACATGAAGATATTCTTGACTGAAACAATCTAGAAATCAGCTACATGGGTTCATCTCTCCCTAGTAAATGTTCATATTTGTTATAGAAAGAACTCTCACATTAGCACATAAATAAAAATGACAATATAAATAGTCACCCACTCTATAAAATGTATGTCCTTTATAAGATGATCATCTACGTGATTCTCCAGATCTACAAGATGTTCTATATCAACTACATTATAAGGGTATATATTTCCACTATCTTAGAAAACAATTTGAAGATTAAAAGGAGGCATATAAATTACAAAGGTTTAATACATACTAAAAAACATTTTCTACACAAAAAGAGTCAAAATTAATTGGTGAAACAACTAAGAACCAAAAGATTTTTGTTTCTATATAATAGGATTAATAATTTTATTTGAATAACATAACAAATTTTCTCGTTTATTTTATTTGGTACAATAGGGTTTCCATTTCAGAGTTCATATAGAGATATATGTCACATATAACATGTATATCCTTTTCTTGAACAACACATGTCAATATATATCCCTACATGCCTATCATGATTCATGTGTACTCATCTATTTCCATACCATTCCATGAGTAAAAAATCTCAATAAACAATAACACCATAACATAACTGAATCAACCAGGGTAAAATAAAATCAAAACTATAACAAGGAAACAACGTGAAAAAAAATCACATCCTTGGGAACTCTGTTTTCCCCCATACATGGGTTAGATCTACCATTGAACAAGATCATTAAAAAGTCCCCAAACATCTTAGTCTCATTTCTACATTTCCAAAAAAGTAAATAAATAGAAAAAAAACCTTCAATACCACTATATAACATCCCCATCCCAATACTCCCTCACATGACCAATTCTGGTTAGCAATATGACCTTAGGCATACTTCTTAATATTCCAGAGGCTTCCATATACTAGTTGGGGTCCTAGGAATATAGTGGGGAGACTATACCCTCAGATATAGAGTAATAAAAATAATGGAAAATAAACATCGGAGTAGCAAAAAATAGAAGAAAATATATAAATGATCAACAAATAAACAAAAAAAGAAATATGAGATAAGTAAAACAGTATAAATAATAACAATAAAAAAATTTAATGTCAATATAAAATGTAAGAAAATACTATGCTTAAATTAAAAAAAGTAATAGAATAGAAGACTTTATAATGACAAAAAAAGACCCTATTACCAAACCCATGTCAGTTTCATCTCCATGTTTTGACCTGACCATTAAGAAAAACTAACAACAGTGTCCCTTTCCAATGTCCAAACTTACATCAATAAAATATTTCTAGGAACAAAACGATGAACCATCATTAGTGTGAGTATAATTCAGTATGTTGAAACCACTATTTCAAATAAATATAGTTTTATAAAAGATACTTTATGTAGTAAACTGGTAATTAATGTATAAATTTAATCAATTAATAATTCGCAAGATATAAAATTGTTGGTCATAATGTTCTCGCTTAACACATGAGGTTAGCTAAACCTACTTTATCACCCTACCAACTAATCTTTTTCTAAGGGTCAATTGTCATACATTAGGACATATCATCCTAGTTAGTGGATTATTTTACTACCAAAGATGAATTACTTAGAGCATATATTGAATTTTTGGCTTCTTCCCTTAGTGAAATCAAAATCATACTATTAGGCATTTAGTGACAATGAATCTAGACCTAAGGTATCCCACACAATAATACAATCCACCCTCAGGCATCATGTAGCTATATACCTATCCCCTAGGTAGTATGAAAAAATGAGCCTATCTATCAAGAATTTATATAATTAAGATTCATGTCCAAAAAAATACACATGGTTTAAACAATTCCACATTTATAAATTAATCACATATGTTTTATTTATGTAACAAATATAAGATATAATTACACAAGGGAAATATCAAGTATATTGAATATATCATTATAAGAAATAATGTTCAGTTTATTAATTTATCATTCATATTTCCTATCATAATTTATAAATCCAAGTTTCCAATTATCATCATAGTTATCTCAAACTTATTTAATTTATCATTTACCCATAAGGCCCTTAACATGAAAATTAATCAATTTTGACGAAGATGATGTTATCCTAAGAAATCGCTTCAATTCACATGTTATGATAGTTCCAGAACTCATCCGACCATAAAAAACTCACCAATGTAACTTAGAGCACAAATTTCAAACTGACTGATTATCAATATGGTCTAGGGTTGACACACCTATCGAGTGGCCAGAGGTCTTGGTCTGAAAAGAAATAGACCAAAAGGATCTTAAAAAAGTCCTAAAAAATTATTATTAATATAAAGGTATTCATCCCTATTTTTTAGGTTATAAAAATGGTTTACTAGCGCCACCAAACCTATTTCTCATAATAAGAATAATTGAGACAGAATTTTGGTACATGATTTAGACCACCAACATCAAAATTAGAATAGAAGCTGAAAAATCCCTATATCTATGGTATAAATTGAATTACCATTATTTAAATACAATGGAGACCAAACTACTCTACCAATAATAACCAAACCTAGATTCAAGATTTTTAGTTTAAACTAGGTTTCTCTAGAAGAGAAAACCTACTGAATTAAATGGAGAAGAAGACATAAAAGGCTTAACTTAAATCCAATAGTATTGATTATAATGGCCTAATGAAACCATGATTTATTTATTGAAGAAATATATTTATAGGTGTTCGAATATATTTTAGAAAAGATATACGTTTTTCATTTTCACAATGTGATAATTCTTTGGCGTTTTAAGACTTGATGTGGTACTTTTATGGCGTAAATGGGTGGTTTACATAACAAATCCCATGTTTTACAAACACATAGAAAAATTCACTACCTAATCATAAAAATAAAATAAAAATAGATATTAAGGCATAAAACCCATTTTCATGATGTCAATATGGTTTAAATCTTTTTCCAGCTCTATTAAAAATTATTTTTGTTTTACGGGTTTTGTCGGATAAATTAACATCATAAATCCATGATTCATAATGTAAATCTATTATGCATACTAAAACCAGACCTCTTACTACTATAAATCCACAAACCATAATCCAACTATATCAAGTCTTGATTTGTAAGTATTATACAGAACAAAACCAATCTCAAGAGAGAATAATCAAAACATTAATAGCAACAAATCTAGAAAATATGGGATCTTACATATAATGTTTTGAAAAAAATGTCAAATATTATTGAAGAATAAACTCATGTGAAATTTTATGAAAATGATCATTTTGATCCCAAATTAACTCAATTTGATTAGATAATATATATATTTTTAAAAACATGTGACCTTAAACACTTATTGAAAATAAAAAGGATAACGATTTGGATGATTATTTTAATTAACTAAATTTTGAAAGGATGGATACTAGAAAAAAACAAGGTTTTTTTTATAGATATCCTAGAACACTTAATAATGAACCTTTTTAAATCGTTTTAGGGTGCTTAGATGAATGTATTAGGACTACAATAAGTTTAGTAACACTTGTATAATTTTATTCCTTTTTATCTCAACTAAAACCAAAAACCATAAAATAATACTTAGTTTAGTTGGGTTTTATCTGTTCCATATGAATTAAACCATTTAAATAAGAAAACAAAGAATGGGAATTAGTTGATAGACCCTTAGAATATACTATTTTATGTAAAAAATGGGGTTTTAGGAATATATAAGATGACCGTGGTGTAATTACTTGGAATATGGGTAGGCTAGAAGCTATATGGTATAACCTAGAGGAAGGTATAGATTATGATGATTCTGATTCACCCATAACTAAAATTGAATACAGTAATATTACTATATAATATTCAATAGATATAAATTTTAAATTATATTATATGAATGAAAAATTTTCCATTTTATTTTGTTTTTTTATAGAGGAATTTTTTGCTTAATAACCTCCCCATTTTGAAAATATTTTTTATTCCAAATTTAGTTCTCAATTATATTGAAGATATTTATGGACAAAAACAAGAACCTAAAGCTTGTTATGAATTTTTAAGTTATTTTATTTTATAGAATGTATTTTAAGGGGATTTTAAGATCCTATAGTTTTTAATAAAATATCATCTTTAGATATTTTAGAAGTTTTTATAAATTTTTATGATATGATATTTGGTTATAAAAATCAAAAATTGTATAATGAATTTTCAAAACTCATGAAAAAAATTATGATGTGTATGATTGATGAAATAATTAATTTATTATGGTTTTATATTTTCCAAAAACTCTTTGAAAAGGTGTTAAATCCAAGTAAATACATACTTGTCTTACTTAAAAGGATGGAACTCAAAAATGAAAAATGCATGAAAATCCTATTTGTTCCAATAAGAAATAGAATATGGATGGAACTAGGAAACTAGTTGATAAAAAAGTTATATAGAGGAATAATTGGGAGCCAATTTTATTTTACTTCTAGTAAATCAAAAATTATTTTTCTGGTATAATTATGTGTTAAATCCCAAGAAAATATGACGGAATATCATTAGGAAGATACAAAAATAATCTATGGTATTTATAAGGAAAAAATATTATTTATTTTCTATTTCCAAAAACAATTTATGTTCATTTGATTTATATTCCAATTCAAATTTTAGTGGTTGTAAACAAGATAGGAAGAGAACCTTAAGAACCATCCATTTTCTAAGGAAATACCTAGTATCCTAGTCAAGTAAGAGGTTGCATATAGTTTCATTATCTACTACTGAGGCATAATATATAACATCTTGTAGTTATTGTACACAAGTGTTGTGGATGAAAATCATTTGAATAGATTTTGGTTTAATTGTAATAAAATATTATTCAATTGTGATAACACTAGTGCTATTAATAATTCATATAATATAATAAATAATTATCGAAAAATGCATATAGACCTAAAAAAATTTCTCTTCGTGAGAGATAATATTGAAAAAGGAAATATCACTCTTTAATTTATTTCTATTGAGAATAAATTTGGATATATTTTTACTATGCCCCTTATGTGTGAATTTTATAATTTTATTAAAATAGAAATGTGGTTATTTGAATTTACATTATTTCAAGACGTTTTTTATTTTATTTCAATTTCTGCATTAATTATTAATTTCTTAGTATTTAAATTTATTATGAAAATTGAATTAATTTATTTGTTTTTTATTCATATAATTATTTATGATTGATTCAATTCTTATAAATCATTTTAGCACCTTTTATTGAAAGAAGTATAATTTAGTTTTATTTTATTTCTCTTCAATTTTATTTTATTTATATAAAGTTAGAATAGACCCAAAATTACAAATTAGATATGTATACATTTTTTAAATAATATTTGTGACCTAAAATCCAAAATTGAGCCTCAACCCTTACCCATTTTTCTTATGTTCCTTCTCCCAGAAGTTGAACCATCACCCATTTATCCTTTATATATTTTGATCCCCTATCAATATCCTAATAACTAATTCAACAATTAAATATTCTTTAAAATTACAAAACCCCCAAACCATATTAATTAATTCAAAAAATTATTTATTTCTAATCCTCCATTAAATTTTAGAAATTAACCTAAAACTGTTAACTGATGGTAGTGAAAAAAAATCAATCAATGATGAAATTTCCCAATCATGGATGTTCAAATTCTAAAAATTACATACATGTAATTAAAGAAAATGGGACTTGAATTTAGGCCACCTACCTAATAATTAATGAAGTATACTCCAAAACCATAAACCCCAATTGATGTAAGACTGTGTAATAAAAAATGATAAAAGATATCAGGTATCCAGTAATAATCCACAATGATTAGAGATGAGGAAATCACACCAAAACCATTGAGAGTATCCCCAGGTTCAGAAGAGTAAGGATGCATGAAAAAAAATAAACCAAAATGAACCATATGAAATTTTTAAGTCTTCTTCTTGGAGAATTACGTGGAATGTAATTCCATTACATGACGTGTAGTTACTTTTAATGGTTTATACCAAAAAACTATCACATAGGGTTATTTTATTAAAACCCTCGACCAATTACACAACATGTAATCCCATTACATAGAGTATAAATGTTCTGCAGATGATTTTTCATCCCTTTTCTTTTAAAAAATCTAATCCTATTTAAAAAATATCCCATCACTCCAAGAACACATGACACACTTAATGATATATACCTAGAAAAAGAATGGTGTCTTAAAATTATACACTTATTATCTATTATAGAGTAGACAATGTGTTATTTGATTTTGGATCTACCCGCTATTTAAAATCTAATGAATTTGAAAATGATATTATATTCAAAGTTAAATGATTAGATATTGAGTTAGTTGTGAAAAATCTAAATGGTATGAAGGTCACATCTCAAGTTAATATTTTATTTTTAATTGATGTTTGTGAGAATGTGCTTCCTGCTGGTCTGGGGATTCTCCAATTAGTTGAATTTTATGTGATTACATGCATGGATTAGCTTTCATTATATAGATCCCATATCAATTTCAAAGGGAAGGAAGTCACATTTCATATTCTAAATGAAACTAGGCTCATTTATCAGTGTGAGGATAAATATAAACTTTTAATGAAAATTTCTTCAATTTTATGGGTCATGATTCATTTTCGAAAGGGGTGGTTATCTCAAATTATTAGGGATAAACTACACATTGATGATATATTTTTTTAAGAGTTTTTTTATTTTATTCTGAAAGAGTTTCCTAGTCTTCCACCAAATAAAGAAGTGTATTTATTAAAAGAACTCATTTCTATTGTTATAAATATTTCAAAGACTCCAAATATAATAGACCCAATTGAGTTGTAATAATTGATGAATAAACTCAAAGAGAATCTTGAAAATAGATTTATTTATCCCAATGTGTCACCTTATAGTTCACCTATTCTTTTTATTAAAATTAATGATAGTTCTATAAAACTATATATGATTATTGGGAACTAATCAAGATCAAAATGGAGAACATGTATCCTCTACCCCATATTTATGACTTGTTTTATCAACTGTGAAGAGCTCACTACTTTAAAATGATTTACCTATATTCTAAATATCATAAAATATGGGTTATGAATGTGAATATACCCAAGACAACATTATATAATAGGTATGGTCACTATGAATATATAATGATTCCATTTGATCTTATTAATTCTCTTGATATCTATATGAATTAAATAAATAGAGTATTCAGGTTTTACCTTGATTATTTTCTTGTATTAATTATACATTATATTCATATACATTTAAAGACTATGTTAGATCATGAATATCCCTCGATATTTTTTCTAAATACCCTGACGAAGGAGAATTAATAAGAAAAATTAACCAAGTGTGAATTTCGGCAACAAAGAGTTTTCTTTTTTGGTCATATAATATTAATAGAGGGTATATCTATAGATTCATTATAGGATGATGTTATTAAATGCTGGAAAAGACCAACCATTATGAATGATATACAAATTTTCCTCTTTTGGGTTGATATTATTAATGATTTTCATTGAATTTTTGATGACAATATAATCTACTCAATATGTTAACTATAAAGTGAGTTACATCCATTAGAATGATGAATGTTAAGAAAAGTTCATGGAACTAAAGAGAAGGTTATTCAATACACCTAATATTAGTGAGAAGGATTTTTAATCTATAGTGATGCATCAAATACGTGTTTGAAATGTTTTCTCGTGAATAATAATATATTTATAGATTATTCTAAAAGAAAATTAAAGGCTCGTGAAAAAATTAACCAACTCATGATTGGGAGTTAGCTATAATAATGTGTTCATTAAGACATGTAGACATTATCTTTATAAATAAATTTATGATATATTTACTGATCATAATTTTTTATAGTATATTTTCACATTGAAAGAGCTGAATATGATCTAGAGAATATTGTTGGAGATAATTACATATTATTATTTCTTAATATATTGCAAAACTTGGAAAGAAAACAAGGTGGTTGATCCTTTCATTCAAAAGGATTATGCTGGCATATTGCTGATCAGGACCACAAAAGATCCTATTTTCTTGGATTTTTAAAGGATGGATATTTAAATCTTGAAGGAAGGTAAAAATAACATTTTTCTAAAATAAGTCTTCAACCATATATCTAACTGAAGATTAAAAGGGTAAAAATGAAGATTAATAGTTTCATAAGAATATTGGAAATGTTCCCATGTTAATCCATAATTTTAAGGGAATGATAAGGATTAGGAACTATGTATGTGTTCTTTCCATAAAATATTTCATGAAGGAGATGATAGAGGATGCCTTTAGTTCTTCATTATTAATATTAGAAGTAAAAATATATATAGATTTATAAATATTATATCTAATGGGATGACATGAAGAGATATATTTTTGAGTATATATCTCAATTCTTGGTATTTCACCAAGTTAAGGCTAATATAACCACGTTTAATGGGTTTTTACAACTTTTACCCCTACCATAATGAAAATGAGAAAACATCACCATGCATTTCTTCATCAAAAACCCCAAAATGTTTAAATCCCCAAAAAATTTAGGTTTTATTTGATCAATTAAAAAATTCTATGTAATACCCTAATCTAAAAAAAGAAAAATCTATGTTCATTTGTGTATGCGATATGCAACACTGAACCCAAACAAAAAAATGATTATTTAAATATTACTATTTTAACCTAACCAATAATTTTTTGGATATAAATAAGATTAAATAATTTATGAAATATATATATATATATATATTATTCCTACTCAAAATAAATACAATGATAAATTCATATTAAATAATTACTCAATTTTTGGTAATTTCATTTTTTCATCAAAATACACTTTCTTCAAAAATGATTTTCATATCTTTTTTGAAAAAATATATTGTAATTAATTTATAGAAAATTTTGAAAATGTATTTGATAAAATTACCTCTATTTTTTATATCTTTTTATAATGGTTAACATAGAGTTAAGTTTTTTTATTTCTCATGAAATATTTATTTTTTAGTGAATAGTGAATAATACACATTGGTTTAAAACTATCATTTTATTTAACCATTTATGTAATATAAAAGTTATATTTTTCTTTATATTTTCTTTTAACGTCACATAATAAGTATTTCATTATATTTAATCGAATTAATTTCATTTTAATCATCTTTATACTAGATTTTAAAATTAGTTATTTTTAGGTTTGGAAACACATTTTTCTGAAAACTATTTTAAAATGTATAATGTTTCTCCATTTTAATTGGTTAAAAATAAATCATAACGTGTGATTATTTAAATTATATGAATATATTTTATATCTATTATTATTAATTGAATTTAATATGATGAATTTTACTAGTTAAAGAGATAAAGTAAGATAATCCTTTCATTTAAAAAATATTTTTATTAGAAAACCACATTACTCAAGGTTTATTTTGAATTCTTTGACTTGTGTGGATTAAATTTTATAAAATGAATTAAATATTTATAATCATCAAAATTTAAAATTAGATAATAAGGAAACATAATTTTTGACAAATTGAATAGTAGATGTGGAAAATATTTATTACCATGATAAAATAAAAACAGGTTAACTAAGGGTAAAAATAATTTACCAGGTACTAGAATAAATGTATTAATAAAACTATGAATATTTATATTTTTGTTTCAATATATTAATAATCATATTTTTTGTTACATTATAAAGGATAAAATAATGATTTTGATAAAAATTTGATTTTTGATGCATTAAAACATAATTTGTGGTTGGGATAATATATAGTTTTAACCAAGAAAATATTTTTGATTAATTAATTAACTTTTTATATAAATGGTATTTGAATTAAATTTTACTATTAAATTATATATATAAAAATAAATGATAAATATAATTTTACGAAGTGAAAAAGTAACTTTTATAAGGGTTCGAAAACTGTTATTCTCAAAAAAACCAAACATTTCTCAATAAATTCCAATTATATTTTGAATGTAAAAATTCAAATAATTGTAAAATTATTTTGATAAAAGAAATTATATTTTTTGTAATCATGATTTAGGAATTATCCAAAGGTGAATTTTGCATAATTTTTTGAGATAATTAAATTTTTGGGTAAAAATTAAATATACTATAAATATAAAATGTATATTATGAAATAATAATGAACAAAAAGTGATTTAATAAATTACATAAAACGTATAAAATACAAAATATATATTTATAATTTAAATTAATGTGTTTTTTGGTTATTTGATTAATTTTATAAGGACTTAATTATTCCAAAAAACCAATCTTATATTTTAATGTTTTAAAATTATTTCTATTAGAGCATGACTGATATCCACATCACCAAGGGTAATATTTTAATAATTTTTACCAATGGCCTAATAAAATATTTAAAACCACTTCTATTTGAAAGAAACCATGGAAAGGATATGGGTTTTATTATTTTATTATATAAAGTCTAAAACCAATGTTTGGGAAATAATAAAGAACTCCCATCTCTTTTCTTATATAAACCCACCCTAGATTAAATTTAACTTAAATAAAAAACCATAAATAATTTAATTAATCTTCACTCCCCTCTCTATAGTCCTACAAATGTCCCCCCAAGATATCAATAATCTCCTCCCAAACATTAGGAATTACCCACTCATATTAAGGGATCTCCCCCTATTCCTTTTATTCAAGAACATGTTCTATATTATTCCTTTTAATTTAAATTTTTTCTTGTTTGGGTATGTTTTCAAACATCCCAATTAATTTTATTTTATTTAAAATTTATTATACACCCATAAAACTCTCATTAATCCATACAATGAATAATTATGTACACATGTTATGCTGCAAACATTTTATTGCGCTTTTCTATACTAAACTTTTGGGACCTATCTCTCTTCATTTCCTTTCAGGTAACTTATTTTTAATTATCCTTTTCAATATAAATTATTTATATTTTAATTAATTTATAAAAATAATTTTACATTCAACTTTCTTCTCTTTGAATGAGAGATAGTTTATCCCCTAACATTTTACCTTTACCTAAGCCGTTTCCATGCAGAAATTTAGTAAGAAATTTATCTCTCTTATTTCGAATTAAAGAAATTTCATTATCTCAGACCTTTTACCTCAAACAAATAATGTTGTTATATGTTCTCCCATATTTTCATTATTTCCATTATTATGTGTAATTGATGATATACCAATTTCACTCTCATTAATCACCCCCATGAACATTTATATGCCTCTTTATGCTGCTAAAATGTCACTACGATTTTCCATTACAAATAATTGTGTAGTAAATACACATAATGATTTCTTATCCAGGGTGTTAAACATTATGAATTTATAATTATTTTATTTTTGAATTACAAGTATGTAATCCACACTCCATTTTCATGGGATTAAATTTTCTGAAATATGTTTTAGCGATCCGACCCTAATTAGCCCGGATATAGTGTCTATTACTATTACATTTCCATGATTACAAAGAACTAAATTGTGGTGTAATGAAGAATTTAGTATTCTTGGTAAACCAGATATATGCATGAGTCTTTCATTACAAATGAATACACTACTTACAACATAATTTTATTTTCCTACGAGGGTAACTTTATTCCTTATACGATATCCTTACTTATCTTTCATTGTACACTTCATAGAATCCTGGGGAAAGAAAAAAATAAGTGTGATCTCAAATGCTCAGTAAGGGTTAATTATAACAGAAGAAATAACTAATCAATTAGAATAATCGATATATAAAGTTAATAAATGAAAACATGTGCCATGTAATCAATAAACTGAGATGAAAATGCATAAAAATATGAACATTAATAAACAGAAACACATGTCATTCAATTAAATAGATAAGGAAAAATCAATATAGAAATAAAAATAAATGATTCACATTAACGTTAATTAATGAATTGAGTATGAATACCATCCATAGATAATGTCAAGGAAAAAATATCATGGATAATAATAACTGAATGTAAATGAAGACAATTCTTAATTATTGGATGTCATGTATCAAGTAGATGAAAACATCAACTATCAAGATCTATCCTATAGATAGTTTAAAACTATTGTTAGGAAACTTTTAAATTTATGAAACTGATTTTTCTCATGAGAACCTATCGGTTCCTTGAGAGGATATATATAGTCTGAGCCCCACTAATCACTGCTTGTCCAAATAATTCATCAAATCGAGTTATAAAATTAATTAATAAAAAATATTCCTTATCAAATACCCATATTAAATAAATAATATAGATTTATCAATATATAACCATATAATTATATAACTATCAATGTAAATACCGTATTTAAAAATGATATATGCCTTATTTAATAAAAATATCCCTTATTAGAGCCCTACTTTTTCATACATGATTACAACATCATTTTAAATATAAACAACATAAAACAATTACACAACAAGGATACAATGATTTAGAGTCTTTGGAAAATTTGTACCATACATAAATTTTACATAAAAAATAATAAAAATTTGTTAATTCCTTCTTCTCTAGATTTTATTAGACCATGTCTTCTCGTTATTATAAGTATTCACTGAAGGATACATATGAAAATAAGGGTTGAACTGAAGAACAATAAGAGGATGAATTAGATACATGTAACAAGGTTGAGTATAATAATTATCATAATATAATAAAAGGATCATAATCATAATCACGGGAGGAAGCATTAGATAAAGGCATGTTATGTGGAAATGAATAAAAATGAAACATCATGTCTTAGTGGTGAACTACCACACATAGTTGTAAAAAAGTCTAGCATCATGTTCATAAATATTTAAATTTTTATCATTAGTTACATAAAAATACCCAATTAATTGTATAACTATTTAATTTATGGTGCATGGGTTACATCATTACATTTAGACTCACTATATCATCTTGGGCACACCTGTCACATCAAAACATTGTCATTATCATGCATGCCACATAGAATGTATATAAATCACGGGAATAAAATAACCCATTGAAAGAAATTGGTTTGATTTCATAAAGAATACATTAATGAACACACTTTTTTATTCCCCAAAAAAATATGGAATAACATACTTAGTATAAGAATTATTAATCTTGTGTGAAGAAGAAACAATATCCTGAGAAGTAAAAGATGTATTTTTTGAAAGAAGAGTTATTTTTAAAATATGTTTTTGTTTTTCATAAAACAACATTGGAAACATGTATAACCTATAAAATAAAATGGAAGTAAAAAGTAAATTATATTTATTATATAATGGAATATCTACACTGAAAATGGATTGAATGAGGGAAAAACCAAAGAAAGAGTGTTAGGTTCAAGAATTCCCCTTTCCATATGTCTGACTACTTTCATCACTTTAAAATCCTGATTAATAAAATTAAAATAATTAATTAAATTTTAAATAATATATTATACATGTAATTGATTTATCATTGCTTTATTTATTTAATTTATATCCTTTTATATGAGTTATAGACTTCAATCCCATTGTTTATAAGTGTTCATTTTCATGGTTTTTATGATCAGTTCACATAAATATGAGTGTGAAAGTTTATATAGAAAGGGTATAATTATAAAAAATTGATATTATATGTTATTTTTTAACAGCTACAGTTTTAAATGGTTATATTTATCATATGATTAAATGGTATGAGGATGAATCAGTAGATAAAAGGATAGTGATAATCATTAATATTTTCAGTGGTTTTTTGAACATCAAAAAGTAGATTTGTTCTGTTATATATTATTGTGTATTTAATATAGTTCAAAAAAATAAAAAGGATTATTAAAAAAATTATAGTATATACCAACCATTATAGTGGTTTTATGAACAACTTTTAAGGCATTAATGGATAATGAAAACTCATCTTTGATGATGTTGGTAAATTCACACATCACGAGCGATGATTTCATTTTTTGAATAATAGAGAGAGAGAGTAAGATGTTTGATGATGGAAATTAAATTAACATGTTATAATTATAGTATATTAAATATACTAGAGTTATAATGAACATTTGGATAGATGAGGTGGGGAGTGAATATGAAAAGAGAAAAGGAAAAATAAATTAAAAGAATAAGAAATAGGATTTTACCTTTTGAATTCTCCTTTTTGAGAACCTCCTTAAGGCACCTATGTTCGTAATTTTTTTGATAACAACATATAATGGAAATGGGTATGGTTCTTGGGAAGATATTTTTTTTATAATTTTGACAATGGTCAAAACATGGAATGTGTGGGGATAAGAGGTGGTGAGGGGTGGTATTTATCGGGGAGGAGAGGGGTGTTTTCTACTTTATTCTATTCATTATATAATTATTTTGGACTAAGAATATGAATAATTTTAAAATTATCCTTAAATATAATAAAATAATAATGGAGGGTTCTAGATTTTGGGGTTACACCATCCACATGTCATCTATGACTCAATAATTTTGGTATTTAGCTTTTATCGTAAATTATTGTAGTTTACTTATCACAAAAATTTCATGTATTTCAAAAATATAAAAAAAAATTACCTTAATCATTTTTTGACATATATAATTAATAATACACTATATTTTATAAAAATAATTTTCTAATTATGAGAAATTTAATTTTTAATTAAATTCATCATTTATTAAAAAAATATCAATTTTAAAATTATAAGTGATTTCTGACACATTATAAAATTAACTAAGGTATCATAAAATTATCTTATAATCATATGGAAAAAAATATTAATTTATTAGTTTCTTTTAAGAAAAATATCGTTGAAAATATTATTTTAATTTTTAATGTTGTAATAAATTTTATTGACTAATAAAAATACTAATAAATAATTTTTAATTTTTAAAATATGTATTTACTTATTTCATGATAGAAATATATTATATTTTCATTTATAAAATACCAAAATTTTACTTATACATACAAAGGTAAAGTTACTATTCTTTGGATGGGTTACTATTTATAATGGTCATGTTATTGTTCAAATGGTAATTTTACTATTCAATTGGTATATGTTTCTTAATTTCTGAAAAAAAGTATTTTATTTCATACATTATTCATTTATAATGTTTTTATTGTGTTATCTTTGTAATTTTATGTGATTTATACTATATGACATAATTATAAGATGGGATAAATTCCATTGATAAAATTTTGGGTCATTATATTATTTCCCCCCTTTTGAAAATTTTCCCCCGAAATTTGGTTTTACATAGACAAGTGAGGGTACTTCTCTTTCAAGGGCTCTATCAGTTCCCAAGTCATTTATTCACACTTTTAATTCCTTCACAACACATTGACATGGTGGGCTATCTTTCTGGATAGAACCTTATCTCTTCGGTCTAGAATCATTACTATATTCTACTCATAAGAGATATCATCTTCCAATTATACCACGTCTGATGTAAGTATATGTGAGGGATATTTTATGTACACTATCATGGGAGATACATGGAAAACATCCTGAATTAGAGCCATACATGGTGGAAGTGCAAGCCGATAGGCCACTGATCCTATGAAGTCAATGATCTCAATGGGGCCTCTGTACCTTATGATATGCTTCCATTTCTTTCCAAATCACATGACTCTATTTCATGGTCATATTTTAAGGAATGAATTATCTCCAACTTTGAAATCCATTTGCCTTCTACAGTTGTCAACATATCTCTTTTTCCAACTCTGAGTAGAATTTAAATAATAAGAACCCATATATTCATTTTAGGTGTGGATATTGTTTTTGGGTTGTTTTTGAGGAAAATAAATAAATGGGGTTTTTCAAAGTACATGTAGTGTACTTTCAATTACACACCATTTACATAGCTTGCCACATACATACCGCGTGTTGGCCATGTAACAACCGAGTACATGGTCCTGTGGTGACCCAGCCGACCGCTTAAGTCAAGGGACAGTTAAGGCTACTACATAGAGTGTAAATTTAATGAACATGTAGTGTATTTTTATTTTTTATTTGATATATCATAGTGGGGTTGCATCTCATATTTGGAACTGTCTTCTTCTTACCATGTTTCGTATAGGATCGCTTCGTAATGACGAATGAATATCGAACCACCAATTCTCTTTCTGAACTCCAATTGAGACACCATTGGGTGCATTGGAATCCCACCGGTGAGTTCTCAAATCCTCTAGAGACTTTCTCCCTGATTCTTCCTCTCTCACAAGTTATTCAAGGTTAAGAATTTTTCACCTATTTGTATATCTATTCCATTTTAGGCCGATTATAGGGCCGAATCTCAAGTATATCGATCGTACACCATTGAGGCATGTTTTTTATGCCTTCTATTGTGTTTTCATGGATTATATATTCTTAAAGTGCCATATATCCATGTTTGGGGGTATTTATTGATTTTTTATTTAACCCAATATATCACATGCTGTGGTTTATTGAATTGATAAAGGGAAGTTGCTTATGCGAAATGTGGTATACCCTATTTACGGGGCACCCCATGGGAATGTTTCCATTGTTTGATTAATTATGGCCATTGGGTCTATGATCCTGTTAGGCTTACCTTATTTTCCATGCCTTGTATTGTTTGGATAGAGTATTTGATTATATGAAATTCATTTGATATGGATTGTGAATGTTTATCCATTTTGTAGTTTTAGATTACATGAGATAGTTTGTTATAATTTGCATTCATGTTTTCTAATGGAACATGAGAGCCTTAAACCAGGAAGAATGATGGAACTTTGAGATTATTTACACAAGATCATGAGAGCCCTGGTGTAGATGATTTTCTAGAAGGTAATAGGCTGGGAGAGCTTCCTAGAGGGTCATTATTTTAAAGAATTGATTCATGGTATGTTCACCTAGGGGTATTGACCATGAGAGATGCCCAGGCGGTCATTCAGAATTTATTGATGCTATATTGGACAAGGAGTATTGACCATGAAAGCTTCTCAGGTGGTCATTTGTACTTGATATATACACTATATAACCAAATGGGTTAGATTGTGAGAGCTTCTGAGAGGGTCTTTTAGGAATAATTAAATGGTTGTGACGAGTCTTCCATGTTATAGAACATTCCTGGCCTCAGTCTTACTTGATTGTTTAGATAGTCTTCCGAGACATCTGTTTTGTTGCTTGCATAGGGGATACATAACTTAGGCTAGATCCCAAGGATTACATGATTAAATTGATTATATAATAAATTTTAATTAATGTAATTGAAAACTGTGGTATTATTTACTCTTCACTACTTCCTAGTTTATTGATTCATTTATACATATTACATATTATATATATTCACTAACAACTAGGCACATATCTTTTTGTTGTTTCCTACTAGGATTCGTCTCACACCCTATTTTTGTTATGTGTTTGACCCAAAAAGATTATATGATTGAAAGTATAGAGAGTGGAAGTCTCCCTTTTTCAGTAGGTACTTGATTTCTGTTGGAGTTGGAGAGCATGGGACTAAGCTGAGCCTTGAGATGCTATTGGAGCTTACTTAATTTTTTCTAATTTGGTTTCTGTATTTTATTATAGCATTGTGACTTGTTTGTCTATGTTTATAGACACATGTTGAATGTATCATAAATATATACTCCAGTAGTTTTATTACTCTCAGTCTTCCACAGTTTACTTTTATTGTATGGTATTACTTCTTCTGTTATTGTTTACTATTTTTTTCCACATTGAATAATCTACCAATGAGGGTATAGTTTCTCCATTATCACACCTTTTCCATTTCTTCTAGTTATAATCCTATGACTTTTAGGGAAATGCATGTGAGGTAATGTGACCAACTGGGTTTGGGGCACCTTTAGGCAGCACTCAGACCCTGGATGTTACAAAGTGGTATCAAAGGATTTTCTTTCCTTCATAGACTTGATATTTAGAGACAATAGAATGGGATTGGAAGGAATATGTAGTTACTAATAAGTTTTTCTTTGGATTAGCTGACCAGTGTATAGGGAAAAGCCAAGTTACCTCCAATACTGAATGTTTTCTTGTTTTACAAATGATACAGTTTCATTGATTTCACTATTGGGGTTTTCACTTGTTTTGTGATATTATGATTGATATCATTGTGGTTCTATTTATGTTGCAACCAGATGAGATGGGGGTATGCCATATCATGCATCATATATACACTTTCTAGAGATCACATGGATTGCATTCTTGGCATTCCTTTTAGGATGCAACGCTGATTGAAAGTTGTTGTGATAGATTTTGTGCTAGATATGCATACTGTTGTGATATGAGTTGTGATATAAAGACCATATACTTTTATAGGGTATTGGTATAATTAAAGTTTCATTTGGACGGCTTCCAAGCTTTAGTACATGAAGTGTTATGGGCCCTCTTGGATTATAATTTGGTGGATAATGTTTGAAATTTAATTTAAATCTATTAAGATATGACATGAATAAGGATACCAAAATTTGATTCGCAGGGAGTATGGGCTTTCCTGGATCAGAACATGTAATTCCTTGGCTAAATTTTATGATTTTTGTGGTTCTAAAGACGTTTCAGAGGATTACTATTCATAAAACCCAGAAAACACAACATGTGATGTTATTAACACGTGATAGGTGTTCTTCTGTTCTAGAAGAAATGACTTTTCTTATGTACACATCGTGTATCATATATACAATCCATGTAGTTGTTAACCATGTGACTAACTATGTGAGCAGAGACATGAGGATGGTACACCCTTGGTAGAACACGTCGTGTACTAGGAGTACACTCCATGTTGAAATCGACCGTGTATCCATCTGTGTGACTAATGACAAGGGTGGATGGAACATTAGTTGTACATGTTTTTTCTAGGGTGTGCACTCCATTTAATGTCACACTAGGAGAACTATGTATTTCTAACCATGTATAAGTACATGGGCAGGAGGGAATGTTCAAGAATACATCGTGTCTTAGGAGGAACACGGTGTGTGTATGGCATGTTACACAACCTGGTTATTAGAGGTACACTGCCATGTTTAGGGATCAAGGGAACACATCGTGTAGTGGTTCTACATGTCGTGTACCTCTAATTTGTAAATCAATAATGTTTCCCTTCTCTGTTTCTATTCTTGCACTTCTATGTTTAAGTCCCTGATAATATTGTACTATGGTGTGCACTTGACCTTGCAGAGTCACGCCACCAAGAGGTCCTCTAGTTTTACACCAAGTATAAGGCAATTATTAGAAATTGTAAATAGTAGATGAGGGACTACCAGCAGGTCTTCCCGTCATGCCCATATTGGAACAAGGTGTTATACTGGACATAGGTGATGATGGGCAGTTCCATGAATCCCATATTAGAATGATGAAAACTTCTTAGGGAGCACCACATCCTTCCCCATTTATGGAAGAGTTGATGCGGGTGTTCCAATAGCACCATAATCCCACTTTTTTAGGGGATGGCAGATCATAGGATACAGAGTCATGGTTTGAGGCCATTATTTCTATCTTTGATAATTTGAAGATGCCTCCTGATAGGAATTTGAAGATCGCAACTTACATGCTATGTGATTCTGCCAAGATATGGTAGGATGTTATCACACATGAAGGATGTCCTTAGGATATGTCTTGGGAATAGTTTCAAAGGACCTTCTAAAATAACTTCTTCCCTAAGATGTTGGGGACCGATCGAACCTGGGAGTTCATGCGTTTGGAGTAGGTCTCTCTTTCAGTGATGGGTTATTCTTATTGATTTATAGAGCTTCAGTGCTTCACATCTGTTTTGGGAGGTCACGAGTTATCATTGGCTAGGAAATTTGAGGATGGTCTTAGATATTACATCTGATCACAGGTGAATGTTTTCATGCTGACATCTGTGACCATAATATTAAACTAGCTATAGATTACTTAGTGAAATCTGAAGAAGTTGGGAGGTACGAGCTAGGGAAGTTCATCTTCGAGGAGTGGTAATACATCGTTTAATAGCAGGAAGCTTAGTAGGGATCCTTCACATGGTCATTCTAGTTGTGGGGATGTAACTTCAGGTAGCCAGGTGAGGTGCTACCAGTTCGAGAAGAGTGTGAACATGAGACCATAGTCCCTAAAAGACCCAGTTGAGTGCTGATATTAAGGCAAGATGGGTTATATTTAGTGTTTCTACAGGAAGTTCGCAAAAGAATCTAGTGAGATGGGATATGTTATTAATCAACGTATAACAGTAGGGCCCCAAGATTCTCATCAATCAGAGAACTGGAGTTCGTCAGGCCGTTCTGGATGAGGAGGTGGTTGTGGAAATTGTATCCAGATTATAGGTTTTTAGAGGCAATAGGATAAATCAACATAGAGTAGCCAGAAATGGTCATTGGGCCACAATATAGGTCAGAATTTTTCAATGGAGCAGACCCAATATGAGCAGGATCCTGAATCCTCTATGGTGAGAGGTACGATCCTAGTTTCCTTAGTTTAAGATTCTTCTATTTTTGATATAGGGGCTTCCCATAGTTTTATATTGGTTGTCGTTGTGGAGATCGTTGGGCTTTGTACCTTTAATTTCGATGATGTTCCGATGCTAGAAACTCTATTGGGGATTATGACAGCTAGTGTATGTTAGTGCATGGAGTTCCCTCTTGAGGTTGGTGGGTGTTGCTTCTTATGGTACCTCTATGTATTAGATATTACATGTTCAATTTCATTCTCATAATGGATTGGTTGGTCTCCTTTTAGGCATTCATTGATTTTTATCACCGTAGGGAGAGTTCCACTTCACAAGAGGGTAGATCTTTCCTACACAAGGACGAATGGGATGTCAAACCGAGAAGAGCTGGACCCAAGCATCATGGGCTGAGAAGAGTTACATACCAGATTTCAAGTTTATATCTAGATGACTAGTGTACTTAAAATATTGGATTTCCTCCAGTGGTGACTCATTGCAGATATTTCTTTCCAGTCGACTTTTCATATTTACCTCCAGAGTGAGAGGTAGATTTCTTTATTAAGCTTGTTCCAAGAGTGGAACCAGTGTCCATTTATTGTTATAGGATGGATATACTAGAGTCACAAGATATCCAAAAGCAATTAGAGGAGTTGTAGAAAAAGGGTTTCATTCATCCCAGTATTTCTCCTTAGGGTTCACCTATCCTGTGTCAAAGCACATACCCAATCCGATGGATGATGTCATACCCTCTCAAATATCCATCTCTGTAAAGCTCTGCAAAGATTAACCGCTAGCTCTGGATCCTCCACTGGGGCCTGTTCCTAGGGGTTAATCCAACTATACTACATTTATCCATCGGGATCATACCAATAGCATATGAAAATCCTCAAACCAAGAATATAAAACAATGAAAAAATAAAGTATTTTGCAAATCAGCCACCACCAATATAGCAACCGGAGCAAACCCCACCGCGTGACTCATGACTCCCAATAGTTACTATAGTCGCCAGAACAACTGGAAGACGATCCCAAGAACGTGAAGCCGGGTCATCGTCACCTAGGATTGGACGTCCCAACACCACACTAGAGGATTCCACTGGTGGAGGGATATGAGATTCTATGAATGAGAAATGTCGCTCTGGGCATGGATCTGCTCAGGGCTGGACCGCAGACACACCCCCACTGGATTCTGTCATAAGAAACCACTACAAAAGGCAGAGAAAACACGGATAATGGAAGAAAAAAACTGGCCACTTCACATCCACAGAATAAAAAATGCAACGAAGATAACAAAAATTCAAAAATAATCAAATCAGACCTGCTACGAGGATGAGAGACCGCAAGAAACCAAAAATCCCCCTCCCCACTGTGTCACTCCAGGGCTGAAGCCAATCCCACAAAATAGGACCAAAACACCACTCCCACCATGATGCCTTACCCGCTGACAACATACCTGAAACCAACACTGAGAAGCCTTTGATGGCGGCCCTCCACGACGTCATCTACCTCAAGATCTGGAGCTAACACCATCCCCAAAGCCATCAGCTGACGGGACACACCAGATACCACCACCCCACTAAAGCAGACCTAGAAGAAACTCATCCCTCCAAAACATGCCTGCACCGAGATGAAGCAGAAGCCCCAGCTGATCCGCAACACTGGTAGACATGCACACCATGCCGAGATAGAGCGTCAACGCTAAGCCGAAGGGACACATAAGAGGAATAGAGGAGAGGAGGAAAAATGAACAGAGGGTGCACCCCAGTGTTGTGGGAGGGGAGACTTGATTCCGCTCAGAGGCCTTTTCCCCATAACATAGTTATAGATCTAGAAAATTATGAGAAATTTCTCACAAAATCTCAGCAGTACTTTACTAAGAAAAAAAAAGTGGATTTATATGAAACTGGAGGGTATGGGGCATTCTTTAATAACCTTTTTCATTGAAGGGTTTAGAGTAATTCCCTCACTTATGATCACATGTACCAAGAATGTGAATTTCTATTTCCAAAAACCATGCCCACTCAACATGGAATACAATTTATTCTTTAATGTCTCTAATATAATCCATAGATGATCTAAATATTCCTCTTTTATTTTTGAGTAAATTAGAATATCGTCAATAAAATCTACCAATAATTTTTGAAGGTATTTCTAAAGACTCTATTCAAAAAATCCATATAAATAAAAGGGGAATTAGTGTGTCAGAAGAGAACTACTAGAAACTCATAGTTCTCATAACTTATATGGAGGGAAGTCTTGTGAATAGATTCATTCATCACCTTTAACTAATGATATCTATCATGAAGATCCACCTTTGAGATGTAATGAGATCCCCTTAGTTGATCGAACAAGTCAAGAATACTTAGAAGAAGATTCTTGTTATTTATGGTGATCTTGTGGAGTTATTGATAATCGATACACATCCGCATTGATCCATCCTTTTTCTTCACGAATAGCACTATCGTGTGCCAAGGAAATGTAGTATTGCTTATGAACCCTATGTCCAAAGGATACTATAGCTTCTTATTTAACTCCCCTAGTTAGATCATGGATATTCTATAATTACATTTTCAGATAGGATGAGATCTCAGTTTGAGTTCTATTGATAACTCTACCTCATGATATGGGGTATGCCCATGTCACTCTTCAAGAAATACATCACTATATTCCCCCACAATGGGAAATTTTTGTTGGTTGATACCTTCATTTGACTCAACCATTTGATAAAGGTATGATTTTTTATAGGGAATCAACACCCACAATATTAAAGGATTATACAAAAGATATTGATGATCTTCCATGCATTTATATAGGATCATGGGATAGTTTAGAATATAAAAATATATTTCATTTTCCTAAAAGTTGATGTGTGCTATATATAAAGAGATCCAAACCATCCTTAGTATAGAATTTAATTCCACCAATGTATGTATCATGAGGTTTGATGGTAGAATATTCCCACAAGCACCAACATGAGAAGAGTCCAACACATGGGTTGAAATGATCAAACCACATGGTGTTTTTACATATATCCATACTTCAAGGTTTCCATACATTTATTGAATAGTTATACCAAACATGAAATATATAGAGGAATATGTAGATCTAGAATCAATGAAGACATTTTCCATTATTGATTGAATAGGATTTGTACCTTATACAACTTCATTTTATTACTTCACGTCACAAGTAGTGATGGAATAAGTCTCCCCTTGTTCATTTAGATTTGGTTTCACATGGAATTGTTTACCCTTTAGAACTCGTGGTTTAGGGCACTAGATTTCATAGATACCTTTATCCCTACCTTTGCATCATTGGACAATTTGGGGTGCCCTCATTTCCTCCATTGTATCAACCAGATCTTTTAAGTCTCTTCCACATTCTTGAGATGGGTGGAATTCTCTCCTACCATTATAGCATTTACCCATCCCTTTGAGGTAGTTACCATGATGTTGCTTCCCATAATTTTAACATTTTAGTGGTTTATATTTCTTCCCACCTTTTTCACTAGATCCTCTATCTTGAAACTCCATATTAATATCCATATCACCATAGCCATGGTACCATTATCCAAACTCCATCTCCACTTTGAGAGCATATTGAACAATATCCTCATAACATCCAAAGTCTAAAATTTCTAGATCCTTTCAAAGGCGTGGTTTTAACCCACTAAATATTCTATCAATTTGGATATCATTATTGATTACAAAACATGAAGTGTACCTTATAGGCCTTGTGAAAATTTCTTCATAAGACATAAAAGATTGACCTTCCTTTTTCTATGGATTTATGAATTATATATCCAAATTTGTATGAAGTGTTCAAGGTAAATACTTATTAAGGAATATTTTTATAAAGTCATCCCACTCAATCTATTTAATTTAATAATTCAATTTGGTGTTATTATTCAACACCCACCATTGGTCAGCCTCTACATCTAGAGGATAAATGGATAGTGTAACCTTCTTAATATCAGAATAGGGAAACAAAAAAATATTTTCCCAATTAGGATGAACGACTATTCCGTGACTAGTGGATCATAAGATCCACTAAATTCTAGGGGTAGTTGCTTCATAATGGACTCAATATCCAATTTATCTCTCTTTGGTGAAGGAGTAAATTCCACATTGTTTAGGTTATTGTTCATAGACATTGATAAATAGGTACGAATCTCAATTAAAATTTGAACTCAACATCCCAAAGCATTGGGGATGCCATTTGGGAAATTTCTGAATTGTCACATGCATGGGTAGTTGGCCTATGTTCTCTTATTTCCCACCATTTTCAAGAATAAAAAATTTGAGAACAAATCATAATTCCATATGTCATTATTGATTTATACCATTTTGAAATTAACTCTAAATGAATATATTTTTGGATCCATATGTTTAGAAAAAATTATTTTGTGATTACATATACAAAGTATCATTAAAATGGGTCTCACTATGGTTATCTATCCCTAATTCCAAAATTCATTAAACAATTATCTTATACTAGCTATAGTCACCATACTTTTTATTACATGATTATTACATCATTTTAAAGATAAAAAACATAAAAAAATTAGTAATTATGGAACCAAGGGTTTAATTTCCTTGGAAATGAGGACCATAAATAACTTCTACATGATAAAATAGAATAATTAATTAAATAAAATATTCTCTAGCTTCTTATTGGACCTCATTTTCTGAGTAAAATTATTCACATGAGGATACACATCAAAAGAAAGGAGTGATCCAAAATCCCAGTAAGAGGAAGAATAAGAGAAATCAAACATGTGTGAGAATAATCATCATTATAATATAATCAATGGATCATAATAATAATAATGATAGTAAATATTAGATAAACACATAGAATGTGGGAATGAATAAAAATGAAACATCATTTCATAGTGGTGAACTACCACACATAATTGTGAACAAAGTTAGAATCATGTTCAAAAATATTTCTATTTTTTACGAGATACATCACATTACCCAATGCATTAGAGCACTATATAATTATGGGTTCACCCATATCATCATAACATTTACATGCACTATATAATTCCTGTTTCACTCATCATATCATAACATTTACATTATCCTGCATGCCACATAAAAAACATAACAATCTTCGATGTAAATTAATTAGTGTAAAGAAATGGGTTTCATTTAATAAACAATAAATTAACAAATAAACATTTGGGTTACCCAAATAAAGAGGGAATAATATACTTGTTATATTAATTTTCAATATCGAGTGATGAATAAACAATCTCATCGGACGTAAACTATGCATTTTTGGAAGGAAGAGTTCTTTTGAAAAATCATTGAATTTTTCCTAAATCTAGATAGGGAAAATGTATATCCCATAAAATAAAATGGAAGTAAAAATAAATTATCTTTACAAAATATTAAAGGAGCATCCATATAGAAAGTGGAGTGAAAGAGTGAAAACCCAAATAAAGAGAGGTGGGTTCGAGAAATCCCTTAAACTTATGTCAAAGTGATTTATTTTCTTAAATATCATAGATAATAAAATCAAATAAACTAATTAGAAATTATATATCCTCTTATACATCTATTTTTTATCATAGTATTGTAATTTTCATTTATAGTCTTTTAGATGAGTTATAGAGTTCAATTCTATCATTCGAGAGTGTTCATTTTCTTGGTTTTTTATGATCAGATCACTTCAATATGAGTATGGAAGTTTATACAGAATGGGTATAATTCTACAGAATTGAAATTATATGTTATTAATTAATATCAAAAGTTTTAAATGGTTATAAATATAATTTGGTTAAATTTTAGGGGTATGAATCTTTAGATAAAAGGTTAGTGAAATTTATTTAGTTTTTTGGTTGTATTTCGATCATCACAAACTAGTTTTATTCAATTATTTGTTATTGTGTATATAAATTAGTCATAGAAAATAAAAAGGGTTATTACATAAGTTTTATAGTATTTAACAACCAATGTAGTGGTTTTATTAATGTACTTGAAATCAATAATGGAAAATGAAAACTCGCCATCCATGATGTCATTAAATGGACACAATACAGGGGATGACTTCATTTTTAGAATAAAAGAGAGAGAAGGAAAGGGGATTAATGATGGATATTACATTGACATGATATAATTTAAATATATAAATTATATTTTAGTTATCATGAAAATTTTGATGGAGGTGATGATGAGAAAAGAAGAAAAGAAAAACAAATTCAATGAAATTAAAAGAATAAGAAAGAGGATTTTACCTCTAGAAGTCTCTTCTTTAAGAACCAACTTAAGGCACCTATTTTTAGCCTTTTGTTGATACCAGAACATCCTAAACATGGTTAAGTGTATTGGGAAGTAGTTTAGGTTGAATTTAGAAAAGATTAAAATCTTGGAAGGTTTAAAGAGAATAGGTGCTGAGGGGTGGTATTTATTGGGGAGGAGAGTGATGTCTTCCCTATATTATAATCATTAATTAATTATTTTAGCTCAAGAATGTGAGTAGTTTTTGAATTATCACTAAATATATTAAAATAATTAATTTGGGTTTGATATTTTGGGCTTACATTAGCCATACATAATCTATGACTCAATAATTCGGGTATTTATCTTTCATTATAAATTATCTTATATTACTACTCACTAAAAATTTAAGTATTTCCAAAAAAACCAAAAAATTGACTTTAAATTTTTTCAATGTGTACAATTCAAAAATTAACTCCATTTTATGAAACATGTATCCTAAATATCATAAATTTTATTTTTAATTAAAATCACCATTAAATCAAAAAATATCAATTTTAAAATTATTGCTAATTTTATGGAACTTTCAAAAATTAATGAAGGTATCATAAAAATATCTTATAATAATAATATAAGAATATCTTAATTAATGAGAGTATTTTATGAAAATAAATATCCTTTTATATCACTTTTTTAATTATAACATTTTACATAAATATTTATGAAATATAAAACTACCAATAATTAATTTATCAATTTTAAAATATATATTTACTTACTTAGTGATATAAATATATTATATTTTCATTCATAAAATACCCAAATTTTATTTTTAATTTTAAAGGTGAACTTACTATTCTATTGGATGTGTTACTATTCCTATGGGTCATGCTATTATTCCCAAGGTCATGTTACTATTCCATTTGTATATGTTCCATAATTTCTGAAAAAGCCTCTTATTTCATTCATTCCTCATTTATAACGTTTTTATTGTGTTATATATGTGATTTTATGAAATTTATACAATATTATATAATTAGAATAAGGTATTAATTTCATTGATAAAATATTTTGGTAATTACATACTTGATAATTGATATGGATAATGAAGGGAAATATAATGTCTAATGATCAGAAGAAATTGAATATTTCAAAGTAACTAACAAAGGAATCAAGGAAGTTAATGTAAATACTATACTTGTCCAACTTACTCATAAACTATCCATAGGAATAATAAGGATTACATAGATAAAGCATACCCCAATTGGATTAAAAATAAAGTGTTATTGTTGATGATGAATAGAAATATTATTAAAAGATGTTTTAAAACATTTCTTTTGGAAAATGTACATTTTATTTTGAAAAAATAATTAAAAATACATTTCTTTGAAAATAATTTTACTTAATAATTTTGATAGAAAATTATCTTTATAAAATTTTAATGTAATACTCAAAGAAATGAGAATGGGTAAATCCATACATGATGTTCTTGTTAAAAAGAACATTCATTTTTCATGACAAAAAGGATAGAAAAATGACTTGTTTATAAATTGATAAGAATTTTCCTTTGAAAACATTTTTAAAATGAAAACGAGGAAAAAATTTCTCTAATAAATCATTTTAAAATGGTTAAAAATATTTTTGATGAAAATTTTAGAAAATAGGGGTTTAGAAGTAAACTATTTTTCCGACTAAAGGGGGAAATTAAGTCAGGTTTTCTTAAAACAATTTAAGTTCCAAAGAGTGTAAAAATTTGTACTATTTCATTAAAGAGTTTATTAATAACCATAGGATAATAAAATTATATGTTTTGTTTTGTAAAATGGTCATATAAATTTCTTTAATGGAATTTTAATAATAAGGAATCTCGATTAGAATGAGATTATGAAATAAACCCTTAAAATGATCATAATGTTGAAGTGAGAATTAATAAATGTATTGATTAGGTTTATAAAATGTTAATATACATATATTATATTTAAATAAATCAATTTATTTTGTTTTCTATAATACATATAATCCTAGAATATTAACGACAATAAAAAATTAATATAACCAAATGAGAAAGAATCAGGTTATGAAATATTTTTACACTTGGAAACTATTAATTCAAATCATATTAGAAGAATTAATTCAAATTTAACCTCAATATAACATGAAACGATAATTAATGATATAATATAGCCCTAGGGTCATTAAATACACCACACCAAATAAATAAGTGGTGAATATGATGTTTATCTCACAGATGTAAAAAGTGAGATGAAAATCCCTAACTCCTTAGAAACATTTGAATCATAAACTCCATTGAATAGATAACCTCAAATGAAAATTTAAATACTATTATGTGAAAATAATTCACGATATAATATATCAATATTGGTAGCAGACACACAACACAAAATAAATAAGTGGTGATTATATTTTTGGCCTCATGAAAGTGAAACTGAGATAATGATCCCTTACCTTGCATTTCCTTTGGGGTGAACTTCATTTATCCTCATGTGTAATGGTTTTAAACATTCCATATACTTATAAAATAATTATACTATTATTTATAATATCATATATTATCTTCCTATAATATCATATTACATGTTTGTTGGTATTCCTCCATCATTTTCTTTATTTATGGTGTTAATTGGCTAGTTTTTTCAACTATTTTTGACTTGTTACTTGTTGTTCTTATTACATCAATATTGATTTCATCATCTGATGAATGTAATCCATGATTTAATTTTAATATATATATATAGTATATATATACTTATAATAATCCATAATATTTATATATAGGAAATTAAATACATGTTCATGTAGATGGTAGACCGTACGTACGCATGAATGCTACTTCTATTTCTTTATTTCATTTTAATAGAATTAAAATTAAATGATATATATGTATATATATATATATATATTATAATTCCATTACAACATTAATTTAATAAATTTCACATAGTTTTATAAAAACCATCATTTATACATGCCATGTATAGAGTGAATTAATCACATCACTTTGAGGAGGTGGTAGTCCACATATAAACAAACGATGATATCGTATTCCCAAAAAATAGAAAACATGAATGAATTTGTTATATAAGAATTAAATAAGTAATTTGTTTTATAAATATTATATATAAAAAATAAAAAGAGTATTTCCATCATAATTCCTAATATGAGAGGTGGTAAAGGAAGAATGAATAGTCATCGTTTCGCGAGGTGGTAGTCCTCCATACACACGAACGGTAAGTTAGTTACCCATTAGATAGAGGTGTGTGTGAGTGTAGGTATAACTCTTATAATAAAAAATTATCATAATATTTATGATAATTATGTTATTATATATCCATGGAATAAAAAATTGAGGGGGTGGAGAAGGAAATAAAATGAAAGTTATCATCAAATAACGTTTCCCCATTTTTGGGTAACTCTTTTTGGATTATACAAAAAGCCTTTATTTAATTGACATCTAACCAAATAGTGGATTATAGGAATATTTGAGGGAATTTTGGAGATTATTTGGGCATATTTTGGTTGATAAAAATGTCTTGAGAGGTATAAATAAGTGGGAGGGTTGAGAGATTTATTATAGTAGAGGTGGAGTGCCATACATGTAAATTGTTGAAAAGGGAATTCCAAACACGTTTTTCCCATACCAAGAGGATCTAATAATGGTAAAAATATTATAAAATAGAGTATAGGCTATCAATATTAATGACCAATGGATTTTGGATAAGTTTCAAGTTCATTTTGGCACTTTAATTTAAGGTTTAGTCCCTTGTGAAACTAAATTTCCTCTTAATTGCTATAATTAGTTTCAATCAATTTCACTAATATTTTTGGAAAAAAATCTCAGTTAAACCTCTTAGACATTATAAATTATTATTATTCCATATATGGAATCAATTATTTTAAATTCCAATCACATCAGTAGAAAAAATGAATTTAAATTTAATCATATACACAGGATAACAAAGTGGCCTTTTAAAGTAAAAATGTTCAAAAGTTTGAGATATTTTTTATTTACAATAACAATGTGAAATTGTTTCCAATGAACTAGATAGGATTAATTTATTTAAAAATTTTCAAATTAAAGTTCTAAAAAAATCACGGATATAACTTGTCCTTAGAAATAAATTATACAAAGAATAATATTTGAATTAGATTATTGTATTTTTCACTATTCATTAAAAATAAAAATTCAAAGAAAATTACAATAATTTAACCATAAGGTACTTTATATTTTCTTCTTGAAAGAATGAAGTTTATTTTTACATGTAAAATTTCTATAATTTCTAAAAATCGGATTTAAAATAGTTTCTCTATTAGAAGGTCGTAAAAATATTGTTAGAAAAATATATTTTTTTATACATAAATTCAATTTGTAATTATATTATTCTTATAAAATCTATTGTATTAATATATAAAATATTTTATTTAATATATAATATATATTTAAATAATATGATCCAATAATGGTAATTATTTTATTTTTTTAGGATATAACACCATTGAGAGCATAAAAACATTTATATTCAATTAGTTTTTATATTCATTTCTAATTAGTTTTTATTTTTACAAGTTATTTAATACTATTAATAAACTATAAATTTATATATATTTTTATGAAGTATTATAATTAAAAATAATATAGTAATAATATATTGTTGTTTTGTAAAACTCAGCCTTGCATGTAATGCAATCTATCGAAGAAATTTTCATTGTGTCTAACAGAGTCTAACTTAATATTGTGTAAATTTTAAGCTATATCGAAGATTTAAATTATTTAAAATATTAAATATATTGTAAAGTTATGAGATATTATATTCCCTTAGAAGTTTGGTGTTGTGGGTCATACACGATATCGAATAAAAGTTAATCCTTTACAGTTTTTTGGGCGTAACATTTTCCCTACCTTAATTAAGCTTCATCCTATCAATTTTAAAGTGACCTTGGTAAGAGTTTATTTGATATTTCGTATGTTTAAATCCCACATCATGAGAAGGTTTCATAAAACATTCTCTGGGAAACAGAGAATAGGAAGTACCATGTTCACAAGGACTAACATATAACATGGTTCTTAAGTCGGAGAACATTAGTGGAATGTGAGGATATATAATTAGAGGAAAAGATTAAATATTTATAGGGGTGACTGAGTTAATTGATAAAAAACAAGTGAATAATCAATGTAAAGTTGGGGCCCTCAAATTTATAAATCCATGATTATTTAAAATACAATTGGTTCACAAAAAATTAGGTATTCAGGCAACTTTTCTTGATCATTTTCATAATGTTGAATGATTATTTTATTACTAAGAATATAAAGAAATATACTTACTTGATAATTATCAAATTCGAATGAAAAATTTATCATTTTGAATGTGATTCAATCAAATTATAATTCATCATTTACTTTAAGAAATCAATATCCAAAAATTAACTTTGATGACTTAAGCACAAAATACACTAATGGATTACAAGGCGTATAAATGAGTGAAAAGTATTTCCATTTGTAACAAAATATTATACAAGGAAAATATGTTTAATATATTAATATATAAACCTAAAAAATATATCTACTATTTCTTTATTAATATTTATTTTTCAATAGTTTTATATAAAAACATTGACAATTTAACTTAGACATTGCATAGACCAATGGTAGGTGTGAAACCCTTATCATCTTTCAGTCATGGATTCATTCTGCACCCCTTGCTGAATATGATGGGTTATCACTCGAAATACATGTCTAACATTTTCTTAAACCATAATAAATATTAGGGAAATCATTAAAATAAGGTTAATTGCTAAATATCATTTTGAAATAGGGTTTCAATACAACTTTAATACATAAATACGTTATCCATTTATTTCCACATCATTTTATCCTTGGTCTATAGTTTATCTTATAAAAGAGGGAATTGACTATGGTAAAGCGTAGTTTCCCAACAGTTATGGAAAAAACCATAGATGGATCCTAAGGATGATATTTATTTAATTTCATTATATAATTCAATTTTCCTTATAAATTATTTTAATTATTTCCTTCTCTTTTACACATAAAATCATTTTTATGTTACATTGTGACTATTTACTAGGTTTTTCCTTCCACATTTCTTGCATGATGGAAATCAAGAACTATTTTTTCAATTGAATCCACCACACAAGCTCTTATAAAACTCTATCCTAACCTTCTATACTGAGTCTGGTAGTTGGTTAGGGTATTTTTTGTTAATTATATTTTTAGAAAAAATATTAGGAAAGAACATGATATATTTTAATCCTATCATCATTTGATTTTATTTCTCAGTGTCATGACCTTTTACTTCATGTTCAATATTACGATTACTCATTTAGGTTCTGAACATTGAATAAAATTAGAATAAATAGTGTGAGTAACAATATTCCTAGAGAGAAAAACATATAATCATTTATAGAATATATAAAACATAACACCTTTTTTTTAATATTACACTATTTAGGTTTAACCTAGGTTTTAAAATTTCAATATATATATTAAGATCTACCATAATGGTTTGCAAACAAAATGTGAATTATCCTAAGAATATCCCCCAAGAGTATCAAACTAGGTGCATACTAAGACCCGTTGTCATATACCAGGTTTCAGTCGAGTGAGGCCCAACACATCATTTTAGAGCTGTTACAATTAGGTACATCTATTCCAGAACCACGTCAAATTTTAGTATCTAGATAGAAATGTATTTCTAAGAATACCATATAATCTTTATGTAACCAAATTTTTATGATGCTTTTCTATACTTTCCGTGAAAGTATATTTGAGGGTCTTGTTTTCTGATCTATGTTATCCTAAATTTGGTTCCCAATGATTCTTCTAAACATCCATTGATACCAACTATAGTAACCTGAACCCAGTAATCCAAAATCCAGTGTCTACTAAAATTACAATGGAATGATTACAAGTAATAGAATTCAGAATAATGGAAGAGTTTAGTTGTCTTGGTAAACCAAATACATACATGAGTTTTGTATTACAATATTAATACACTAATTAGAGAATATTTTTTTATTCCAAGGGAAATTTTATTCCATCTATGATATCCTTTAATATCATTGTTTGTAGACTTCATAGAATCTTGGGGAAATAAGTAAAATATGTTTCAGATCAAATTCTCAGCAAGCTTCACGTATAGTAGAATAAATAATTAATCAATGAGAATAGTCTATATTTCAAGGTAATAACTGAAGACACATTCCATGTAATCAATATCCTGATAAGAAAATTCAAAAACAATATACAAAGTTAATAACTAGAAACAAATTCCATTAAAATAACTATATAAGGCGTAATCAATATGGAAAGGAAAATAAATAAAATCTAAGGGATTTAATGAATGAAATGAGAATGAAATCCAACCATAGATAATGTAACTGAAAAAATATCATGGATAATAACAAAAGAATCTAATAAAGGAAATGATTAATTATTAGGTGTTATATCTCAAGCATATTAAAACCTATACATTCTAAAAAATTCCTATATACAGCTTAAAACTACTGGTAGAAACCTATATAATATTCACATCTATTTGTCTCATGAGAACCTACTGATGCATGAAGGGGATAAATAATGTTTGGGGCCCACCCATGACTGCATCAACAAATACTTTCTCATATCGAGTAATCAATTTAATCAATAAAAAATATGCCTTATCAAATAACCATATTTAATTAAGAATACAATTTCGTCAATTTTTTCCTAGATAATCAAATATCTGTCAAAGTAAACAACGTATGTAAAAATGAAATATGATTTAGGATATAAACACATGAATAAAAAATTATGTAAATAATTAAGGGAAATTCATTGTATAATGATAATAGGAAATTGAATATTTCAAGGGGACTAAACAAGGTATCATGGATGTTAGTTTCAATACTATCATTTTTCGAATCAATAATAAACCTTCCAGAGACTTTGGAAGAGTATTGGGAAGTAATTGTACAATCTTAAAGGCTTAAGTGGTGTAAGAAGAAGAGGTGATGAAGGGTGGTATTTATAATGGAGGAGGGGGATGTTTTCTAATTATTTTATTAACTAGTTTGGAACATTAAGATGAATATATAAGAATTATATAAATATAAATAATAATTACATTGTGCTAAAGAGAGAGAACATGTAACTCAACTGAAAAACGGTGGTTTAGAAAGAAACTCTTACCTTATGTCCAAAATTAATCTGTACTTGTACTTAATATACTGGATAATGAAATTAGATTATTTAATAATTTAATTAATAACATATTAAACATATAATTAATTTACTATAATTTTAGTGTGTTCAATTCTTTCATTTTGTATGAGTTATAAAATTAAATTTCATCACCTTGAAGTGTTTGTTTCCTTGGTTTTCTCGATTAGTTCTCTAGTATACATGTACAAAAAGATCATGTGAGATGAGAATAGATATCTGAAATTTAAGATAAATGTCACTAATGAAAATCTAGAAGAATGAAAAATTTTATAATTTATTTGGTTACTTTCTGTGGGGATGAATTATTAGTCATGAGGTTAGTGATAATATTTTTGACTGTTTTTGTTGTATTTGATCATCACAAACTTGTATTCCTTCATTAATTAATTTCATGTATTTAGAATGGTTCCAAAACATTACATAGTATGTAATAAATATATTATAGTCCTTTTTAATTGTAAAAATAGTTTTATGACCAGCCTTGAAGGTGGTAATGGAAAATGAAAATGCTTCTCCATAATGGTGGTAAATCGGTACAAAATAGATAATAATTTAATCTTTAGAATAAAAGGGAGATGAGAAGGGTATTGATAATGGATTCTTAATTAGTACAATAATATTATAGTATATAAATTATATTGGAGTAATCATGCATGTTTGGATAGAGTATGTGAGGGAAGGATAAGAAAATAAATGAAATTGAAAATAAAGGAAAGGAAAACAAAAGAGGATTTTACCTCTTGAATTTCTTCCCCTTAAGATCCATTTTAAGGGCCTTAGGATTGGAGTTTTTGTGAATCCAAAGGCTCTTAGATGTAGGTAAGAAATTTTTTATGAGTATTAGGAAGTAATTGGACAATATTAATTGCATAATAGGTGTGAAAATGAGAGGTGATGAGGTGTGGAATTTATAATGGAGTAGAGGGCTCTTTTCTAATTATTTTATTCATTAGTTTAATATTTTTTCTGAAGACAAGGAATAGCTTGAGAATCATTACAAAATATTTTAATATAATGAATGGTAGTTGGATAATATATGAATAACTCAGTCATATATCATCTATAACTCAATAATTCCTAAATTTATCTTATATTGTAAATTACGGTATTTCACTATTCACCAAAAAATTCAACTATTTTTAAAAAATTAAAAAAATTCATCCTAAATATTTTTTTGACCTGTGTAATTAAAAAATTAATTCTATTTTATGTAAATAATTTTAATAAATATTTTAATTTTCATTTTTAATTAAATTCACCATTTAATCGAAAATAATTACTTTTAAAATTATAATTGATTTTATGACACATTGAAAAATTAAATACGGTCTCATAAAATTATCTTATAATATTAAGAAAAAAATATTACATTATAATTATATTTTATAAAAATATTTTTTAAACCATTATATTAATTATATAATTTAAAATAAACATTTATGTTTATAAAAAATATCAACACTTAATTAATAATTTCAAAAACATTTGTTTACTTGTACTAAGATATAATTATATAAAATTACCATTTATAATATTCATAAATTTTCAATATATATGAATATATAATGTTACTATTAAAATCATAAATTGACTATTAATATAATGAAAATGAAAGTTTTTTAAAAATTTGGAATTTTCACTATTCACTAGAAAATAAATATTTTAAGAAAAATACCAAAATTTCACCCTAAGATAATGTTGACATTGATATTTCAAAAATTGATTTTATTTATTTTAATAGAATTTATAAGTGTAAAAATTTAGTTTTAAAACATTTGCGCCATTAAAAGGCTGTAAAATTCCTTTTAGAAAATATATATTTTTTATGCTTAAAATTGGATTTATTATTATATTAATTATATCAAACATAATATTGAATTTAAAAATATTTTATTTAATAATAAATTTCATTAAAATATTTCTATAATTGTGATTACTTTAAATTATTAAGATAAAATTTCATTGTGTTCGTAAATATATTTCTTTCTAAAAAGACATCCTTTTTATTCAATTGGTTTTTATTTTAATTTATAATTAGTTGATAACCAATGAATTCATTTTATAAATATGTGTAAAAAATATTTTCATATTTTACTTATTCTTTTTCATCCCCACCATTCAAAAAAATATGTCATAATTGAATAATAATATTTAATCATTTGTTTAAGCTTGGTGTTCTGCATAATGTTTGCTATCAAGAATATTTAATTTTAAAAAGAGGCATACCGTAAAATATTAGGGCATTAAACTCTCCCCTCCATGAATAATTTAAATCCTCAATTTCTTTAATTTCACATCAAAAATTAATGTTAAATAAATTAAAATTACAATGTGGAAATCCCACATAGTGAAAAGGTTTTATAAAACTTCCTTTTAAAAAGAGGTAAAGAGAAATGTGAAGGTTGCCACAAAATTAAGATTCTAAAATAGGAGAACAATCATGAGAGCGTGAATATTGAAGAGAAATATAACTATCATATTCTAATGAATATTAATAGAAAACATGGTTTTTTGAAAATCTACTATCATAAAATATTAAATTTTCTATCAGTAAAAATATCATTTATTTCTTATATGGAAAAGTAAACATATGGCATTTTTTTTTTCTAAAACCCCTTACCTAGAGTTTAGGTTTTCTTATACTTTCCAAAAAAGAACTTGAGAAAATAGACAAACTTTATTCTTTTCCATATCATAATCTCATTATTTGGATATTCTTTGAAATATATCTACTTCATTTTGTAAACCAAATTATAGATATTAAAGATGAATTTTATTCCCAGATAATTTTTTTTCAAATGATCTATAAGTCATTCATTCATCCTTAACATGTTAACTAAAACAAAAAAGGTTATAAATACTTATCCAATTTTATAAAAACATAATTTAATCTTAATCAATGACATCCTTAATAAAATACATAAGTAGTTAACCTTAAGGATCATCGAAAATATATATGTCCAAATTCAAAGACAAAAAATTTATAAGGAAAGATAATAAACTTCTAAAATCAACAGAAAATAAAATTTACTGAAATGATGTAGCTCTTATTATCACATACTAAATAAGTTAATACCTTAATCTCAATTAAACTTTTATTCAAACAATTATGATTCCATGTGAAAAATATCTTGTTGTTCAATATATTCCATAAATCTAAACATCTAAAAATTTCATCATAACATAAACATCAGATCTCTAACCACCTACATGGACACTAAAACTATCAAAAAAATTCTTATTTACTATTATATCAATATCAAGAAAATATTTAGGGTTTTCATTCCCAAATCACTTGTTTTATAAAAGAATAACTTACAATAGAATCACTTCAATTGGTTACCGGTGATACTCATCTCATGCTTCTAATTCTATAAAGAAAAAGTACTATGGTACAATCCTTATATATATATTTATTATTATAACTAGATCATTATTGATAAAATATTATAATGAAATAATTCTTCAACCCAGACATAGGAATAATTGACACACCTATCATAGGTCGTGGCAATAAAATTATTTCCTAAGTTAAAATGTAGTAATGTAGCTGACCTAGGATGTCTCCCGAAGAGGAGTGCACAAAAAATAGTTTGTCACTTTTAAACGAGGGTAAAAATGTTGTTCTTTTGAAAGGAAATTTGAAATTCAAATGATTGAAAAACTATGATATTAAAAGGGTGATTAGGTCGGGGTCAATTTCCCAATTTTAATGTTATCCTTGTTCAATTTAATTCAAACCTCTTCTTCTTTGTTGATTAAAGTGAGTTTCCCCAATCGTTTCCTCTCACTTTCGTGGTGAAATTATTATTTTGAGAGAAAAACTTACCAAGATCTCTATTTGGTCAAATCTCCTTCCATGTGAAAAATAGTTGTATTGAATGTCATTAATTGACATGGGAAAAACCCGATCAGGTCTTGTTTATCCCAATCAATCGTGAACATTCACTACACCTTTTACACGTACTGATGATCATCGATTACTTCACAACTAATCCCTGGTTTATTCCATCATATATAAAACATAAATTAGTGGAGGGAGATAATGATTATTTCACCAAGACAAAAATCAATAACGGAATTAAAAATCAAGAACATTCGCACTTGATAATAAAATCTGCTATATGAAATTGAAAACAACTTTAAAGAATAAAGAAACTTCATTCAATTACATTCAAGAACTCAAGAATTAAAACATAGAAAACCAACCCGTCCCCAATCACTCAAAATGTTTACCCCACCATGGTAATGATAATCGAGATGAATGGGGGAAGAAGAAGGCATTAATAAACTATGAAAAAGAAAATAAATAAAAGAGAAAGCCGAAAATTTCTCCTTCTTGGAGTCCCGAAAGGAATGGGATGGAGAATGGGATGGAAAATGGGATGCTTTGAGAGGGGCAACCACTCCACCTTTTATAGCCAGAATTCTTCCCCTGGATGATGACACGCTTTGTCCTCATTAAATGACATATTCACGGGTTTCTCCCTTCTTTAATGTTGTTTATAATTCTCTTGGGCGTTTCCCCTCAAATACTCAGTGGAGTTGGACAAGTATTCCGAGAGTTATGTCTGTTTTACTCTCACAATTTATTTTGTCTAGTCAGATACACCAAATCGCAAACCTCGGGATTATGATACATTAATGGCCCTTAAAATGGCCAATTACCGTAGGCTTTCCTTCAGGAAAGATGTACTTCAACTCCTTCCACTTGTATACACCGAATTCCACAACAATTGGGCCCAAAAATAATGAGTTATGGACCTCACATTAAAACTCAAAAGAACTGTAAACATTTTTCTTGAGACAAATTGTGAGTTTATTTTGAGCTTCCATATGGTCGATTCAACTTTTGGTACAAAAATAATAAATGAATCCTTATATTTGTATAATCTGGAAAACAATGAATTTTTCAATTTGGATTAGTTTAGAAGATGTTATGGTCAAACTACAATAATAATTAAAAAAAGTTAAAAATATAAAATGGGAATTTTTACTGTTTAGATCAAAATAATACCAATATCATAAAAATGAAGTAATTAATCATAGAGTAACAATTTTGTGGGTTGAAAAAAATGAAATTACATGTAAATTTAATTGAAAATATTTTCTCTATCAATTCCCCCACACATAGCACTTGGACTCCTGGACAAGTAAACATCAAATCAAATCAAATCCAAAACACATATTAATGAGATATACCAAATCCATATCATGAAACAAAAAAGATATCATGTCTCATTAAAAACAATTATTTCATGTCCTCCATTGTAGATTATTTAATTTATTTCCACTTCATTTCTTATCCCATGCACACAAAACACCTACCTCACATGAATTTTCTCTCATCTCACAAATGTAAATGCTCAACAAGGCCTTTCTCATACAAACTCACACAAGAGTCATTATAGGCATGATAATTTCCAACTTCTCCACAGGATGTGATTCAATGACATGTGTTTCTCATGAGGATTTTTCAGGGTTGTTCTGTGGCTTCCGGTTGGTAGGATTTAGATGTAAAAAATTTTGAGGCTGAAAAAGGAGGTCTTGATTCTTTTTGAAAAAAAATTGCAAGATTATAATTTTCACACAAATATGGTCTCCTTCTATTCCCCTTTGTAGAACATAGGCTCCAACATCATTCAATCAGCTCCGGATTTCAGCAGGAAAAATTTTAATCTTTTCAAACATGATTTTTTTTGAAAGATCTAGATAGGAACAAATTTCTTTTAAAATCGGAAGCTCTAGAAAGTCACATCTTTTCTTATCATGAAAGCTCCTAAAAATGCACAACTTTTAACAAAATAAAATATTCAGTAGAAACATCGGCTCTTAAAAATTTTATATTCCACCAAAAGTATCACCAAATGAGGTAGTACACCACAAGACATCTTCCCCCACACTTAAGATCCACTAGATCATACAATTTCACTTCAAGAGCAGGTTCAATAGGGAAAATTGGACTATAATGTGGATAACCTAACAAGATATTCATGTCTACTAGGGGTTACAATGATTTATATATATGGTAGGCCATAATTAAAAGGATTATTTTGAAAAGGGGGATTCAAACCAAATAAATTCCTCAATCATTTAAAACACACGTACCCCAAACCCTAAATTTTTGAAAGGAATAAATCAAATTATGGATAAATAAATCATGATTTGGTTCTTTCAAGAAATGAGGTGAATTAAAAGAATATGTCAAAAATGGTTCAGAAGCCTAACAGGAAAGTGATTTCAAAGATATAGACACTGAAATATGGCATGGGTTTCAAAAATCAGTGTACTTTTCATGAAATTCCAAAAGATTTGAACTTGAAACAAATTAATGTAAGCATTCATTTAAGATCAGTTTCATGGAATATATTAGTTCACTCATTGACATAGGTTTCAAAACTGGTAATGGTAATCATTTCAGCTCAAAAGTTTCCAAAACACACAAAAAACTAAAAAATAAACACATAAAAATTTGACAACATAATTTTTTTTTAAATTTTTAATTTTTTTTGAAAAACAAACACCAAATGGAAATCCAAAACTACAAAGGTTCCCTCCCCCAAAATTAGATGATTTCATGTCCTCAATGCATTCAAATGGATTTAACATGTAAGCTAATTTTAAAATGAATCACTCATCAAGTAGGTGTAAAGGAGAGGTACAACCTGATTTATTGGTAGTGCAACATTGAGTTAAGATCCAAAGTGTTTCACACTGATAACCTATGAGAAAAACAAAATAAAAACTAATACATTTATTGAAAAAAATGAAAATAGATATAGGATGAGAAACGAAGGAGAGATCTTGGTTTAATACCCCAAGTGGGCCCTGGGTTTTGACTACCTCCAGATGGGCAGTTTCTGTTGGTTATCCGCAACATGAAGGTGGGTTGAGTTTTTTTTTTGATGAACCAAAAAAACTTCTTCTTCACATCATGTGATTCATCCTTTTTGATTAGGACACCATTGGTATAGTATACCAAATCCACCCCCAGTACAATAAGATAGAATTTTCTTGGTCGGGGTAGGACAAAGAACGGGTCCTCATCTTTCATGGTTTCCAATTTAACAACCTCTCCTTTATTCTCTAGTGGTTGTTTAAGGTATGTTGCATTATTTGAAAAATCAAAGGGAATGTTAGAGAATAATATTATTTAAACAAAGTTAAAGCATGAAGTATCAATATAAAATTACCCCCTTTCAAAATAAGAATCTTGCATCTCTTTTAACTTAGGAAAATCCACTAGGATTCCCTCTAGAGCTCTATTCGATAAATGATCAACATGTTTGAGGAGTTCCATATATTATTTATCTGGTGCATCATATTTTTCTTCCTCATAAACCAAGGCAATACATGAGTTGTACAAATCTGAAAATTTCCAGCAAGGGGAGGTGATACTCAATTCAGTTTCAATAAAATTAGAAGACAATGAGTTCATGAAAATATCATCTCTCTAAGTTTTCTCATATTCAGTTTATTATTCAGTGGGAAGTTCCGGATGGAGTTGAATTTCACTAGCTTGAGGTAGGTAGTCAGGCTCCTATATTTAAAATAAGAGTGGTGAATTCACTTCCCCCACTGGTTCTGATTCTGGTTCAGGTTGAGGTTCTTGATCCAATGCAACCTTCTCTATGGACTTCAATCGTTGATAATTAATGTTGACTTGATTCACCATGTCCATCAGTTTCTGAAGTGAGATACCTATGACACAACCATTCATCACTTTCTTGGCCAAAATAGTGAGCTCACTAAGCCTTTAAAAGAGGGATTCCTCATCATTATGAACCATTTTCCCCTAAAACAGTGAATAATCAATCCAAGAAGAATAATTGCAGTTGGTATACATCATGGATTTTTTTTAGATTTTTTTAAATAAAATAAATGATAATATTTACAAAATGTTAGAATTAGATTGTTGGCACAGCCTCCCCGAAAACGGGGTCATGTTTTGACACTCTTGTCCAAGGGCATTGAAAGACAATTATTTAGTAATTTAAAATGTAGTAATGTGGTTGACCTGGGATGTCTCCCGAAGAGGAGTGCACACAAAATAGTTTGTCAATTTTAAATGAGGGTAAAAATTTTGTGCTGGTGAAAGGAAATTTTAAATTCAGATGATCGAAAAACTATGATATTAAAAGTGTGATTAGTTCGGGGTCGGTTTCCCAATTGTAATGCTATCCTTTCTCAATTTAATTCAAACATATTCTTCTTAGTTGATTAAAGTGAGTTTCCACAATTGTTTCCCCTCACTTCCTTGGTGAAATTATTATTGTGAGAGAAAACCTTACCAAGATCTCGGTTTGGTCAACTCTCCTTCCATGTGCAAAATAGTTGTATTGAATATCCTTAATTGACATGGGAAATACCCGATTGAGTCTTGTTTATCCCAATCAATCAAGAGCATTCAATACACATTTTACACGTACTAATGATCGTTAAGTACTTCAACACAAATCCCTGGTTTATTCCACTGTATATAAACTAGAAAATAGTGGCCGGAGATAATGATTATTTTACCAAGGAAAAAATAAATAAAGGAATTAAAATACAAGAACGGTCGCAATTGATAATAAAATTTTATATATGAAATTGAAAACAACTTTGAAGAAGAAATAAATTTCATTCAATTACATTCAAGAACTCATTCATTACAACATATACAACTATCCCTTCCCCAATCACTGCAAATGTTTACCCCACCATGGTAAGGGTAATCAAGATGAACGGGAAACAAGAAGGCATTAAAAAACTACGAAAAAGAAAGGAAATAAAATAAAAAGCCTAAATGTTCTCCTTATTGGTGTCCCGGAAGGAATGTGATGGAGAATGCGATGCTTTGAGAGGGGGGACCTATCATCCTTTTATAGTAAGAATTATTCTCCTGGATGTTGATGCATTTTATCCCCATTAAATGACATCTTCACACGTTGCACCCTTATTAAATGTTGTTTATAATTCCCTTGGGAGTTTTCCCTAAAAATCTCAGCAGAGTTGGACAGTTATTCCAAGATTCGTTCTCATTTAACTCTCACAATTTATTCTGTCCAGTCAGAAACGCCAAATTGAAAACCTCCAGATTAGGATGCTTTAATGACCCTTAAAATGGACAATTACCATGGTCTTTACTTCATGAAAAATGTTCCCCAACTCCTTCCACGTGCATCCACTGAATTCCACAACATTTGGGCCCACAAATAATGCGTTATAGACTTCAAATCAAAACATAACATAACATTAAATAGTTTTCTTAAGACAATTTGTGATCTTCTTTTGAGATTTTATATGGCCAATTCAGCTTTTGGTCCAAAAATTGTAAATGAAGCCCTGGAAGTGTAGAATCTGAAAAAAAATAAATTTTCATTTTGAATTAGTGTAGTAGATGTTATGGTCAAACTACCAAAATAATTTAAAACAGTTAAAAATCTGAAATGGGAATTTTTAATGTTTAGCTCAAAATAACACCAATATCATAAAAATGAACCAATTCATCATAGAGTTACAATTTTGTGGATTTAAAAAAATGAAATTCCATGTAAATATAATTGAAAATATTTTCTCTATCAATAATAATCATTCATCTTCATATATACTAGTATTATAAGCTTGACCATGATCCATTATCCTCTCTTGGGGTATATTATTTCGATGCTTGAGACATTGAATTTTATAGTGTCCTATATTCAAGAAGTTGAATCATTATACATAAAAAAATTCTTTACCTTTAAATAAAAATCATGATGGCATTTCTATCTACACATTTAGAAAATTTCCATCCCTTTTAAGCATGCAGCATGGTGTTTCTTTCAACAATTATCATATGTTGGAAAATAATTTTTTTTTCTTCTTTACTTTATCTACCTTTTCCATATATGTACACTTGTTCTCATATTTCCCGGAAAATAAATAATATTAATATAATAATTTAATTTTCTTGTTGTCACAAGATACTATATCCCCATATGATGAGAATGATTAAGGGACTTTCTCCCTTCAAATGATTGACATAAGACCATAAGAGATATGATCATTATTACACATTAGATCATGGTCATTGGTGATGTTCCCATTACATCTAAGAGTTACCATTTCTAAACAATGGAAAACACTAAATTAGTTTTTGAATCACAAGGCATAATATTAGAATAGTAAAATGCTTAACATAAATTAAAATATGTATGCATACCTAATCTCATAATTATAAACATGGTTTCATTGTGGACATATCAACTTTTAAATCCATCATAATGGTCAGTAAAGAAAATATGAATTATCCTAATAATATAATTTGGTAGTTTCAAACTATGTGCATAGTAAGAACCGTCGTCATGTACTAGGTTACCATGAATTAAGCCCGATACACCTTGTTAGAGTTGTTACACATTGGTACATCTATGCCAGAACCATGTCTACTTGTAGAATCCTAACATATATGTTTTTTTAGGAAGACCCAAACCATATCTACCTTACCAAAGTTCTAGTATGTTCTTCTATGATTTTCTCAATGTCTACTATGTGGTTATTTTCTATAATCTATGTTTTCAAAATCTTGTTTCCGAGGTATCTACTAAACATTCTCAAATAACAAATGTAAAGACCTTGACCCCAGTAGCCTAGATCCAATGCGTTACATTATAATTTTTTTACTATGAATATGTGTTCTCATACCAAAGGACATAATATTTTAGTATATTTGGAAAACTAGATAAATTCAAAATGTTTTAATTACAACTTGAAAGGAAAAACAACTTATTATCTTTATTTGGAACATCCATATACTCATAGATTATCCTTGCATGTCATTCATAATATACATATTCACATCCTGGGGAAAATAAAACATAATAATGGGGTGAGATCAGATACTCATTATTATTAAACAATATAGAGGAAGATATCATAAACAGTAAGAAAATTTTAACAACTAAAAACATGCTATTAAAACACAACCATGAGTATAATATAGCATGAATAAAATGTGAATAAATAATTCCATATATATAATTAAATGAAACATTACCATGGATATTATAATAGTTGAATAATCACATGATTTATCAATAAATAAAATCATAATTATGGAATGAAAAATTCTAGACATTTGAAGCATTCTGTCGATGCATTGACCAAGACAACAGAAAATAAATTATTACGGCCTTTTCCAAACACATATATATTTTGACTCATGATATCGACTACTTCATCGATGGTCTATAGTGATACCCACCACTGAAAAAAATTCTAATGCATTACTAAAATGAAATGGGTGAAGCATAAAAAACATATTCATTGATATTGAAACTATCATATGAAATGTTAATAATTTTCCCCAAATAGTAAACATATTCACTAACTATTCTGTGTAATAGGGTGAATGGTATCAATATATAAAATCCCAAATCAAAACAAACATTAACCATTTAATAAAATATTTTAGATAATATCATAAAAAATCAATCCTAATTAATAATAATATACAAAAGAGGGTGTTGAAATAGATTAAAATACCCTAATAAAATCATATAGTAATTCTTAAGAGAAATTCCCTTTATTCATTGGAAAGAATATTTATTTTGGAAAATCATTTGTATTTTTCCTAAAATATGATTATAATATGTATATTGAATAAAAATGGAGGGATAATGAAATTATATTTAGGTATAAATTATTCACAATTTAAGTGAAACCATGTAAGAATAAAACATAATAAAAATTTTAAAAGACCCTATTTAGTGCACTTTAAGGGAAAATACAAAAGAGTCGTTAAAAAGAACAGAGGAATAAATAATTTATAAAACTTGAAAATGAAAAAATTATTATTCTATGATAAAATATAAGTTTTTATAAAAATAATGGTGGTTTGAAGAAAATGATGCAGTGAACATGAAAATGAGTAAGAAACTGGGCAGTTGACTTAAATCTGACTTGCTTATTGGGAAGAATTAAAAATAGAATATTATAAAACATATATATCCCCATAAAAATTAAATAATATATATAAATGAGTTTTGAACATTTAAATGGAATTTAGAATAATTATATCAAAATAATTTATAATTACATTGGAATAAAGAGTGAGAAATCATAACCCAAAAGAAAAATGGTGGTTCAGAAAGAAACCCTTGCCTTATGTCAGAAAGTGTTTTTAACTTGTACTTAACATCATGGATAATGAAAATTGATTCATTAAAAATTTAATTCAGAACATATAAAAAATTTATTTTATTTATTATATCTTTATAATGTTTATTTATGTCCTTTTTGATGAGTTTTATGATTCAATTTCGTCATTTGGAAGTGTTTGTTTCCTTGGTTTTCACAATTGGTTAACTTTAATACATATACAAAAGATCATGTCAAATGGGAATATTTATATAGAAATGAAGTTATATTAAATTAAGTAAAATTCTAAAGATTTAATTTTTGTATTATCCATTTAGTTATTATTTTTGGTTAGGATGAATCATTAATCAAGATGTTGGTGATAATTTGTTAAATTATTATTGCGGTTTTTGAGCATCACAAACATGATTTGTTTCATTAATTAATATAATGTATATATAATGGTTCCAAAACATTAAATATACTATATTAAATATTTTATAATACATTTTAACCATAAAAATAATTTATGTGTAGGATTTTTGTTGGGAATAGAAAATTAAAATGCATCATCCATAGTGAAGGTAAATCGGCACATCACAAATGATATTATCATTATTGGAATAAAAGGAAGTAGAGAGGGGGATTATAGATGGATTTTACACTGAAAAAATAAAAATAAAATATATATAAGATAAATTATTTATCATTCATGTATAGATAGAGGAGGCAAGGGAAGGGTAATAAAGTAAATGAAATTAAAAAGAAAATAAAGGAAAATTAAAGAGGACAATACATCTTCAATTTATTCTCCTTGAGAACCTTCTTAAAGGGAGTGGGATTGGTATTTTGGATAGAACAAAGGCCCCCATACATGGGGAAGATAATTGGTAAGAGTATTGGGAAATAATTTGTAAATTATAAAAATTTATGTGCTATGAGGAGAAGAGGTGGTGAGGTGTGGTATTTATAATATAGGAGATGGGTGTTTTCTAATTATTCTATTCATTAGTTTAATATTTTCCTCAAGACTAAGAATAATTTTCTCATTATCACTAAATATATAAAAATAATGAATTATATTTCGATATTATGAGCATACATCATCCATACATCATTTATTAATCAATAATTCATGTATTTATCTTATACCATAAATTACTGCATGTCACTATTCACAAATATTTCACCTATTTTATAAAAATTCGAAATAAAATTCCCCCTAACCATTTCTCAACATGTAAAATAAAAAAAGTAAATCTATAATATAAAAAAATGTTTTTAAGTATTTGATATTTAATTTTTAATTAAACTCAACATTTACTCAATAAATACCAATATTAAAATTATAATAGATTTTATAACATTTTGAAAAATTAATCAAGGTATTATAAAATTATATATTTATAATATAAAAATATATTAATTTATGATTCTATTTCATGATTTTTATTTTTCTTTTAAATAATTATATTAATTATACATTGGAAATAAACATTTCTTTTTAAAAAATAAATATCAACACTTAGTTAATAATTTCTAAAAAAGTTATTTACATGTACTATGATATAATAGTACCATATTACCATTTATAAGACGCATAAATTTTATTTAAACATGAAGAGGTAAATTCACTATTCAAATCATAATTATACTACCAATATATAAGAAATTATTATTTTATAAAATCATGATTTTCCACTGTTGACAGGAAAAAAATTTCATAAAAAATAAAAAAAATATTACCGTAAAAAAATATTGATATTTGACTTTTAAAAATGAATTTTATTTTGTACAATATAATTTATAATAGTGTCAAAATGTATTTCTAAAACATGTAAAATATTAAAAGGTGGTAAAAGTTCTATTTTGAAAGGTATCTTTTTATGCATAAAAGTGGAATTATTTTTATTTTAAGCCCATAAAACTTATTGATTCAATTTATAAGTATTTTCTTGAATAATAAATTTCATTATTGTATTTCAATAATAGTGTCTAATTTAATTTATTAAGGAAAAATTACATTGTGTTCATAAATATAATTTTTTTATAAAAATCCATCCTTTATTTTTAATTTCATTTTATTTTCATTTATAATTAGATTCTAACTAATTAATTTATTTTATAAACATTTTTAAACTATATTTTCATAATTTACTTAATCACTTTAATTACCGCCATTCAAATAACTAGGTCACAATTAAACGATAATATTGAATCATTTTCAGATTCTCAGTGTTCCATGTAAGGTAATCTATTGAAGAAATTAAATTTTAAAAAATAGACATACTATAAAATCTTAGGGTGTTACAAGCTAGAAAGAATATTTGTTTTTCATAGTTAAAAGGACAGTAAAATGACTTGTTTAAAAAGAAGTAAGAACATTAATTTGAATAAATTTTTAAAATAAAAATTCATAAAATATTCTTCAATAGATCATTTTATAATGGCTAAAAATATTTTTTAGTACCCTTTTAGAAAATAGTGGTTTTAGAAGAAAATAGGGTTTATAAATAAAGAGAGAACTGATGTTGTGCTTTCAAAAAAAACCTTTTCTAAATTATTTTAAGTAACAAAGAGTGTAAAATGGTACTATTACCAGAAAAGGGTCATTAATAACTAAGGGATAAGAAAATTAAAGGGTTTTTTGAACAATGATCATATATATTTCATTAATATAATTTCAAGAATAACAATATCAATTAAAATGAGATAGTAAAAAAACCCTTAAAATGATCAAAACAATGAAGTGAGAATTAATCAATTGATTAATTATGTGTATAAAATGTAAATACACATATAATAAGTTTAAATATATAAATATATATTCTATATCATTTTGAAAATAATTATATAATGTTAACGACCATGATGCATTAATATAACCCAATGAAAAGGAGTCGGGTTATGAAATTATTTACAACTGGTATCTTTTAATTCAAATCTCATAAGAATAAATAATTCAATTTTAACCTCAAATTACCATGAAGTTAAAATTATTAATGATATAATATATCAAAATTGGATGTATATACACTACACCAAATAATTAATGGGTGAATGTGACATTTTTCTCACAAATGTAAAAAGTGAGATGAAAATATCTTACTGTATAGTAACTTTTGAATCATAATCCACATGAAAGAGATAGAATAAAATAAAATTGAAATAAAAATAATAGAAAATAATTTTTTATATAATATCTCAAAGGGGGAAGTATTCACACTAAACAAAATAAATAAGTGGTGATTTTCATGTATGCCTCTCGAAAGTAAAAGTGGGACAAGTATCCCTTGCCTTGCGTTTCCTTTTTGGTGAACATCCATTACCATCCTATATAATGGTTTTAATCATGTCAATAACTTATAAAATAACTATAACCGTATTTATAATATCATATATTATCTTCCTATAATATCTTATTACCCGTTGGTTAATAATTTTTCATTATTTTCACTATTTTGGGTGTTAATTGCCTAGTTTTTTAGTTTGTTTTTACTTGTTACTTGTTACATGTTATATTTCATGTGACAATCATGATTATATAATATCTAGAATGTAATACATGATTTAATTTTAATTTGTATCATATATATATATATATATATATTAAATAATACGTTATATTTGGAGATTGGAAATGAAATTCGCTGTTCATGGAGATGGTAGGGCGTACATATGCATGAACGCTACTTCCATTTCATTATTTTATTTTAAATGATTTAAAATTAAATTATATATATGTATATAAATAAATTATAATTATTTTATCATAGTTATTTCATATATGTTTCCTGGGTTCATTAAAACCATCCTTTATACATTACATGTATGGTGTGAACGAATCACATCGCTTTGAGGAGGCGGTAGTCCACACGTTTGCAAACGATGTTATCATGTTCCCAAAAAATGGAACACATGAAGTTATGTCTTATATAATAGTTAAACAAGTATAAATAAATTATAAATATCATATATAATATTTAAAAATAGTATTTACATCATTATTCCCTTTATTTTATGTAGTGAAGGAATAATGAACAATCTTCATTTAACGAGGTGAGAGTATGTCGTACACATGAATAGTAAGTTCGTTACCCATTAGATAGAATGTGTGTAAGTGAAATAATAGAAATTAGATTAATAAATTTCATTATATTTATTATAATGTGGTTATTATATAATTATGGAATGGGAATAGTGTTAGGTTGGATAAGGAAATTAATTGAAAGTGATCGTTGAAGAATGTTATCTCATTTTCGGGTAACTTATTTTGGTTTATTAAAAAATAATTCCATAGACTTAATAATTCCCAAATGGAGGATTATATAACAGGGTGAGGAAATTTGAGATATTATTTGGGTTATTTTGGGAATGAATAAGGTCTTGAGAGGTGATATGAAGTGGGAGAGGAGAGTGCCATTTATAGTGGAGGAGGAGTGGCATTCTTGTAAATTTTTGAAAAGGGAATTCCAACCACGTTTTTACCAAGTATATTAGATCCAATAATATTAAAAATATGTTAGATTTAATTATAGGTTCTAAATATGAATAATAAATATATTTTGGACTTGTTTATCAGTCATTCTGGCTCAAATGGTTATGGTTTTTTCCCTTATTAAGCTAATTTTCATTTTCTTAATTGTAATTAATTTTAATCACATTCAATAAATTTTTTAGTAAAAAATAAGATGAAGTTATAAAAAAATTTATTTTATTCCGATTGAAAATATTAAACCCATTTCTCCAAATTCCAATCAAATAATTTTCAAAAATTAATATAAATATAATCCTGTAGATGGGATGACAAAAGTGGGGTTTTAAAGTAAAAATGTTAAAATGATTGAGATGTTTTTATTTCCAATATAATGTGAAATTGATTCCAATTAACAAATTTGGATTAATTTTTATAAAATATATCTAATTATAATTTAAAACCAATAAAAAAAATAATTTATCCTTATAAATAAATTAGAAAAAAAATCAGTTTTAAATTAAATTTCAATATTTTACACTATTCATAAAAAAATAACACTTTACAGAGAAATACAAAAAATTCACCCAAAGATAATTTTTATGTTCATATTTAAGAAATGATATTTATTTTTAAATAACAATTTTTAAAAGTTCAAAAAAATTATTTAAAATAGGTTCACCAATAAAAGCTAGTAGAACAATCTTTAGAAAGATATAGGTCTTTATAAGTAAAATTTGGTTTATCCTTATCTTATTTATATCAAATCTATCAGATAAATAAAAAAAAATATTTTATTTAATATATAATAAATATATTTAATTAATATCATTCACTAACTGTAATTAATTTAATTTCGTAGTATAAAACTCTTTTTTAGCACATAAAATTATATTCAATTAGTTTTTATATTCATTTATAATTAATTGGAACATTTGAATTCATTTCATATTTTTATAAAATATATATTTTAATAATCTAGTTAATACTATTCATATATGTTAATTTATCTAATAGGTCATATCTTATTATATTAAATAATAATGTTTTAATAATATATCATTGTTTGGTAAAACTCAGTCTTGCATGTAAGACAAGCCATTGATGAAAGACATTGTTGCATGTAACATGTGATGACTCAATATTGCATGAATTTTTAGCTATATGATAGATAGAATTTATTTAAATTTGTAAATATATTTTAAAGTGTTAGGATATTATATTCCCTTACACGCTTAGTGTCGTGTGTCATACATGATTTCGAATAAAAGTTACTCTTTTAGAATTTCCAGGGTGTTACATATGTTCTTATGTATATGATCATTGTGGAACACTTATTCATGTACATGATTTCATTATGATGGGTGGGACTAGATATAAATCTAATTCATTGGGTATGGTTTTAGTCTCATGATATTCCATGTTTAGTGTAGTATAGGTTATCATAAGAAACATGAGTTATGATGTCTTGGTGGTTAACCTTGACCTATGTTTATAATGTCATTTTTAATGTTGTTTCCACATTTCCCATGTTGCATTTATGTTACCGTGTTATATCATTCCTTTTTGTTCATGCTTATCTTTCTCACCCCTTTTATATCACATTGATATGCCTATTGTTTAACATGTAGTACATTCTCCATGTTATTATTTTATTATTCATGTACAGGTCTACATATCTATCCCCTTTCATACGTATGTCCCTTTATTATCCCATGAAGTTTTAAGTATGATAGAATATTATGAGCCTAGTAATTATGTTTTCAATAATGGATATGTACCCCTATTTTATGTTTTTATGTAATGTACCTAATTACCCAAGTACACTATACTCATTGATCTTCCAGGTTATATTATTTGTATTCTTACTTAATAAAACATGAATTAAATTGTAATAATTACATAGGTTGTCATAGTTGGTATCAAAGGAATGTTTTGTTATTTATTGGATTATGACTAGAAAACTCTATTGAAATCCTTAGGGATAACACTAAGTATAAGAAGAAATCCTTATGTTTTGGTAAAGTATAGAGTAATTAATTTCTATGAAAACAAATTTCTATCTAGATACTACAAGTGGATGTATCTCTAGCATAGATGTTACTAGGGATAAGGCCCGGAAACACCATATTGAGTAAGAGTCAATTGGGTCCTAGTGTATGATAATAGGACTTCATATACACCTAGTTGTTTACTCTTAGGGTATATTCTTTGGTAAATTCACAAGCACATTACAAAAAAAATTAATGGAACAACAATTCAAATTAGTGTTTATATAAGAAAATATATCATTGATAACACAGGTTTAATCCTAGAAATTTATAAGTTATGGAAATACTTGTCATATATATGTTATCCCTATAATGTTATCTGGATTCCCATTTGCATGTTTAATATTTTAAAGGTAGTGTTCCCTAATTTTCTCATTATTCTAGTCAATAGATTAAAATGGTAAGAAATGAGTCTATAATAAATGAGATGGGTAGTGTGGTCACTACCCAAATGATATTCTTAACATGATGAGATATCAATTAAGACATATTGTGATTATGCCAAACCAGCTATCAAAAATCCCAATTAACAATTGCTGTATAGTTGACTTTTTTAATACATCCAAGAAGAGGGGGACAACGTCTGAAGGAATTTCATATGATAAAGATGATAATGGAAGGAATATTCAATTTTCTATGTGTAAAAAACGAGATAAGAAGAACCAAGGGAAATTCCAAAAAGGAACATGAAGTTTTTTGAGGTGTGAAAAAATATGGCATAATGTATCTAGTTTCCATAAAAAATGAAGACTTTTGATGGAATGGAATATAATATATCCTATGACACCCTTTTTTGTTCAATGTATTATGTGTGGAAAATATGGGAATTATCTAAGTCAGTGCCACAATCCAAGGGTAAATCCTATAGTAAGGAATGAAATATGCTATGAAAATCATTGCAGTATAAGGATTAATGTGATTATGTATTGTTTTTTTAGCCAGAATGGCCTGAAGGCCTTATTTTTTTATTTTATTATGGATAATCCCCCTTTTAAGGTTTTAAGGGGAACCCTTACACAACCCTTAGGCCCAAGTAACAAGGCCCGACTGACCCACAATACATGACCCGAAGGCCTAGAGGCATACCATGCCCAATACGTGACTCGTAGGTCCCGACCAATTGAACTAACCCTCTCCAGCTTCTGTGTCATTGATCACCTAGCTCCCCACCTTACATTTCTGATTGGCTAGCATTGCCCCATACAAAGCTGCATGATGCCTAGTCCCGATGGCGGCTACCATACCCTCTCATTCTTCCAATCCAGTTAGCTCTACTTCTGGTGGCTGCTACTCTTATTGCTCTGATCCTCTCCTGGGGCCTGTTCTGTGTGAACTGGGATACTTCATGTTCTACATGGCCTGAAGGCCCTATGGACCTAAGGCCTTTGATGACCCAAAGTCCCTTGAGACTCGTAGACCTATATTGGTGGCTCGAAGGCCCAAATCGGGTGAATAGTTCTGACAGCTACAATATTAAATAGTAACTGCTACAGTTCTGTTACAGTAGCCCAGAAATTCGCCTCCACATGGTTTTAAAAGTTATGTTGTATAAGTAATATACCAATGACATTCAAATATAAGAATCATGAAACATCTAAGCATTTTTTCATATTTATTTTTATTCATGATTTTGAAAAATATGTTGAATGGTAATGATGACTTATAAAAGGGATTTAGTGATAAGCTCATCAATGAAAATTAATATGTGTTTGATGATGGGATAAACCTAAATAGTTTTGTGATTATTTTTATAAAGATAATATAATTATAAAAAGCATTTGTACAACATTATAAGATTTATGTGGGGGAAGTTTAGTATGATTTAGGATATTTTAGAAATATATTACATGATCAATCATTTTACATTTTGAGGTGATTAATGATATTTCAAGTGATGTTTGATTGGTTTAAGGTATATACGACCATTAGGTTTATTTGAGAAGAATTCTATTATGTTTTTTTATGCGTATGATGAAGGTTATGAGAAAATATTTGAGGATAAAATGTTCTTTAATGTTGAAGTTATTAGTGTTATTTGGGATATATGGGAATTTATTAAGGAATGGTCTATTTAAAATTTTTGGATTAATTTTGGAATTTTAAAGATTCATGTACTGATATTAATTTATTTTCAGTATTAACTTACTTTATACTAACTATTATAGATTTATTAAAGATAAGATGAATAATTTTTTTATTCTTCAGTGTATTATGTGATTTGTTAGAAGATTAATTTAGTTCACAGAGTCAAAAAATATAATTTTGAGTATTCATCATTTGGAGAAAAAATTAGATTATAATAGAAATGTATTAAAGGATGAAATTATACTTTTAATGAAAGTATATTTCTTTATATCCCTAGTAATGACGGTAAATTAACTATTTAACTATAGTAACATAATCATAAAACCAAATTGTTTTCATATTATGTGAAGACGTGTACTGTTAAAAACAAAATTCCCATTTTGATTTAATTAAATGGCTTATTATGTATTATGGTTATTGAAAAAACATAAAATTAATTGGTTATATCATATCCTATAGAATTTAAATGTCTTCTAAGAATCATGACCTTAATTACTATGGCCGATGAATAGTTATCATATAATTAGTATAAATGCAAGGTTTAAACAAATCCAATTACCTCAAGAAAAGGAAGTGATGACCTCAACCAGTAGGATTTTACCGTATAAAGCCCATTTCATGAATCTTTTGAAAAAGATAGAATCAAAATAATTTTCCATTGACTAATACCAATATGATATCCTACAACTTAAGAATGAGTGAAATCATTTACGGGATATGTTCAAGCCCATCGAGATCATGGACCAAACCATAGATGCTGAACCACCCCATAAAAGTCTCATAGTCATGTACCTTACCCTTAAATAGTTTTCTGATGGATTAAAGGGATATGTATTAATACCCAATATATATGGGTATTTATGGTTTTTTGTATAGGATAATGAATATATTTTCATCATATTATTGTTTCTTTATAAATGATTGTTATTATAAAATAATAAAACACAAATTGTTTGTTTTGGTAGAATTCAAATTTAATTAAGGAATTTACTTTGAAGAAGTAATGGAATTTTGAAATAAATAATATTTTAATAAAATATGATTATTGAATAACTTTTATTAAATATAAATTATCATATAATATTTGTGATGTCAACATTAATTTTTATAAGGTTTCAAAAACAGTTATTATCAAAAAAACTCATCATTTCTAATGAAATGTCAATTATTATTTTAAAATAGAATATTTGAATATTTATAAAATTATCTAGATAAATTAATTATTATTTTTGGAATGATAATTGTGGTGAAATTTTCATAGTTTTCTATGACAATCAAATTTTCTGGTAAAAATTAAATACTGTATAAATATATCGTGTGTATTTTTACATAATAATGACCAAAAAGTGATGTAATAAATACTATAAATTGTATTGAAGACCAAATATACTGTTTTCAATTTAAAATAATGTTATTTAATGCTTATTTTATTAAATTTATAATTCCTTTATTAATCTTTCAAAACTAGTAATATATTTTATGGTTTTAAAATCATATGTTTAAGAGTATGAATCACTTACACAAAAGAAATGGTATTATTTTATTATTTTCATATATACTCCTTATCAAATAATTAAAACCACTCACATTTGGATGATGCTATGTGTAAAATCCATGGAAAGGATTGTGTTTATTTATTTTACTATACATAATCCAAAACCTATATTTGAGAAATGATAAATAATTACCCACTCATTTCCTATATAACCCCCTAAAGATATCATTTATCATCAATAAAAATACATTGATCATTTCGTTAATCTTCCCCCATCTAGAGTCTTCCCAAATAACCCACAAGCTCTCATGAAGCTCCTCCAAAGCTTTTAGAGTCACACACTCAAGTAAGGGATCCTATCATTCCACTTTTTATTAATGTTTCTTTATTATATTATAAATTAAATATTCAATTCCAAATGTAGGGATATGTATTTCCATGTCCTATTACATATCATTTCATGAAAAAGTTATGATAGTCCCATTACGATGTCATCAAACTATTTCATGAACTTTTATGTGACATTGTTATGCTGCCAAAATTTCACCATGAGTTTCCATGCCAAAACAATTGTGTAGTGAATATGATACCCATTTTTTATTAAGGCTATTCACCATGATAAATATATAATTCTTCGAATTGGTACATAAATTTATTTATTCCACACACCTTGATAATTGAATAAAATATAATGATGAATGAATCCATATTGTATGATCTATCTAGAACACATAACCATGAGAATGAAATGAATGTTATGGGTGTGCCCAGATTTATATAGCACTCCAAATCATTGGCTAATTTTTAGTCTCATGAGGCATCATGTTAGGATAGAAAGTGAACCTGATTCCTTGATTGAAATTTTTCCATCATGATTTTTTGGCAGTTATCCTTGACCTATGTTTATAATGCAGTGTTTTAAGTTGTTTCCATATTTACCATGTTTCCTTTATGTTTTCATGTTATACCATGTTGTATTATTCATTTTTATGATTGTTACTCCGTTTATGACCCAATTATATTTTTATTTTCTAAAAAGTATTATTTTATTCAGGTTATTCCATGTTTATTCCCTTATTGGGATTTATAGATCACCCCTTTCTTCTGTATGTGCCATGTTATCCTAGGTAGTGTTAATTTCAATCGAATGTTATGATCACATCAACGAAGTTTTCAATAAATAATATCTATTCCCTATTTTATGTTATTATGTAATGTACATAATTACAGAAGACTCTAGACTTCTTGATCATTAGGGTTATTTAATGTTTTATATTATGTAATAAATCTTTAATTAATGTGTATTAAAGAGAAGGTATGTTATATTTGGTATCAAAGTAAATGTTTTGTAATTGTTGGGAATATGATTAGAAAAATATAGAAAAATCCTTAGGGATAAGACTAAATATAAGAAAACAATCCTAATTGTTGGTAAGTATATATTAAGTGGTTTATCAAGAAAATATATCCTTTTCTAGATTGTCACGACCCATCCCCGGGGGCCCATGTCATGACTACCCCAAACCCGCCTTCCATAGGTCAGGGGCTAGAAACTAGCACAGAAGGTGTATTCCCTAAATATGGGAAGGCATTTCCTTCATAACCTGTAATCACATGAAACCAAACACACAACAAGATATGAACTGAAGTAAACTAAACAATAAACAGAGTGAGTGCAGTAAGAAAAAGGGGTCAGAATACAAGCCCAGATGGAATGTACAAGTACAACTGGAATACAATACAGCTAAATAAAGGGAAAGACAGCTACTGAGTCGCCCTCTGAGGTTCCTACCTGGAGGGTAGGTACAGATCGCCTCCTTAGCACTCCACATCCACCTGTTTACTCTGCGTACTAACACGATGTTTTGTCCACCTCCGAGCACCATCTAGTCCTGGTACTCTCAACCTGGATCAACACTGCCCGTTATCTGCACCAAACACAATGAGGTGCGGCCATAGCCCCTACAGGGGTGATCATAAGAATACTCCGTAGGGACCTCGAGACGCTGAAGGTCTTACAAATCCCCAAAGGATAAACCACAAGCATGAAAACAACTGATAACCATACATAGGTATATTCCCATACATATACCTAAGTTATCAAGTAAACCCATCTCAATCATGAGGAAAACATAGAGTCTAACACCAAATCCCCCAAGATCAATTGTTCTACAAAGGAATGAATACCACAAAGTTAGGTACCACATAAGTACACACACAGAGGATTACCACCAAGGTATTACCATGAAGAAAAGTATCACATAGGTACAAACTCATCTCACACCAGGTATAACTTAAGTACAGTAGTAGAGATTATTAGATGTAACTACTGAATCATATTACTCTGTTAATAGGTAGACCCACACATGATATCTCGGTGCTGACCCACACAGGATCGTTAGGTGCTGACCCACACATGATCGCTAAGTGATGACCCACACAGGATCACAAGGTGATAACCCACACAGAATCACTAGGTGTTGACCCACACATGATCGCTAAGTGATGATCCACATAACATCTCAAGGTACTAACCCACACATGATTTCTAGGTGCTGAGCCACACATGATCCTAAGGTGCTAACCCACACAGGATCGCTAGTTGCTGACCCACACAGGATTCCAAGGTGCTGACCCACACATGATCGCTAGGTGATGATCCACATAGGATCGCAAGGTGCTGACCCACACAGGATCACTCAGTACATCGTCAGTCCCACACAGGATCATAGTACATCTCTAGTACATCATCAGGCCCACATAAGATCCTAGTACATCTTCACGCCACAGCCAGCTATTGGGTTCCCGCACTACGCTATCCTATCTCTGGGAGGGTCCACTCCACAAGCCACTGGTCGATACTCCAACTTCCATGAAGTCCCATGAATAATTATCTCAAAGGGCCACCACGTCATAGGGGTCTCAATGAAATATATGATGCGTCAATCGAACACGCGGTCTGTAAGTTATTAGCATTTTTGTTCTGAGGGCTTGGTTGGATTTGTGCTTTATCCAACCTGATCATACTCCAAAATTACCCAAAACTCTATTGGGGTATATGAAAGGGACCTTCTCGCTCCAAGGTTTCCGTCCCTATAGACGGTTCGTAAAATGGACACTCGGTTCCCAAGATATGGCCGAATGTGCATAAATGGGTCGTAGTGGGTCTAGGTCCAATTTGACCAGGCCCGGCACAGCCTGGGCCGACTTGGTTTGGGTCAACGAGGGCTGACCCATTGGTTTCGGCCTGGACAGTGACCCGCGTTGTGGTAGAGGCCCTAGGGGCCGTGAGGGGCCGTAGGGGGCCACAGAGGCCGCGAATGGTGCGGAGGGCCGCGGGGCAGCCCGGAGGGCCGCGAGGCGGTGCAGAGAGCCCACGGGTCAGGGCGGTGAGGCCATGGGGCGAGGCGGCATGGAAGGTCGTGGGTAGTGTAGTGCCACGGGGTAGGGAGGCCACGTGCGGTAGAGCACCGTGGGGCACAGAGGTTGTGGGCGGTAGCACTGTCCGCGGACAGTGGAGCCACGGGTGGCGGTGGTCTCGGGGTGGCAACATTGCCGTCGTCTCCTTCATCGCGGTTCTTGAGTTCCATAGGTTCCAACTTCCGACACCGGTCACCACCTTCTTCCATTGCGAAGAAAATACCAAATAAGCAGAACGACGGAGGGGTCGGGCCATGTTTGTTTGGCATTCACCCTCCGCGCTAGAGCAGTTGCAAGCAGCTCAACAAAATCCTGAGTCAAGAATGACAAACTCTACAATTTAATACAAATCATGGATCAACTCGGTTTGGTTGATCCACATTCTCCATGCATTCCAAGAACGAGGAAATTAATCTAGAGAAATTATTGTATTCATAACAACCCCTACTTCATTTGTTTGATTCGTTGAAGATTGTCCGCGAGGAAGGAGACAATGTCATTGGGAATAGACGAATTTTGGTGACGTCGGTGTTTCCTCGATCATCGGTTCGTTGACATTAAATATGTTCCTCGTCAACGAATGTCCCAAGGAATAAGTCTGAGTCGAAGTCGGCGTTCTTCGTTGGTGTTCTTCATTGGAGAGATTTCCCCCAAGGTTTATTCCTTTTCCAACGACTAATTTTCCCCAACCCACCAATAATAAAATTTTATCCAATATAAAAAAATATGTTGGCATAATTTCACATTGGAATTATTAATTAATTGAATTGTTGTATTAACTAAAAGGGGGTGGCATAATTAATCAAGTGGATGTTTGAGATACTTCCCCTCATTTAAGTAGGAGTTTCAAAGGGGTTTTAACCTTGGGTGGACCCCACCACCATAACATCACATGGAAGGTTAGTTCAGGTGGTCCCCACGACCATATCCTTTCATGGGAGGTTCAGTTTAGGTGGTCCACACCAATAAAACATCCACATGGAAGATTCAAAAGAAAAATAAAAATAAAATTTCACACCATTTTATTTTATTTTATTTTATTCTTTCATGAATAAGTGAAATTATAACCTCCAACCTCAACCTACTGTGGTCGAGGTGAAGGTATCCTTAAGCTAATACCGGCGTTTCGATTTCAATAGTGCCCTTAAATTTCAATTCCAATCACCAGTTCAGAAGATAGAATATCCCACTCGCACGTTTACTGAACATACCCGAAATAAAGTTAAAAATTCATTCCAGGCACTTCGGGCCTCAGAATCATGTGCCATAAATTTTCACCGACTCGTAAAATTCCCATATATAAAAATATTACATGGGAATTCTGGGTCTTTACGTTCTCCCCATCTGAGGGCTTTTTGTCCCCATAAGCCACAACTCAAAACTATGAAAAAAAGAGGGGGGGTACTGAGCACGAATACGAGCCTCCTGCTCCCATGTGCTCTACTGGAGGTTCTCATACTACCAACGAACGTGAACCAGAGGTATCGAATGCCCACTAATGACCCACTTTTGTCGATCCTCAATCTCTACTGGAACCTCCGTAAAAGTCACCCCATCATTGATGTCCATCTCACCGTGGTCGACGATGTGAGAATGATCGTGCACGTATATCCTCAGCTGAGATACGTGGAAGATATCATGCACCCGGTGCGACTGAGGGGGAAGAGCTAAGCGGTAATCCACCTCTCCAACTCTGCGGAGGACCTGAAATGGTCTGATGAACCTCGAAGATAACTTGGCACCTCGGCCAAATCTCCAAAAACCTCATCAAGGTGAGACTCTTAGAAAGATGTGGTCACCATCCTCATGCTCTAGAGTTCTCCATATCATGTTGGCATACAACTTCTTCCTTCTCTGTGTAGTCTTCATCTTCTCTTGGATGATTTGCACCTTCTATATGTTATTCCGTACCATTTATGGTCCCACTAGTGCTGACTCCCCTGGGTCTGTCCAGTACAATGGTGATCTGAAAGGTCTCACACACAACGCCTCAAAAGGTGTCATCACAATGGTGGAGTGATAGTTGTTGTTGTATTAAAACTCCACCAAAGGAAAGTGATCCTCCCAGCTGTGACTGAAGTCGAGGACAAAAGCATGCCACATGTCATCGAGGTTCTAAATAGTCCGCTATGTTTGACCATCCGTCTGAGGATGGAAGGCGGTGCTCAAACGAAGCTGCATCCCGAAAGACTACTGCACCCCCTTCCATATCCATGAAGTGAAACTTGTATCACAATCAGAGACAATCGCCGAGGGTACTCCATGTAGCCGCACAATCTTCTGCATATAGATGTGTCCCAAGCTCTCTACTAAACCCTACTCTTTGATCAGTAGGAAGTGGGCCAACTTGGTGAGTCAGTCAATGATCACCCAAATTGAGTCATGACCCCTAGATGTACGTGGAAGTCCTATCACGAAGTCCATGGATATCCCATCCCACTTCCACTTTGGGACCTGTAATGGATGAACCAAGCCTACTGGTACCAGATGCTCCGACTTCACTTGCTGACAAGTGAGGCATCGAGAGACAAACTTTGCTACATCTTTCTTCATTCTCAGCCACCAGTGTTGTCGTCGGAGATCCTGGTACATCTTCTCCACTCCTAGATATACCGTTAGAGGGGATGTGTGGAACTCCCTCATCACATCCTCTCAAAGCAGCACTGGTACCATGGTACATCCTTTGAAGAGGATGATGTGCTCCCCACCTTCAGAAAATCCATCAGGTGCCTGCCCTGTGGATATAATAGCACATTGTGTCTCATAGTCAGTGTCCCCATGCTTTGCCTCCCTAACTCGCTGAAGAAGTGGGGGAGTGACTGTAAGAGACTAAAGGAAAGCTGCTCCATCATGTTCCACGATGGATATCTATAAATCATACAATTGCTATGTCACCTCACCTTGAAACTATATACTAGACCTCCGGTTGAGTGCATCTGCTACAATGTTCCCTTTACGAGGAATTTAGATTATCTCGAAGTCATAGTCTTAGAGGAACTCAAGAAAATGTCATTTTCTTAGGTTCAGGTCCTTCTAAGAAAAGATATACATGATACTCTTGTTATATGAGTAGACTGTAAAACGTTCTCCCATCAGATAGTGTCGCCACACTTTCAAGGTGAAGACCATTACTGCTAACTCCAGGTCATGGGTAATGTATTTCTTCTCATGTTCTCTCAACTTTCGAGAACCATATGTGATCACCGCTCTCTCCTGTATCAAGACACATCCGAGCCTGGTCCCTGATGCGTCCCAGTAGACTACATACCCTACAGCCTCCTCTAGAAGCCTCAAGATGGGGGCACTAGTCAGCCTCTGTCTCAGCTCCTAAAAACTCCACTGGAATCTATCTGACCACACAAAGGGTTCCCCCTTCTTCGTCAATGATGATAGAGGTGCTAAAAATCTAGAGAAATCTGGCCCAAACCTCTAGTAGTATCCAGCCAAACCTAGGAAACTTCGTACGTCCATCACACTTCTGGGTGGCTCCCAAGCTAGTACCGCCTCAATCTTCATTGGATCTACTGCAACTCCAGCCTCCGATATGACATGTCCTAGAAAGTGAACTTCTTGGATCCAAAAATGGAACTTTGAGAGATTACCATAAATATGGTGCTCTCAGAGTGTGTCCAGTACTACCTACAAATGATAGGAATGCTCCTCCTCAGTAGCCGAGTAGATTAGAATGTCGTCGACGAAGACTACTACAAAGAAATCAATGTATGGCTGAAAGATCCTATCCATTAGTCCCATGAACAATGATGGAGCATTGGTTACACCGAATGGTATAACCAAGAACTCATAATGGCCGTACCAACATCATAAAGTCTTCTTCTGCACATCCTCTACTCGTACTCTAAGCTGGTGATAGAATGATATGAGGTCTATCTTCAAGAGCCATTGTGCTCCCTTCAACTGATCAAAGAGGTTGTCAATCCTCAGGAGTGGGTACTTGTTCTTCATAGTCACCTAGTTTAGGTGCCGATAGTGGACAGAATGTCTCAAGATCCCATCAAACTTCTTGGAGAACAAAATAAAAGCTGCCCAAGGTGAAACACTGGGCTGAATGAATCCCTTCCCCTACAATTCCTCTAGTTGTAACCCTATCTCAAGAAGCATAATGGGAACCATTTGATACACTGGTGTAGATATCAGTGTCGTCCTAGGGTAAAAGTTAATGTAAAATTCCACCACTCTGCGAGGATATAGACCCAGAACATCATCAGGAAAGACATCTGCGTACCGGTCCACCACTACAGGATAGATCAAACACTCCACATCAACCACTCTGAGGGTAAGGCTTGACAACTAATTTGTGATCAGCTGCACTCTCCTCCGGGTAAGTCCATAATGTGCTGCAAAGGCTCCCTTCTCACTGATGAAGGTAAACCTGGTCCAATCTATACGGACACACCACACTTTGCGCCTAATATAGTCAATCTGAGTATGGACTATAGATAACCAGTCCATACCCAAGATGACGTCGTTAGGACTCGACGCCGCTACTAGGAGATCCCAGCCAGAGCTCTCACCTCCTAGAGTAATCTTGCACTGCCGGAACTAGTGTGTAATTTTTGAATCTTTTCAAGTATGAGTCTCTAGCCGTAAGTATCGATCCAATGGCTCCATCGTAATCTTCGAGCTCTGAACGAGGGTAGTGGAAATAAAAGAATGACTGGAACCTGTGTCTATAAGTACTGTAGCTAAGTTGGAGTAGACACAGATCGTACCTCGTACCATCTCTGGAGCACCATGATCGAAGGTCTCAACTACCTAGAGCCTAGCTCTCCCTTGTACTCATGCTTCCTATGGTTTGGGTGACAACCTAGTGGTGGTGACGGTAATATCTCGAATCGTATCCCACTTCCAGCTGCATGGCCAACTCCTCTACCACATCCGCCTACTCCCTACAGACCTCCTTAGTCAAATATCTATCTCTTCCTGGGCGGTCCTTTGACTATATGCTAATCATTCATATGGTGGGTCAGACAGTCACGAGCCACGTGACCATGCCCGCCGTGTACATAACACTGCCCGCTCCTGGCATGACTGGCTCTATCTCGGGTGCCTCGCACAACCAACACTGAATCCTAAGGTCTTCCTCCTATAGGTCTGGTCCTCTTGGACCTCTACGAAATCTATCTACTATGATCTGCAGAAGGCTCTGCTACATGATGACTAGTGGTGGGTCGCCCTACTGGCAACTGCTCAGCTAGGAAAGTCTCTACTAAGAGGTCTCCCTCCAACACCCCAACTATGTTGGGATGCTGATTAAGATCATCGAAGCCCTAATCTCCCGCCTGAGTCCCTTATCAAAGTTCTGGGCCCTGAATAATGGGTCCCACACCATATCTATGGAGTACCATGAGAGGTCAGTGAACCTCGTTGGGTACTAAGCCATAGTCTTTTTCCCCTACTAAAAATGAAGTAGCTCAAGTATGCGCATTGCGTGAAGAGTCGCTTGAAAAAACTCTGCCAGAAATAGCTTCTCGAAGTCTGTCCAGAGAAGAGTTGCCTCATCGTGAACCTGGAGCATCATGATCCACCATCTACCTACTACTTCCTATAAGAGGCTGGCAGCAAGGATCACCATGAGATTAGCAGGTGTCCATATCAGTCGGAAGACTCTCACCATGGCCTCCAGCCAATCCTCAGCCACCTATGGGTTCGTCTCTCCTGAACCTGGGTGGCCTCTGGCACCGGAACTCATGCAATGCGCTCAAGTGGCGTGAACCCTCCCCAAATGTGGCTGGTGGCATTGGTGCCCCAACGGGTAATGGTATCGCTGGTGACTCCACTGGTGCCTCTACTGGAAGAGGGCCCTGCACCGAGGCCTCGTCACTCAATGGGATATCAGTGCGTACAACTCTCGGAACACTAGCTGGCCATCTTCATGGAGGCATCCTAAAAAGAAACAGGTGCACCATAGTTAAAAACTTATACCTGGTGAGCTGACTCAAAGAGATCATAGGGAAAAGTATTCAAAACACACACACAATCAGTGTTTTCATGCATTGAGTCAAAAATCAAAAGTCTCGGTCCTGGTGTATGGATACGTTGAATGCCGCACCAACACTGGATTCCCTATACTAACAACCACACTCACTACACATAAAACTACTGCCGTTAAAAAGAAAATTCAGAGTCATATGTTCTATTGTATAACCGACCCCTTTGATACCAATTTTTCACGACCCATCCCCCGGGGCCTATTCCGCGACTACCCCAATCCCTCCTTCTATAGGTCAGTGGTTGGAAACTTGCACCGAAGTTGTATTCCCTCAAACTGGGAAGGCATTTCCTTAATAACCTATAAGCACGCGCAACCAAGCACACAAAAAGATATGAACTCAATTAAACTAAACAGTTAACGGAGTGAGTGTAGCAAGTAAAAGAGGCCAGAATACAAGCTCAACTAGAATGTACAAGTACTACTGGAATACAATACAATTGAAGAAAGATATAGACATCTATTGGGTCATCCTCCGAGGTTCCTACCAGAAGGGTAGGTACAGATCGGCTCCTCAACACTCCACATCCACATGTCTCCTCTGTGTACCAACACATCATATGGTCCGCCTTCGAGCACCATCCATTCCTGGTACTCTCATCCGTGATCAGTGTTGTCTGTCATCTGCACCAAACACAATGAGGTACGAGCATAACCCGTGCAGGGGTGAGTATAACGATACTCAGTATGGACCTTGAGACCCTCAAGGTCTCACAAATCCACAAAGGATAAACCACAAGCATGAAAAAAAACTGATAACCCAAATTAGATATATCCCCTTACATATACCTAATTTATCAAGTAAACCCATCTCAATCATGAGGAAAACACAGATTCCAACTCCAAAGCCCCCAAGCTCAACTGTTCCACAAAGGAATGAATACCACAAAGGTAGGTACCACACAGGTACAGACACAGAAGATTACCACCAAGGTATTACCACAGATAACAGTACCACACAGGTACGAACTTAGCTCACACCAGGTATAAATTAAGTACATTAGTAGATATGATTATATATAACTACTGAATATTCTTAATCTGTTAAGAGGAAGAACCACAAAGGATCACTCGATGCTGACCCACATAGGATCGCTAGGTGCTGACCCACATAGGATCACTAAGGGCTGACCCACAGATGATTGCAAGGTGCTGACCCACATAGGATTGCTAGGTGCTGACCCACACAGGATCGTTACGTGTTGACCCACACAGGATCGCAAGGTGCTGACCAACACAGGATCGCTAGGTGCTGACCCACACAGGATCGTAAGGTGCTGAGCCACACAGGATCGCTAGGTAGTGACCCACATAGGATCACAAGGTGCCGACCCACACAGGATCGTTCAGTACATCGTCAGTTCCACCCAAGATCCTAGTACATCTCCAGTATGTCGTCATACCCACATAGGATCCTAGTACATCTTCACATCTCAACCAGCTACTGGGTTCCTGCACTACACTCTCTTGTCTCTAGGAGGGTCCACTCCACAAGGCACATGTCGATACTCCAAAAACCACGAATTCACATGAATAATTATCTCAAAGGACCGCCACGTCATAGGGGTCTCATCACAACAGACGGAATGTCAATCGGACACCCGGTTTGTAAGTTATTAGCCTTTTTATCCTGAGACCCCGGTTAGATTCGTGCTCAGTCCAACCTGACCATACTCCAATTTTACCCAAAAATCTAGTGGGATATACCAAAGGGACCATCTCTCTCCAAGGCTTCTGGAACCATAGATGTTTCATCAAATAGACACCGGGTGCCAAAGATATGGTCGAAAGTGTGTAAATTGGTCGTAGTGGGTCTAGGTCTGGTCCGACCGGGTCGGGCCGACCCGACCCCACCCAGCCAAGCCCGAACCGGTTTGGGTCAACCTAGCATGACCCGTGTTGGGTGGACCAGCCTGTGCTGGGTGCCCCAGCTTGGGCAGCGGCCTGCGGGGCGGCAGAGGCCGCATGGGCCACAGGGGGCGACAGAGGCTACGAGCGGCGTGGAGGGATGCATGGTGGCTCAGGGGGCCGGGGGCAGTGCGGAGGGTCATGGGGGCTCTAGGGGCTGAGGGTGGTGTGACTGGGCTGTGGGGCGGCACGGCAGGACGCGTTCGGTGGAGCGCTATGGGGCGCGGAGGCCGCGGGTGGGGGAGCTCCGTGGGTCACGGAGGCCGCAAGTGGGGGCGTTGGCCGCAGACGGCGAATAAGCGGGTGGCGGTGGCCGTGGGGTGGCGTCGTTGCCTTCATCGCCTCCATCGCAGTTCTGGAGTTTCACCAGTTCCAACCACTGACACTGGTCGCGACTTTCTTCCATTGCGAAGAACATAGCAAAGAAGCAGAACGAAAGAGGGTTTAGACCATGTTTGTTTAGCCCACACCCTACACGTTAGAGCGGTTGAAAGTGGCTCAAAAAAATCGGTAGTCAAGAATGAAAAACACTACAATTTAATATGAATCATGGATCAACTCGTTTTGGTTGATCCGCGTTCGCCATGCATTCCTAGAACAAGGAAATTAATGGGGAGAAATTCAAGTATTCAAAAAAAAACCATACCTCGTTTGTTTGATTTTTTGAAGATTGTCCACGGGGAAGGAGACGATGTCATTGGGAATAGACAGATGTTGGTGACGTCGTTGTTTACTCAATTGTCAGTGCATTGACGTTGAAGACGTTGCTCGTCAAAGAATGTCCCGAGGAAGATGTTGGAGTCGAAGTCGGCATTCTTCATTGGTGTTCTTCGTTGAAGAGATTTCTCCGAAGGCGTATTCCTTTGCCAACAATTAATTTCCCCCAACCCACCAAAAAGAAAAGGGTAGCTAATATAATAAAATTTGATGGCATAATTTCAAATTGGAATTATTAATTAATTGAGTTGGTGTATTAATTAAAAGGGGGTGTCATAATTAGTCAAGGGGATGTTCAAGAGACTTATCCTCATTTAAGTGGGAGGATCAAAGGGGTATTAACCTCAGGTGGTCCCCACCAACAGAAACACTCATGGGAGGTTAGTTAAGGTGGTCCCTACCCCCCATAACCTCTCATGGGAGGTTTAGTTCAGGCGGTCCCCACCAATGAGACATCCACATGGAAGTTTCGAAAGAAAATTAAAAATAAAATATTACCCCATTTTATTTTATTTTATTCTTTCATGAATAAGTGAAAAGCTAACTTCCACCCTCGACCTACTTTGGTCGAGGTGAAGGTCTCCTTAATCGAATACCAGCATTGCGAGTTCAACGGTGCCCTCATATTTCAATTCTGAGTATTGGTTCAAAAGTTAGAAAATCCTGCTCGCATGTTTACTGAACGTACCCGAAATAAAGTTCATAAATTTATTCTGGGTACTCCGGGACTCAGAATCACGTGCCGTCAATTTTTGTAGACTTGTAAAATTCCCATATCTAAAAAAATTAAATGGAAATTCCGGTTCTATACATAGATAATAAAATTGGATATGGATCTGGCACATATGTACATAGGTGTAAAACCTAAAAACACTACATTGATCTAGAATTGACGGAGAACTGGTGCATGACAACATGCCTTTTTGCACACCTAGATTGAAAATACATAAGGATGTGATTTGTTCAATTAATAATCTCTTTAAAATCCATTTTTAATAGAACAAAAAAAACTATAAGAATAAATGTTAAGAAATAGATCACATCTAACATAAATTGAAGCCTAAAAATACATAAGTTAAGAAATAAATGTAATTTGTAATTTATCCATTAAATTTAATTGGATTATAAATTTATATTTTGAATATTTTAAAAATATTCAACCATAATTTTCCTTTTATTCTAGATAATGGCCGAAAATAGGTGGAATCAGGTAATCCACCATTGAGACAGGAAATGTGATGACTTCCCCAATGAGATTCCTAACCTGATTGGAGAAGGAATCACAATATTTATGATGATACACTCTCAACTATCGCAGGTTCTGAATAGAATGCTTGATCTGGAGGAGCATCCAAATCCCCCCAAAAAGAGAACAAGCTATGATTTATACCTTTATACAACAAAATTTCCCTGACTTTCAATGGATCATCTGACCCCTTAATCATGGAACAATGGATCAACTACATTGAAAATATCTACTCTGCAGTTCAATATTCCAAAAAATAGAAGGTTCTACTAGATGTTTATCATATGGAGAATGATGCTGATCAGTGGTGGACATTGATCAAGAATACAAAGCCTGTGGAATAGATCAATGTAGTAGGGTGAATGAAATTCCAAAAAGTGTTTTTTGATAAATATTTTCTTCACACTCTCCAACATAAAATGGAAATTGATTTCCATTACCTCATGAAAAAAGATGATGAATCTATTAGGGTTTATGAGTAAAATATCACAAGACTTGCATGATACACCTTCAGCTCTATCATTACCCATAAAGGAAATGTTTAAAGATTATTTGGTGGGATAAAATATAGTCTATGAAAAGACCTGGATAACTGATACTTTGATAGCTATGAAGAAATCATCCAATATTCCCTCAATGTCAAAATGGAGATTAGAGAATCTCAAGGGTATCAAGGGGATAATTTATAGAAGGTGGAGTTTAATTCAAACGGTTTTATGGGGAATTATAATGGTTCTAGGAAATATCAATATTCCACTTATAAATTTTGTAGAAAGAAGAACCCAGAAAATTTCCTAAAGGGGGTGAGGAAATTATTTAGGAGCAGGAATGAAGGACACCGAGGTAGAGATTTCCAAAAGGAGAAACTGACTAATTCATTGTAAGAGAGGAATGATCTGGTCAACCATTATCCCATTGTTCATTTCTTAATCTGTAAGGCACCAGGGCCCTTTACAAACCTCTACACTAATCCAAGAATTTTTTAAGACAACTAAAAACCTCCAAGGCAACAAGGGTTAATTTTTTTATCACAACCACTAAGGTTTATCAGGAAAACAACATTGTGATAAGTAGGCTAGTTATTCATTCAAGAACAGTGAAAGTACTTTTTTTCTTGTTCTACACATTCCTTCATATCATGATGTTTTAGTAGAAATATTCAAACACCACCACTAATAATGGATGTATAGCCATATGTGAAAATGGAAAACTGGATAATTATAGAACACCAATTAAAAAACTCATCCAATAAAAATCATTCTGAACATCATAGTGAACTTTTTTTACTCCCTTTAGAGTAATTTAATGCAATTTTGGGCATGGATTTGATTTTTCTATATAGATCCAACATAAATTGCTGTGAGAAAGAAATCACTCCCCACATCCAGAACTGTTCTTTGATTCTATAAAAGAGAATTAAGGAGGATGAATCTTATTTATCCTCAAAATTTAAATAAATAATATTATTTCCCAATAATAAATCATATCTTACTCAAATTATTCAGTATAAGGAAACAATCATCTCTGAATACATTCCCATTGTGAGGGAATACATTGATGCATTTATTATGGAACAAAATGGTCTTCCTCCTAGTAGAGACATTTAATTTTCAATCAAGCTTATACTTGGGGATTCACCATTATACTAGAATCCATATAAAATGTATATTATGTAACTTGAGGAGCTATAGGAACAATTTTAGGACAATCTATATAAATTTTTCATACAACCATATACTTCACCAGGGGGTGCACCCATCCACTTAGTCATGAATAAATATGGGTCAATGATCCTTTTTATTGATTATTATGAGATAAAAAAGATCATGATAATGAACCAGTATCTTATACCACGTATTGATGACTTGTTCGATCAGCTACATGGATAAAAAATAATTCTCCATAGTTTATCTACAATTGGGATATTACTAATTTTGGGAGACGAAGGAGGATATCCCCAAAACTTCTTCCCGTACAAGGTACAATAACTATGTGTTCATATTAATTCCATTCAAATTCACTAATTCCACATAATTATTAATTGAATTAATGAATTGAGTATATAGAGAATACCCCAGAATTTTTTTTTGTAGTTTTTATTGATGATATTGTAATAAATTAAAAAATAATGGTGGAGCATGGGGAGAATATGAGCACTATACTAGAAACCTTAATATATGAGAATTTTTATGTGATGTACATGAAATTTGAGTTCTAAATGGAGGAAGTATCATTATTGAAGAATATGATAACAAATAATGGAATATCTGTGGACTATTCAGAAAAAAATTATTTGAAGGATTGTTGATGCCAACATCTATGATATATATCCATAGTTTCCTTGGATGAGCTGGGTAATATTGTTAATTTTAGGGAAATTTCATTCGATTTTCAAAACCTTTTTCCAAGATGGCTTGAAAGGTGGTCAATTTTTTCACTTGATTAATGTGAATGAGATATTCAAGGACTTGAAAAGGAAACTTATTATTGCACCTATACTCACACTACCCAGATGTGGAGATCTTTTGTGGTATTACACGATATTTTAATGAAGGGATTGGGTTATGTGTTAAAACATAATGAAAAATTCATAGCCTATTCTTAAAGGTTGTTGAAATTTAATGAATAGAAATGTCCAAATAATGATTTGGAGTTGGCTATAATGATCATTGTTTGAAAATATGGTAGCATTATATATTTAGGAAGAAGTGTGAAATATACACGGATGTCAAAATCCTCAAGTATGTATTCACACAGAAAGAGATGAATATTATCCAACTAATATGGTTAGAGAAAATAAAGGGCTATGATAGTGAGATCCAAAAACTTCATGGGATATAGAATAAAGTGGAATACTCTCTATGTTTATAGGATTCAACAATTAAATCATTGATGAGAATTGATAGGGATCTGATCGTCTCTTATTTGGGAAGGATGGATATGGGAATCATAATGAATGTGAGATCATCAATCTTTTTATAAATGATTACTCAACCATCCCTTTTTGAGTAGATGAATGATTCTCAAAGAGATGATGTGGGAATTCATAAGAAAGTGAAAAATATATGAAAGGTTAAATCTTGGATTACAATGTTTATGAATAATGAGTTTCATGATTTTAGGCATGCATATGTGCACCATCCAATCAAAAGACAAAGAGAGAGATTCTATATGATGAAAATAACTCAATCATATTATTCTCCCATAGAGCACAAAAATGCATCAAGAACTCCAATTGAACAATTTATGTGAAACAATTAAGAAGTAGATCACTAAATATACCTCAAAGTTCTTGGTATGATAGCAAGTGAAGGTTGAAAGGAAATAATATATGGGTATGATTCAGTCATTACCCATACCAACATGGAAATGGGAAAATATCACCATTGACTTTTTCACCGGACTTCTGAAGTAATCAAGAGGAAACAATACTATATGAGTTGTTGTCGATCGTCTTATAAAGACAATGCACTTTTTCATAATTTGAGGGGACTTATCACTAGACCAACTTGCACAAATATACATCAAGTAAGTGTTCTATATTTATGCAGTACTAATATATATTGTATCTAATCAAGATGTGAGATTCACCTCCATGTTCGTGAACAGTTTCGAAGATGTTGTAAACATTGTGTTGAACTTTATTACGACATATCATCCAAAAATTGATGGAAAATCAGAGTGAACAATCCAAACTATTGAGGATATGTGTAGAGATTATAAATATAATTTAAAGTACGGGGGGACCAACATCTTTCTCTAGTTGAGTTCACATAAAATAATAGTTTCTACTCAAGCATCAAAACGGCTCCCTATGAATCCCTTTATGGGAAGTGGTTCCAGACACAAGCATATTTAGATGAATTTGTACAGAAAAAACTGCAAGATCCTGAAATGGAAGAGGAAACGATAGTTAAGGTTAAGAACACTCAACATTAAATCTTGGATGATCATAGTTAATATAAGATCTATGATGAAAATAATTTAATAGGCTTATAGATAGATGTTTGAGACTTGGTATTCCATGGCATATATCCCTAGAAGAACGTAAATCTTAGTCCAAGAAACATTGACCCCTTTAAGAGCCTTGATCACATTTGACCAGTGGCCTATAGACTAACACTACCTCCTAACATATATAAATTACATTATTTATTCAATTTATTTCTCTTCAGAAAGTACATAACACACCCCTCTCATTTAATCAATCTAGTGGTGGTGTTTTTTGAGAATGATCTCTCATATTTGGAGTAGTCGATGAAGATCTTAGATCATGAAGAAAAACTTATATTAAATAAGAAAAAGCACATTGTCAAAGTAATATATAGAAACCAAATGTTTGAGAAAGTTAAATGGGAACTAGAGGATGTGATGAAATAGAGTTACCCTCATCTGTTTTAGTGTGGGATATGAAAATTTTGAGGGTGAAATTTATTAAGGGGGAATATTGTAATGAACTAAACTGTTATAAATAAAATCCCTTATTTGATTCAATTAAATGTATATTTATGTATTATGGTTATAGAAAACAAATTCCCTTTCTTGGTTTTATTATATGTTATCAAATTAAACAACAGGTAAGAATCATTACTATTGATAATATTTCTATTGAACAATGATCATATGATTCTTATAAATACAGGGTTATAACAAATAAAATTGTGACTCACAAAAAATGTGAGGGCCTCCACTAATAGGATCATACCCTATGTAACCCATTTATTGGATCTTCTATGGGAGATAAAATCATAGGTATTTCCCCTTGACCAAGACAAAGAAAATATCTAACAACGTAATCATGAGCAAAACCATTTATGGGAGAATTTCAGGCACATCAAGATCACAACCTAAAACATATATGCCAAACCACCCATGAATGTGTCACTTTTGTACACCTTACCCATATGGTGTTTTCTAGTGTATTAAATTGAATTGTATTAAGACCATAAAAATACGATTATTTAAATTATTTCTTATAGAATAATTAACATATATTGTATTTTATTATTATTACTTTATAAATGATTTTTATTTTGATACAATAAAACAAAAATTGTATTTTCAGCTCATATTAAAAATTAATTAAAGAATTTATTTTTATGAGTTAATGGATTTTTGAAATAAATAATATTTTAATAAAAATATATTATTGAATAATTTTTATCAAATACAAATGATCATATAATTTTTGTGAAGTCAACTGTAGTTTTTATATGGGTTTGGAAAATGTTATTTTCAAAAAACCCTACATTTATCAATAAATATAAATTATTAATTTAAAATAGAAAATGAAAATATTTATATAATTATTTATATATATTAAATATTAATTTTTTAATTAAAAAAATTATATTATCCAAGGGTTAGTTTTTCATAATTTTTTGAGATAGTCGAATTTTGGTGTACAAATTTAATATTGTATAAATATAAGATGTGTATTATAACGTCATAATGACCCAAAAGTGATGTAATAAATACTATAAAATTTATCCACTAACAATTATTTTTTTTCTCTTTTAAATAATGTGATTTTATGTGATTTTATTAATTTTATAAACCATTTATGAATCCTCCAACACTGATAATATATTTTATGGGTTTAAAAACATTTCCTTTAGAGTATGAATCACTTCCACATAAGAAAGAGTATTATTTTATTAATATTGTCCCCAGTAATTATAAAATAATTAAAACCACTCCCATTTGGATGAAACCATGAGTAAAACCCATGGTAAGGTTCATATTTTTAGTTATTTTTTATATAAATTCCAAAACCAATGTTTTAGAAATGATAATGAATTCCCCACTCTTTTCCTATATAAACCCATCAATGCTCCCATTATTATTCACTAAAAATCCCTTTATCATGACCTTGCACTTTTTTCCTCCCTCCAACATCTTCCAAATGCACATATAATCTCTAAAGAAAGGTCCTACCAAGCATTTGGAGTGACACACTCATGTAAGGGATCCACTCATTCCCCTATTTATTAAAGTATATTTATTTTCTTATGCTTTCTATTTTCATTTCCCAATGTTGGGATATGTTTTTACAAGTTTCTATTACTTACCATTTTTTTCCAAATTATGAGAGACCCATTTCTCTCTCATCAACCCATTTAATTAAAATTTATGTGACGTCATTATGTTTTTGAAATTTCACTATGATTTTCCTTGGAAAAACATAATGCAGTGAATGCCATAACGATTTCATATCATGGGTATTCAATGTTATACAAATAAAATAATTTTAATTGGTACTTACATGTATATATTCTATAATCCTTGATCGTGGAATAAAATATGATGATGAATAAATCAATGTTGTATAATCTATATGCCACACGTAAGAACTAGAATGAAATGAATGTGACTGGTGAACCCAAAATTATATTTTGCTCCAATGTAATGGGTAATTTTTTGTCTCATGAGATTTCATGTTGGGATAGGGAGTGATCCTAATTCGTTTATGGTACCTTTTTAATCATGATTTATTATTAATTATCCTTGACCTATGTTTATGATACAGTGGATTAATTTGTTTCCACATTTCCCATGTCTCCTTTATGTTATCATGCTATACCCACCACTATAAATCATGTTTATGGTTATTACTCATATGCCCCATTGATATTCCTATTGTATAACATGTATTATTCTCTTCATGTTATTCAATTTTTATTCCCCTCATAGTCTTTACAGCTCACCCATTTCTTATATATGTCCACATATTATCCTTTACAATTTTAAGTTTTATGGAATATTATGATCATGTTAATGATGTTTTCATTAAGGATGATGTATTACCCATTTTAAGTTGTACTATAATGTACCTAATTCCCAAAGAAACTAGAAATCTTGATCATCGAGGTTGTTTTATTTGTCATCTTATTCAATAAATATTAAACTAATTTGTGTTAAAGAGGGGGTTGTTCTATATTATAATAAATTTTTATGAATTGATGGTATTTTTACCCGTCATAGATTTATGGTTCTGAGGACATTGGATTTCTCCTAGATATCTTCTCTATCACAATCAATTAGTTATTTGGTGTTAGTTTTCTCTTCCATGTGTATGTTTTCACTTCCTAAAAATGTTCTTCTACGTAGAATAATTTTTATGTAATGGAATTCACACCCACTTTCTATCTTTTGGAGTTAATGTTTTGTTAACTTATTTTATGATGTGGGTTTTCAATGAATATATTTTCAAGTTTCCTATCATTTATTAACAATATCAATTTCAAACTATAAGGATAAAATTTATTAAAGGGGTGGGTGATAATGTTACACCCCAAGTTTAAAAAAATGGAAAACTATGTTCGATTATTAATGAAATACACAACACCGAACCCAAAAAAACTATGATTATTTAAATATATCTATTTTTTCATGAATTTTCCTAGTGGTGGCCATGTTGTGACTCCCCAAGACCGCATCCAACAGACTAGGGGATGGTGACTAAAACTAAGTAGATATATCCCTAAAATGGAAGGCATTACCTCTGTACCTGTATGCACACCCACATCTCTAAGCCCACAAAATGATGAAATTTAAATACCACTAAGTAACCAATGCATGAATAAAATTATATCCCACAACTAGAGTATGATAGGATGTAATGTAATGAAATCAAAGAAAGATACATGCCCCCATAATAAGTCTGTAATATGACTCCAAACTGTAAGTAAAATATTCTAGGACTACTGTCCGAAATCCGGAAGAACACACCTTGGTCCCTTCAGTGTCACTAAGCATCATCTAGTCCTGGCCCACTAAGGACTCCATCAAAATTTTGATGCTCTAAACAATACACAACACATATGGTAAAAACCCATGCATGAGTGCGTATAAAAATACATAGTAGAAAACCGTGAAACCAAAAAGAAACACAACATTGTAAAGTGTAGTTATCTATATATAGGTATATGTCTCCAAGACATATAAAAAAAATATCCAGATATACTAAATCCAAGACACATATTCTTGAAGTAAGTCACAATAACCATATACTAGCATTAGTATTTCCCGATTGAATATTCTACAATGTACTCATTCAAGAAAAAACACTCTTAAGTCAGATTGTAATGATGACGTCCATCCAAGAGGTACTTCTTTTCAAGCCTCTCCATGAGAAAGATACACTGATAGTCTAATGAGAATATGATACAATAGATGTGAATAACAACCAGGGCCAGGGGTGACACTAACAACTCAATCTGGATTAACTCGCTAAGTAGAGGATCAATGCCAAGGTAGTGTTGGTCAAATCGATACTAGAAACATCACATATGACATGAAGAATTAGTAGAGGATGTTGCTCGATGCCTCTTAGTTGATTCCAAAAATTCTATCTAGGAAGTCCTATTGAACGTATCATAGTCCGAGGAGTTAGAAATGATTCTGACCAACCATTAGGGAAACAATAAAGGGAACGAGACCTAATGAAACATTTTCAAGATACAAAGGAGAATAAGATCAATCCATGTTGTAAAGGCTACACGATGTGTAGTAGGGTCACATGTTGTGTCCCTTGACCCCGAGTACTTTCCATGTATGATGAACTTTATTATTAAAACATGTTGTGTAGAGAGGCGTACACAACACGTAGAAAAGGTCACCAACTATGTCTTTCCATCCTCGGTCTGCCTGTATAGTCCGGTCATGTTACAGAACATGGTGTTGACCTTTTTATCCCTTCCTATGTACCATTACATAGGGGAGTCTGTGTAACCGGTATAGGAAAATCCATGTGGGGGAGTACACACAGTGTAGGCCACCTGTGTACTCCACCCTATGTTTGTGTACTTCTAATGTACTGGCCATGTTCGTCCAAGGGGGACAACATATTGTTTAGTTAGGGACTACATGCAGTGTGGATTAGGTTTTTCTTGAATCTTTTCCACTTCCTTCTACTCACACCATCGATCAACAAGATTTCTTTCAGGTGTTTGGTTTTTCTGGAAACTATAGATTCAAGCTAGTTCCACCATCCTAACACCGATTTAATGGGTTTTCTGCCCTAAAATTTCTCAGAAATCAGATTCTATTCATCTCCATGCACCTCTCTTGCAGAATAGTGGTTTCCAAACTACTTTAATCTGTCTTATTCCATCTTTATTTCACCTTTTTTAGACATCGTACCAAGTTCAGATCTACAATATCATATAATTTCACCATGAACCATGTGCGCAACGGTCGATCCATCGTTTGTGTGTTAAATTGAAAATGAAAGTGTCACCTGTGAGGAATGAGAAAAGAGGGAGAAAATCACAATGAACAAACATGATGAAAAATACTCATCAATTGTTCATTTTTTCCTCAATTGATTTCCATAAGAACAATAAATGTATCAAAATAATGTTCATAGGATTAATCTCCTCTCAAACGATGCAAATAATAACCCCATCCCGAATATCTGATTGAATTACGGATCCATATATTTTTGGATTAGTAGATGTTTAAAATTATAATTAGGAATGAGAAAAGGAAATATAAATAACACACCCAACCTGGATTTAGTTCACATGATGATGAAGAATGGTCACCGTGTCACTATTTTTAGTGAGGTCCATCCATATTAGTGTTTGTCAATCACCGATTCAAGGTTCTGTCATCACCTATTTAACAGAATTCTCTAGATCTCTCTCTCTCTTCATATCTCTAAAGGATTCCAAGGTTATAAGGCTTAATCTAGATCTATGATATGGAGATAATTTTTAAATATACACTCACTTCATCACTATGTCAACCAAATAAAATAAAATTTCTTAATTTATTTTATTCATTTATATACCCGGGATGGCTTTCCACAATCAACCCACACCAACCAATGCTTGTTCATGTGTAGGGTAAATCAGCTTTTCGAAAATCAATAGTTCCCTGGTGTTTCTAATTTTGGCACCATTTTAGCAGTTATTCCAATTTTTTTAGGAAAATTATATGCACATTCTATTTAATGATTGACTATTTTTCAAACATTTATTTGGGTGCCCCAGGCCATAAAATTGCACACCGTCTCAGTTCCTAGTCTTGAAATTAATCTTTATAATATTTAAAAATAAAAAAATTGAAGTCATTAAATTGGCCCCACCTTGGTACTTTATGTTCCAAAAATCCCAAAAACAATAATAAAAAAGATGAGGCCACTAAGAACGAATATGATCCTTCCACTCCGAAGTGCTCTCTTAGAGACTCCTATTCTTCCACAAGAAATGAACCAAAGGAATGGATCACCCACAAAGGATCCTCTAATGCCAATCCTCAATATCTATTGGGTACTTAGAAAAAAGTCACTCCATTCCTGTTGTCCAAATCTACCTAGTTGCGACACGTGAAATAATTCGTGTACCCAATCTAATTGTATAGGTTGAGATAAGTGGTATTCCCCCTCAACAAATCTACGTAGTATCTAAAATGTGCCAATAAAACTCGGACATATCTTGCTTCCCTAGATAAATCTATACAATTCACATCAAGGTGAAACCTGTTGGAACACATGGTTTCCTTCCAATAACTCCAAAGGACTTCATAACCTGTCAGCATAATACTTATGATGGATTTGTGTAGTCTTCAACCAAACCTAGATGATTTTCAACTTCTCTATTTTATATTGCACCAAATTTTGATTCATGAGCATATAATCTTCAAGGTTTGTCTATAAAAGTGGTGACCTACAAATTATCCCATACAAAACCTCAAATGGTACCATACCAATGGTGTAATGGTAGCTATTGTTGTATGCGAGATCCACTAGTGGTAGGTGATCCATCCAAATACAGATGAAGTGTAACATGAAAGATCACAACATGTCCTCTAAAACATGAATGGACTTCTTGGTCTAGCTGTCAGTTTGTGGATGAAACACTATGCTAAAGTGCAACTGGTTTGAAAACACCTCCCGTAATCCCTTCCATAAATGGGAAGTAAAGAGAGAATCGTGATCTAAAATAATAGATGGAAATCCATGGATTCAAACTATTTCTTTTATTTAGAGGCATCACAATAAATCTGCTGAACTATTGTCTTAAATAGATATGAAGTGGTCCGACATGGTGAGTTGGTCAATTATTGTCAAGATGGCATCATGTCCCCTAGACATACATTGTAAACCCATCATGAAGTCTATCAATATCCCACCACACTTCCATTCTGGAACCTCAAGGTGTTGAGTTGAACCTGTTGGAACCTGGTGCTCAACCTTCACTAGCTATGAAGTAAGGCATCAAGAAGAAAATTCTTTAACTCCTTTCTTCATTCCTACCCACCAAATCTTGAGTTAGAGGACTTGGTAAATCTTTATTACTATTGGATGTAACTCCAAACCGGATGTATGAATGTCCCTCAAAACCCCATCTCTCAATGTCAATGGTATTACTGTGTGTCCTCTAAAAAGTATGATGTTATCCCCATTTTTTAAAAAATCATCAGGAGCATGCTATGTGGATATCTAATCATGTATGATCTCATAGTTGGTATCCCTAAGTTGTGCCTCACTGACTCACTGTAAGAGTGGTGGGTGATAACCATTGACTGGAGGTAAGATTCTTTATCTCAATGCACAAATGATAAATGCTATGAGGCCAACTACTCTGATTCCTAATTTAGCAACTATGATCTAGATCACCCATTGAGAGAATCTGCTACGATGTTCCCCTTCCCAGGAGTATAGAAAATTTTAAACTCACAGGTATGGTAGAACTCTAGCCATCACCATTGTCTCAAGGTGAGATCCTTCGGAAAGAAAATATACTTGAGACTTTGGTGATTAGAGTATATGATAAATTTCCTTCCCACCAGGTAGTGTCACTACATCTTCAAAGTTAATACAACCACTACTAACTCAAGATCAAAGGTCACATAGTTATACTGATATGGTATCAACTGGAACGAACCATATGCAATCCTCACATTCCTTTTCATCATGACACAAACAAGTCTAGTTCCTCATGCATCACATAACACTACATACTCGACACCCTCCTTAAAAAATCTCAATGTTAGAGTGCTTTTCAAAATCTTCCTCTACTACTGAAAATCCAACTGGGACATTTCTATCTTCACAATAACATGTCTATTTCCCATCAAAGCAATCATATGCGCTGATATCCTGGTGAAATTAATTATGAATCTTCAGAAATACCCTTCCAACCCATGTAATATTCATTCCTCCTACATGTTATTAATTGGATCCTATGATAAAAATACCTCAAACTTGGCTGGGTCCACTGCCACTACATCTACTAAGATAACATGTACCAGAATGTATACCACTTGAATCAAAATTTGGCACTTTTAGAGCATCCCATAAGGCTGGTGGTCTTGAAGAACATCCAGAACCATCATTAAGTGTCTCACATGATCCTCCTCAATCTTTGAATACACTAGGATGTCATCAATGAAGAATAACACAAACCAGTCGATGTATGGATAAAATATTCGATTCATGAGTTCGATAAACACTGCTAGAGAATTCATCATGCCAACGGGAATCACCATGTACTCATATTGATCATAACGACATTTGAATGTTGTCTTTAGTATATCCATGTCTCGTACTCGTAGATGGTGATATCCTGATCTAAAGGAAAACATAGAGAACCATCATGACCCTTTCAACTGATCAAAAAGTTCATTTAACCTCAATAGTGGATAGTTATTCTTTATGGTCACCTAGTTGAAGCACTGGAAGTCCACAAACAACCTCAACCTCCATTGTTCTTTTTTTTAAAAATTGGGGCTACCAAGGGTGAAACACTGGGTCTCACAAAGCCCTTCCCTGCAAGTCCTCCTACAACACCCTCAATTTTCAAAGCTCTACGGAAGACATCTGATATGATGGCTTGGATATTGGTGCTATATCAGGATGTAAAAAAATGCATATGTTTATCTTTCGATGGGGAGTTTAAACTGGAATATCTTCAAGAAAGACTTCCTTATACTCCACCACCACTGCAGAGAACTAGAAACTATTAACATCCACTGCACTAAGGGTCAGGCTAGCCAACTTATGAGTAATTGGTTATATCCTCCTATACATGATTACATCCTATGCTCCCTAGGTTTCCTTTCCAATGAAAACGGAAAACCACATTCCATCACTGCAGACACACCACACCCTTCTCCTAAAACATTCAATCTTGGCATGAACTATAGATAATCAATCCATGTCGAGAATGAAGTCATAAGGAATCAACACTGTCACCAAGTGTTTTTGACCAAAAAATTAACCTCTAATGTTCATGTCATACTATCTTCATAAGTCAGTGATCATTGAGTCTCCTCCAGTAGCTGTCTCCAAGCATAACGGTCGAGTCAAAGCTTCAACCATAATCTCTCTATATCATACAAGAAATGTGGTGGGAAAAGAATTTCTATAACCTATGTCTATTATTATGGAAGATCATTTAGAAAAAGACAAATATTATACATCAAATAATTTCTAGATCCCCTGGGTCTAAAGACTCGACCACATGAATCTATCCTCGCCTCTATCCCCCTACTTACTGAGCTTAGAGTGGACCACCTTGGGGTGGTGGTGGTAATAAGTCAAAACATCAACCACCTCATGCTACTCTCCCATCTCCTCTACCATATATTACACCATGCAGATCTTACTTATACTATTTTTATCTCTATATTGGTGTCCCATCCACAGTCTCCTTGATAGTCGCATGTCGGGTTAGACAATCTCAAGCAATATGTACCATATAGTCACATGAATAAAACTGCCTCTCTCTTGGCTGACTAAACCCACCATTTGATCCCTAAACTAAAGATCAGTTATCCTATGACCTCTTCTTGAAATTTCTACCACGTCCAACTCCTTGGGAAAGACATGAGATTCCAACGGCCCAGGTCTCTACTCCTGATTTCCCACTACTGACTATCATCATCTATATTTGCATAGAAAAAATTCTTTTAACCACAATATCCCTATCAAGCATCCCATCATAAGCATAAATGAACTGAGGGATAACACTAGATTGGATATTTCAATGAAGACCTTTCTCAAATGTTTGATCCCTAATGTATTGATCTCAATCCATATCCATCATGTACCTGGAAAGGTTGGTGATCCTCTATGAATAATCAGCCTCTACAATTCTCCCCTATTGGAGATGAAGAAGATCCTGAATATGCATATCCCTCAGCGTAAATGGTGAGAAATCCTCTCTAAATAGTTTCTCAAACTTGGTTGATGAAATAGTTTTCACATCATGATTATGGGTAACCAAACTCCACCATTATTCTTCTGAGCTGTGTAGAAGGCTCGCTACCAGACCACCATCTGATCTGTTAGTGTCAAGAATAAAAGGAAAACTCAGGTCACCACCTCAAGCCAATCCTCACCCGCATGTTGGTTGGGATATCCTCATTAAATTAGGGGTATATCTCATGAACTCATGAAGAATTATTAGAATATACTCCTTATCCACTAGTACTGTAGGTTCCACTTGATGATCGATAGGTGGTGGTATGGCTGGTACACCACCTAGTGGTAACATATAGGGAACTAGTCCATGTATCAAAGCCATGTCACATAGGGGTTCATCCTCATGATCAAGATATAGAATCCTAGCTAGTATATGTCATGAAGGAATCATGAAAAAGCAAGATTTACTATAGTTAATGAGTATAAATAGAGAGTTGACTCAATAAGGAAATTTAAACCACAGCCCATTCCTTTATGATTCATGTACCATTATTTTTCCTAAAACCAATGTTCTCATGTACCAAGTTAAAAAGTAGGTTATCAAAGTCATGGTGTATGGATACATCATCCACCGCACCAATACTAGAGTCTCTAGCTTGAAATCCAAACTCAAAAAACATTACACTATTTTCCCAAACCAATTTCACAGAATCCAGGTCCTAAAGTTGAACCAAACTTCTTCTGATACAACTCTATCATGACCCATCCCAGTGGGGTCCATTCTGTAACTCCCCAAGCCCACCTCCAATAGGTTAGGGGCTGGTGACTAGCACCAAGTATCCATATCACTAACATGGGAGGCATTTTTTATGTACCTATACACACACACACACACACACACACACACACACACATCTTAAAGCCCACAAAATATTGAAATGTAAAAAACACTATGTTACCAATCCATACATAAAACTATATCCCACATCCATTGTACGATAGGAAGTAATGTAAAGTAAATAGGTCCAAATAAAATAACACCATAAGAAGTCTATAATAGGGGTCCAACCAGTAAGTAAACAGTACTGGGTCTGTAGTATGAAATTTACAGGAACACACCTCAGTCTGTCCGGTGTCACTATGAACCATATGGTACTGGTCTTCTGAGGACTTTGTCAAATGGTTGATCATCTGACCAAGACACAAAACATGTGGGAAAAGTCCACGTAGGGCTGAGTATAATAATACTCAATAGTAAAACCCAAAACCAAAAATAAATAATAAAGGAATGTATAATCAAATATACATAGGTATATATATAAATCACATATAAGAGGAATATCCAAATATAATCAATCCAAGAAACATAGTTTATAGGTAAGTCACAACCACTGTATACAAACACTAGTATTTATAGATCAAAGATTCCATAAAGCACTCATTTGGGAGAACGCACTTCTGAGTCTGATTGTACTAATGATGTTTCTCTGAGAGGTATTTCTCATTGGGTCCCAATATGAAAAAATACACTGATAGTCTGAGGGAATATGATACAAAAGATGAGGATCACAACATGGGCCATGTAAAGAAACCAAAAACTAAATCTAGATTAACCCACTAAGTATGATATCGGTGCTCACATAGTGTTGGTCACGTTTATACCATGAAATCAACCAAGGACATGATTATTGAATAGAGGATCCTACCCTGAGCCTCTCGAGGGATTCCAGAAACTCTATCCATGAAGTCCGTATAAAGGGATCATAGTTCTAGGAGTGGAAAAATATTTATACCAACTAGAAAACAATAAATAAAACAAATCCTAATAAAAATTGTCCAATATATGGGAAAATAGAAGCTTAAGGCATGTAGAAAGTGGTACAAGACGTGTAGTGGGGTCAAACATTGTGTCACTTGACCCTGGGTACTTCCAATGTACAATGTCCTGCGTCTTTAGAAAATTTTGTGTAGAAGATGCATACATAGAATTTATAAAAGGTCACATGTCATGTCTTTACATTTGAGTTCTTCCGTTGTACTCCATCCATGTGCCTGTACACAGTGTCAACCTATGTATCCTTGCCCATGTACCAGTTCATGGGTTTGTCTGTGTAATTGGTACATGCCAAGACGTGTGGGGGAGTACATGCCTTGAGGCCAACCATATACTACACCCTGTGTCTGTGTACTTTTGATGTACATGGTATGTTCATCCAAGGGGGATGACATGCTATGTTGCCAAGGACTACATTCCCTGTGGATCGAGTTTTCCTAAAAACCCATCTTATTCAACCCAATCATGCCTTTGATCTCCCAAATTCTGTTTGAATGATTGTTTCACCTTGAAACTCCAAATTCAATCTTGTTTCACCATTCTAACACTAAATATATTTGTTTTAGGCCTTCAATTAGCTAAATAATCTGAATAAATTCATCTCCATGTACCTCGCCTGAAGAATGGGGGTTTCTAAACCACTCTGATCTACCCACTACCGTCATTGGTGTACCTCTGTAGAATCATACTGAGTCTTGATCTATAATATCAAGTTGTTTAACCAAGAACTACATGTGGATCGATCTATCTATTAGTTGGGTGTCAAACCACGAACCAAAGGGTCACTCACAATGAATAAGAAAAGAGGCAGAAAAGCCCAAAGAACAACCTTGAGGAACAAACCTAATCCATTGTTTATTTTTTCCTTGACCCATTTCTATAATAATGATAAATGAATCAAAATAAAAATCACAAGATTAATCTTCTATAAATCCTCAAAAATAATAATCACATCCTGCTAATATGATTGAATAATGGATCAATCTATTCATGGATTGGTCTATATTCATCATAGGAATTAATAAGTGGAAAAGGAAAAATAATAACAAATCCTACCTAGATTCAGATGACTCACTGACGAAGAGCGGTCACTACATCGCTGTTGTAGCTGAGATTCGTCAAGATCATCATTCTTCAATCACCGATTCAAGGTTCTGTCATCGCATGCTCAAGATAATTCTACAGATATCTCTCTCTAATGTCTCTATAGGATTCCAGGGTTATGTATTTATCCATGGATCTCTGACATAGGGATATTTTTTTTAATATAAACATTCTTCGTCACTATGTCAACAAAATAAAATATTTTTTCTATTTTTTTATTAAATCACCTGTGATGACATTCCACAATCGTCCCATGCTGACCAATGGTAGGTCATGCCAAAGGTAAATCCTTTTTTCTGAACTTAATACTGCCTTCAAATTTCTGATTCAGGAACTAGTTTAGTTATTATTCTAATTTTTCAAGAAAACTACGTGCATGTGAAACATAGTATTTTAATATTTTTAAAAAAATTGTTCTGGGGGCCCAATGCCTTATAATTTCATATTGTCTTTTTTCCTAGTCTCAAATTTAATCCATATAATATTTAAAAATAATAAATAGAAAATCCTAGTCATTTAAATTTTAACCTAGCCAGTAAATTTACAGATATGAATAGGAATCAATAATTTATGAGATATACATAAAATTATTAGTCAATATAAATTTATTCATAAATTCATAGTAAATAATCACTATATTGTTTGGTAATGAATTTTTTTCTTCAAAACATGCTTTCATCAAAAACTATTTTTAATATTTTTGGGAAAAATGTTATAATTAATTTAGTTAACATTTCAAAATTTTATTTGATAAAATGAACTTCATTTTTTTATATCATCATTTAATGAATGAATTAGTGTGAAATTTTATGATATTTTGGAAAATATATAATTTTTAGTGAATAGTGAAAAATATTTTTTTTCAATTTTCATTTCTTTTGATGAATTATGTAATTTAAAAGTTCCATTACCATTTTAATTTTATTCCAAGAAACATAATTTTTTTATTTATATTAAATCAAATTATTTTCAATTAAATAATATTTATACTAGATTTTAGAAAATAATTATTTTTATATTTGGAAAAAAAATTCTCTGAGTTATTTTAAAATGAATAATGTCTCTGCATTTTAATTAATTAAAAATAAACCCTACGAGATAATGATTTAAATAATATGTATAAATTTTATATTTTAAATTATTAATTGAAATTAATATAATGAATATTTCTATATGGAGATAAAGTATATCGTCCATTCCTTGAAAAAAATTCATTTGTCCAAAAACCACTTTTCATCATGGTTGCATGTTGTATTTTAAATTATTCAACTCATGTGAAATAAATTTTATAAAATTTATTACATATTTAGAATCCATATAGTTAATATTAAGCAATAAGTTTAAATAAATTGTTTAAAAATATGAATATTAACCACATTAAATATTTAATACCACGTTAAAAAGAAAATATGTTAATTAAGGGTAAAAATAATTTAATAGGGACAAGAAACAAAGTAATCATAAGATAATGAATATTTATATTTTCATTTGAATATATTTATAATTATATTTTTTTTACTTTATAAATGATTAAGTAACTATTTTTATTAAAATTATATTTCTGATGCGTTAACAAATAAATCGTAGTTGGTGTAATATATAGTTTTAATCAAGAAACTATTTTTGATTAATTAATTATTTTTTAAAATAAAGGATATTTTAATAAAATATTATTATTAAGTAGTATATATAAAATAGTAATGATAAATACAATTTTTTGAACATGAAATGTGTAATGAACAATGATTTCAATGAATGTATGGATCATTAGTTTTAAAAATTTGAATACATTAAATGGACCTAATAATGATGTCCAATCAAGATAAGGGGGGTAACGAGAGTGTATGGGGATCATTAGAAACCTATAGCTCCGAAATGGGAAAACATACTGGGATTCACTTTTTGTGTGAAACCATGTGACCTAGGGTGAATGTCCATGTGACCGGTTAGAGAAATGGGACAGAGCCCATTCACATGGTTTGTTCACGGATAGTCAAACAATGCACCAAAGCATGATGGGTGACCCTTCCCTACAACCAACCATGCATGGTTGAAATAGTGTTTTTATATCGACCCATACATTAAATTAAATGATATTACAAGAAAATTAAATAATATTCATTACAAATTATAATAATTCTATGACATCTCCATATAGGTATAGTGTCTTTAGAAATTGGGAAACATAAATAACATCTACATTGTCTCCCACGTTTTTTTATAACTAGACTCCTTTATGTCATATCTTACTTAATACAATTCTTCATGACCTGGGGAAAAGAAACATATGAAAGGGTGATCAAATATGCCCAGTAAGGGTAAAAATAGGAAATATCAATCATATCATAATCATAACACAAAAGAACATAACATTTGAAAGTATTATCCTATATATGAATGATCTTGATATCTTGTCATGGTATAAAATTTCAAAATAATCAATGGACATAATCCCAAAAGTCATAACATAAGACATGAAGTTTCATGGAATACACATAATAATGGAAAATCATTTCATATTAGTCAAGGCTCATTTCTAAGACCATCATAGTAGACAAATTCCATTAAAGAACCAAGTTCACTCCTCATTCCATCACTATATTACTTAACTGAGATCATTTCCCCTTATATCTATGTCTATATCATGATATATGAATCTTTACCCAATGAACTAGAGTGAGATATAGGTCCCACCAATATTCTAATTAAAAAATTTGTATTTGTGCTATAAAAGCATAAATCATTCAACATTTCATAACCCATAGAAAAAATGGGTTTCTTAATCATCATTCCATCATAAAATTTATAAAATCAATGTATTTCATAAAAACCATTCCACCTTAAACATAAGGGAATCATAGTTATAATAGGGATATAAACATAACCCTATTTAAATAGTTTCATCTTAGATGTAAAATAATTTTGAATAAACATTTGAAATTAATTCCTGAGAAAAATATCCTTTATTCTTCAAAAACATATTTTTTGCTCAAAACTCTTCACAATTTTAAAAGAAAAATAATTTATTTTAAAATAATAATGAAATTTTGTAGAGAAATATTCATGGAAATAAGGTTTTATGAAATAGTAAAAATGCGTTCATGACGTATAACTTAAAAAAACATTATCATAATAATTTTTCTAGAAAAGTCAAAAAGTACCACATATCAAATAATGAAAAAATATTCCTTTCATAATGTTTAATAAAAACTGACCAATTGGTAAAATAGACTTTAAAAATTTATAGAATAATTAAAATAATATTACATATTTATGAAACATGGATGTGGATAAAAAATATAACGCAGTAAATACTTAAGTATAAAAAATCTCGGATAATAATGATATTGAAAAATTATCCCTTAACATAGGTCTAATTTAAATTGAATATATCCAAACCTCTTTTATAATGACTTAAAAAATGTCATTGACTTATTTCAAAATCAAAGTCATTTTTATGTTATTATATATGATCATATTATAATCTTTTTGTTAATAACATTTCATTGTTACTCATTATTCGGATATTAAATGCTTTATGTTCTTATGCATGTTCTATCGAATAAATTCTAGTTATAATTATTGGGTAATATTTATATCATTAAAAATTATATTAAAATAATATATACCATATTTATTCATTATGTACATTTACATACTGATGATTTAATGAGGATCATGTAGAATGAATCTCATCACATCAAGGAGACGATAAGTCGTACACACGAATGAGTGATGATTTCATTCCTGTAATTATTGAATCGTATTGATGTGTATGGTGAATAAAATTTAATAATAAATATAATTTTATAATAATCTTATATAGTTATTACTTCCATAATTATACCTATCCATGTAATGTGGTGGTGAGAAAACAGATTACACCACGACGTGGAGAATATATGTGGTACGTACATACACTTGGTGATTTCATTTTTTGTAGGATTGATAGAAGATGAAATATGGTTGGTTCATAATAATAATAACATCTAATTATATAATTTATAATGAAGTTAATACTTTATAGTGAAACAACTCATGAAGAGAAAGTATAAGAAGAAATAATTTTGAATGAATCGGTAGAAGATATTACGTATTCTTTGATGTGCTTCCTCAAAATCTCCTCTTAGAGAACTAGAGTTGGTCCATGAAGAAGAACAAAAATTCTATAATGATACAATGTATGTTTATAAGGGAAAATGGTTGGATATGGATGAGCTTTCAAGATTATTGTGAAGTAAGGAGTGGGGTAGGATGGGCCCTTTTATAATTAATGTGAGGTGCACTTTCAAAAACCTCACAAATATTAATTTATAAAAAAAAGATAAACCCATCAAAAAACCTCTAAAATGACACAAATCCAAATATGAGATTATATAAGTTACCAATATCATCAACCAATAAATTTTTGACATGTTTTTTTATCAATTTAAACCTTATACGTTTAATCAACACTTAGTTATTCTATTTAATTTTTTACTAGGGAATCAAATATTCCAATATTAAAAGGGTACAATATTTACTTATTTTATGTAAAATAAAAAATAAAGAAATAAATTAGAAAATTTTATACGATATTAAAATTATTATATATTTTTACAAATTTTATTATGATTTTTAAATAATTTAATGAAGCATTATTTTTATAAATAATCTATAGTGTCAATTTTGACACAATTCAATTCATTGATTTTGAAAATTATAATGATAAAAAGTAAACATAGAAAAAACTATTTTATTATATTCATAATAGGTAAATTTAAATTATAAAATTTATTATAAATATTAATTTCCAAAAATTAAATTTATTTTAACATCTTTTTAAACATTAATTTGTAATATCTATTAATAAAATAATCACTAATTCAATTTTGGGAAATTATTTAGTATACTTATTTTTTGAATAAAAATTAATAATAAATTAATATAATGAATATAAATATTTTTTATTTCAGAAGAACATTTACAGTCAAATTTATCTTTTGAAAAATCCAATATTTAAAATGTTATATTTATTAAATTATGAAGGTGATAAATTTAACATCACTTTAAATAATATAATATATGTGTCATAATCTCTTATATAAGGATTAAAATGGTAAATAACTCTAACATTGGATGCTTATGGTCGAGATATATGCGATCATTAATATTTTTTTATGTTTTTGGTTCAATTAATGGGTGCTGCTTTTTTTAATAAAAACTATATTATTCGTTTTTCATAAATTAAATAATTTTTTCATCATTAATGTATAAGATATTCAGGTAAATATTAATATACAAAAAAATAAAAATAAATTACCATGATAAATAATAAGATTTTATATTTAAAATGAGTATTTATAATTGAATTTATCTTCTATATAAACTTATATAAAAAATGATTTATTTATTAAAATAAGAGTGAGACATATTTAACTTTTCATAAAATAAAATAAAATGAACGTATCAATATCATCCAAGTGGAATCAAATGGACACCATTTCAACCCAAGGTTGATTTGGGTTGAAAAAAAACTCATCCAATGATACTAATACAAGTTTTAGGGAAATTCTGTAACAGTATTCTTAACCTTATTTACCCAATTTACCCTTTTATCATATTAATAAAAATTACCGACGTTTGTATACATAATTACCAAAAATAAAATAAATATACTTACATAATTTGGAACTAATAATTCCAATTATGAAATATATTTTTTAAAATTAAAATTCCATAAGTTTCATTAATTTATTTAAAACCAATCCTATTGTCGGAATGAGAGAACATGTTTTTAAATGTTAAAACATTGCAAAAGATTGAGATGCATTTACATATGAGTTCAATGTAAAAATAATGGAAATTTCATTCATTATATTAAATGATAAATATATATTATATTTATACTTTAAAATTATTCAACATTATAATTTTACCATATAAATATTTTGATAAAAAAACTTTTTTTCATTTAAAATTTAATGTATTTGTATTTTTCATCAAAACATGAATGTTATCAGAAAAATATCAAAAATTCATCCTAAGTAATTTTTTATATCTTAATTAAAAATAATATATTTATGTTTTCGTATAATAATTATTAATGTGCCAAAATATTAATTTAAAACGGGTTATCCATTAAAAAGTGAAAAATTACACTTTTAAAAAATATAGGTTTTTATACAACAATTATGGATTATTCATAATCTATAAAAAAATATATTGGATGAATATCAATAATATTTTATTAAGTATATAAAATATATTTTTTGTTAATTTAATTTACTTATAGTAATTAACTTAATTTATTAATAAAAAATAAAAAAATATAATAATTGGTATAGAATGAATTCACTATACATTTTCATAAGATTGTTATATTTATTCCCACTAACCTACCAGTTTGGTTATAATTGTCATTTTATATTAAGTTTTTATCGTGGTTCATTTTAACTCTTGATTGTGAGTAGTGCAAGCTATTTAATAAAATTATCTAAGGAAAATACATTAAAACATCAGTTTGTTACAGTTTGACTAATCATGTGCCTAAACCATTTACTTTTGAATTTTGGTGTGAAATTATCATTTCCCCCAACATATGTTTTATATACTTTTCCTCATCTCTATTATATAAATCATCTAGTAATGTATTTATTCCTCCAATTGATCTCAAAAGCTCATATAGATAGGCATTGAAGAATCTTCCACCTTCAATATCAGATTCTCGATCTGTTGGAAGCTATGAATCTGTCTCTATATGTTCCCTTAATATCTCAACTCTTATCATCATTTTTCATACCATATATTTCACTATTATGATATAGGATCATATGAGCTAATTTCTTGGAATTGGAATATTTCTCATATATCTTCCAACCTACTCCAAATATGTGGCTGATAATAACTATGGTGTCATTTACAACCTTAAGGCAGGTGGTCACATTTTTTCCCCGTCAAATTCTGGTCATTTTATTATTATTCCAACATTTTATACGGCAGACTATTCCGATTATATCTATTTTAATGATTCCTTCATGTATAATTGACTTTTGCACATAGTTACATGTCAATTGACCCTTTCTGGGTGGTTTAGATATTTTTCATAGCTTAAATGGTAACATAAAAAGTGTTCCACTAGAATTGGACATTTTTGCCAAGTGGTTCAAAATTCCAAAACTCCATTTATCATACGAATTGTATACTAAATTTAATTTCCCTTGTTAAATGTGTATTACATGTTACTAAGGTACCTATTTGGTTTTTTACCTTATTAGACATGGAATATCCCATGTAGGAATTTTCCTTAGTGGTTTTGTCATCCTCTAAATGACCCATTGACCTTTGATTATTGAATTTACAAGAAAATATTAATTTAATTAATGGGTTAGGGTAAATGGGTTGTATTGGATGACTTATGAAATATGGTGGAATCCCTTAAATGAAATAACCATGTCACCTACCAATTGAAACTTGATCCCATCAAATGAATTTTCATCTTTTGGTAAATTGAAAGTGTTGTTTTAAATGGAATGGTTAATGTTTGATGGGATGATGTGAAAATTCCATTATTTATAACAATATGAATTCTTATTGAGAATGATAGTGATTTAATTATAATTAAACTTGGACAATGAAATGCATAATATGTTTTTCTTCTATATTGATTTATAAATAAATATGTTTCTCTTATATATATGGGCTATATGAAAGAGATGGATGGGATGTAATGAAACATTATAGTTATAATTAGTACACTCCATTATAGAGGTTTATATATGATGGTAAGGTGAGTTGATCGTGGAGGATAAATCACAATCCCTACATCAGGCATGGAGTTCATGGAATCCCACACTACTGATACTATATTGAAGTTTGGACGAGGCTCAATGTACCATGATTAGTGTGTTTAGATGATGGAAAACTCACCACCTTGGGAATTGTTTGATAGAATCGTACACACTTATTAGGGATGTAGGGAATATACCCCTTGGTATGTGATTATAGGTTTGTTAAACTAGTATGGATATGTGAGTTACACCCTGGTCTAACCAAAACTAGTATTCGAGGTATATGGCCATTGGTCATCCACACACACTTGGTACATATAGGTGGATATAATAAATAACAGTACAATACATATATTACTAATATATATATATAGAGAAATAATCCTATGCATACCATCCAAGATATGAAGTAGGTAGACACGACTGGTTTCTTTTAGGAGCCAGAGTAGGTCGTTATCAATTAATTTAGCATTGTATTACTTTCATTCTTATACATTCATAGTGTTTAGTTATGAGGATTACTCGGATTACACATAGACACTATAGTTTGTGTCATACTGATATTTTTATCTTACACCCTACTATGGAGTCCTTTGGTACCATAGAAGACTATATTTATAAAAGTATTGATAATGGAAATGTCCCTACTATAGGTTGTTGATATTCTAACCTAGTGGGGGTTTACAATAAGAGGATCAAGCATAGGCTTGATATGCTTATTGATATTTTGTTTTATTTTTTATTTTTTACTACAAGGAAACATGTTTTTTATCTACTTATTCCTTTTAGTATTAAAACATGCCATGCATCATGTAATGACAGTGCCATAATGGTTTGTGTATTATCATCAGTTGTATCAGTCATCTTATTCTTCCACTAAATACTCTTTTAGTTATCAGTTTATGCTTCCATAGTTTATTTTTTCTATCTATTTATAATATTATTCCACTATTGAATATATATTTTTTCATCCATGGTGATACTCAAACATGGATTTATAGTCTCCCCACTTTACCACCCCTACACCCCTGCTCTTATTAAGCAGCCTCTAGCATACGAGGAGGTGTGCTTGAAGCCATGTGACCCACTGTCTCGGGGAACAGTTTAAGTGGACCATGGGTAAGGATGTCACAATGTGGAATGATAGTGGTTCCATTATTGACGTACTATTTTTAGACAGTAGATCAGAGATTGGAAATTCTTGGAACATGGTCATAATTCATTCTTGGGCATCAAAAACCCATGTTCATGGTAACTTCAATATTTCCTTAATTATAATTATTGTTCTATTTTTTCCTATTACTAGTGGCATCGTTTCTCTATTGTGTGACACACTTACATTTTGATGTTATTGATATTTGTGTTATTGATATTATGAGTTCCTTACCATGGTCCAACAAAATGGGGGCTTTCTATTAGATAACTCATCATCATAGAAATAGTATGACTAATAGGATATGGATTTTTACATTTCATGTCTATTTTTAGCATGAATTTTTATGTTTCATATTTATGGTGCCCTGATTATATTTAATTGTGATAAAGATTATTACAAGTATTGGAAAAAATAATCGATACTTAAAGTTCCTACCATAACCTAGTAGTGTTTTCCCAAATAGGTTAAAGTAGATGCCTTAGGAATTCAATTACGTAAAATTGAATTATATACCATTAGTTTCATGAGATTGAACATGTTATGGTGTGGGTTTAGTGGATTAAATATTTGGTTCATAAGTACTATGGACACTTATGTATTGGAAATGGAAAACCATTTAATTCAACTATCAAAAGTGATTTATTTATTTATAAGAACAAATTCAAAATGAATATTAATTTTAATTTGAACAGAAATCTTATATACATCCAACATTGAGACTTAGACCTGAACCTGACATTGGTGGTGGGTAATGGGGTGTCTCCTATGTTCTTATGGCCTATTATGGTGTATTTCTACCATATAGACCTAGCTTTTAATGCAGGAAGAGAGGTGTTGTATTTTACTATATTAAATCATTAGTACCTGTCATAGTTTCCCATATATTATTGCTTTACATGCTAGAATATTTTATGAGGTGTATGATTGGAATTGTAACAATACTCTTTTATGACATCCTCCTGTCATATTCTTTGAAGGCAGTGGTGGCCACGTAAATGAGGTGGAAGGTTGTGAGCCATTAGTGATTGCTGCTATAGAGAAACCAATGGATCCTCTTCCTCTAGAAGATATAGAAATTGATACCTAGTTTTAAGATTGTTTTCTATGTATACTAATGTTTATGAATTGTGTGGTTCTACCAGCCCCAAGTATGGTATTGTTGAATTGTGAGTTTTATGAAAATCATCCCCCACCATCTCAGGGGATGGTGTCCCTCATACTGTAGAGTCTTAGGTCAAAGTAATTATATCTATATTTTAGACTATTGATAATCCTACATATTGGACGGTCAAATTAGTATATTATATCCCTTAGGATCCATCCAAGAGGTGGTGGGATGTAATCACCCAGTATGATCGACATCATGAAATTTTCTGGGAGGATTTTTATATCATCTTCTTTCACTATTTCTCTCCCCAGAGTCTAAGGGATGATAAAGCTATAGAATTCATGAATCTATAGAAGGGGAGATTTTCAGTTATGGAATACTCTTCCCATTTTACTTAGATACAATGGTTTACTCTATCTTTAGCTTCTATGATCTTATGAAAGCCAGGCGATTTGAGGATGGGCTGGTATACACTATTTGATTGTTGGTCAATATGTTCGGGTTGAATACCATATCAAAAATTATTAACCAGACCTTAGTTAGAGTGAGGATGTTGAGGGATACTAAGGGTTCCAGTCAGAGAGGTTTGGAACCTAGAGCTAATAATGGTCCTCCTTATGAGATAAATCATTTTTTGAGACTTATCAAAGTGGTAGAAGAAGTCAAGCTCCTCATGTAGGAAGTTTTCTTATATGCCACCAATGTGGGAAGCTAAGAAACATTAGGTCTCACTACTCATGAGATTCAATCGACTACATAAGTTGTGGGAGGATTGTCTATATATAATGTTTTTATAGAACTTTCCCTCCAGTTACTTGTGATTTCGGATCACCACATACTCCTCGATCATGAGTGGGGTTAACAAGATCATTTGAGGTAGGATGTTGGAAGAACACTAGTCAATCATGCCAAGGTGGCTATCAAGGTAGAGGTAGTCGGACTTATGATTATTAACTCCAACAGATCAAGCTTGAAAAGAGAAGTTAGGCAATGACTCAGGGCCATAGTACATTCCAGTTACATTCATTCTAGCATACACTGTAGGAGAAAATCATCCGACCTTCTATAGTTCAAGGTACTATTCTAGTCACTTCTACTTTAGTGGATACTTTTTTATACATTCAAGCCTCAGTCATTTATATCAGACGAAATCACTAAGAGTATGGGGCTCATGATAGAGTAGTTTCATTGCATTATGATTCCAGACACATCGTTAAGTATCTAATCAAAGGGAATTCACCCCTATCAAAATTTTCCTCTTGGGATAAGTGGTTACCTTTTCATGTGGAATCTTTACATCTTCGACATTAGAGGATTTGATGTAATGATTGGGATGGACTAGTCAGTTACCTATAGATCCCATATTGACTACTATAATTAGAGGGTGACGTTTACAACACTACAGGGTGGTAATAACATGAGTAAGGGATAATGGTATCTTAGTGTGACACAAGCTAGACCTGGAAAACAAAGGCTGTGGAATGTGATATCTTAGATTACAAGTATTTTCCTCGAGGACCAGGGGTTACAACCCAATTTCTTTCCTCATATAATATTGGGTTTCATATATGTCTTTTTGGAAGATTTATTTAGTAATTCTCCAGTGTGAGAGGAATATTTTACTATTTATCTTGTTCTAGAAGCATCACCGGTGACCATTCCTCGTTATAGGATAACACCTATGGATCTTCAGGAGTTAAAGAAGTAATTAGAGGATTTAATGGCTAATGGATTCATACAAATGATAATTTCACCTTAGTTTTCACCAATCCTTTTCACCATGAAATCTAATTATACCCTTAGGCTCTCTATGAATTACCATCATTTGAATTATCTCATGATCAAGAATCTCTATCCACTGTCTAGAATAGATGACCTCTTTGATCAAATCTAAGGAGAAAAGGTGTTTTCAAAGATATATTTATTGTCGAGATATCATTAGGTGAATTTTAGGACCTTAGAAATTCCTTAAATATATTTTAAGAGCAGGTATGGTTTATTTTAGTAGCTTCTTATGATGTTCAGACTCATGAAAACACCTATGGTTTTCATGGAACTTATGAATTGGGTCTTCCAACCATATCTAGATTCATTTTTGGTTGTCTTTGTTGGTTATATTTTAGTGCCTTCACACTCCTGAAATTACTATGAAATCAATATTGATATCATGCAGAATAAACTGATAGAGTATTATCTTGATGATAAGATCAGTAAATAACACTTTTGGATCAAAAGAGTTCACTTTATAGGTCACATAATCTTGGAATCAAGAGTTTTGGGTGACCTAGAGAAAGTGAGACCTATAGTTTTTAGGAATCACCCTATTAACATCTTTGAAATATAGAGTTTCATGGGGATTTTCGAATATTAAATAAGTTTCATCTAGGATTTATCATGCCTTGTAGTGCCGTATGGGCATGAAAAAAGAATGGTGTGAAATTCATAAGGTCAGAAGCTTGTGGAGTAGTCTTTCAGTAGTAGAAGGGTAGAATTACTTCAGCACTGAAAATGATTATTCTAGAGCAAGGTAGAAAATATATTTTTTAGCATGGAACCTCAAGTATCAGACTTGGAACTATTCTGATGTAGGTTGAGAGATTCATCATGTAAGGGTCTCTTCAGTTGAGGCCTCACGAGTAGATTTACTCAATACATGACCCCGAACTCTCTAATGTTGTACATGCCTTATTTTGTTGGAGACACTATCTTATAAGAGAGAATTTTTTGGTATTCGCTAAAAAAATACTCAAATACATCTTCATACAGTGGGAGTCATTGTCTTATGAAATGTAGGTGCATTTAGTACCTACAGTAATATGTAATCAAGGTTTCCTACACGTCTGGAATGTGGAATTTTTTAGCCGAACCTCTAAGTCGAAAGACTTAGTTAGACATGTTTTGGGATTATGATGATGAATGGAATCTTATAGACTTATTCTCAGATATTCATGTTGTGGTTTAGGTGGACCATGGTAAGACTATCCTCTTATCCTTAGTAGTTACATTTACTTTAATGGAATGATTTTAAATAAAGAAGTTATCTAATCCCTAAGTCTATTTTTTGAGGGAATTCATTTTATATGATTATACATATTCATGTTGGATCATGGACAGGGATGATACCTTATTGTTCTATGGGAATATTTGGGTCCCAAAAAACATTAGATAGGATATGATTTAGGAATTACATTCCTTATCATGGGAATTTGACCCTTATGTCACCAAAATGTTTTGAGATCTATGACTCAAATATTGGTGTCCTATTATGAAACATGAAATTTCTAGATTCATCAATAGGTGTTCCAAATTTCAATAGGTGAAGGAGTAACATCAGTGATGAGGAGGGATTTTACAACCACTTTCTATTACTGAGTAGAAATGGGATGATGTTTCGATGAAATAGTGAATTTTCTACCAGGTCACCTCATGGAAATGATATGGTTTGGGTCATCATTGATGGTTTGATTAATGTTTCACACTTCATACCTATGGGATAGCCCTTCATGGTAGACAAGATAGTATTTTTGTACATTTAAAAGGTTTTACTTATTCAAGGAGCTCCACATTTTATTGTTTCCGACAGAGTCCCTAGTTTCAAGTCATTGTTCTAGAAGGGGTTGCCGAAGGCCTTGTGTTTGTAGGTACTTTGGAGCACGACCTATCACCTAGAGATCGATGGACATATAGAGTGTGCAATCTAGGTTCTACGTGACATTATCCATACATGTGTCCATGAATTTGGGTGTTGTTAGGAGAAACACACTCCTCTCATTGATTATTCTTATAAAAACAACCTTCAGGCTACCATTGAGATGAATCCATATGAAACATTATATGGTAGTCCATCAAGCACACATCTATGCTAGCTATAGGAAGGGGAAGCATCAATTCATGGATGAAATCTTGTCTAGATGACTACATAGAAGGTCCAGTTGATCAAAAATACCATGTTGATATATCAATCCATACAATAGTCATATTCTAATATAAATCTATAGCCTCTTGATTTATACAGTAGAGGCTAGATTTTCTTATGTGTCTCACCTATGTTAGGGAATTGATGTATTCAGAAGTAGGTTAGGCTTTCACAAAGGTTCATTGGACCCTTTGAGGTTGTGAATCAGATTGGACTAGTGGATTACAAGTTGACACTTCCTTATAGATACCAATATTTGAATGATCTCTTTATTTTATCTCATATTCGCTGATACTATCTATACCTAACAGATGTCTTTCAGCCTGAGGAGGTTGAATTAGATATGAATGATTCTTTTGATGAGTACCTAGTTTGTATTATTGATCAGAGTGTAATGAAACTTTGAGGTAGGTCTGTTACTTTGGTATAGGTGATATGACACCACAACTGAGTATATGATCAGACATAGGATTTGGAAAATGATATTCAATCACAATGTACAAAACTCTCTTATGGTGATACATCTTTACCATCATAAGGCTAACTTAGGGACATGTTGTTAAAAGGAGGGAAGATTGTAATGACCCATATTTTCACCGAAGGTATAGATCATTTATATACTAATTTGAATAATTTAAAAAGAACAAATAATGATGTGTAATCAATATAAGGAGGACATGGGAGTTTTCATGGATTGTTCATAGACTAGATCTCTAAAATGAGAAAAAAATACTTGGTCAAACTATTTATCTACAACCGTATGACCCATGATGCATAGTTGTGTGTCCGGTTGCAGACATGGGGTAGATCCCATTTGCATGTTCTGTAGATATTTAGTCAAACCATGGACCAAACTATGTAGGTTTCCCCTTACCTATGACCAACCATGCATGGTTGGTACACTTTTTAACTATCAGTGCGCCAAAACCATGCGCTTTGGAATTTTGGGAGAAATTAACATTTTACCCCACTTAGGTTTGAACTTATTTTCATCTTCTAACTTATTCTCCAACGGCCAGAAATGGATTTATTCATATATTTGCGCATAAAAGATCCTAAGGCTTAGCATTAATGTACACCTCTTGTAACCGATTCTCAATCCATCAGAAGCTGTGAATCTATCTCGGTTAGATCCCCTAGCCACTCAACACCTATCATAGTTTCTATTTCCATATATTATGCCATATAGATGTTGGATAATATAACCTATTTTTAGGTTGATGGAATGTTTCTCATATCTATTCCAACCTACATCAAATCAGAGGCCTATATCAAGAAAAGAACCATCTACGACCTTGAGGTAGGGGGTTATGTTTATTTCCCATCGGGTATTCGTCATTTCATAATTGTGCCATCGTTCCATATGCTGACCTTTATTGAGAATCACTATTAAATTGATTAATTAATTTCTAATTGGTCATTTAATATTTGTACATGTATATTGACCACTTCTAGGAGGTTTAGAGCCTATTTATAGCTTATGTAGTCACTAAAGGGGTGTGGCACTATAATTTTCCATTTTGGTCAATTGGTTAAAAATGACAAAAAATTAGTTTTGATTTCATCTTGTTTCGTAAATGTAATTTACCTTGTTAAATGTATATTACATGTGACCCAAGTCACCTCTTAGGTGTTTTTCCTTCTTAGACCTGGAAATTCCCAAGTATGTGTTTACCTTATTGGATATTCTATCTCCTAAATACCCACTGATCCTTATTTATTGAATTTCATGTCATGATTAATTGAATAAATTGGTTGGGGTGAATGGGTTTTATAGGATGCCATATGTAAGATGGTGGAATGCCTTAAATGAAATGAACATTCCACCTACCAATTAACACTTGAACCCATTAAATGAATTATTATCTTTTGTTAAATATAAGGGGTTGTTTTAAATGAAATTGTTAATGTTTTATGGGATGGTTTGACTGTGAACTTGTTTATACCTATATAAATGCTCATTGAGAATGAAATTGATTTAATTTTAATTGAATGTGGAAATGAAATGAACAAGAGGTTATTTTTTGTGTAAGGATTTATACATGAATAATTCTCTCTTATATATATATGGGCTATATGAAAGAGTTTTATGGGAGATAATGCCACATGTTAGTTATTATTATAATGTGCCTTTAGATAGGATGATGTTTGATGGTAAGGGGTCTTGATCATGATAGATACATCACCCTCCAATCATCAGGTGTTGAGTTCATGGAATATCATACCAATGTTACTATATAAACATTGGGATGAGGCACCACATTCCATGATTAGAGTGTTGACATGATGGAACACTCACCATCTCGAGCATTGTTTCATGGAATCACACGCTCTTCTTGGAGATATAGGTAATATAACCTTTATCTTGAGCTTATTGGCTCATTAGGATTGTATGGATATGTGAGTTATTTCCCAGTCTAACTAGCTCTAGTATTCTTGGTATATTTCCATCGGGCATCCTCACGTACTTGAACCATATAGGTGGATGAAATATATAACTATATATATATATATATATATATTATCACTCTATATGTTGTGAGATAATCAAACATATTTCAGCCATGAGCTAGAGCATGTAGACAAGCCACATGTCCTTTAAGAGCCTTCATGGGCCGTTATCTATTTATCTACCATTGAATTACTTTTCTACTTATACCTGCACACTATTTAGTTTTGAGCACTACTCAGATTACACATAGACACCATTGGTGGTGGGAGACTAATATTTGTATCTAATACCATACATGGGATGTCTTTGGTACTAGAGAAGACTATCTTTATATAGGAATTGATAAGGGAAAATTCTATGATATATGTTGATTATTTTCGTACCTAGTTGAAACTTAGGAGAAGAGGATCGAGCATATACTAAAGATTCTTATGGAGTTGTTTTTGTTTTTGGTATTGTTATAGTACTGGAAAACATATTTATATATTCTTATTTCTTTTAGTATTAAAGAACACAAAAAAGCATGTAGTGAAACTATGACATAGGATTTTTTATTATCATCAGTTGTATCACTTTTCTTTTTATTCCACTTCTTACGCTTTTAGTAATCAGCTTACACTTCCTTATATTATTCTCTCTATATGAATATAATTTTCTTTTTCTATTGATTGTATCTATTTGTATCCGCTATGTATCTCTGATATGAGGGTATATTATCCCCACTATACCACACTTAAAAACTCACTACTATTCGACACCCTCTCACATATGGGGAGAACACCTGAGGCTATGTGATTTACTGAGTCGAGGCATGGTTTAAGTGGACCATTAGTCCGGATGTTATATAATTTAATTTTTATAAGGGTTTGAAAATTATTATTTTTCAAAACAAACAATTTAATAATAAAACTCGATTCTATTTTAAAAGTAAAAAATTTTACATTTCTTAAAAAATTATTTTTATAAAATAAATATTATATTTGAAATAATCAAATCTAAATTATCTAACGTTAAATTTTTCCAAATTTCTTGAGGGAGTTTAATTCTTAGGTAAAAATTAAATTTGGTATAAATATAAACAATGTATTATGACATCATAATGACCAAAATGTTATTTAATAAATTCTATAAATGGAATCCATGACCAAATATATGTTTTCAATTTAACATAATTTTTTTGATTTTATTTGATTAATTGTATAAAGACTTTAGGAATCCTCCAAAACCTATAATATATTTTATGTTTTAAAATTCATTTACTTATGAACATCACTCACGTACACAAAAAATGGCAATATTTTAATAAGTTTGACCCCTTTACCTATAAAATAATTAAGACCAATCCTTTTTGGGAGAAACCATAGACCAAATACATTGGATAGATTGTGGTTTTTATTATTTTATTGTATAGATTCCAAAAACTATGTTTGGAAGATTATAAATAACTCCCCTATTTTTCCAATATAAACATACACAAGATCTGATTCCTCTTCACTGGAAAACCTTTCAGAACCTAATTATTCTTCTTTACCCTCATTATAGTACTCCCATGGTGCCCAACAATTATAAAGAATATCCTCCTATGATTTTGGAATCACCCTCTCAATGTAAAGGTCCTCCCCCTCTTCTTTTTATTAAAGAACAATTTTTTCATTCCATTTAATTTTCAGTTGTTCTTATTTAGTATATTTTTCTACAACCCTATTATTTTCCATTTTATTTCCACTTTATGAGATACCCCTTTCACTCTCATTGAACCCTCCCATGTACCATTATGTATAACCATTATGCTTCTAAAATTGTCCTTAAATTTTCCATAACAATTGTAATGGACCTCTCTATCTTATTTTCCATTCAAATTACTTCTCTTTAATTATAATTTTTATTCCAAAATGGTTATAATTCATGAATTTATAATCATACCTTTAATTTACACTAGGTTCTATTTTAATGAGACATCATTTTCCCCCTCACATTTTGACCATTACCTAAGTCGTTACAATGAAAAAATTAGTAAAAAAATTACCTCTCTTATTTTCCATTCAAGAACCTTAATAATCTTATACCCTTTTCTCCATTTTATAATATTATAATATCTTCTCAAATATAACCTTAGTTACAACATTATGTATAAATGATGATACAGCCTTTCACAGTCATTAATACCTCCCACGAACATTTATATGCTCGTGTTATGCTGTTGAAATTCCATTGTGAGTTTCCATGCCAAAGAATTGTGTAGTGAATACTAGTAACCATTTATAATCAAGGGTGTTAATATTGATAAACTTATAAATCATTGATTTTGGAATTATAAATATTTAATCCAAACTCCATTATAATGGGATGATGTGGGTTGAAATATGTTCTTATGTATATGATCTATGTGGCACACGTATGCATGTACATGATATGATTATGGTGGGCACACCTGATAGAGATCCAATGCATTTGGTAATGTTTTAGGCTCATCAGATTCCATGTTTAGTGTATTTTTGTTTACCCTAAGAACCTTATTTTAAGATCTCTAGGTGCTTAACCCTAACCTATGTTTATTATGTAATTTTTAATGGTGTTTCCACTTTTCCCATATTTCATTTATGTTAACATTCTATATATTTATGAATTGTTCATTTATATAATTATCACCCATTTGATGTTCCATTTATATTCATACAGTTTAACATGTAATACCTTCTTCATGTTATGCTATTTTTATTCCCTAAATGGGATTTATATCTCACCAATTTATAATGTATGTCCCTATGTTATCCCATTTAGTTTTATATATGATGAAATATTATGAGAAAGTTCAGGATGTTTTCAAAAAAGGAAATTTTCCCGTTATTTTATGTTTTTATATCATGTACCTTATTACCCAAATACACTAAACATCTCAATCTTAATAGTTGTATTATTTGTATTGTTTTGTAAAAAATTATGAATTAATGTGTAATAAAGGCACGTATTTTCATATTATTCATAGTTCACTACTTTTAGACAAGATTTATCTCTGGATCAACATTCTATAAAATACATTAAGAAAGTGCTAAGGTTTCATGGAGTGCCACATTATTTTATATCTGATAAAAATTTGAGGTTCAAATTGAAGTTTTTGAGATGTTTTTAGCAAGATCATTATATATTGTTGAGTTTTAACATAACTTATCAATATAATATAGATCTATTATCTAAGAGAAAAATTAATACCCTAGAAGTTATATTGAGATGGTTTTCTAGGGATTTTAATGGTTATTGGTATGAACACCTTCCTCAAGTAGAGTTTTCATGCAACAATAGTTTTTACATGAGCCTTTAGATGGATCTTTATGAGGCCCTACAAATAAAGAAGTGTGTAAATACAACATTCTTGGATAAAGTTGGAGAAAGGAAGATATTGAGAGATATTATAGAATAATTTAGGATAGATAAGGTTAGATAAATTTTGAAATACACAAGATAATCACAAAGTTATTATTAAATTTAAATTTATAATCACCCGTGATATCTGAAGGTAGAAGTTGGTTAAAACTGTTTTCCTCAAATTTTTCAATTGAATAATATTATGAGATTTATAAATATTGGAACTCTTATACCATGGTATATTTTTCATTTACAGATTTTCAATCGAGTATGGTTGGGATCTTAACACATGGTGCTCCCTCTAAACATCCCCCAACTTCATGATGTGTTCCATTTATCTCTATTATGGATGTACATACCCAATCCGTCACATTTAATACACAAAGATATCATACCACTGGATCATGATATTTCATTTGAAGAAAAAAATATGGAGATTATGTATTTTATAAACAATGTTCTACAAAATAATAACACTCACCTTGTCAAATTTTTATGAGGAAACAACCAATTTAAGGAAGTTACATGGGAACATGAGGATATAATAAGGAATATGTTTCATCAATTGTTTATAATAGAGTAACATAATTTCAATGGATAATTAATTTTAGTGGGTTAGAATTAAAATCACTGAGATTTTATGAAATACTTTTTTTGTGATAAATTTAATTTCTTCAATAGCGCATTACATGAAATACTGAGTTTTAACAAACCATAATATATTATATTGTTAAAACCTATCCATTAAATTGGTGAATATTAATAAAAATAAATAAATTATAAAACTAATATCATGTATACATGTGTAAAATATATTAATGATTTATCAATTGATTATAAATTAATATATAAATCATTTTAAAGTAGAAGAAATGTTTTCCAAAAAATTATTTTTATACTTGAAATGTGTGTTTATCTTAATAATTTAAATTTTCAATATTGGTGAATGATTTTTTTTCAATTTAAATATAATATTTATTTTTTAAAATGTGTTATTCCTCATCTAAAATTTTTCTAACCAAGGAATAAAAATAAATGTTATTATGGTTATAAATTGATTGTATTTTTAAAAATTTATCATCACGTTTTCACACTTATTTTAAAATAAATATTTTATAGTTTAAAAAATTTTATTTAAAAAATAAAATTTATTTTTGAAATAAACATTTGAAAATTATATTAAGTGAATTATTTATAATTTAATGAAAATATTAAATTTTTATTGAATAGTGAAAAATATTAATTTTTATTAAAAAACATTCATTTTGTTGAATAATTTACAATGTAATTTTCTTATCAAATAGTTTTAAATATAAGTATTAGGTCAATTATATTTTTATTAATTCAGTTGATTTAATTGGATCCAATTTAATGATAAAAGTTTATATAAAAACAATTTATACTTATGAAAACATTTTTTTTAGAAAACATCTTCTTCGCTATGAATATGGGTTTAATTTTAAATATAATTATTCATATTATGTTTGTAGAATGTAACAAAAATAATTCTATATATGGAATAAGAGTAATAAATATTAGGTAATAAGGTCAACCAAAGACTTTTAAATAATTTAAATTAAGGGAATTAAGTAATTATTATTATGTTTAAGGATAAAATAGGGTTTTGGGTGTTACATGTATCTATTTTAAAATTATTTTTCTGCACACATAGAAATTTTATTTTATAAATTAGATATAAGTTTTAGAATCACTTGGATAAAATTTTCTAGTAAGGATGATATTTTTATTCTTTATGTATAAATTACCATGGAAAATAAACAAAAAACTAGTTATCATGGTGAACCCTGATATTTAAAAAGTATCGAAACATAGAGGATAAAGGAATTACATATTTAGAACATGTTTCTATTTTTTATCTAGGTGTGGATCGACATTAAATTACCAAAAATCCATTATTTATCTTTTTTTGTGGTCCTTGGTTTTAGAGTAACTTCACATTATTAAATAGTTTTAGGTATTTTAGGAAACACCACTCCTCTCAATTATAAATGGGAACCTCTTCCCATAACTTCTACAAACCTGTTAAGCATTTTAGATATAGAAAAAACTAAAAAATATCTCCCCAACATCATTATATATGTTCTAAAGCTTATGGTGTTCTCAAAATACCAACCCAATAGTCCTTAATGTGGTATCAAAATGAGTATTTTCTATGCAAATGAGGATTGAATAGGTATAAATAAAGTAGATACATGAGGTAATGGATTTGATTCTCACCTTTATTTCTATGAGAAACATGTCTTATTCACTAATTGTTTATTTTTTGTGGTGTACAGAATAACCATTAATGAATTTTATGATTCTTATCATAAAATTTTCTTTTTATATATATATCGATAAAAGATTATTTCCATAGTGGGTATTACTATTCAAATGTTACCAAGGTGTTAAGGGTTTTATGATACAATCACATTGTTTATCAGGATTTTCTATGATCATACATTAAATGATATTATATTTAAACATATCTCTATAGAACTAAATTATTTACTTAACCTATAGTTATTTTTAGAAATTACATGTTTTCATTTAATTTTCCCCTCTTTATGTACTGAAGAGTCTAAAACAATGTTTTTAAGGAAAATTTAGTTTATTTCTTTCTTCGATTAAAAATACATTATCTTCCATGTTAATGTTTTTTCTTATTTTTTACTATGGAAATGATCTAATGGAATTATCCTTATTATTTATCAATATGTTTTATGATTAAGATGATGAGATTTTTATAAAACCCATTTATTTTTCAATGGATTATGTTATGATGGATTAATGAAAATTTTAGGAATCTAGATTTCTTTATATAGATTACAATATATTGATTTGATGGATATTGAATTATTTTATGGAAAAAATATGTATGATTATCTTATTGTGATGGGTGGTCTTAGATTTTTACATCCTTTAAATGAATTGGGTAAATATTTATATCTAATGAGATAATTATGGGAAATATGTTGATGTACTTGATTCATGATAGGACATAAGTCAATGTGTTTCATTTGATATGGGAACCAAGTTGATGTGCTTGATTTTTTATTGGAAACAAGTCGATGTGCTTGATCTGCTATAGGAAACATGTATTGATTCATGATCCATTATGATTTGATGGTATTGGTAGTTAACCATGACATAAGAAATGGTATCAATACTTATAATGGTGCCACACTTATATTCCATGATATTGTGGTTCATGATTAATTTATAATAATTTATCACAATTATTAATTATGTATTATGAAATGATAATGTTTTCTTTAATGAAACATGTTTCCATTCCATAATATATTATGTATGAACTTTTTAAGTTATTTTTATAATCTCATATTCTTATTCGTATATTTTGATTTTATATGATCATCGACTGATATATCCCATGTTTACCTTTATTGAGCATATGAGCTTACCCTTTATTATGTTTACTTTCCCAAGGTTATGAATAAATGTTTTTATATGGGTATGTATATAAGGATTACTAAATCGAAAGAAAATTTTTGGAGATAATAAATATCTCTCTGGAAATTGGATGATTGTGTATCTAGAATTAAAACAATCTAAACCATTATGATTATTATTAGATTATTTTCTAAATGTATTGAGTATTAATCTAAAAAGATAAATTATTTATATATGAATTTTTTAGGGTGTTATAGAATTATTCTCTATTAACTGCGGGATATTTCAAAGCATGTAGGAAGAGATTACTTAACCTTAAAATAAGTCAGATGTAATGGAGAATGATTTGTAAGGGAAAATTAAAGAATTCATAATGATATCAAAGCATGTTGGAGACATTGTAATATAAATATAAGATCTTGAAAAAAGTTCAATAGAGTTTGATTATAGGTGGATCAAATAATTTGATGAAAAATAATGAGTCAATAAGACTCTAGAAAAAGATATCTTTTTAATTAAATAAAATTTTAACATAAATTGATGTTTAGGGTTTTCAGTTGGAAGTAAAATCCAAGAAAATCAATTAACATGATTATTTGTTACAAAACAATGTTAATCTTCATAAAGATGAAGATAAAATAATGAATATGTTCTGTGAAAAGTATTTAATTATAATTGAAGGCACATAAAAACCCCCAATATGAAATATATGAAATTGGATGTTTGGTTAGTCTATATTAAGAATACATGTATTGATAATTATCGAATGAAGTTGATTTTTTCTACTAATAAATAATTCTAATTAGAGTATTCTAGTGTAAAAATACCCCCAACATGTGATATGAAGATCATGAACTTGTTCAATGATCTATCTCAACTAGCTAGGAATAAATAGATACAATTATTATTGTCTTTTAATAATTATTCTAATTCTCTATTCATTAATAGAGAATGTTGAAAAAATATATGAACAAGTATGTATTAATAAAGGAGATAAGAATCCTACCATCAGGAATAGGGTGGATAATAAAAATAGTATTGATTTTGGTTCTCCATAAAGACGTCAACATGTTATAAATAATACCCAAAAACATCCTATAAATAAAATATGAAGATAAATGTTCTTTAGTCAATGTTGGTGATAAATTTTTGTCAAGAATTTTGAATTATAATATAGGTAAAATATTTTTTAAAAATAAAGAATTTATTCTAAATTGAAGAGAGATAAATAAAGATATAGAGAAGAGATATGAAGATATTTTAGAGTGATTCCCTTTTTAAGGAGGTAAATAAAGAAGTTTGAAGAAGCTTCAAAAAATATCATTTCATAAAAATCGAATTATTCTAGAATGTTCCTGATGATAATTTTATTATAAATGGTATAATTTTCTTAATCTTTCAATAATGGTAAAAAAATAACAACATAAATAAATAAGTGTAGAAATTGAATTAATCCATGGTTAATGAGTAGTGGAATTATGGAAGTGCTCCAAGGATCCCTATCTTTCTTATTTCACTTGAATGTCCTTGATTTGATTATAAAAGTGAGTGAAATAGTTTCAATAATGTATTTATTAAGAAATTAGAATATCTAATTTTAGTATCTTCAACCTTGTATTGAAGTGTATTACCCTTTTATATAGGTATATAAGTTATCATTTCATCTAATATCAAGAATAATTGGTAAAAGAAAACTTTGTGGTCTAAATCAATTCTTCTTATTTTCTTCACTGATAATGTATCACTTATACATATAGGGAAATTATGGATGAAGCATTTTGTACGTATGGATTGATTCCATTTTCCAATTATATTTTTTTTCATTTAAATAATGGTGATATAAAGTGAAATGAATGATTGGAATTTGGGATAATATTTTATGGTATTTTCAAAAAAAATAAAAACATGGAGATTGAATAGAACTCTTTGTGTGTTAGCTTTATTTGATGTAAATGGTGGTTAGTAGTTTTGAATGGAAATAAATGAAAAATAAACAATTCACAGATGATATCATGTTGAATAATTTAGAAATAATGTGTTTTTATAAGTTCAAATAAAATATACAAGAAATCCTAGAATGATAATATATTTAATATAGCTTGGATGAATGGATGAAGAAGAAATTACCCAACTCTTATTATCTTTGTAGCACCCCAACCATAGTAAGACCAGATTCAGTGTCTACTACCATTACATTTTCATCACTAAAAGGAATCAATTCCCAAAGGACCATAGAGTTTAGCAATATTGGAAATTATATTTCATATTTGAAACCCATTTTACAGTGTGAAATATAAAACTAAACATAATACATTCCAAAGGATAATAAACACCATCCTTGAAACTCACTCAAATATATCTTCTTTATAACATATGGAAAAGAAACCATATAATGGTGAGATCAAATGAGAGGTACGATTTAACTACAATAGAAGTAATAATTTACCAATGAGAATGATTAATATGAAAAGTTAAATAAATTAACACACATACCATGTAATCAAAATTTTGAGAATGAAATGCATCCATATAGTTTTTTTCGTAGCATAAATCATCTAGATAATAACAACTAAAATGAATTAAATGATTAAATATTAGACACCATGTTTCTTTGGAACATGAAAAATTAAATACTTTTCAGATTTTTTTTTAAAACATACTAGGTGTAAACAAATTTGGTTTGACTAACCATGAATCTACAGTCAAGACCTTTCACAAGAGAGTTTAAAACATATAGGTTATAAAGATGAAGGGGTTTTTAACTGAATTTGTCTCATGAGACTACCAATGCATTGAGGGGACTCCATTAACCACTACCCAAACCATGTATTTAAAGTAAAAAAATTCCTAATATATCTAATAATCATTTTAAATTTATTAACAATTAACTTTATGAAATATCCATGTTGAGTAAAAGATATAGATTTATCAATATTTCCCCATTAAATCAAATAACATTAAAAGTAAAAACATAATGTAAAAAATTGTATATGGTTTAGGTAATAATAAAATACACCATAAAATTAAATGGATATAATAATTAAATATAATTTTCAATTAAACAATTTTATAATAAAGTGACTGTTTTTAGAGAAATCTAACAATCACAAAAGAATGTGAGATTACAGAATAACTGTTACCGGTTGGTAATTTTCATGGGAAAAATAATTAGATGAGATAATTCAAATTAAAAAATTGAATTAAATTAATATAAAAGGAGTCATGATATAATATATGAAAATTTTTAATTGATACATCACATAGAAGATTTAAGTGGTGAATACGACATTTATCTCACATATGAAAAAACTAATATGAAATGACCTTACCTTACGCTTCATTTTGGTCGAACAAACTTTAATAACATGTATAATAGTTTTAATCATGTTAATAAATTATTAAATAACAATATTAATTTTTCTGTTAACATAAATGTTCTTCATATTTTATATTGCTACCCATTTTTTACTAATCATTCTATGTTTTCACTATTTCTGGTGTTAACTATCTAGTTTCTCGAGTATGTTTTGACTTGTTATTTGTTTTTCATATTAATTAAATCATTATTTAATCATCTACATGATGTAAACCATGATTTAAATATCATATATATTTGGTACATATGTATTTACAATAATCCATAAAATCTTGACATAAAAAATGGAATGAACTATTCATTAAGATAATAGGTCATATGTAAGTATGAACGATACTTCCATTTTCTTGTCATATATAAAAATTAAGTGATATATATAGATATATATATATTAATTATATTAGAGTATTTATGATATATATATATATATATATATAATTTTTGTTAAAACCATCCTTAATACTTTCCATGTATTATGTGAATGAATAACATCACTTTGAGGATGTGATAGTCCACAAGTGATGTTATCATATTCCAAAAAAATGAAAGGATTGAAGGTATATGTTATATAAAAATTAAATATGAATATAAAAATTTTAAAATATAATATATATATATATATATCACATATAAACTATAAATATATCACTATTCAAAAATGTGAAAGGTGGTAGTGGAAGAACGGACAACATCTGTTTGCGAGGTGGTAGTCCTCCATGCACATGAACGATGACTGTGTGTCCCTTTTGAGGGATGTTTGTGTAGTTGTAGGTGGTAACCTTATCATAACAACATATAAGTACATTTATATACTTATTTTATTATAAAATAAATATATATGTAGAATTTATTGGGTGGATAAATAAAAAAATGTGCTCGTTGAATAATGTTACCTCTTTTTCATGTATCTCTTTTCAGCTTATAGAAAAAGAATTCCATGGTTTTAATTAATCAAAAATTGAGTCTTATATGATTAGGGGATGTATTTGGGTGGATTATGTTTTTTAATTTTTGGATGATTCAAGGTCTTGAGAGGTGTCAATAAGTGGGAGGTGTGATTGACTTTTTATAGTGGAGGAGGAGTGCATTCTTGTAGATATAAAAAGAAAAAACTATTTGAAGGTATCCATTACTTCATGTGCCTCCAATAATGAAAAAAATTAAATTATATTGAGGATATTTTATATATACGCCCATCCAATAAATTTTCTAAGTATTTTTATGTCATTTTGGACCATATGTTTAAGATTTATTCCCTTGTTAAGCTTGTTTTCCCCTGACCATTTTAATTAATTTTAATTTATGTCACTAATATTTTTTGAAAAAAGATATGTTCAAATTAATATACATTATAAATTTGTTTGTTTCAAAATATATAATCTATTTAACCAAATTGAAATCACGGAAGTGGTGGAAATTAATTTATAATTAATTATACATATGGGATGATAAAGCGGGGTTTTAGTGTGGAAATGATGAACATTTCAATAAGTTTTTATTTACAATTTACATATAAAAATTATTTCAATGAAATAAATTGTATTAATAGATATAAAATTGATCTCATAATACTTTATAACCATTTAAAAATATAATTTTACATTATATATTATTTATATGGAATGCCATTTTTGAATTAAAATATAGTATTTGTCGCTATTAATCAAAAAATAAAACATCAAAGAAAAATACTAAAAATTCACCCCAAGAGAATTGTGACATTACACATTCAAAAATTTAGTTTATATTTAAAAAAATTTATTTTTAAAAGTTTTATAATATTAATTTAAATCATTTTATCTCTTAAAAGGAGGTAAAACTACCTTTTAAAAATATAACTTTTATGCATAAAATTGGACTTCTTCTTATCATTTGCCTACAACATCTATTGTAAAAAAGAAAAAAAAAATTTATTGAATAATATATATAAATATATATTTCATTAATATCATTCAATAATCGTAATTAATTTAATTTATAAACATAAAACACCTTTAGAGCAAAAAAATAATGTCTTTTATAAAAAAATTCATTTATATTCATTCTGTTTTTAAATTAAATTATAACACCAAATAATTATATTAACATGTATAAAAAATAATTTCAAAATTTAGTTAATATATTTCACACATGTCATAACAAAATCAATATTATTAATATCATATTAAACAATAATATTAACATCATATTATAGTTTGGTAAAACTTGGCCATGAATGTACCACAATCTAACCACAATGTTCTATATTGAGATATCTAAGAATAAAGTCCAATGAAATGAAAAATAAACTCAATATTTCGTGTAGAAAATGGTTTACTTGGTGTCACATTTAAATCATTCTAGAATCAAAATTATATTTATTCTAAAATGAAAATATTATTAATTCTTGGGGTATTACATTTTCCTTACCATAAATAAATTCAATAATAAAAATTCCAACCTAATCACAGTAATTAAGGGATTTATATTTTAAAACTCTCTTTAAAAAAATACATCATAAATAAATTTAATAACACATTTTATTAATATGAGGGAAAAGTAAATTAGAAGGTCACTATAAAAATTGGCTTTCAAATAGAAGAATTTCAATGAAAAAATAGATATGGAAGAGAAACCTAACTATCATGTTCTGATGGATAGTGATAGAGAACATGTTCATGAGAACATTGTTGACCACAAATATTGGAACTAGAGGTGTTAAAAAGTTAATTAATAACATAAAAAATAATGATAATAAGACAACACATATTGTTTGAAGACCCTTTTCCTGAGATTGAGGAATTATTTTATTCTATATGAATTTAAGGAAACATAATTACTTTATTTCATTTATATTTTATAAGAAAAATATTATCCTTTTGTTGTAACTTGAAATATTTTAACATCATATCTTAGCACATGTTTAATCATAGGTTGATGTAATAAATCAATCCATAAGGCCACATCTAACATTAAACCTTAACCATTTAATAAATGTTTAACCATTATAAAATATTATGATCCTACACATTATAATCATTTCCATGGTAGTTAGTACTATCAAATATCCTTTATCCATATCAAACTTAACATTATCCAATATCATTATCTCAACATTAGGAACATATTAATTCTTATGTTTCCCTCAACCATGTGTTTTATAATTAGTTTAACATGATACTGAATCAATTTTATTGGTACCATTCAACACATGATCTCAAATCCTTAATAAAATGTATTACAACACAATCCTTACATATTTCATAACTCTTATAATGAGTAAACCACAAATAAAATACTTTTAACAAATTATTCAAGGATCTAAATATATAGGGACATTAAAAATTACACTCCTATCTTTATCAATAACATAAGCATAACATTGATTCATTGGATTATTAGGAGTTATATTACCTTGATATTTAGGGAATTAATTTTTTAGTACCCCATATCTTTATTGTGGAAGGATTTAACATTAAATTTTATTTCATTTCCTTTTAATCACGAACTTGGGGGCCTTTTTATACACACTTATAACAAACTCCAATTCCCTTTAAGAAAGTACTATGGGGTTTCTTTTCACAATTATCACATGTAGTAAAATAATTCATTCTATTCATTCTCTTATCAATTTTTTGATCTACCATCCTCTTCTTCTCTTTATTCCCTTTGAATCCAGAACTCATATAAATTTCATTATCATTCTTGATAGCACATAAAAATATTTTATTAAATGAAAAAAAATTGAGAATGTAGCTCCCTTAGAAGGTTGGGTTTATGATATTCAATGAAATGTCTAACCTTTTACTATTTATTGGATATTTAATTTTTATTATTCCTAGCTAGCCTTATCAAGGTATCTTCATACTCGACAACACATTCATCATCATTTTTCTTTAATACAAATAACTACCACTTCATTTCATTTTTTTTATCATAGGGGAAATTTTTTTCAAATAATGTATCCTTAAATTATTTTTATTCCATGATTTCATTTTCCACTTACTCCCAAGTATTCTTGATCAATTACCACCATTGTTCAACATCACCGTTTAGACAATACACAATAACTGTAGCCTTTTCCATTTCACCACATCCCAATGATCTAAATATATTCTCCCATGATTTAATCAATTGATCAACTATAATCATATTAGTAGTCCTAGTACATTATGGGTCATTATATTTCCTAATGTGATCCAGCATAGGATAATCTCATTGTGGAATAAGTTTCTACATCCAGACAAAGTTATTTATCATAACATTATTAAGCTGCCTTAACATGTAAATAAAATTCTCTATCAAAATAATAGTCCTATTGGATTTCTCAATAAGGAAATATCAACATTATCCATGATTATTGGAAAAAATTTTCCTTCCAGGTTAAATTTATAAACAATACCATAAATTAGATTAAATCATAAAATCATATAACATAATGCTTAAACCCAAAACAAGTAACATAAATATCATAAATTGAAAAAAATAATGCATCACTATTTTCATAAACATAAAAATTATTTCTTTCTGCATATCTTTTCTTTAAAATCCTTCATAATGATTTTTAAATAAAATTTAAATTATTCTAAGAGTATCCCCCAGGGCTGTAAAACTTGTTCTGTAGTAAGGCATGTTGTTTCATACCAGGTTTTGTATGAGTCATACCTAACACACTCTTTCTGAGTTGTTACCCCTAAGAACATCTATGCTGGAACCACATCCATGTTTATTATCCATACATGGATATATTTATAGAGGATCCACAAAATATCTACCATACAAAAATTGAAGGATTTTATTATATAATTATTATCAAATTCAACCTTAGGGTTACATTCCCTAATATATGTTTTTTAAATCTAATTTACAAGGTTTCTATTAAACATCATCTTTTACCAACTGTAGCACCCAAACCCCAATAAGCCTGAAGATGGTGTCTACTATCATTACCTAGGCATGATTATAAGGAATCAAATAAAAAAATACTGATGAGTTTAACAGTTTTGGAAATAAAATTACATAAATTAAACCCATTTTACATTGGTAAATATAAAATAAAACATAATACATAATATTTCTAACAAACTAAATCCTTTAATCTCATTCAAAGATATCTTCTTTATAAACCGGTGAAGGAAAAAAATAAGGGTGAACTCAAATGATGATTAAGGATTATGTAAAATTAATTTTATAATGAATAAATGATCATAATCAATTTGGGAAGTTAAATAAATGAACACACGTTCCATATAATCAATAAAATAATAATTAGATTCATCCATATATTTTTTTATAGTGAATATAATCTGGATAGTAATAACTAAAATGATAGAAATACATAAATATTGGACGTCAGGTTTCCCAGTAACATGAAACCTTTACCATCAAGACAATTTATTTGAACATTTTAAAGACACTGGTTACAAATCTATTTGGTTTATCCAACCATAACTTTATATTTAATACCTTTCACAAGATAGTTTAAAACATACTAGTTACACACGCGAGGGGCGTGTCCAAATGAATTCGTCCCATGAGACTACTGATGAATCAAGGGGATTTACATAATTCATCCCTAAACAATTTATTTCATATCCAATGAATTCATAATATATCGAATAATCTATTTAAATTCATAAATAATGTTCCTTGTCATATATATGTATTGAGTTAAAGATATTGATTTCTCAATATTTCTCAACTAAATCAAATAACCTTCAATGTGAAAACCATTTGTAAAAAAGGTATACAGCTTAAGAAATAATAATACACATAATATAAGAGTATTTATATAATAAATAAATATAAATTTTAAGGAAAATATATTAATATAAAGTGATTGTTTTGAGACAATATTCACAGTCACAAAAAAATGTTAGATTATAAGATAACTTTATCTAGTTGGTAATTTTCAAGTTAACACCCCTTAGATGAGATATTTCAAAGAAAAAATTTAAATACCATGAAGATAATAATATTCATGATATAATATATTAAAAATTTTATTAGATACACCACACATAAGAATATTGTGGTGAGTATGACATTAATTTCACAAATGTAAAAAGTGATATGAAAATCCCTTACTTTACACTTCCTTTTGGATGAAATCAATTTAACCTCCTAAATAATAGTTTTAATCATACTAATAAATTATTCTAGAAAAATATTAATATTTATTATATCATGTATTCTCTTCATATAATACATTATTACCTATTGTATAGTAATATTTCATTATTTTCACTACACCAAGTGTTAGTTTACTAGTTTCTCATGTATGTTTTGACTTGTTATTTATTGTTACTTTTAATTAAATCAAGATTTAATAATATAAATGATTTAAAAAATTATTTAAATAACATATATATTCAATACATACATATTTATAATAATCTATAAACTTTTGAGATAGGAAATGAAATGAATCATTTATAGAGACGGTATGTTGTACGTACACATGAACACTACTTCAATTTCCTTTTCGTATTTAAAAATTCAGTGATATATTTATATGTATATTATCCTTCCATTATATTATTTATTTTATATAGATCAAATATTTTTATTAAAACCATCCTTAGTACATTCCATGTAATGGGTGAATGAATCACATCACTTTGAAGAGGTGGTAGTCCACAAACGATGTTATCCTATTCCTAAAAAATGGAAAACATAATGGTATGTGGTATATAAAATTTAAATAATCATAAAGTCATTATAAATATCATATATATCATATATAAACTATTAATACGTTATTATTATCAATCTAGAATGCTGTTAATAAAAGAATTAATGATAGCAATTTGCAAGGCGGTTGTCCTCCATACACATGAACGATGATTGTATACCCCATTAGATGGTAGTGTGTAGTATTGTTCGTAAAATTATAAAAAATATAATTATTTTCAAGATAATGTGGTTATTATATAATCATGATATAAGAACAATTGAAGTGGTGTATAATGAAACAAAATAATAGTGCTCGTTGAAGAACATTACCTCTTTTTTGAGTAACTCCTATTTGTTTATACCAAAAGACTTACCTGATTTTTTTTACTTGAGTGAGGCTTCATGGATTAAGTTAAGGATGTTAAGAGATTAATTTTTTAGGTTTTAACTTTACTAATTTATTTAATGGATTGAATAAGTGGTAGGGGTGAGTGCCTTTTTATTGTGGAGGAAGAGTGGCATTCTTGTAATTTAAGAAAGGTAAAAAAAAATTGGGAAGTCTCACTTACATCATGGGACTCTAATAATGAATATAATATTGAAATAGTGGGTCCCGTATACCCAACTATGAAGTACTTTTGATTAACATATCATGTGTACAATTAGTTATATATGATTTCATCTTACAATTTTAGAGTATATTTTTCTGCATCCACTGTTGAAATTGTAATGTCCAAAGATTAATTGTCATGTGTAGAGGTTTTAGAAGATCCCCGGATATAATGAGAACCTTGAGAAACTATGAAATAAATCTTAAATATATGTTAAATGGTCTAGATACATCTAACTAACTGGACACAGTAAGTGTTTGACCATCAGGTGTTGGGGGCTCATAAGCATCGAGTTATCTTCTCATGTAGTTCACACGTGGTGATCTCTAGTAGTGAGATCATGAGGATAGATCTTATAATAGGAAAACCAATTTTTTTGGGGGTCATTGGTCATTCCTATCTATATACATGTGTATTAGTCTCCTGACTTGAGATCATTACCAATGTGTATCATTTTATGGCGTACATTGATGCAGGGAAAAAATCCATGGTACTGAAATCGTGGAGAGGTCGATTATATTGGGTGTGTCGTTGGTGGTATGACATTGGTTGAATGGTAAAGAAAGCATGTGTCACTTCCAATTTTAGGAAGTTTTATATCTTAGGCCTGGTAGATCAGGATGGTGCTATATTCCTAAGTCTTCGGCCAAAGCAGTCAAAATTCAAATCCATTCGGTTAGGTCAATAAATAATAAAGCTAGAAAAGGAGGATGGCACAATTGTGTGTCCTTCTTAATGTGATATTTAATGAAAAATAGATTATAGTACATAGTCAGTGTTTATAGGTTGGTTATCATTTCTATGAAAATCCTTATCTGTTTAGGGGTCATGATGAGTTTCTAGACTCCACTCTTGGTTTATGGATTTTATTCACTGCTATCGAGATAAGAATCTAGAGGGTCATACACAATATCGTATTCAAAATTATTCCCTATTCAGTTGAATAGGTATATGGACGTGGTGGGCCATACCATATGGTCGGATTGTTGTCCATGTTTTTTATCACCAAAATAATTAAATAAATTTATTAATATTCAAGTTATGAATATTTGGGATTGAATTTATTTAATGTATTTTCAAGTTTAGTAAATACTAGATAATATTAATCGAACAAATATTATTTTAATATTCAAGGTTGATTTAATATTATGTGGGATAGAGAGTTAAGTTAAATGTATTGGTTATTATCACGTAGTATATTTTATATATATTATAAGTATGTGATAAAATAATAAATAGTTTTTCCACAGTTAAGTTCTTCAGTATTATTTATTTAGTAGACTTTGAAATATACAGGGGCTGGGGAACCCAACCGAGTATTTAGAAACACCACTTTAAATAAAGGAAGAGGATCTCTCACATGAGCTTCCATTCTTACTATTAATTCATTTTAATGGAATTAAATTAAGAGCCTCTCTCTCCTCTCGCTTTCCATAGAGATAAAGAGTTGATCTATGAACTTAGATCAATATCTTTCTTAAGCATCAAAGAAAAATCTATATGGTGATCATCGGGATGTTGAAGGCATTGTTGGATATCTAAAATAGAACCTGGAATTCGATGATCGACATTCCAAAAGTTTTTTGAAGCATGTGTGGACAATCTAGGGGGATCCTGCTACGAATTCTTCAAGCAGCGATCACCAATGATGAGTTACACTTGAGTGAGCTTTCATATCTTGAATGGTATGCTTTCAGTTTAGTTTTTGTGATCTTTAAAATTTAAGTGAGATACTCACACCATACGATGGCATGGATCATTGGGGTCGATAAGTTCCTTCAACCCACCAATTTTGTTTTTAAAATCCCGAGCCCCCCGGCATCCATTGCAGCCCAAAAACCTTTCGGTGGTATCAGAGTGATCACATAGATTTTCTGACCAAAATAAAATTAATTTTCTTGACCTTAAGTAGAGGGTTCAAAGATAGTCATAATTATTCAAATCACGTCGTGATCCGATGTTGAATGACCGAGTTATGGTCATTTTAATTTTTTTGGAAGAAATCCATGTTTGTGGTTTGAGTTCGGGTTATTAAAATTTTATTACTTTTCAAAATTCTACAAAAATATTATATGTGAAAATTATAATTTTTTAATTTTATAATTTGGATAATAAAAATTTCATTTATATAATAACTTTTTATTATTATTATAATGATAATATAATAATAAATTATTATTTTATAATAATAATGTTATTCATTTTAAATTAATAAGGCTCTACAGCCTTTGATTTTTTTGGTGTGTAAATTTATTAAAAGGTAGGGGAGACCAATAGTTAAATAAAAAAAGGGAATATGACTTAAATAAAACAAAGAAAGGGGTGATGAATAATTTAAAAAAACTAAAATAAAATAAGTCACATAAAATTTAAGGACTAGGGTTTTGGGGCCCATGCAGCCCCCTCTGTTCACCCACAGCGCTCAGTAGGGCCACTGACTTGCAGCACGTGGAACTGCCTATTTCACCCAACCAACAACCTTTTCTGGTGGTCTTCCATCCACCCAGCCGATCACCTAGTGTTTCCCTACTCCTATACTACTGGAATCCCCTGTGGTTTTCTCTCCCTACCGGTTCTGATACCAGGCATGCCGCCCCACATTAGATTTAGTGAATCTGATTGTGGTTATCCCATACCTCTCACCTAGCGCATGTCGTTGCACCCATGTCCAGGTCTGACCTAGGTCACCGCCTGCTCTACTAGCACTTCCCCCTCGGTGTACCACCGCTCTACCTGGGTAATTTCCCCTATGGCGTCCCGCTTCCTCTAAGGTGCACACACCAACTCACCCACAACCTATAACCTAGCTCCCATCAGATTCGGTCTTCACCTACTACCTGGAATGGACACAACGCCTCGCGCCCTTTCTACGTCCCCTAGACACGTCCTCCAACCTCCTCTGTGCCGCCTTGTCTCTCGGCCTTATCTGTAGTGGATGGTCGCTACCCACACCGGCACTACTGCCATCCCGTCGAGGCCGTACTCCGCCTCTCATTCAGACTCAACCCAGCACTAGACTGCCGCACCCACCTTCAACCCTACCGCTTGCGGTTCCAGCCGCCGCCTCTCACTCCAGATCTGAGCTTCACCAACCTCCATCCCTCCCAAGTATCTTTCTCCCGTCCCCACCGGTGACCTGTGGATGCTCGCTGCCCTGGAAGCGTCCACCATCCACCATTCTAGCCAAATCCCAACCGACTGAGCAGTTTGATCCAAATTTTTATGGACCTTTGTTGCACTTCCTTCCGTGGGTGTGCACCGTCTTCCAAGAACGGGCCTACCTCATGTGCAGGTAATCCCTAACAGCTTTTGCAGGGTCTGGTTTGTCTCAAAACAGGACCGGGCAGATCTGCCCAACCAAGTTTAGGTTTGGGCAGACCTACCTAGCCCAAATAAGCTATACACAGGCTATGCCTGACCCATTATGGGTCTACATAGGTTCAACATGAACCACGATGGGCCAGAGAAATGTTTTGAGACCTAGGTTTTAATTTCAATTAATATAATTAATTAATTTCATTACATAATTTAATATAATTATTTGATATATTAATTATGTTTTAAAAGAATAAATTTTAATACCTAAGATAGAAATTAAATTAATTTTGTAATGAAATTAAATTAATTTATTTATTTTATTTTGGCAGAAAAATTAAATTAGTTAAAAAACCGATAATTAATTAAATTATTCAAATTTATTAATTCATTTAATTTAATTTATATCTCTCGTACTTATTTAATGCATTTTAATTTTATTACTCTTTATTTTACCCATATTCTGGTCTTGAGCACCGACCCGTGTATATTTCTTTTTATTAAATTAATTATTTTAACTTCATGCGAGGATTGTGATTAATTAAATTGATGGTCTGCACATCGCCTTTCTTTAAGGTTAAAATGTATAAGGGCATGCTCAACCGATTTACCAGGTGTACATTTGTACCCTTAGTCCCCCTCGCCTATGCGCAAGTATCTTTGTACGCTAGACAAAGACAATGAACAATGTGGACCCCACCAAGATGAGGCAGCATACATTGATTAAGATAGTGTAAGAATACACGTGGATCCTACCAAGATGAGGTGGTACTCCAAGACGTGACGTCGACCTTACCAAGACGAGGTGATACTTCAGAAGAGAAGTAACCATACAATATGGGGGAAAGCTGCATTATGAGTCAAGCATCAACTCAGGTAATATTCCCTTAGGTCATTTAGATGATCAAGACCAGTTGGGTAATAGTTTACCTTTATGAATTTATTTATTATTTTATGCATTTAAAAAACAACGAGAAAATACATAAAATAGTAAAAAAGAAAATGCATAAAGAAGTAATGTATGTTATTTCTATTAATGTTTATTTGTGTGAATGACAACATAGATGAACAAGATTAATATAAATGGATTAAATTTATCGAGAGAAAATCACAAAACCCTCAAAGAAATATTATGTCACCACAGACTTCCATAATTCAAGTTTGAACAAAACTGCGTGTTTGGGGTGCCAATAAGGCCATAGTTGAGGGTGATTCTTACTACTAGGGAGTTATTATAAGAGTGGTGGGTTGAGTTAACTAAAATTGTAGTAAAGAAAGAGTCATATCTATCTTGTTTTAGTTTTAGTGGAAATCATTGAGTAAATCATGTTAATATTTTTTGAAATCTAGAACTTCACTCAACAGATCAAGAAACTGTGAGCTAATGCGGTTGGACAACCAAAAGCCTACCTCGAACCCTCTAAGTAGTGACATAACCATAGCTTATAGACCATGATATAGGTTCTTGGATCTATACCACTAGAATACTCAATGATAGAGTATTTGGATTCTAGTATAGAGGGTTCCTAGAATTTGATAAAAATATTGTGAGATATTTAATGATTAAATTAATTAGTAATGTCACATTCGGTAATAGACATAAAAAGAACTAATCTGCTAATGTTTACTTTTGAAAAAAAATAAAAAATTAATACCCCTAATAAAAATTGCGATTAATATTTGAAAAAGTTAATTTCCAAACTTTCATAAAATTCCAAGTGTAGTATAGGTGTTTTAACAAATAACTACTATAAAGGAATTTCAAGGTGCTAGTGTCCCAACCTGTTAGGCTCCCTTAGGAAGCGAGGGTGTAAAATTGATTATAAGAGAATCATGTATCAAGAAAATGATATCATAATGCTATCATCAATGTCTGATGTTAGTTACAATCACTAAATCATGACATGGATGATGGAGCATGTAGTCTCATCTCCAAGAAGCTTCCACGGAGAAAGCTAAGCAATATTTGAATGTGATGATTACACCTGATTTGTGTAAAGTGAAATAAAGTTCATAATCTTTAATGGAATCCCATTATTATTCCTTTTAAACCCAATTACTATAGTTTTGTTTAAGGATACAAATGAACGTTATAATGTAAGAGCTTCATTACCATTAATGTAACATTCTCCAATTAATAATAATTTTAAAAAAAGTACCATCTTTTGTTCTTTTAGTGAATTAATTGAATGAAAAAGAGAATAGGCCTTTGGAAGGTTACGCCAAATTCACCTTCCTAATTCACTTAAAAGAAAATTGGTTTGTTATTTAACAGAAGGTTATTTGCATCACATATTTAAATAAATTTCTGGAAGTTTAAAATGCAATGAACTAAAATACAGGAAGCAAGTTCCCTCTTCTCATTAAGGTATATTCTTCAATATAAATTAATCTTTCTAACGAAATTTTTGGTCATTGAATTCAATATTACAATAACATCTATGTATTTAAATACAGTAACCATGTAAGTATAGGAACATTATAAGAATTAAAGTGTCTTCTCCAAGTTGATGATAAAGGGTTATTCCTAAGTCAGCAGTGATAAACACAGAACTTCTAATTTCCACATGATTGATTCAAATTGAACAAGTTGTTTAGGATAACCAAAACATTAATCTCATTTCCCTATTTGGTTATATGAGACAATATTCCACGTTTTTGGGATGCATGTTTTTTGTGGTAACATATTCAACAAATTGTTCATTGGTACTTGAATCAAATGTAATACACGATGAATATAAAATGTAAGACTTATCTAGTTGTGTCAAGATGATTCTTTGTCAAGTAAAACTAAAAGTGAATGTCAATGATATACCAAGTTTTGTATTTAGGCTTGGAACAAATAAACACCTATGTTATAATTGACATCTTTAGTTTAGACAAAGAAGCCTTTAGAAATAAAGGTATGCCACAAGTCCTCTAGGGTTAGTTCAATAAGAGAGAGTAATTATTCTAGAGGAAATCTAGAGGTAAATATACTTAATAATATTCCATTAAGTTATTAAGAAATTAATAGTAAAGTATATGCATGGTCAGAAGATATGAGTTTCTTCGAGCCAGCATGTCGAAGAATATCATGACTATGCAATCATCGATCATGATAATGTAGGGTGGAGAAATTCCTAAATGCGTGTTTCCTTATCTGAATCATGATATTGATGTTCATAAGGATGATCGATGATAAGTCTTATATGTTAACATTGATCAACAAAATGTATCATGGAGTAATTTCTAAATGCACATTTTATACATCATGGCTATGATGTATGGAGTATCAATGTTGCAAATTACAGAAACATCTATCATATTTTAAGATGTTCTCTGCAAGTAATATTGAAATCCCATAACCAACATAAGAAATAATAAATGACAAATTGATATCATATGAGTCATAGTTTGACTAAAATCCATTATTTCATAGATAATGTGTTAGGATGAAAAGATTTTGTTAAGAGATAAAAAACTTTCATCAAGCTAAACACATGGTGCATTTAAGTAAATATCTTTAAGTTTCATAGGATATTTCATAAATGCATAAGATAGAAAATATGTAGTCAAGTGTTAGACTAGATTTATATATTAGAGTACACATATCCATCAGAGATAGTGGGAGAAAGATTGACTTTGGCTTCGTCAATTCTCGAGATGCACCAATGGTTGACATTGGAACATGTTTCACAAGTTCATGTGGAATATGAACGTTATAGAGACAAATACTATGTAGGAAGGATGAGACCATTGTGATGGTTTCATATTCAACACGGACAATGATAAATTATTCATTAAGAATAATAAATCCTACAAGTAAGCAGTATATGGAAATTATCTAATATTGACAAGATCAGTTAAAATTCAATAATGGATTCCATGTATTAAATTTCAAATGGGCCTATAAATTGAATAATGTGGTGGGTATTAAAATGAGATGATATATGGATGGTACAAGCCTAGTACCAATAAGGATTGATTGGTTATACCAAGTCGGTATGCCAAAATCCATTATAATTTTACCTATCATAGATAACCTTTAATATTATTAAATTGGTCATTGGTTGTCATGATCAGATTTTTTCAAAGTTTTCTATACAATTCAAAAAGAAAGGGATGATGAAAATATAAAATTCCAAAAAAGGTTGCAAGTTACTAAAATTAGTTCAATATTAAAGTATGCAAGAAGATCTTAGAGCATTCATTACGAATGAATCTTTTCTTTATGTATAACAAAGGTTAGTTGGAGTACCAATGTTTTCCAGGGAAAATATGTTCGGAAATGTATAGAAAATAGAATGTAATCTTACATTTATATAAGACCAAGTTAAAATTAATTCTTCAGTCATTGACATAAAATAACAACCTATGTTCTAGGGAACTATATCTATTAAAATAGATCTGATATTTTCTTGGACCTTGTCAATCGTACATAAAGTTACATTTTTTTGAAAAACACATGTTACAAAAATTCAAGTGATGAATTGATTCTTATGTCACATGGATTAATATCTTCAGGTTGACAAGTTTGAAACCTGGGAAGAGAATAACGTTGTGAATTGAGTACCATATGCTTCAGCGATGGATCAATCATGTATTCCATATTATGTACAAGAATTGATACTTCCATGATATAATTTATTGTAGGTAGATATCAATTGTTTCCAAGAGCACTAAAATTGATGCAGTCATAAATATCATCTTGTAATTTGGTGAGTACAACTGATATGTACATGGAATATAGATAATATGGTTTACTAGTATTTTTGGGACACAAAATTGTAATCCTTAGAACAATTTGATCTAGTATTGTAGTCAGGAAAAGGTGATGAGTGAGTCAAGCTCCTAAAATACAGTGGTAGCCATGCCTAAAAATACCAAGTACATTAAAACATCAAAGGCACATAAGAAGTATTAAAATGCAAAGATTTTTTCCAATTCTTGAAATCTCACCTAGTGAGAAAAGTATTATCATAATGTAAATTATGATATTATTACTTGGAAAGTTGTCATTTTATGACAATGGAAAAGGTGATATATTCGAGGATACCATATCTTGAGATTTTTTTTCTCAAGGAGATGAGGTTGCATACAAGATATATTGCACGCAGAAAAAAATGTGGAAGGCCTAACAGTTAAATCCATTACTCAGCAGAGGCATGAAATTTATCATATAAGTATATAAAATGTTTGGTTAGGAAGTTGGATCTAGTTCAAGTGGCAGTGTTGTAATAGTGGGGGACCTAGACCCAACTATGTAGTACATTTGATTACCATATCATCTGTACAATTATTTATACATGATTCCATCTTTTTATTTTAGTATAGATTTTTCTACATCCACTATTGAAATGGTAATGTCCAAAGATTAATTATCATGTCAAGAGGTTATAGAAGATCCCAGGATATAATGTGAACCTTGAGATACTATGAAATTAATCTTAATTATATTTTCTATGGTATAGATAAATCTTACTAATCGGACACAGTAGATATTTAACCATCAGGTGTTGGGGGCTTGTAAGCATTGAGACTTCTTCTCATGAACTTCACACTTTCTAATCTCTACTATTGAGATCAAGAAGATAGACCCACTAATAATAAAACCACATGTTTTTAGTGTCATTGGTTGTTTCAATTTATGGACATGTGTATTGGTCTCCTGACTTGATACCATTACCAATGTGTATCATTTGATTGTGAACTTTGATGCAAGGCATTAACTATAGTATTGAAATTGTGGTGAGGTAGTTTGTATTCAGTTTGTCGTTGGTGGTATGACATTGTTTGAATGGTCAAGAAATGATTTTTCACTTCTAAGTTTAGGAAGTTGTATATCTTAGGCCTAGTTGATCAGGATGGTGCGGCATTTATAAGTCTTTGGCCAAAGTAGTCGAAAGGAAATCCATCTAATTATTTCAACAAATAATAAAGCAAGAAAAGGATGATGACTCAAGTGTGTGTCCTGCTTGATGATATTTTTATTGACAAAGAGATTGTAGTACACAATTAGTGTTCATAGGTTGGTTGTCATTGCTATTAAAATATTTATATCTTTAGGGGCCATGATGGGTTGATAGACTCTTATCTTGGTCTGTGGATTTTATTCACTGCTATCGAGATAAAGGCCTAGAGGGTCACTCACAATAGCATATTCAATAATCCTTCTTATTCAGTTGAATAGGTATATGGACATGGTGGGCCATGCCACAGGGTCTGGGTGTTGTGAATGTCTTTTATCACGAAAAAATTAAATAATTTCATTAAGATTCAAGTTATGAATATTTGGGATTGAATTTATTTAATGTATTTCAAATTTTAGAATATATGAGATAATATTAATCGAACAAATTTTATTTTAATATTCAGGGTTCATTTAATATTAAGCTGGACAAAGATTCAAGTTAAATGACATAGTTTTTATCACATAATATTATATATATATATCTATATTACAAGTATGTGATAAAATAATATATAGTTTTGGATCATTTTTGTTTGTCATTATTATTTATTTACAGGATGTTGAAATATACGGGGGATGGGGAACCCAATAGGGTATTTAGAAACCCCACTATAAATAACGGAAGAATTTCACTCACTTGTGTTGCCTTTATTAATATTCATTCATTTTCATGGAATGAAAATGAGAGCCTCTCTATCATCCTGCTTCCTAGAGAGAAGTAGTTGATCTAAGAACTCAGATCATGATCTTTCTCAAGCATCAAAGGAATTATGATGTGGTGATCTTAGGGATGAAAACACATCATCGGATCACTGCAATAGCACCTGGAATTCAACGATCAACATTCCAGTGGATTTTTAAAGCACATGTGGACAATATAGAGGGATGTTTCTCTGGATTTTCAAGATGTGATCGCCAACGATGAGTTGTAGTTAAGCACGCTTTCAGATCTATAATGGTATGTTTTAAGTTTAAATTTTGTGCTCTTTATAATTTACGTGAGATCCTCAAACCTTACTTAGGCTCAGATCGTTAGCTTCGACATGTTCCATTGACCCACCGATGAAAATTTTAAAATCCCCTTTTCATCAGCTTCCGTTGTGGCCCCAGAACCTTTCACAAACATATTTTCATTAATTTATATGATCTACATATTTCCAAACAATAGGTATTATACATTTTCAAGGTCATTTTGGCAACTATGTTTAAGGTCTAGTCCCTTGTTAAGCTATTTTTTATCTTTATCACTATAATTAATTTTAAATGATTTCACAAATAATTTTTGTAAAAAACTAATTTGAATATTTTGGAAAATTATAAATTGTGATGATTAAAACATTTAAAGAATTATACCAAATTCAAATAACATAATTGTTTAGAAAATAATTTTAAATTGATCCTGTAGATCCTATCTCTTCAGACAATCATCATGTATATATAATAGTGAGACCTAACAATAATTGCCTCTCAGATAGACGTCATCAATACTTTATAACATTGGAGTTTAGTCTATTGGATGAGTTCTTTGAAGAACCTTCGAGCTGGAATCCTTGGCTGGAATTATGGTTTTGAATTACCTTTAGATAATGTGTCTTTGTGGAATATATCTAGACATTCGTATTATATGAGTTTTTGACATATAACTATGTAGAGCCAACTGTATTCTTTTTTTTTTGTATTCTATTTGGTATCAGGTTATCTTACTTCGTATTATTATACTCACTTTTTCACAAGCTTGTCCCACATCTGTTATACCTTGTGGAAATGATCAAACCTTTGACAATTTGTTAGACATAGTTGAACTAGATGGTGTTTAGTGATACCAAACAGACTGAGATGTGTTCCTGTGACATATTGAGAGTAGTGACTTACATTATTTACAGGGTGGAATTGTTTTTAGAATCTTGTTGTGGGATGGTATTTAGATTTTTTACATTCCTTTACTTAATATTGTACTCTGGTTGATAGATTTATATGTATACATGCATGTTTGTTTAGTTTTTTTTAAATTTCATCATTGTGTAGGCATGGATATGTGTGTGTGTGTACATGTACTTATGATATACCCTACCATGTTTGTGATATTTCTACTCACTACTAGTCTCACTATCCTATTAGAGGTGGGCATGGGGAGTCATGGAACATGCCCAATTTGGATGGTTTATGACATAGAAAATATCAAAATAGATTTTTTCATTTAACTTCCAAAACAATATTTAGGGTATAATGCTGTTTGGGATTTAGTTGATAAAATTAAAAACTTAGAACATTTAACTTCTATTATAGAATATTTATCGTTTGGATGTATTTTAAGAATAAAAATTATGTTCTAGTGCATCGTGGAATCCCATGTTCTTTTTTATATGATTAATATGTTTGGTTTACCTTGAAGTAGTAGATAATTTATCGATAAGATTTGGATAAAGAGTTGTGTTTCAGTACTAATTATTATCCTCAAATAGATGGCCATTCATAGTGAGCCAATAAAACCTTAGATGATATATTTTGGTCTTGTTTTATGGAATTTTAAGGTGTTTGGGATCAAAACCTTCCTGTTATTTAATTCTCTTATAACAATAAATTTCATTCAAGAATTCAGATGGATTCTTATGAATCCATTTATTGAAAAATGTGTAGATCTCCAATGTACTGGGATGAATTAAGATAATTAATTCTATTAAGACATGTTTTAGTTGAAGAAATGGTATAAAAATCAGAGTTATTCAATAACACATCAAGGAAGCTCGAAGTCAACAGAATAGTTTTGCGGAAAATAATCATTTAAATAAAGAAGTCATAGTCCATGGGAGAGTATTCATTCTAATTTATCTTTGGAAGAAGGTTGTGATATTAAAATATTAATGAAATATGGGCATATTTATTTTTTACCCATTAATATTCTTGATCAATTAGGGATGATAGCTTATCTCTTAGGGCTTCCACCAAACCACTCTCAAGTTCATGATATATTCCATGTATATATACTAATAAATTACATACAATATCATTCATGTGGAATAAAAATAGTATTTTTCCATTGGAGAATGATATTTACAATTAATAATAACTAGTATAAATCATTTTACAAAGATATAATGATTTAAAAAACAACACTACTCGCACAGCTAAAGTTCCTTAGTGGAAAAATAAATTTAAAAAAGGAGTATAAGAACAGAAAAAAGCAATTAAACATATATATCCTAATTTTTTGTACCATAATGAACAATATAAATTGGTAAATTCATTTTAATTCAAGCATAATTTAACACCTAATGATTTTAGGATTTACTTCTCTTCAAGTAAATTTAATTTCTTCAAAATATTTAGATATACACAAACCTAATTCTAAATGAACCGCAATATTGTATACCACTATAACTTATCCATTAAAAGGGCGATTGAATGTTTATAACTAAATTTTGGAAATTATATACAATTGTTTTAGATAAATCACATATATTTTTCAATAAATATTCATTTTTTGTTATGTATTTATAGACTTAAATTTTTTTCATCTAAAAATGATTTTTATTATTTTTTGTGAAAAAATAATATAATTTATTTAAAGAAATTACAATTATTTATAAAAATTAACATATTTCATTACATCATAATTAAAAAAATAATCTTAGAGTAAATATATTAGAACATTATAAAAATATTGATTTGTCGATAATTTGTGAAAAATGGATATTTTTATTGTATATTATCTTCTCATTTAAAGAATTCTAAAAGATATATTTTGTTACAATTATTTTAATTATAAAATTATTTAATATTTAATATTAACTATCAGATTAGGTTCATTATAATTAATTTTATGAAGTATTTTTGTATAAAAACCCTTTATACATTAGATTTTTTTCCAGAAAAAAACATTTCATCACATTTAATGGATGTCAACAAGAGAAGTGGAAATCATCCTAACCAACCACATAAAAATTATTTGTTCTTATAAAATAATTAAATATATTAAATTCATCATAAAATATGAAATTCAGTTTCATATATATAATTAAATTATATTATGATTTTGGAACCACTATTATTCACCCCCTTTCCCACTAAATGTGATATGAAAATATTGCTGGTGCATATGTGTTGACTACCGCCTCCACGTAGCAATGCAATGCATTTTCCGTCACTATTTTTTATTGATTGTAATTATAATGTGTTTATACTTTATCAATTATATTTATGAAATAATTATTCTTCTATAATTATAATATGTAACGCCCCGACCCTAGGTACCCAGAGTCAGTGCATTATTACATAACATTGGCATGATCTCAAAGGATCAAGTCTTGAAAGACCGGTTAGTTTAGTAGTCTTGGAAACACGAGATATATTCATAAGTCTTACATTACATCATAAGGAAAAAAACTAAAACAACATCTTGTCTTCATATCCTCTCATACTATCCTTGCAGGTCATTCATAAATTAATTCTTCTCATCCTGGGAAAAATAAAACACTGAAATGGGTGAGCTCAGATGCTCAGTAAGGATAACAATATAGCAGAAGCTTTTATTGATAATCATAACACTTAAAGCAATTTTAACTAAAACAAAAGCATTTTAAACTTGAACTTCAGCATAATATGGCAAAGATAAGATGAAATAATGCCATTTACTTATTCACATGGATATTCTACTGGTCAAACAATCACATGCAATATCAATAACCACTTTCATAATGTTGGAATGCATAATGCCAGACTATCATAACCACATAGCCAAGGCCTCATGCCAAGACTACAAATAAGATTTTGTGAAGGCCTTGTTCCAAGACACTAGTTTGTCTCATGAGACCTACTGATGCATCAAGGAGCTATAGAGGGCTCCACCCGCCACTTATTAAGTCCAATGCATTCCTCATATGAACAGGTTTAAACATAACATAAACATTCGTATTAAAACTAGTATACGAAATGTCAATACTTTAACCACAAACCATGAATGGTATAAAAATAACACATCCACAGTCAAACATAACTCATTAGATACAATATGGAGGATTTTATTATATCACATTAACCTCAATCAAGAAAAATGAAGGATGTTGACATAGATGAAAATAATCATCAAAACTATTTGAGAGAAATATCCCCCTTTTTCTTGAAATCATTTAAAAGTCACACTATTTGTCAAGAAGCCGTTTAAAAATTTATTATTGAATCAAAGGGTCCCATACCACTTTGAAACATTCAAAAGGAGTTTTAATTTTAAAACTTAAATGTCTATATAAATAAATCCTTAAAACCATTTTTTTAAAACATGGACATTAATGAGCAAGATTTAGAAGAATAGGTCTTTAAAACATTTAAAAGTGGTATTTTAGTTAGAGTTTCTAACCAAAAGAGAGACACTTGAATACAAATAATTGAGGTAATCAAAAAATTATAATATCATGAGAATAAAGGGATTCATGATATACTATGTAAAAGTACATTATATACACCACATAAAATTGATTTGGTGTATAACAACAAAGAAGTCTCAATGGAATGTAAATTGAGATGAAATCTCTCAAAAAGGCCATATCCTTAGGTTAAGGATAAATCAATGAAATAATTATGTGTGACAAATATAAATACACTAAATATTATTGGACATTCAGTGTAAAACAATCAAGGGATATTCACACATAATCTTATAAAAACAACACCAATGAATTGGATGTTTAACTCAACAAATGGAGAGTGAGTTAAAATTACTCTTATCAAATTCATATCGATGACTTGAGAAATTATAAATGGAGTGATTATGTGTATCAATAGTATATCCACAGGAAGGGGAGTGGAAATTATGACATAATCAAACGAATATTGATTCCACCCATAATCTTGGAGTAATATAATCAATGAAATATGCGTAAAGCCAAAAGAGTGGAAATTGAAATTTCAAATACCCTTATCGATTAGGTAACTTACGAAACATACACCCATGACAGAAGGATAATACCATGATTATGTAAATACCCATAAATTAAAGTATATTACACAATGAATACAATCATGGGCAGTACACATACACCACATGTAATAATTAAGTGGTGAACAATGGAATTCTCACGAAATTAAGAGTGAGTTAAGAAACCCCTTACTTTGTACTTTCTCCTTGGTAGATGGTAGGTTAACCTAATTTATAATGGTGAAATAATTGTTATTGAATTATAAAAGAATCATTTACATTAATTTGATATCATATATTATCTTTTAACATTGATTTGTTAATAATATCTTAGAATTATCGTCATTTCGGGTGTTAACAGATTTATTTTACTTTATATTCTTTGTTTTGTGAGCCATATTTGTTATTTATGGGATGAATATTAATCATATACAGAATGATATCAAGTCCTTAAAAATTATTTTTAATCATAAAATGATAATTTTACTTGAATGGATATGAGGGAGAATGAATCACATCGCGTTCGTGGAGACGGTACTCCGTACGTACGCACGAGCGACTATATCATTCTTTTGATATTAAAATAATATATAATTGGATGGTATATCATATATGCAGAATCATTATCATGTTATATTTATTATTTAAATGAGTTACACATCGTTATTATACCCACCCAAATAATAATATATTGAATTACAATTACACCACGACGTGGAGATGGTAAGCCGTACGTACACACGTATAGTGACATGTTATTCAAAGGGTGGATAGAATAATGAATATGTTTGTACCATATTTATAACAACATCACAGTATATATAAGATACTGGAGTTATTATTTTATAATGGTAATAACAAAGAAAGAATAAGTGGAAGAAGAAAGCAACTTGAAATGGGTGGTGAAAACATTACCTCTTCTTTGGGTTCTTCCTTTTGATTTGATCAAAAGGGATACTTATGTTGGCTTTATGATCAAACTAAGGCCTCTAGGTTGTAGTGAGGGAAGTTGAGAGAGTATTTGGGCAGGGTTTGGCCGATCCAAAAGGCTTTTATGTTGTGAAGATATGAGAAGGAGGAGTGCCTTTTTATAAGAGGGGTGAGGGGCACCTTTGGAAAAGCTAGAAATATTAATTTATAATAAATTCTTATTCGGTTTCTAATGAATCCAAAGTTGATTATTAAAAGTTTAAGGTGAGTATAGGTCGAAAATAATTCAACCAATAGCATTTAGACAGGTTTGGGTTACTATATTAACCTTATCTTTTAGTTTTAACTCTTAGTTAATTAGTTTGACATTTACCATGTCAATTTTTATTTTTATATTATATAGTTAATAAACATACTATATATATCCAAGAGACCCCCAAGTGGTCCACTAATTATACACCTATCATGATATAAGTCTTTTGGCTGAACCTTATATTTTTAAGAATTTAATATCAATTAATAATATAATATTTGTTTTAAAAACTCTTTTATGTCAATTTTGACACTATTCAATAGTTGATTTTTTTGAAACTTATAACAGAATGATTACTTCTAAAAATTCCAATTAAATAAATACTAATATGTCATATTATCCTAGAAAATTAGTTTAATTCATTAAAAGTCTCATATTATATTTATTTGGCTATTTATAATGTCAATTATTTTGATTTTCCACTATTATGGTAATTACGACATCATCATTGTGTCATACATAAATTAAATTATTTAATGTCTAAAAATTATAAATAAACTATCATTATTTAGGAACTATTTTTATATTTATAATGAATATTTATAGTCGAACCTCCCACATATATAACCCTATGTAAAAATTGTTTTTTAAAAGATATATGCTCGTGTCATTTTTGTATTCATTTTAACTTAATTAAAATAATGTGTCCCTATCACTTACAAGTGGCACCATGGGGTCCCAAAATCGACCCAAAGATGCCCATGGTCGAACATGTATCAACCAATAAGGTTAGGACACATTTTTGGGTAATTTATTATTATTATAATATTATTTTTTAACCCTTATTTACCGGATTTACCCTTAACCATGGTAAATAAAATATTTACCACAGTAATTATTCAAAATGTCTAAAAATAAAAGTTAACTATTTACACAATTTGAACATCCTGATTCCAAATATGTAATCCATTTTTCTAAATTCAAAACACAGAAGTGGCAGAAATTAATTTAAAATTAATTCCCGCTGTCAAAACAAAAAGCGTGTTTTTAAGATATAATAACTATCAAAAGATTGATACTTGTTTATGTTCGGTTTATTTGTGAAATTATGTACAATGACCAACATTGTATTAAATGGTAAAAATATATTCTAAATATACTTTAAAACCACTCAAATTCTTAATTTATCAATATAAATTATTTCGATTAAAAAAGTTGTTTTTAATTAAAATTTAGTAATTTTCACTATTCATCAAAATATTAAAGTTAACCAAAAAGTACCAAAATTTCACCCTAGGATAATTTAAATATTCCGAATCCAAAAATGAAGTCCATTTTGAGAGATAGAATTTATACAATTTCATAATGGCTAGACTGATTGGTTGTGGTGTGTTAGAATCTCGAAGTTGCGTACAATGCACGCCATTGCATTATTCAAAGGGAAACGTACCGTGGAAGCTTGGGGTGTTATATTCTCCCCTCCTTCAATAAATTGCGTCTTCGCAATTTTTAAAATTGGGCTTGCAAATATAATGGAATGTCCCACATTAGAAAAAGAGTCAATAAAACTATCACTTTAAAAGAAAGGAAGGGAGGTATAAAGGTCACCCAAGATAACCCATACTAGGATTCTAGGTAGGAAAACATGGATGTGGATGATAAACTAAGTGTCAAGTTCTGATGGAGAGGGATAGAAATCATGATCAGGAGAAGGTTAACAATAAGAAAACCACAAACTTGTGTTGGGACAAACGATCATTAGTCTCATAGTAGTAAAAGTAAATGGACATCATTTTTTGTTTTAACTTACATTACATAAGGATGAGGAATTCATTTATGATATTGACTAAGAATATAAAGATATATAATTACTTTTTAAGTAGAGTTTCATTCTTTAATAAATTTCCACCACTAACTCATTTTTTTTAAACGATGAGTATTCAAGAAGACTTGGTCACACTAGAAGAGCTAGAATAAACTTCTATAGAATCACATGATCCATGCAGGATAAACTATATATTTACATTGCCTTTAGAGATTAATCAAAACCAAAATGGTTAGTAAAAGATCTAATGATCCCCCAAAAGGATATTCCTTGAGTGAAATAAACACTAATCTTAATTTCTAAAATTAAACCAATAATACCCCAAAGTTAAATAAATACCATTAAATAATCAATTGTCCATAAAATCCTTCAATATAATCCAAACTAGTATTGAAACCCAAAACATAAAAGAATTTGATTATGTAGTCTCCCATGTTAAATTGTATCTCTAAATGACATTAATTACTCTTAATGTCACATACTTAAAAGTTATTAACCTAATCATTTTCATAAATAACCCAAATCAATATAAATCCACAATAAAAACATAGAAAAAAAATCTACCATTACTCCTCAAATGAAATACCATACTACTCTCTTTTCCTTTGGCATAAAGTGTTCTCAACAAAGCGAACAACTTCTAAAATAACATTTATCACTTAATCACCAAATCATTTTCCTATAATAAGGGTATTCATTTGGTAAGACATAAGATCCCAAATCAAATTATTATTGATCAATAAAATCATTTATCTAGAAATAATAGTCACACTAACCAGGGACTTCACGTAGTCTAGTGGTAGGTGATAAATACCAATCGCACTTTGGTTGTGGTTTCGACTCCCACATCTTTATCCGGCGCGATGGGTTGTCACATGGTCTATGTTTTTTCCTTTTTCAAAAACTATATTTTATAACATTACCAAAATGAGATAAATTCCTCAAAATAACCATAACATAATTTAACCACAAATGTTATCTCATACCTTTCATTTTCAATCCAAATTATAATAATATGTAATTACCTCATACTCAATGATCGTATAAAACCAAATGGTTATTTAAAACTATATCCACAAGAGAAAAGATAATTCTTCCATTAATATCATTCTCACATGGAAAACTTTAGGGTTACAAATACAAGAGAAATTATTCCAAAGTAAACCCTTCAACAAGGATCACTAATAATTTTCAAACATTTATCCAACCATTTATTTCCACATAGCTTCTTCACTGACCAAGAAAATATCCTATAGAATAGGACATTCACTCGGGTAATGGCCAGGTCCCCTACATTTACGGCAAATGATTGTAAATGGATTCTTGGGACCATTTTTATCTTCTTCCATAATACTCTTCATTTTTCTTCGGAAATTCTTCACTTTATGTCCTTCCTTCCCGCACGTAAACCATTTCTTTGTCCCATTGAGACACTTTCCTGGTTGTCTCCTTCCACATTTCCTGCATGATGGAAATTGATGATTTCTTTCTCCATGGACTCCACTACTAGAGCTCTTATCATTAATCACCTTTCTCTTCTTTGTTGAGTCCAGTAATTGGTTAATATATATATATTTGATCATATTTTTGGAAGACTGATTTGGCATAAAGACGATATCTTTAATGCCTATCAACATTACAATGTTTTGCTCATTGCCGCCACCATTCCAACCTTTTACATCATTCTCAAAGTCACTATGACTTCCTTGGAATCTAGCCATTGACCAAAACTAGAAAGCATTGTGTGAGTAACAGTAGTCATAAAATCATTTAGAGATTAACATGTCACCATATTCTCTATTTGAAACATATTAGGATTAACCAAGGTCATTTACTCTCATCTTATATATATATTAATTCAAATTGGTTTGTAAATAACATGTAAATTATCTTAAGCATATCCCCCGGGAGTGTCGTAACCAAGAGTGCGGCAAGGCCCGTTGTCGTGCACCAGTTCCCGTTAGAGTCTAGCTCAAAGCAGTGTTTTCGGGTTTTACCCCTAGGTACATCTATGCCAGAGCCGCCTCTACCTACTCGTATCCAAACAGGGATGTATTGCTCGGAAAACTCAGAAAATCTCTAAAATACCAAAATTCTAGAAAGTTCTTCTATACTAATCCTCAAAGTTCATCTTAGGTCTACATGCTCTAATCAGAGTTTATCTAGCTTCCAAGGTTTGTACTAAACTTCCTCTGATACCAACTATAACGCCCCGACCCTAGGTACCCATAGTCGGTGCATTATTACATAACATTGGCATGATCTCAAAGGATCAAGTCTTGAAAGACCGATTAGTTTAGTTGTCTTGAAAACACTAGATATATTCATAAGTCTTACATTACATCATAAGGGAAAAAAACTAAAACAACGCCTTATCTGCATATCCCCTCATACTATCCTTGTAGGCCATTCATAAATTACTTCTTCTCATCCTGGGAAAAATAAAACACTGAAAGGGGTGAGCTCAGATGATCAGTAAGGATAACAATATAGTAGAAGCATTCATTGATAAGCATAACACTTAACACAATTTTTAACAAAAACAAAAGCCTTTTAAACTTGAAATTCAGGATAATATGGTAAAGATAAGATGAAATAATGCCATTTACTTATTTAAATGGATATTCTACTAGTCTAACAATAACATGAAATATCAATAACCACTTTCATAATGATAGAATGCATAATGCCAGACTATCATAACCACATAGCCAAGGCATCATGCCAAGACTACAAATAAGATTTTGTCAAGGCCTTGTTCCAAGACACTACTTTGTCTCATTATACCTACCGATGCATCAAGGAGATATAGAGGGCTCCACCAGTCACTTATTAAGTCCAATGAATTCCTCACATGAACAAGTTTAAACATAACATAAACATTCTTATTAAAACTAGTATACGTAATGTCAATACTTTAACCACAAACCATGAATGGTATAAAAATAGTACATCCACAGTCAAACATAACTCATTCGATACAATATGGAAGATTGTATTGTATCACATTAACCTCAATCAATAATAATGAAGGATGTTGACATAGATGAAAATAATCATCAAAACTATTTAAGAGAAATATCCCCCTTTTTCTTGAAATCATTTAAAAGTCACACTATTTGTCGAGAAGCCATTTAAAAATTGATTTTTTAATCAAAGTGTCCCATACCACTTTGAAACATTCAAAAGGAGTTTTAATTTTAAAACTTTAATGTCCATATAAATAAATCTTTAAAACCATTTTTTTAAAACATGGACATTAATGAGCAAGATTTAGAAGAATAGGTCTTTAAAACATTTAAAAGTGGTATTTTAGTTAGATTTTCTAACCAAAAGAGAGACACTTGAATACAAATAATTGAGGTAATCAAAACATTGTAATATCACGAGAATAAAGGGATTCATGATATAATATGTAAATATACAATATATACACCACATAAAAGCGATTTGGTGTATAACAATAAAGAAGTCTCAATGAAATGTAAAATTGAGATGAAATCTCTCATAAAGGCCATATCCTTAGGTTAAGGATAAATCAATGACATAATTATGTGTGACAAATATAAATACACTAAATATGATTGGATATTCAATGTAAAACAATCAAGGGATATTCACACATAATCTTACAAAAACAACACAAAAGAATTGGATTTTTAACTCAACAAATGGAGAGTGAGTTAAAATTACTCTTATCAAATTCATATCGATGACTTGAGAAATTATCAATGGAGTGATTATGTGTATCAATATTATATCCACACGAAAGTTGAAATTATGCCATAATCAAATGAATAGTGATTCCACACATAATCTTGGTGTAATATAATCAATGAAATATGTGTAAAGCCATATGAGTGGAAATTGAAATTTCAAATTCCCTTATCGATTAGGTAACTTACGAAACATACACCCATGACAGAAGGATCATACCATGATGATGTAAATACCCATAAATTAAAGTATATTACACAATGAATAAAATCATGGGAAGTACACATACACCACATGCAATAATTAAGTGGTGAACAATGGAATTCTCACGAAATAAAGAGTGAGTTAAGAAACCCCTTACTTTGTACTTTTTCCTTGGTCGATGGTAGGTTAACCAATTTTATAATGGTTAAATAATTTTTATTGAATTATACAAGAATAAGTTACATTAATATGATATCATATATGATCTTTTAACATTGATTTGTTAATAATATCTTAGAATTATCGTCATTTCGGGTGTTAACAGATTTATTTTACTTTATATTATTTGTTATGTGAGCCATATTTGTTATTAATGGGATGAATATTAATCATATCCAGAATTATATCAAGTCCTTAAACATTATTTTTAGTCATCAAATGAGAATTATACTTTAATTGATATGAGGGAGAATGAATCTCATCGCGTTCCTGGAGACGGTACTCCGTACGTACGCAGGAGCGACAATATCATTCTTTCGATATTAAAATAATATATAACTGGATGGTATATCATATATAAAGAATAATTATCATGTTATATTTATTATTTAAATGAGTTACACATCATTATTATACCCACCCAAATAATAATATATTGAATAACAATTACACCACGACGTGGAGACGGTAAGCCGTACGTACGCACGTATGGTGACATGTTATTCAAAGGGTGGATAGAATACTGAATATGTTTGTACAATATTTATAACAAAATCACAGTATATATAAGATACTAGAGTTATTATTTTATAATGGTAATAACAAAGAAAGAATAAGTGGAAGAAGAAAGCAACTTGAAAAGGGGTGGTGAAAAATTACCTCTTCTTTGGGTTCTTCCTTTTGATTTGATCAAAAGGGATCCTAAGGTTGGATTTATGATGAAACTAAGGCCTCTAGGTTGTAGTGAGGGAAGTTTAGAGAGTATTTGGGTAGGTTTTGGGCGAACCAAAAGGCTTTTATGGTGTGAAGAAATGAGAAGGAGGAGTGCCCTTTTATAAGAGGCGTGAGAGGCACCTTTGGAAAAGCTAGAAATATTAATTAATAATAAATTCATATTCGGTTTATAATAGATCCAACTTTATTATTAAAAGGTTAAGGTGGTTATAGGTCGAAAATCATTCAACCAATAGCATTTAGACAGGTTTGGGTTACTATATTAACCTTATCTTTTAGTTTTAACTCTTAGTTAATTAGTTTGACATTTACCATGTCACTTTGTAATTTTATATTATATAGTTAATAAACTTACTATATACATCCAAGATACCCCAAAGTGGTCCATTAATGATACACCTATCATTATATAAGTCTCTTGGCCGATCCTTAGATTTTTAGGAATTTAATATCAATTATTAATATAATATTTGTTTTAAAAACTCTTTTATATCAATTTTGACACTATTCAATAGTTGATTTTTTTGAAACTTATAACAGAATGATTACTTCGAACAAGGCCAATTAAATCAATCCTAATATGTCATATTATCCTATAAAATTAGTTTAATTCATTAAAAGTCTCATATTATATTTATTTGGGTATTTATAATATCAATTATTTTAATTTTTCACTATTATGGTAATTACTGCATCATCATTGTGTCATAGATAAATTAAATTATTTAATGTATAAAAATTATAAATAAACTATAATTATGTTTGAAATTTTTTTATCTTTTTAATTAATATTTATAGTCGAAAATCCCACATATATAACCATATGTAAAAATTGTTTTTTTAAAAGATATATGCTTGTGTCATTTTTGTATTCATTTTAAGTTAATTAAAATAAAGTTTCCCTATCACTTACAAGTGGAACCATGGGGTCCCAAAATCGACCCAAAGATGCCCATGGTCTAACATGTATCAAAAAATAAGGTTATGTAACACCCCAAGCTTCTACGGTATGCTGCTCTTTGAATAATGTGATAGCGTGTGTTGTACACAACACCAAGTTCTAATACACCATAACCAATCAAACTAGCCGTTATGAATAGTTATATCTAATTTTTGAAATTATATATATTTTATATTTCAAAATAGACTTCATTTTTGTATTCAGAATATCGAATTTAGCCTAAGGTGAAATTTGGGTACTTTTCGGATAACTTTAATATTTTGATGAATAGTGAAAATTACTAAATATTAATTAAAAACAACTTTTTTAATCAAAATAATTAATAGTGATAAATTATGAATTTTAGTTGTTTAAAAGTATATTCAGAATATATTTTTACCATTTAATTCAATTTTGGTCATTTAACATAATTTTACAATTAAACCGGACATAAACAAGTGTCAATCTTTTGATAGTTATTATCTCTTAAAAACAAGCTTTTTGTTTTAACAACAGAAATTAATTTTAAATTAATTCATGCCACTTCAGTGTGTTGAATTTGGAAAAATGGATTCCATATTTGGAATCAGGATTTTTGAATTGTGTAAATAGGTAACTTTTATTTTTAGACATTTTGAATAATTACTTCGGTAAATATTTTATTTACCATGGTTAAAGGGTAAATCCGGTAAATAAGGGTTAAAAAATAATATTATAATAAAAATAAATTACCCTAAAACGTGTCCTAGCCTCATTAGTTGATACATGTTCGACCATAGGCATCTTTGGGTCGATTTTGGGACCCCATGGAGCCACTTCTAGGTGATAGGGACACCTAATTTTAATTAAGTTAAAATAAGCACAAAAATGACATAAGCATATATCTTTTAGAAAAACAATTTTTACATAGGGTTATATATATTGGATTTTCGACTATAAATATTCGTTAGAAATATAAAAATATTTCCTACATAATTATATTTTATTTTTAATTTTTATAGATTACATAATATAATTTATTTATGACACAATAATGTTGCAGTAATTACCATAGTAGTGAAAATTTAAAATAATTGATATTATAAATACCCAAATAAATATAATTTGGGACTTTTAATGAATTAAAATAATTTTATAGGATAATATGACATATTAGGATTGATTTAATTAACTTTTTCTAAGTAATCATTTTTTTATGAGTTTCAAAAAAATAAACTATTGAATAGTTTCAAAATTGACATAAAAGAGTTTTTAAAACAAATATTATATTATTAATTGAAGTTAAATTCTTAAAAATCTAAGGATCGTCCAAGATACTTATATCATGATAGTTATAACATTAATGGACCACTTGGGGGTTTCTTAGATGTAAATAGTATGTTTATTAACCATATAATATAAAAATACAAAGAGACATTGTAAAAGTGAACCTAATTAACTTAGAGTTAATACTTAAAGATAAGGTTAATATAAGTACACAAACCTGTCTAAATTCTATTTGTTGAGTAGTTTTCGACCCATACCCACCTTAAAATTTAAATAATACACTTTGGAGCCTTTATAAACCGAATATGAATTTATTATAAATTAATATTTCTAGCTTTTCTAAAAGTGCCCATCACCCCTCTTATAAAAGGGAACTCCTCCTTCTCATTTATTCACACCATCAAAGCCTTTTAGTTCGGCCAAAATCTGCCCAAATACTCTCCCAACATCCCTAAATACAACCTAGAGGCCTTAGTTTGATCAGAAAGCCAACCTAAGGAGCCCTTTTGATCCAATCAAAATGAAGAACCCGAAGAAGAGGTAACGATTTCACCACCCTTTTCCAAGTTCATTTCTTCTTCCACTTCTTCTTCCTTTGTTGTTACCATTCTAAAATAATAACTCCAGTATCATATATATACTGTGATGTTATTATAAATATGGTACAACCATATTATGTATTCTATCCACCCTTTGAATAACATGTCACCATACGTGCGTACGTACGGCTTACCGTCTCCACGTCGTGGTGTAATTGTTATTCAATATATTATTATTTGGATGGGTATAATAATGATGTGTAACTCATGTAAATAATAAATATAACATGTTAATTATTCTGTATATATGATATACCATCCATTTATATATTATTTTAATATCAAAAGAATGATATTGTCGCTCGTGCGTACGTATGGACTACCGTCTCCACGAACGCGATGAGATTCATTCTCCATCATATCCATTCAAGTATAATTATCATTTGATGATTTAAAAATGATGATTAAGGACTTGATATCATTCTGTATATGAATAATATACAACCTATCCATGACAAACATGGCTTATGTAACAAAACATATAAACGAAAATGAGCAAGTTAACACCTGAAACGACGATAACACTAAGATATTATTAACAAAGCAATGTTAAAAGATAATATATGATATCATATGAATGTATATGATACTTTTATAATTTAATAAAAATTATTTCACCATTATACATGAGGTTAACCTACCCCAACCAAGGAAAAGTACAAGGTAAGGGTTATTTCACAAACTCTTCATTATCCGAGGTTGTTTATACGTAATAATCTACAGGGATCTCTTTGTCATCCACATACATGTTTCTTAAAAATGTATTTCGAAACATTTTTAATATTTAAAATAATATGGATTAAAGTCATTTATACCCTTGTTTGAGTTTTTATAATAGTTTTATAAAGGAATCTTTCCGTCATTTTCCAAACAAGGTGCTTTTAACCTTTTCGATAGAATTAAGGTAAGAATGTTTTTTTAACTTATACAGAGGGTGCGGTTATTTTCCACCGTTATAAAATCGTTGAAGCTTACCTTACAATATTATAAGAATATTTTCAAATAAAAATGTTTTATTTTATAAATATATGACTCTTAACGGATTTCAAAAATAGAAAGAGATATTTCTCTAAAAAGAGTTTTGATTTCATCAATGTCAACATCCTTTTATGAATTTTACGCTTATTTGAAGTTAATTTATTATGATACAAAAATTCTATATTGTATTGAAGGTTTTATGATATGTTTGACCAGGGATGTGCAATTTTTATACCATTCATAGTTTATGGTGATATTATTGACATTTCGTATGCTAGTTTTAATACGAATTTTTATGTTATGTTTAAACCTTTTCATATGGGAATGAATTGGACTTAATATGTGACGGGTGGAGCCTGCTATAGCTCCTCGATGCATCGGTAGGTCTCATGAGACAAACTAGTGTCTTGTCACAAGGCCTTGGAAAAATCTTATTCTTAGTATTGGAACGAGGCCTTGGCTATGTGGTTATGATAGTCTGGCATTATGCATTCCATCATTAAGAAAGTGGTTATTGATATTGCATGTGATTATTCGATTAGTAGAATATCCATGTGAATATGTAAATGGAATTATTTCATTTCAATTTTACTATACTATGTTGAAGTTCATGTTTAAAAGGATTTTGTTTTAGTTTTACATTGCCTTAAATATTTATTCGTATTTATGAAAGTTTCCGCTATATTGTTATCCTTACTGGGCATTTGAGCTCACCCCTTTTCTATGTTTTATTTTTCCCAGGAAGTAAAGAAGTGAATTATGAATGACCTGCAGGGATATTATGTGGGGATATTAATGTGGAATATGGAGACAATATGTTGTTGTAGTAGTTTTTCACTTTATGATGTAATGTAAAACTTTATGAATATATCTACCGTTTCCAAGGCAACTAAACCAATCGGTCTTTTGAGATTTGATCTTTCTTGTGATCATGCCAATGTTATGTAATAATGCACCGACTCTAGGTAACTGGGGTCGGGGCGTTACAGTTGGTATCCGAGGAAGTTTAGTACAAACCTTGTAAGCTAGATTTACATAAACTCTGATTAGAGCACGTAGACCTAAGATGAACTTTGAGGATTAGTATAGAAGAACTTCCTAGAATATTTGTATTGTAGAGATTTTGTGAGTTTTCTGAGTAATACATCCTTGTCTGGATACGAGCAGGTAGAGCCGGCTCTGGCACAGATGTACCTAGGGGTAAAACCCGAAAACACCACTTTAAGCTAGACTCAAATGGGAACTGGTGCACGACAACGGGCTTTGCTGCACTCTTGGTTACGACACTCCAGGGGGATATGCTTAGGATGACTCTCATTTTCTTTAAAAATCATTATGAAGGGTTTATGAGTATATACTTCTTCAAAGAAAACATTCTTATGATTATGGATTATATCCATAAATAGTTCAATTTATGTTATGTGTTTTATAAGTATGGGATTATGTATTTTGATTCACAAACTGATCTAGTTTATGCCATTGTTTAGAAATGGCACGTAGTGGATGAAATGGAAACCGTATCAATTCACACACTCTATGTAGGGATTACCCTTCTGCTCAAGATAATTATAGTGGAGCTGGTGATGCAACTGGTGCCGATCAGCTAATCACCATATTGGGACAACTCACTCAGGTTATGAATAATAACATTACCCATATGGAGAACCCTGATCTACAGCGTGGAGGATCAATGTTAGATCGATTCATGAGGCAACAACCACCAATGTTCAATGGGAGTACAAATCCATTAGTAGCTGAGTAATGGATATTTTCCCTAGAGAAAATATTTCAGGCTTTGGGGAGTAGTGAAAGGGAAAAAGTTATCATGGTAGTTTACCGCCTCACTTGAGATGCTGATCAATGGTGGTCATTGATTCAAAATATGAAGGAAGATGATGAAGTATCAAATATGGAATGGAGGGAGTTCAAAGATCTATTTTTAGAAAAATACTTTCCTCGCGACCATCGAGAAGATATAGAAAGGCTGTTTCTGAGTCTGAGACAAAAGGAGGATGAGAATGTCGCAAAGTATGAGGCTAACTTTACAAGGTTAGAAAGGTATGCTGGAGATTATATACATAACACAAGAAGTAATATTGATCGTCTCATTGATGGGTTAAAACCATTTCTCCATCGAGCATTAGTATCACAATATTTCTCGTCGTAGGAAGACATTGTCTCATGTGCTATCAAGACCGAAAAGGAATTCTCTAAGTCTTATGACTTTAAAGCAAAGCAAGAGAAGAAGAGGCCTGATGATCAATACGGGAATAGAAATAAGGGGAAGAAGGGAAAGGTTGAATATCCATCCTATGGTAAATGTGGTAAGAAACACCCTGGTACTTTCTTGAAGGGAATAGGAGTCTGTTACAAGTGTGGTGAAAAAGACCACCAAGCTCGTGATTGCAAGGGGAAGAAGGAAGCTACCAACGTTCAATGCTAAAATTGTAGAGATATGGGTCATTATGCAAATGAATGTCCTAAGAGTCAGGGGAACTTACCTCAGAAAAGGCCAAGGGATCAAGGCCAAGCTTATTCTATCACTACTGCTGAGGTAGAAGCTCCGAAAGACGTAGTGGCAGGTAATCTAATGGTTTCCTCAAGTTTATAAAATGCATTATTTGATTCTGGATCATTGCATTGTTTCATATTTTCCCAGTTTTCTAAGAAAATTAGATATTTCAAATTTGATTTAACAAGGGAGTTGTCAGTTAATTCTCCTAAGGGAAGTATCATTGCAACAATGATTTGTGAATCAGTCCCCATTAGAGGACATAAATGTTCTTTATCTGCTGATCTCATCGTCATACCTATGGTTGAGTTTGATATAATCCTCGGTATGGACTGGATTTTGGACTATGATGCGAAGATTTATTATAAGAATTAAGAGGTTATGATTCTTGATGATGATGATAAGGACCACCTTATCTTTAGAGAAGAATCATCACCACCTAGTTCTTATTTAGATCCACCCCTAGTAGCTCAACTAAATTCAATTATTGGGGAGGAAGAGAATGAAATAACTGTGGGTGAGGAAAGGAATGTTCAAATTGAGGATATACCTGTTATGAAAGAATTTTTAGATGTATTTCCGGAAGATTTACCTGGACATCCTCCAGAACAAGAAGTTGAGTTTTCTATTGATTTAATTCCTGGATCAAGGCCTATATCGAAGACCCCTTATAGAATGGCCACTGTAGAATTAGTTGAACTAAAGAAACAACTAGAGGAATTGAGTAATAAAGGATTTATTTGCCCTAGTGTTTCTCCATGGGGAGCCCCTGTTATTTTTGTTAAAAAGAAAGACGGATCTATGAGGTTATGTATCGACTACAGGGAGATCAATGCTATAACAATAAATAACAAGTATCCCCTACCACGCATTGATGATTTATTTGACCAACTGCATGGAGCTCAATACTTTTCAAATATTGACCTTCGATCGGGATACCATCAGTAGTGTGTGAAGAAGGAAGACATTCTAAAGACATCATTTCAAACCAGGTACGGGCATTACGAGTTTACTGTAATGCCTTTTGGATTGACTAATGCACCCTCTGTATTCATGGATTGGATGAATAGAGTTTTCAAGGAGTATCTTGATGAATTTTTGGTGGTATTTATTAATGATATCTTGGTATACTCCAAAAGCTACGAAGAACATGAAAATCACTTGCACATTATCTTGAAGACTCTGATAAGACATGAATTATATGGAAAGTTTAGCAAGTGTGAATTCTGGTTTCATGGGATTTCTTTTCTTGGCCATATTGTCTCTAAAGATGGAATCTTTGTTGATCCTTCTAAGACCATGGCAATCCAAGAATGGACAACACCTACGAGTATAACTGAGCTATGTAGTTTTATTGGTTTGGTAGGTTATTATCGACGTTTCGTCCAGAATTTTGCCCGATTGGCTAACCCATTAACAAAGCTCACACGTAAAGGGGTTAAATTTGTTTGGAAAAAAGAGTGTGAAGAATGTTTCGATGAACTGAAGAGAAGATTAGTCAATGATCCTATATTGACTCTACCATCAGGGAATGATGGGTTCGTTATTTATAGTGATGCATCGAAGAAAGGACTTGGTTGTGTCCTTATATAGAATGATAGAGTTATTGCCTATGCATCACGACATTTGAAAATTCATGAACAAAACTATCCTACTCATGATCTCGAGTTAGCAGCTGTGATCTTTGCTTTGAAGATATGGAGGCACTACCTCTATGGGGGAAAATGTGAGATTTATACTGATCACAAGATTTTGAAGTATATTTTCTCACAAAAACAACTCAACATGAGGCAAAGGAGATGGCTTGAATTGCTCAAGGATTATGATTGTACGATACAATACCACCCGGGGAAGGAAAACAAGGTGGCAGATGCTTTGAGCAGAAAAGATCATGGAGTTTTGAACAATATGAGAATTGAAAGGGATACAATTTTCATGGATCTAGTGAAGATGGACATGGGAATAACCAGGGAAGGAGAAACATCAATGCTTTTTCAAATGGTTTCCAAACCATCTTTACTAGAAAGGATTAAGAGTTCTCAGACCGATGATGAAGAATTTCAAAAAAAGATTAAAGCTGTGAATGATGGGAGACTGAGAGACATTGTGTATGAAGATGGAATTTTGAAATTCAGGAAGAGACTTTGTGTACCCGATATACCTGATCTAAAAAGGGAATTTCTGGATGATGCTCGTAGTTCCAATTTCTCTATACACCCTAGGAGCACCAAAATGTATAGAGATTTGAAGGAACATATTTGGTGGGACAATATGAAGAGGGAGATTGCTGATTCTATGTCAAGATGTATGGTTTCTCAACAAGTGAAAGCTGTAAGGAAAAACCCTGAAGGAGTCATGCAACCTCTTCACATACCGGAGTGAAAATGGGACAATATTACGATGGACTTTGTCATGGGGCTACCAAAGACTCCTAGAAGGAATAATGCAATATGGGTTATTGTTGATCGTCTTACCAAGTCAGCACATTTTCTTTCTATAAGAGAATATCTACCACTAGAACGTCCAGCAAGACTATATATTAATGAAGTTGTGAGACTTCATGGAGTACCCCTATCGATTGTTTCTGATCGTGATCCCCATTTTACTTCAAGATTCTGGAAGAGTCTTCAGAAATCCCTGGATACTAAACTTCATTTGAGCACTGCCTACCACCCTCAGACAGATGGATAATCAGAACAGACTATTCAAACCTTAGAAGACATGTTGAGATCCTGCTCACTTGACTTTCAGGGAATGTTGGATCAGTATTTACCTCTGGTAGAATTTTCTGATAACAATAGATTCCATTCGAGTATTCAAATGGCACCATATGAAGCGTTTTATGGAAAGCGATGTCGCACACCAACCTGTTGGGATGACGTTGGTGAAAGAAAACTTATCGGTCTAGAACTAATGGAGGAAACGATGGAAAAGGTGAAGGTAATCCAAAATCACACCAAAGCAGCTCAAAGTAGGCAGAAGAGCTATGCCGATAATCGAAGGAAGGATTTGGAATTTCAAGTCGGTGATCATGTTTTCCTGAAGGTATCTCCATGGAAGGAAGTCATACGTTTTGGTAAGAAAGGTAAATTGAGTCCTAGGTACATTGGACCTTTCGAAATTCTAGAACGAATTGGGGCTGTAGCTTACAGATTGGCAATGCCGCCAAGTCTCTCCAAACTTCATGATGTGTTCCACGTATCTCTGTTGAGGAAATACATGCATGACCCAACGCATGTACTCACCTATGAAGAGTTAGAAATGGAACCCGATCTATCTTATTGCGAAGAGCCCATCAGGATTCTTGATATGAGAGAACAAGTACTGAGAAACCGGACGACGTGTCTGGTAAAAGTTTTGTGGAGAAACCATAAGATGGAAGAGGCAACGTGGGAACCCGAGGAACTTATGATGAAGAACCACCCGAGTATTTTCATGTGATAATTACTCTAGAAATTTCGAGGACGAAATTATTTGAAGGAGGGGAGAATGTAACACCCCAAGCTTCTACGGTACACTTCTCTTTGAATAATGTGATAGTGTGTGTTGTACGCAACACCGAGTTCTAATACACCATAACCAATCAAACTAGCCGTTATGAATAGTAATACATACTTTTTGAAATTATATATATTTTATATTTCAAAATGGACCTCATTTTTGGATTCGGAATATCAAATTTAGCCTAAGCTGAAATTTTGGTACTTTTCAGATAACTTTAATATTTTGATGAATAGTGAAAATTACTTAATTTTAATTAAAAACAACTTTTTTAATCAAAATAATTAATAGTGATAAATTATGAATTTGAGTCGTTTCAAAGTATATTCATAATATATTTTTACCATTTAATTCAATGTTGGTCATTGGACATAATTTTACAATTAAACCGGATATAAACAAGTGTCAATCTTTTGATAGTTATTATCTCTTAAAAACACACTTTTTGTTTTAACAATGGGAATTAATTTTAAATTAATTTATGCCACTTTTGTGTGTTGAATTTGGAAAAATGGATTCCAGATTTGGAATCATGATGTTAAAATTGTGTAAATCGGTAACTTTTATTTTTAGACATTTTGAATAATTACTTCGGTAAATATTTTATTTACCATTGTTAAAGGGTAAATCTGGTAAATAAGAGTTAAAAAATAATATTATAATAATAATAAAATACCCTAAAACGTGTCCTAGCCTCATTGGTTGATACATGTTAGACCATAGGAATCTTTGGGTCGATTTTGGGACCCCATGGAGCCACTTGTAGGTGATAGGGACACTTAATTTTAATTAAGTTAAAATAAGTACAAAAATGACATAAGCATATATCTTTTAGAAAAAAAATTTTTACATAGGGTTATATATATTGGATTTTAGACTATAAATATTAGTTAGAAAGATAAAACGATATCCTACATAATGATATTTTATTTATAATTTTTAGAGATTACATAGTTTAATTTATTTATGACACAATGATGATGGAGTAATTACCATAATAGTGAAAATTTAAAATAATTGATATTATAAATACCCAAATAAATATAATTTGGGACTTTTATTGAATTAAAATAATTTTATAGGATAATATGACATATTAGGATTGATTTAATTAACTTTTGTCTAAGAGATCATTCTGTTATGAGTTTCAAAAAAATCAACTATTGAATAGTGTCAAAATTGACAAAAAAGAGTTTTTAAAACAAATATTATATTATTAATTGATATTAAATTCTTAAATATATAAGGTTCGGCCAAGAGACTTATATCATGATATTTATATCATTAATGGACCACTTGGGGGTATCTTGGTTGTATATAGTAAGTTTATTAACCATATAATATAAAAATACAAAGAGACATTGTAAAAGTGAAACTAATTAACATAGAGTTAATACTTAAAGATATGGTTAATATAAGTAACCAAACCTGTCTAAATTCTATTTTTTGAGTAGTTTTCGACCCATCCCCACCTTAAAATTTAAATAATACTATTTTTAGCCTTTAGAAACCGAATATATATTTATTATAAATTAATATTTCTAGCTTTTCCAAAGGTGCCCCTCACCCCTTTTATAAAAGGGCACTCCTCCTTCTCATTTCATCACACCATCAAAGCCTTTTGGTTCGGCCAAAATCTGCTCAAATACTCTCCCACCATCCCCCAATACAACCTATAGGCCTTAGTTTGATCAGAAAGACAACCTAAGGATCCCTTTTGATCAAATCAAAAGGAAGAACCCGAAGAAGAGGTAATGATTTCACCACCCTTTTCCAAGTTCCTTTCTTCTTCCACTTCTTCTTCCTTTGTTGTTACCATTATAAAATAATAACTCCAGTATCATATATATACTGTGTTGTTATTATAAATATGGTACAACAATATTCAATATTCTATCCACCCTTTGAATAACATGTCACCATACGTGTGTACGTACGGCTTAACGTCTCAACGTCGTGGTGTAATTGTTATTCAATATATTATTATTTGGATGGGTATAATAATAATGTGTAACTAATGTAAATAATAAATATAACTTGTTAATGATTCTGTATATATGATATACCATCCATTTAATATCAAAATAATGATATTTTCGCTCGTGCGTATGCACGGACTACCGTCTCCACGAACGCGATGAGATTCATTCTCCATCGTATCCATTCAAGTATAATTATCATTTGATGATTTAAAAATGATGTTTAAGGACTTGATATCATTCTGTATATGAATAATATACAACATATCCATGACAAACATGGCTTATGTAATAAAAATATAAAAGAAAATGAGTAAGTTAACACCCGAAACGACGATAATACTAAGATATTATTAACAAAGCAATGTTAAAAGATCATATATGATATCATTTGAATGTATATGATTCTTGTATAATTTAATAACAATTAGTTCACCATTATACAGGAGGTTAACCTACCCCAACCAAGGAAAAGTATAAGGTAAGGGTTATTTCACAATGTCTTCATTATACGAGGTTGTTTATACGTAATAATCTACTGGGATCTCTTTATCATCCACATCCATGTTTCTTAAAAATGTATTTCAAAACATTTTTACTATTTAAAATAATATATATTAAAGTCATTTATACCCTTGTTTGACTTTTTATAAGAGTTTTATAAAGGAATCTTTCCATCGTATTCCAAACAAGGTGCTTTTATCCTTTTCGGCAGAATTAAGGTAAGAATGTTTTTTTAACTTATACGGTGGGTGCGGTTATTTTCTTCCATTATAAAATCATAGAAGCTTCCCTTACAAGCTTATAAGAATATTTTCAAAGAAAAACGTTTTATTTTATAAATATATGACTCTTAAATTATTTCAAAAATAGAAAGAGATATTTCTCTAAAAAGAGTTTTGATTTCATCTATGTCAACATCCTTTGATGGATTTTACGCTTATTTGATGTTGATTTATTATGATACAAAACTTATATATTGTATTGAAGGTTTTGTGATATGTTTGACTGTGGATGTTCTATTTTTATACCATTCATAGTTTATGTTGAAATTATTGACATTTCGTATGCCAGTTTTAATACGAATGTTTATGTTATGTTTAAACCTTTTCATATGGGAATGCATTGGACTTAATATGTGACGGGTGGAGCCCGCTATAGCTCCTAGATGCATCGGTAGGTCTCATGAGACAAACTAGTGTCTTGGAACAAGGTCTTGACAAAATCTTATTTGTATTCTTAGCACGAGGCCTTGGCTATGTGGTTATGATATTCTGACATTATGCATTCCATCATTATGAAAGTGGTTATTATTATTGCATGTGATTATTCGATTAGTAGAATATCCATGTGAATAAGTAAATGGCATTATTTCATTTCACTTTTTCAATACTATGTTGAAGTTAAAGTTTAAAAGGCTTTTTTAGTTATAAATTGCCTTAAATATTTATTCTTATTTATGAAAGTTTCCGCTATATTGTTATCCTTACTAGGCATTTGTGCTCACCCCTTTTCTATGTTTTATTTTCCCCAGGAAGTGAAGAAGTAAATTATGAATGACCTATAGGGATATTATGTGGGGATATGAATGTGGAATATGGAGAAAATATGTTGTTGTAGTAGTTTTTCACTTTATGATGTAATGTAAAACTTTATAAATATATCTAGTGTTTCCAAGGCTACTAAACCAATCGGTCTTTCGAGATTTGATATTTCTTGTGATCATGCCAATGTTTTGTAATAATGCACCGACTCTAGGTAACTGGGGTTGGGGCGTTACAGGTTAGGACATGTTTTTGGGTAATTTTTTATTTTTATAATATTATTTTTTAACCCTTATTTACCGGATTTACCCTTAACTGTGGTAAATAAAATATTTACAGCAGTAATTATTCAAAATGTATAAAAATAAAAGTTACCTATTTACACAATTTGAACATCCTGATTCCAAATATGGAATCCATTTTTCTAAATTCAAAACACAGAAGTGGCATAAATTAATTTAAAATTAATTCTCGCTGTCAAAACAAAAAGCGTGTTTTTAAGATATAATAACTATCAAAAGATTGATACTTGTTTATGTTCGGCTTAATTGTGAAATTATGTCCAATGAAAAACATTGTATTAAATGGTTAAAATATATTCTAAATATACTTTAAAACCACTCAAATTCATAATTTATCAATATAAATTATTTCGATTAAAAAAGTTGTTTTTAATTAAAATTTAGTAATTTTAACTATTCATCAAATTATTAAAGTTATCCGAAAAGTACCAAAATATCACCCTAAGATAATTTCGATATTCCGAATCAAAAAATGAAGTCCGTTTTGAGAGATAGAATTTATAAAATTTCATAACAGCTAGATTGATTGGTTGTGGTGTGTTAGAATCTCAAAGTTGCGTATAATGCACGCCATTGCATTACTCCAAGGGAAACGTACTGTGGAAGCTTGGGGTGTTACATAATATCATATCTATGGTCCTACCTTTCAATCTATTGGAAAAAGATAATGTCGCTCTTGCTAAGTTTGGATTGTTACCTCTAAGAATCAATGTGATTTATATTCAGTTTCTGATTTACAAGGATGGTAATAAGGATAGATATAATTAATAAAAATAACATATATTATATAATTATTATTATTTATATTTTAATTACAATTAATTTTTCTCTTTTTCCATGCATTTAAAAGATAAAACAACATTTGTGTGTATGTATGACATACTATCTCTATGAACAATATAATTAATTTTTCTATCCAAAAATATAATGGAAAAAATTAATATATTTAAGGAATATTTATTATATTTATATCTTTATTAACGTTCTAGTAATGATGGAACAATGATCTAAGTATTAGTACCAAAAATACTGAACCAATATTCTTATGAAATGTGAAAAAGGTAACACCCAAAAACAATGACTCTAATAATGAATTATTAATAACTATGTGTTAAAATTTTATAAGTGGCTCATATATTATATTCTATGCATGTACCATATTTTAATAAAAATGAATAATAAATTTATGTTTATAATATATTAGGTTAGACTTATTCTAATAAAATTCTATCTAATAGTATGGGACATATGTTATAATCTCATTATTTATTATTATGGATTTTGAATAAGTTTAATTGATGTAATTTTATGATATATCTCTCAATAATTACATGAAATTATTTTATTGTAGTTAATTTGTGAGATTACATGTTTTCGTTTTATTTTATACACTTTGAGAACTCAAGATACTAAAGGTATGTTTTTAACAGAAATCAAATTTATATCTATATTCGGTTTAATATAATTCTTCTTCCATATCCATGATTTCTAAAAAATCAATAATGTTTTATTATCTTATTCTATGAATTTTTAATTATATTTTCCCAAAACTAAATTTTTATAAAATGTTTTAAAAGTAATATTCTTATTTTTATAATGATTTTCTTTTAGCTTTTTATAGAAAATGTGAAAGGAGTATTTGTTTTAACATTCATGACATGAAAAAAATTATATCTGTTAAGACCATTAAATGACTTGAATCCCTCCATGCAATCTTCTATAGTTCAAATCAATGAAAATTATCTCCTCAGTTTTAAAAAATAATTAATTCTAAATAAGTTATTTCAAATTGAAAAGGGTATTTTCCTCATGAAATACTCCATGTAATATTTTTAATGGATTTATCATTTAATATATCATCCAATGTTGTTACTTATTTGTTTATAAAGATATGATTAAATGTTTTCATCCTTATTCTTTATCTGGATGGTTTATTATTATGATAATGGAATGGTTTAAAAACTTATTTATATTTCATGATTTATGTTATTATGAAATGTTGAAATGTTTATGAAACCAATTTCCTTTCTATATGTTATGATATATGGTGAATTAATTCTGATCATAGAGAACACATATGAATGGATTATGACTATGTGATAGGTGGACCAAGAATTATATATCTCTATATTTTATTGGGTAAAGGTGAATATCTAATAAGATAATGGGGACCCAAATAAAGAGAGATTCTTATTTAGTAAGTGACATTGTACACAGTGATATTTTGGGAGTGAACATGACTAAGGATATTATAGAATGTGGAGATAACCCAATCCACTATGAAAGTCTTGGATGTGATCCTTGACTAAGGAAATAATTTTCTATTCTTGTTTGTATGTCACAAACTTATGTTTTATTCTAATGTTATAATCTCATGGATCATTTTATTTTAATAATTTATGGTGCTTATCTTAATATCATGTTATCATAACCTTATGATCCTATTATGTTTATGTGATCATTAATATCCCCTTATTTACCATTATTGGGAATCTAATCATACCATTCGTTATATATCCATTCCCAAGGTTATCAAGAACGGTTTTATGTAAGATATGTATAGTAGGGGTTTCAGTTTTGAAGAAGATAATAGGATATGATGTATATCTATAATGAAAAAGTTGTTTATATTTCCAATTTTTTAAATACACTAAGCCTATTTGATTCTTTCATGGATCATAATGTTATTTATTTTAATAATAATCTAGTAAGATATACTTTTAATCTATGAAATGTAAGTATCACTATAAAATTGATTATACATATTATCATTGTGATAAAATAATAATATTTTGATTCTAACATCTACCAATACTTAGTATAACATTAATTAAATATTGAAATTTATTATGATTTTTCCTTGGGAAACATATTACACATAATTATAATGGGCATATAATTTATACCATGTAATCAATGAGTTATATCCCCATAAAAACTCCACTTTATAGGTTTTTGTATAACATAATGTTAAATAATTACAATGATTATTTAATAATGATTATTAATAAAATAATTTAAGAGAATAATTAATCCCAGTAATCATAGTAGTTTATAATTCTATAACCCCCGTAGTTGATTTTTAGACAATAATATTTATATGGGTCACAAAGAAGATAATGATAGACCCACTTCTTCCCATGGATATAATTGTAATAGTAATAAAGTATAAAAAGTTGGAAAACAAAATACAATTTAAATTAAATTGGAATAAAACTCAAATATGATAGGTAGAGTAACAATTTCAAAGTTTATAGATTTAATTCTTCTATTATGGATCAAATACCAAAGGATGTTTTTATAGGATTTTGATACTAAATAATCTATACACAATTAGATGATATATATTTAGTAAATCATTATTTTATTAGATTTTCTACATGGTTTATCATCAATATTTACCTTTTTTTGGAATTGGAAGTTGTGTTTTCTACTATCCAACATCTAAATTTTAGTTTTAAGTATTTAACAACAAAAATAAAGGGTTGGTGGTCAAATATTTGTTTAATAAATTTTTAAATGGCATACAATTAATATAGGGTTCTAATATGTATTCTCTGAAGTTATGTAAGGTATCATCAGCTATATAGGTTATGTAATTATAGAAGTAAAAGAGATATAACTATATAATTAAAGAAGGTGTATTTATTTAATTTTTTTCTTTTATTTTATTCTTCTTTGAAAATATATATGACACTAATTTTATCCTTCTCTATATGATAAATACAAATGTGATTAATTTTTCTAAATTTACATGAAATATTTTATACACACCAATATTATGGGTAAGATTAATCATATTTTTAATGAAATTAAAATTTAAAAAAACTATTAAGGACCATTAAGGTCCTAATGAATCCTTCAATACTTATTATGTTCATATAATATTTGAACTAGTTTGAATTACATAAAATCTTGTGGCCCTGAATCACATTTCATCTTATGGAAGGGATATTGTTTATTGGTCTAAAAAATATATATGTTTATTTTTCCTCTAACCAATAACTCAATAAATACATTATTTCTCAATAAATACTCAATATAAATCCATAAATATATTATTCTTATATGATTAATAAAAACAACAATTTATTATATTCAATATCTATTAATAAACACTTTAAATGTAAGGCAATGTTTATTTGAAAAATTAATATTAATATATTATATTCAATCTAAAATTTTCAAGAAATACAAGTAGGGATGTTCCCAAGTTCATATCTTATATTGTGTATTTATAACCAAATTAAACTGAAGTTTGATAAGTATTAAAGAAACCATTTCTAGACTATAACCCTTTAAAGATATATAAATTCAAATTTACACACAATTGATTCAAATATCTCAAAACAATTATATCTCCTTTGTTTATATACACTATTAAGCTTATGTGTACCTAGAGGTGTGAGTTGTGATTTTTTTTCAAATCCATTAGATGCATGTTTTACTCTTGACTTCAGCATTTTCCACCTCTATATGAACTAATCAACTTAATAATTGTTCCATATTGATTCTATGATTCATTTTTAACTCCTTAAATATTTATAAGGTTTCATACTTGTTAGTGATAAAAAAACCATAAAAACTAAAAAAATCAGTTAAAATTATGAAATAATAATAACCACTATGTTAATGTATACTCATCATCCCATCTACATCAAAATATATTAATTCCAACAATTCATTATATTTGTCACTATTTCCACAAAAATTTTATATGTTCACATTTCATAATAATCAATATTCACATATATATATATATATATATATAATATTAAAATTAACGAGATAATATATCTACAAAGAGTCATTGGATTCATTTCTCTTTTATATTCCTAAGGAGACAATGCTAAAATTTAGCGGTATTATAATCATTCACTTTTATATTCTTATATTGAAAGTTATATTCTAGATTAATGATATCTAGAATTTATATATAATTAACCATATTTCATATTCTATAAAACATTTCATTCAAGTATATATATATATAAACTCTTTTCTTTAATCATGAAAAAATAAAATTTTCTCCAAAAGAAGACACTCAAATGAAATATTTATTAATTTATTATACAAAATAAAAATATTTTAATTATAAATTTAATCCACTAGGAAATTTAAAATCATATATTCGTACCTATAATATAAAAACACATTATCTATTTATAACATGTAGATATAGTTTTATATTATAAAAACTCCATTTATTTACATATGTTGGTATATCAATGAAAATGTGTGATGTATAACTAATATCGAATGCCCAAGATCTAGGATTTGGGAAAATTTATTTTTATAACATTGAACTACGTATGATCTCATTTTAATATTTATAAATTTTTATTCATATAATGTTACTGTTTTAATTTATAATGAATCTCAAAATAATATATCTTTTTAATTACATTCTTATCTAAAATATAAAAAATAATTAGGAGAGTATCATGTTATAAAAAGTATTTAGAAAGGAATCTTGTGGAATATACTCCCACGAAAATGATGAAATCAAAAATCATATATATTAATGGAACAAGGTCTATATTTCATTTAATTGTTATTATAATGTAGTGTTAATTTAAAAAATATCTCTGCTTAGGTTGAAAATAATGTAAATTATATCAAGCATAATTTAAAGATAATTACATAGACAATAAATTACAAAAGGTTATCTAATAGATCACAAAAACTCCATTCCTCTTGGTATCTAACTATTAAGGTTAACAAACTATGGTTCACCCAAAGATAATAGTTGGATAATATGACCTATCCTTTAGGATTATCTATAATGAATATTCCATATAAAAGATAACTAATATGTACTTAAAATTTTTAGGTAGATTGTGTTGAACGATCAAGGGATTAAGCAGTGTTTACTATGGAAGGAACCAACTCATTGTATATTGTAGGATTTTATATATATCTCTATCACACATATATATATATATATATATATATATATATATTTTATACATTACTTGCATTTATGAATTCTAAAAATAATTTCATTTATATTTATAATCTATTCATCCAAATTGATATGTTTCAGTTTTGTTAATGTGTAAATATTATATGAAAAATGATTTATGTTATGTATCATTTATAAAAATTTATTTCTAATATATATATATATATATCATAAATATAGAATATGTAACTCTTTCATGAAATAGATTAGAATAATATGAAAACACAATCTTACTCAAGATAATTTATGGTGAAACATTTAAAAAAACATTCCATTATAGGCAAAACCATAGTCCCTATTCCATTTTAAATATAATTTAAAGTCACACTATTAAAATATCGTTACTGAAGAGAGATCTTAATTTCAAAATAATTTTAAATCTGAAATAACATATAATGATTTTTTTAAAATTTAAAAAATAATCACTAATTTTGGTTAACCAAAATACAATACTATATTATACATAACATTAAAATATTTAAATTAATAACATAATCTGTTTAAAAAACAATATCAGTGTATTAAATTAAATCATAAAAAAATTCACAGTACAAAAATATATATATGTGAATATTAAATAAATAACATAAATATATAAATAAATAAATAATTTGAATATTCATCATTTGAAATGTAAAAAATCTAAATTATTTAAAATATGTGTTTAATATATAAATATAATATTATAAAAATTATGAAAATTTAATAAAGAAAAATATATATAATATTATTTTATAATTACTTTTTATTATATTTTCATTTATAAATTTTTTAAAATATACTCACTTTATTATATTTTGTAATAACTATATCATGTAAAATTTTATCTCTACATCATTTCCCATGATATATGTCATCATTTATCATATATCATTGTAAAATTTTATTATATAGCACTCTCTCTTTTATTATACACAGTGATATCTTTATATCACTTATTATGATAAAAATGATAATAATTATCATTACATAATCGATCATATGTTATTATCCATGATAAGTTTAACAAATAATGTTATTTTTATATCTCGTTTAGAGTTAACCCAAAACTTATATTTTGGATTATATCACAAAATGATTTTTTCATATCACTAAAGAATTATTATTAATGAAATTTATGCTTCTATGTTTAGTTGGATCATTTTAGGGATTACATGTCAAACATGAGAGTATGAGAACTTACTTTATCTACCTATGGTTATTATTACCTAGTCTGGGGCATTATTGGCTTCTTTTATATCAGCTGCTACCTCATCTAGGTGAATACCCATTTTGAAAATGAATGATTGATCGAGAAACTAGATGAAAGTTAAAACTAAGTTAAATAATCTAGTTCTTATGGAAAAATTCGTCATATCATTATTTCATAAGAAAATTTTTGTATTTGTGGTCACTTTGTAGTCTCAATCCATAAATAATGTCACTATATAATTTTAGAAAAAAAAGTAGTCGTATAGGGGTATTTTGATATCCAAAATCATCATAGACATAGAGATATGGGTTTACTGGCTTGTCCCTAACATCTTTATTTTTTTCCTCATATCAAAAAAAGGTATGTAATTGGCTTATCACTAGAAAAATTGATCTATTGTTTCATCACCAATGGAAAGATATGTTTACTAACTTATCACTAATTGATTAGTATATTTGATCATCACCATTATGGGTATGAGATTACTAGATCATCTCTGATATATCATTATATTTTCTCCACTCTGTTAGTTTTTTGGGTTCATAGGATCACGATCAAGGTACAAGCCAATTGGTTTTCCATTAAATAAATTATTAGTTTACTTGATCATCACTAATGGATTTAAGGATTCATTGGGTTGTAAATAGTGGGGTTTAAGGATTTTATGGATCATCTCTAATTTTGATTAAGAAATCACTAGCTCAGCCTCGATGTGGTATAAGGATTCCCTTTCACATCCACGGTGAATAAAATAGAGAGTAGGGTATCCATTTAAGAGGATATTAAATTTTACATAAGAATTTCATTCCATTTAGAAATTCATAAAGGTTTAAAGAAATATTTTCTATATTTTCACAGGTGAAAAGTTTTGTTTTTGGATTAGGATAATGAAAATAGTCTTCCTATATATCCTAGTGATGGTAATAAAAATTCATATAGTTTAGGCCCATATAATGGGTCACACTATATCTATTAAAGTAATGTAGAAAGGATCATTGTGGTTCCTTTTATGGTCATATATACATGACCACTATTGTTCCTTTTACGGTTTTCCAACTAAGAACATTGTGTCATGGACATAAAATTAGGACCCTTAGGTGATTGATGACAAGAAAATATTTACCGTGGGACTTATGAATGAGTGGATGATTTATGATTTTTACTGACATATGTGTTCAGTGAAAGAATGTGATTCTCACTAGGTTAGGAGTCCTTGAATATCAAAACATTGGGAAATCTAAATGAATGTAGAAACCATATTTCCCTAAAATAGTAGACTATTTTTAATCACCTCTAATTTATTGGTGAAAATACTGGGGTAAATATGACTTTAGATACCCAAGAAAAATAAAACCTAAATAATAAATTAGTCCCCATATTTAAATAATACATCATATAAACTGTCATAAAACACAAGGAACTAAAATTATAGTTTCATAATGATTAGATATATAAAAATATTATTTTATAAAACTTTAAAAAATTTATCCATAGTCAAGGCCTTTTATACCCATTCCAAGAAATTTGACATGATGAAATGTTATTTATAACCCAGGGAATGGAAACATAAAAAAGGGGTGAGCTCAGATACTTAGTGATGGAAAAAATATAATAATGTTTCATATGATAAATATGGATAGTAATATGAGGAAGATATAAATATCTTTCTAAAATATCATAAGATAATAGATGATAACTACAAAACATAATAGAGTAATACACGATCATAACTATTTCATTATGGATGCATAAAAGTTATAACATAGATCAAAATCAAAATCAATAATAAAAAAACATGTGATAATTATATAGAAGTGTAGAATACTTTAAAAATAAGTTACAATTATGAATTATATTCATTTAATAGAAGTGAAATTCATGTTTAAAATATGAGAAAACTTGATAAAAAAAATGTATATGCGTGAAAACCATACTAGTAAGAAAAACGTTATAAGAAAAAAAAATTACGACTATTTTATCAAAATCATTATGTCCATGGAAAAAAATATAATAAAACCCAATAATGAAAACTATTGTGTGAAAAAAAAACTCATTATGTTGATGCTTTACTATCTCTTGATATATAAACATAAACCAATGCATTGGGGGTTGATATAGGACCCAAGACATCATCATCCATACATATTTGTGCCACCAAAAATCAATCATCATTATATATTAAATAACATAGGGAAAATCAATGGGTTTATTAAATATCAAAATGGAAAATATTAAGTTTTCATAAAAATCCATTGAGGTAAAATTGTTTTCTTGAAAAATATAAAAGGTGTAAAATAACATCATGAATTAAATAACCTGATACCAAAAACATGATCCTCAAAAAATAATCACGTAATAAAATATGATATATGGTGAAACATGAAACATAACCCTATTTAAAAATAATACTTTGAAAATTTAGAGAAAATCACAAAAAATAATGTCTCTAAAAAAGAGATTATTAATATAATATATAAAAGACGTGATTTCAAATTTACATTCAAAAAATAATTTTTTGGTTATGAAGAGAATAAATCTTAAATAAGTACTTAAAAAATTTATAATAAATGGAACCGGATGACAAATACAACATAAAAGATGAAGTATTATATAATTATATAAAATCATGTTAAGGAAAAGAATATTTTGTTTTTTAAAATGACTTTATTGAAAACCAATATCATTAAAAGAATAAAAAACATTTCATTAAAATTAATTAATGTGAATAAAATTATAATTGAAGATAAGAACAAATTTAGTTTCAATTGGGGAATGGAGAATAATTTTGGAAAGTCAAAACATTGATATCGTATAAAATTCTATTATATGTAATGGGAATTATTCTTAATAAAATGTATTTTAATGAAAAAATAAAATCTCCAGGGAAGAAGATATTGCTGTGAAATATTATTTTTTTATAAAATATGGTTTAAAAATAACTTAACATCATTATAGTTTATAATCGATTAATCATAAAATATAATAGTCAAATAAATGTGAATAGGACCCAATAAAATGATTTGAGTCATGGAAACCCCTTGCCTTTATTCCATTTTAGTAAAATGCCATATTAGATTTAGTAAAAGATGAATATATGAATAAAATATATTATTAACCATATTATTACCTCAAAATATTCATAATTACTATGTATAATAATCAACTCTATAAATATTAGATATTTTTTTGTTATTTTCACACATATGGTGTTTATCATTTTGACTATTTGTTGTTGTTTTGTAGGATCTATATCGGTATTAATTATTCATAAAAATATAATAATTACACATTAATTAAAATTATGGTAATGTATTACTTTTAATGATATATTATTTTTAAATTTTCTTTCATGAGTACTTTAGTCTTTATCATAGAAGATGAATCTGACAACAAATAATATTTAGTAATTTTCATCATTTGAAGGGTGTTTTCTAAATAATTCTATTAAATAGTGATGTATACATTCTAGAAAAAAGAAAATTTATTTTAATATTTATATCATATTATACCTTTAATTATGTTTTCATAGTAATTCATGACTTAATTTCACAACATTGTTCATGTCGTCTGTCAAACCGACCTAATCATGAATATAACAGGATTATTGATGGTTATAGGGGGTTTAGTTGTAATATAATTACACCATTTGTATAATGATAAAATTTTGTGTTAGTACTTGTATATATCCTAATTTTAATGTAATTATAAGAATAATTAATAAATATAAAAACATTACCTAATTTTAATTAATTATTTTCCTCTTAGTTTTCTTATTTTAAATGACTTTATTAATATCAACCATTTGATGTCCATATAATTAATTGGTTATCCAATTTAAAAAAAATAATAGTAATCATTTTATAGAAATAATATTTTTACTTTAAAATAATTTTTGGGGCCATCTATTTAAGGTGGTAATGAAATGAAAAATGGAAATCAATCGTTCTATGGAGGTAGTAGTCCATATGTACAGATAGTTAGTGATTTAATTTTAAAGATAATGTGGAAAATGATTAATATTATTTACCATTTTATAATATAAAATATCTTGTAAATATCATAGTTTTATATTAAATTTCTTATTAGGAACATCAATAAAATTTAGTGTAAAAAAACAGATTAAATCATGCAGCAGGTAGTCTGCACAATGCATGATTCAAAATTCCATTTTTCTTAATGAAAAATGGTATGGTGGTTAATTATTTTACCATAATTACAATAACATAATAGTAAAATAAATATACTCATTTTATCATTTTATGATTATAAAATTGATTTATAAGAAGAATAAAAGTACATAATGAAATAGAAGAGAGAAAGAGAGATTAGAATCTTATACATCACTTCTTGGATTATGTACATTGAAATGGGGATTGAGACATTTAGGGATGGTATTTTGAGAATACAAAAATATATTTAATGTGTATTGGAGTTTGAAGGATAGGATCATATTGGTTTTTGGAAGAACATAAGTTGTTTTTTTGTGACGTTAATTTGAGAGAGGAGTTCCCATTTTATAAGTGAAAAGGTGTGGTATCTTTGTAAAATTCCAAATGTCCAAATGTCCACCACTAAATTAAAAACATGTTTTAAATATATTAGGCCTTTACCTATTAGGATTCTCTTTTTTACCATTTTAGTTTTCCCCATGGTAAGTAGTTTTTACAAATGTAATTTATCATTTATTCCCCAAAATGGAAATTATTATATAATTTGGATATAATGATTCCAAATTATTAATAAATTTATATGAATTTAATTTATAAAAGTGATAACAATTAATTTTAATATAAATAGTTTATATCGTATTAAAAATAATTTTATTGAAAAAATATAACTCAAATTCTAAAATGTAAAACATGGATTTATGATTAATTTTATTATAAAAATATATATATTCACATTATAAATACATATTTTGTATTATAAAAAGTATTCACCAATTTAAAATTATTAATTATATGCTAATATTTTCATAAAGACATATTATTTGTAAAAACTATATTGTACAAAATTCACCTAAAAATAAATCTTTTATGAATAATAAAACAATTACACATTAAGATAATATGAAAATTATAAATCCAATAATGATTTTGATTATTTCAAATTCACATCTTATAATTTATAATTTTTGTAATTAAAAAATACATTAAAAAATAATTTTTATAAAAAAATTATTTCAATATATTAACATTTATTTTTTCCTACGAATTAATACTTAATATTTTTTAAAAATATATTATCATTTATCAATAAAAATACAAAAAATTTCATGAAATAAAATATAAATTGATTTAAATGATAATTTTAAGCATAATATGGATTTATTACAGTATAATTTGTTAAAATAATGAAAGGTCATGATATATTTATACATACATACATAATTACATATATATATATATATATATTATTCCATTTTGATATAATCAAAATTTATACATACATAACCCCTTATGATCACCATGTAATACCTAAGAATCATATAATCTCTTGTTTCTATTTCAGGTGGATGTTCGTTTAAGAAGGATCTTGTGGAAATCTTTATGAGATTGAACTTCTCTTATATATTATTTTTTCTAACCATAATTGCTTGTGTCCAGCCTTAAATTGTTCATGGGAAAACCCTATCTTAAATTATATCCCTTATGAGTTCACAAAAATTTCCTTCATAAGGAATACTTTAACTTTCAAATTCCATTTCTTCTTTATTGATTTTCTGAACTGGTTACTTCAATTTAAATATGCTTATTTAGTGGCTGAATTTTATCGATCATATTTAATATTCAAAATATTTCAATGTTTCTCTTTTGGTTTTGTTTTGTATGGGAAAAATGATATTAACAATATATTTATTTAAGAATAATATGTAGTTAAATATTGATTCACTGCATTCTCCCACTTAAATAAACAAAATTCTCACAATTTTATATATTATTTCCTAATAAATTTAGTTAACGGTATTTGTAAGATGATTGAAGATTTAATTTTATAATGAGGTATAAATCATGTCTATTTAATAATTATAAGCATAATCCCAATATTTTTTCTATTCCTAACCATATACGATAAATATATGTCATGGTTTGGGGTCAAGACCTTCATTGAGTTCATTGTTTAAAACTAATGTGATAGGTCATTATAAATCCTGTTTAGGGAATGAAATTTCATTACCTATTTTTATAATAGCTACACTACAAACACTGATATATTTCCCCCTATGGATTCATAACATGGTATTTCTAGTTTAAAATTGAGTACTAATGATGAAGTTGATAAAGAATGATCCTCCTCCTTATAAGGCTCTTTGAGATCCACAATCACACCCCTCCTTGAAATTTTAAAACTAGAAGGCTTCACTGTACTTTCATGTACCCTTTATATCTTTCCCTCATTTTAGCTTCAATAGATAACCACTCATCTCTTCAGCTGCCTATTGAACTAGTCCTTTAGTTTACTTCTCTATAAAACCTTATCGTATAAAGATTATTTGGATATGAATTCATTTCCATGTCATTTATATGTGGCTTTTAATTTTCCCAAAATGACCTTTTAAGACCTAAACTATTTCCCAAAATTGTTATATGAACTCATTTTATCTAGCTCTTAAAAACTGATTCTTGAACTGATCGTCACGCCAATGTCACTAAGTGTTATCACCCATTTTATCCTAACAACCATGTCCTGTTTCACTATAATTATCATAAGGTTATTGTATTATAAATCCATAATTTTCATCATGATTTCAAATTTTGTAGAAACATTATGGACTAAATGGGGTGGTGGTGATTTAATGTATGATAGATAATACATTTAATTTATTTCCCCTAATTTTTGAATGATGTTTATATTTCTTTGTGGTGGATTTAGGTTATTGTTTTCACCCCCATACATTTTTAATAGTGAGGATGTTGTTGGAAATCTAACCACAATTATGGAATATGGAGTCTATGTTGAAATAGTTAATCCACTATGTTATATCTGTCTAAATGACCCACACAAAGATAAATAAATTTATAAACATAAAAATTGAAAAGAAACCATCATAAAACTAGATATTTTATTTTAAGAACAAACATCATGCATGAACATATATAAAAAAATCATGTAAAATTAGAGTGGATTGAATAATAATCCCATACTATTTATTACAATCCACAACATAATGAGTTATACAACAAGCTCCACTTAGTTCAATTGGATGTCGTGTTTCTTTACACAAAATATTACTATCATACATGGTTTTATGACAATGAATAAGGAAATGTAAAATCATTCCACACCTAATGAATCAAATTGTCAGTGGTGATTTTGGAAACATGATTTCCACTCCTACCATGATAATTTTCTTCTTCAGTTTCCTATGATAGTTTAATGATCGATTACCCCTGTTCCACAAGTAATACATCTATTTGTCACCTATGTAAATTTACTTTTCCCTTCTTCAATAATTTTTTTCATATAAAAAATTAATCATTATTTACTTTATAATTATCATCATTTGAACATTCACGAGACTCAGTCCTTATATTCTTTGTTGAGTTTGGGACTTCAATTATGTTGAAATTGTTAATTATATTTCATTATTTATGGTTTGTTATAATCGCATGATTTCTCACATGAGTTCCTATTATGATGGGTTGTTTGATGAGGTAATCTCTTTATTTTCCCACACATCTATACTTTAATATAGTTCCATCCTTTACTAAAACGAAAAGGATTTGAAGGGTGATGAAACATTAACAATATTTAGAAATTATTATAATCCAAAATTAATTCAACCATATAACATGTTGATCTTTTACATTATCACACTGGTCTATAGTTATTTTAGTTAAAAATATTTAAATTTTGTTTGATCAATGTTACATGATGTTATATTATCTTACACTCTTGAATATAATCACTCATTTAATAGTGAACTTGATTCATCATTGTGGTTTAAAAATATTATATGATCAACCAATGCATATCCCCCAGTAGTTTCAAACAATGTGTGCAGTTAGGCCTCTTTTTGATGCCCTAGGTGATGATTGTGTTAATACCCAAAGAATCAATATTACTACTACTAGGTACACTTGTTCCAAATTCTATATCCACTTGTAGTTTCTAGAAATGGATGTTTTACTATGGAAAACCTTCTACTCAATACTTCACCAATATTTCAGGATACCATCCTATACATAGACCCATATATTGTATTTTCACTATGCTTCTATAACCCTGAAATCAATGGTCACTAAAATAATCTCTAAAAAACATTAAACCCTACTCTGATACAAACTAAAGAAACCCAATACAAACATAAGTAAAGAAATTATTTTATTTTATGATTCAAATAACACATCTCACAAATATTTTCACAACCCAAGGATCTAAATTATTTGTTTCTTTAAGATTAGATACATAAAAATCTAATTTTATAACACTTGAAAACATTTATCTATAATAATAATCCTTTAAAAATCATTATTTCCATCTCCCATGATAAAATAATCATTATAACATGGGTAATGGACACATAAGAAATGGGTGATCTCAGATTCTATGTTAACGAAAATATATCACAATGTGTCAAATCAAAAAAATTAAAGAGACCATGTGGAAGACATAAATATCATAATAATATATCGTAAGACCATATATGAGAATAAGAAAACATGGTTGAGAAACCCAAGATCATAGTTAAAACAATAGGGAAGCATAAAAGTTTTGAATTAGCTCAATATAAATATCAAACATAACAAAAATTGAGTATTATATTAAAGTGTGCAATACATTGAAAATAATGCATAAGCATGAAAACATATAATTTTATAGAAATGAAACTAATCATGATAATTTATAATAACTTGATAAAAACATGAAAATCTAGAAAACCTATAGGAATATGAATAAATTTTTGATAAATCCCATCATTTTCATGATTAGGTGAACAAAATCATTATTTTTATATCAGAAAATTTAAGCAAACCCATCTCATACATAACTTTGTGAAAAACTAATTATGTCCATGATTGACTATCACATAAGATATAACATTAAACCAATTTATTAGAGGGTTATATAGGTACCAGCACCCATCATCCAAATATATGAGTTCTAATTAAAATGAGTCATCATCATATATTGAATAAACCTTGGAAAATTAGTGGATTTCATTTAATATCCTAATAGAAAAAAATCACATTTCATAAAGAACCCATGGAGGTAAAATGAGTTTCATAAAACATAAAAATAGTGTAAAGTAACATCATTTATTAAAAGTTTTGATACCAAAAACATTATCACCTAAAATAATCACATATTAAAACATTACAAAGGTTAAAACATGAAACATATCCCCATTGAAGAATAATCATTTAAAAAAGGAAGATAAATACTAAAAAAAATTTTCTTAAAAAGTTTTCCTTAATATCATTATAAAAAAGATGTAATTTTCTAGTTACATTCCAAAATATTTTTTTAATATCTAGAGAATAAATATAAAAAAATTACATCAAAATAAATTCTAATAATGTATCTTTGGTAATAAATAAATCTTATATAAAAAATGTAATCTAGATTAGAAGTTTTAAAACTCGTGGGAAGAAAAATCATTTTAATTATTTTGAAGTGCCTTTATTGAAAATCAACATCATTGAAAGTATAACAAAAATTTTTACTTAAAATTAATTAGGGTGAATAAAAGGATCAATGTAGATAAAAATCGAGTGTCCGTTACGTAAATGAGAACATTGGTAAGAAGTAAAACAATAACATGGAAGAAAAATCCAATAAAAGTGATGAGAATTATTCATTACAAAATGAATTTTAATGAAATAGTGATATTCATAATAGAGGAATACTTTGGTGTGAAACATTATTTACCAAAAAAATAAGGTCTAAATAGAACTTAACATCATCATTTTTTTATTGGTCAATATTGAAATACAATAGTCAATAAAGACTGATTACAACCCAATGAAAATATTTGGCTCGTGAAAACCACTTACCTTAATTATCTCTTAGTCAAATATAGTTTAACCTCATATAAATATAATAAAACCATCTTAATATAATATTAAATTACTATATTAATACCTAACACGTTTTAGATTTTTTATATATAATCATTATTTATATATATTAGATTGTTTTATTACCAATTTTCACATTTTAATAATTTATAGTTTTGGCCATTGGTAGCAGTTTTATAGTAGCAGTTTTAGTATTTGTATATCTTTAAGATTTTATCATAACATGTTAATTAAATATAATATAATGGATTAATTATAATGATTAATTATGTTTAAATTTCCATTCATGAGTACTTTTTTCTTCATCTTAGAATAAAAAAATGACAATAGAAATTTTCAAGTGATTTTCATTTTAATAGGGGTGTTTTCTTTTTTAATGAGTTAAATAATGGAGTATCCTTTCCATAATAAAAATAATTATTTATATATTTTTAAAATATAAAACTAATAATTATTTTTTCATAATCATCCATGATATAACATCATTGTTTTTTTAATTGGTGGTCTAACTGACCTAATCATGAACATGCAAAAATTAATGATGATTTTGATGTGATTTAGTTATAAGATCATTAAAATGTTATCATAATGATATTATTTATTGTGTATTATTGTGATATATAAAATTATTATGGAACTATGAGAACATGTAATGGATATGAATATATTAGTAAATTTTATTTAATGATTTTCCTTTTAGTAATCACCTTTTAAATGAATGATTTTATGATAATCACATATTGATTATATCATTAAAAGTTTATCCAAATTTTTTTAATAAAAAATTAATGATATTAGAAAAATTGTATTCATCGATTAAAACTATTCTTATGAAAATCCATTTATGTTGATGATGAAATGAGAAATGGAAATCAATCATTCCGTGTAGACAGTAGTCAACACATACGCATGGTTATTAGTTTTATTTTCTATAGAATGAGAAAAATGAATATTATGTTTTATCATTTGAGAAAATAAATTATATCATAAATATAATAACTATATACTAAATGTCATAATAGAGCTGTCATTAAAAGATAGTTGTGGATAATAAAACACGTTGCATCGTGGAGGTGGTAGTCCCCACTATATATGATTCACATTTATATTTTTAATGGAAAATGGTAAGGTGGTTAATGCTTGTAATATCAATCTAATAAAATACAATTATAATAATGATATTCAATTCATCATTTTATGAAGGTGAAATTAAATTATAGGAAGAATAAATGCTCGTAATTAAATATAAGAGATAAAGAGTGGTCCGAAACTTACACCTCACTTCTTGTATTATATATATTAAAAAGGGGATAAAAACATGAAGTAATGGTATTTTGAGACAAAAATGACCTCCTAATAGTGTTTAGGATTTCAGAAGGGATGTTTGGGTATATTTTGGGCTGAAATTAAGGGGTTTTCAATGATGAGAATTTAGGAGAGGTGTTCCCCTTATATAAGCGAAAAAGGGTGGCATTTTGGTTAATACCCAAAACATATCAATAATGGGAAGTGACTAATAATTAATGTGGCACAAAATTTGATAAAAAACATATTAATGAAGAGATAATGAAAAAAAATTAAAAACTCAATTTAAAACATTTTTAAATATGATAGTCCCTTTACCTCTTAGGATACCCATTTTTGTCCTTGTGGTTTATACAATTATAACAAGTTTCAACCAATGTTATTTATCATTTATGCCCAAAAAAATTATACTTATTATATAATTTATAACTAATTATTCAAAATTTTAAATCCACTTTTTATTCGATTTTTAAATGTGGTAAAAAATAATTGTAAAATAATAAATGTATAATGTATTAAAAGGAAATTTTCATGAAAAAATATAACATAAATTTTAAAATGTATAATATGGGTTTATTATTAAAAACCATGATTTTTACAAATTTAAAAATAATTATAATTTACATATTTTTATAGAATTTTTTTTCATAAAGTTCTAATTAATACTTACATATCAATAATGTCATTTAAAAAAGGTAATTTTTAAAATTCACTTAAATATTAATATTTTTAGAAAAATATAAAAATATTATAAAGTCATTATAAATAAGAAAAACATGTAAATTTTTTTAGATTCATATTCTTATTTTGTTAAATATTATTATTAAATAAAAATATAAAATATAACTGAAATATATTTTAATAGGAAAATGACTTTTATCGTATTAACTATACTTTATCCCTATAAATTTATAATTAATAGACTTCCAAAATAATATGATATTATTCAATAATTTTTTCCCTTAAAATATGATAAATTTTTTTGAAAAATATGTTATTCAAACATAATGTTAATTTAAAAAATAATGAATTTTTGAGAAGTATATAAATTCAAGATATATATATATATACATATAAATATTTTATTAAATTTCTACATAATCCCAATTTCTACTCACATAACCCCTAAGGATATGAACATAAAACCTAAGAATTAGATATGATCTAGTTATAGTTTTTTATTGTGTTTAAGCTAGTGTGCATCTTATGGAAATATTTATGAACATGAAATTCTCCCATATATAGTTTTTATCAAACCATAATTTCTCCATTTTGTATTGAGCATGGTTAAGATAAAGACCCTAGAGAATCTAACTCCATTCTATGTTTATAAAAATGGGATACATAAAGAAGGATCATGCTTCTAGAATCAATTTACAGTCACTTTATTTAGTGATTTATTGATATAGTTACTTCTATTTACACCTACTAATTTAACATTTATGTTTTAACAATCACATTTAATATTCAAAATATATTTAAGCCCTTTGTTTTGGTTTAGTTTTTCATGTAAAACATTTTATTGAAAAATAATATTTATGGATAATATATAGTGAAATATTGGGTCATTACAATGACTAGGAGCATGTTAGATGTGAAAAAGTGTGAGAAATGTTAGGATTATACCCAATCAATTACTACATTGGCATAATTTACCCATGTTTTTGGAATCTGAACAAAAATGGTACAAATATTAATCATATAAATAATGATTGAGAATTATATATAAGAGTGCCAATATTATTTTGATCAGAAATGAAAATTGGTAGTTATTAATAAACCCCATGATAGTGTCACATAACATGTGTAGGACTTATATAAAACTAACATAGAGTTTAGGGTCTTTTATGAGATTAAAAAGTATGATAACATACTAAAAATTAACACAAAATTATCCTTGGTACATAAATTATGAAAAACGGTGAGAGAAATATCATGTAAGAAGTTATATTAATTTCGTAAAGGCTATATATGAATGTATTAATGTTCCATACATTGTACAAATGATGTAGCTTATGCTCATGGGAGACCCTTTATATTTAACCCTTTTGTACATTATCATTGTGGATGATTAACCCATTATAAATATTTTTAGTTTCTTCCGAATATATGAAACATGGTAGTGGTGTGAGAAAAGTGTTCTTGATTATTTACAATATTATGTACTCACACATGTGTATGTGGGTGGAAGTCTATTTAGGTGTCTCAAGAATAAATGTTTTAATTATAACCTAAATTAATTTAGAAAATTTTTCTCATGTTGAGACTAGCTCTACGTGTAATGAAATATGTGCATGCTACATAGAAGACCTTTATTTATAGATGAGTTATGATCTAGAGGGATATTAGATTTAACAGATGTATTTACAATCAAAGGAGATAAAATGACATGCTGGTAATGCTAAAGTGGAATTTCTATGTCTTAGAGATCATTTATTACTTATTAGAATGTATAAAAAATATCTAACCCCGTAACTATTGGTTTTTTGGTGTATTTATGGATATTTTTGTCCCAATGTGCTAGGGTGGTGATACATGATATAAGGTGTCTATATACACTATGTGGAGGGTGTAGGTTAGTGAATATTAAGCATATTAATATGACCGTTCATACATTTTTCCATTATTGAGTTAATGATTATTTGGTGATAATTTCATTCATTGGTTCTAATTTTTTTTGGTGATCATGCTATCTTAGAACTAACACATCATTAATTGGATAACATTAGTTAATCTTTTGTATTGAGGTGCCCAAAACTATTCACACTACTCGACCTTGGAATTATCTATCTTTGGTTAAATATATTGGGGATGCATTCTGGGCTTTTCACATTGGTATGCATGTTCCCATTGCACCAATTTTTTATTAGATTATTATGTTGACCATTGGATTAAGACTTTTAGAACATTATTAGTGCATCTAATTACCCCTAAGATAATTTTTTTCGAAACAAAAACATCTTATTTTGACCAAAAATGCGAAATTTTGGGGTTTTTTTGTTACTTTTACTTATATATTGGGAAGATTAAAATTGTCCTTAACACTTATATATAAGGAGGTGACTCCTTGAAAGGCCCACATCCCTATATTTAATTTTATATTGAGTGGTATGTCATTACTATAGTTTTTTAGTGCATTTACTGAAATTTAAAATTTATTAATTTTTCATGAAATTAATCCCATTATAAGTTACTTGGAACCAACTAGATTATCACAGGGAATCCAATGTGTGATAATTTCATTGACATTAACTATTACCATTGCATGAGTCAATGAGTTTTCAGTTCTTTTTTACTTTTTAATTTTTTAATTTCTTAATTTTCAAATACATAATTTACTCTTTTCTTGATTTTATAAAGTAAATTTATAAAAGTTCAACTCAACATACTTATAAAATACCTTCTAAAATATAGACTATTATGGTTTAAAATGAAGGTTCCAACTCACTACATCGTATTTAATCTCATCAACGATACATTATAAATTTATTTAATCCATAATAATTTTTCTACTCATTGTACAATAGGATTCCCCATTATGGATTTATACTAAATAAAGATGCCTCAATTCCTTCTCTAGATCACAACGTACTATCATGATAATTATGAATTCACATAGGGATAATTATGAAAATATCTCTCTCAATGATCAACTTTTTTGGGAGGTATAAAATAATTATGTAGAGACCTATAAAATAAAGTATTCTTTATTGACATTGGATGAAAAACATTAATGACATTTACCCAAAACCCAATAGTGCTTAGTAATCCTTAATACTTTATTGAATGAACTTCGCAAGGGATAAAGACTACAATGGGTTTTCCATCCCCAAGGAAAATTCTATGAGAAGAGGTCCCTGAAATTATATATTTACCATGGTTATAATGAATTTATAGGATATCTATAAAAATTCATATGGTATTATGTAGCATTGAAATCACAAATAGTCAATTAACAAACTGACCTCTTCCCTGAGCTATCCAACCATTAGTTCTTAGAGATAAATAATTTTCATCTATTTAATTGGGAGTTCAAGATCATTTAATGGGTCATATACCAAATTTGTGGTTTCCCAATCACTAGACAAATATACGAAGAATTAATTATAGTACTAAATATTAAAGAGGAACCTGAAAATTACATCCCTTTAGAAAAGGAATTGTTGATAATAGAAAAAAAATGTGTTCAAAAAGAGAGATATAACCTCACATGATAATTATTTTAGGTGAGTGGATTGATGTGTTTTATTAATTAAATAGGTCAAAAACAAAAGTAGAGCATCAGATGATTTTTCCCTCCTAAAGAAATCATAGAATTAAAGGATTGTACTAGTAAAAAATAAAGGGGTTATATGTCATGACCCCCTCCCTCCAAAGGAAACCCTCTTGGGACAACAATGGAGAAAGAAAGTTAATGACCCCCAAGTAATGACTTCAGTAAGAACAAGGTTAGAAACTATCATAAAGGGTATATATATAAGTTCACATATATAATGCATTACCCTCAAAATATAAGTTTTGATCTGGAGATAGGGAATCAATGACCAATAAACTCCATATATAAATATAAAATAATTCTTTCCAAACCATCCCATAATACATGTACAATGATAAAAATAATAATAAAAGAATCTCTAATCTCCAAGCCATATACCAACTCCATAAAATCTACCTGTACAAAAGATTTAACTCTAAATATATAACCTAGAAACACTATAAATCTAGAGTCAGGTAGCACTTAAGAGTACTCAGTAGAATCATACCACTAAATAGATTGACATATCATGTAAAAGAAATGTACAAGAGTACAAAAAAATGAAACCAAATAATTTTTTTTCAATACATAATGTTCAATAATAATCAAGTTGGATATTTGAATAAACCGAAATCTATAATATCAGAGATAAATAAGATGCGTTAAAAACCAATGGTAACCACTAACAACATAAATACTTAGTCTTAACATGGATTTGGTGTCATGGACTGCCAAATACTAGTATTTTACCAATAGACATGTGGTTCCATACCTGTAACCCAACCATATGTCTTAATGGGTCATATTACTAATGAATTTCCCCACAATGCAACACATGTTCTTTCCAGTGAGATTTTTCCTCACTCGCACACACCCTACGAAACTTTCTAGAAGGTCGGCCATCCTGATCACTACTTGAGGACAATCATGCTAAACTATGGAGTTCTAATATGGTATAATATCAAAAATAATGGTGCACCTTGTTGACACAAGTCATTTAATTTATCCCTTTAATAATTTTACATTTTTTTAGTCATCCACCCTCGCTAGAGAATAACATCATCATTGTGTACCTTAATTCTCAACATAGGCAATGTCACCACACTAATGGATTTGATCCTCCTCTGATACCAAATTTAACAACAAGGCTCCACTGATGTCATAAACACCCTTCCTTAACAGGGCCAGTAGGTTCTATCACATCACGTACCACCAGTTTCCTCACAGACATGTGGTCTGCTACTTAGGACCCACCCACATGCCTAAATGGGTCATTTAACTAATGAATGTCCCCATAGACCAACATATGTTATATATTTTGTGATTAATCCTCACTTGCACAAACCCTGGGAAACTTCCCAGAAGGGAACCCATCTTGAGGACTACTCTAGGACAACCATGTATAACTATGGAGTTCTAATTAGATAGGCTCTTGAAAATAATGGCTCCCCTGTTAATATGAGTCATATCATTTAGTCCTTCAACCCTTTAACATTTTTGGGGTGTTACAACATGAATCAAACCATATAAACCATTAAATTTACTTCCCATCACCCCTCACGTCAGCAACCAAACCCATATTTAAAAAATAATACAAACTCCAGTCCATAATATTCAATCAATGCTTCCTACTCCAAGCCCAAATTATAATAATCTATGTTTTTTCCTATCACATTGAGGATTTCCCACTCAAACTGATAGAATGATAGTTATATCTCACCCTCTTATTCACTTGTAAATGATTACAAATCCAAACTAATAACATTTCATCAACCATTTTTTCATACATAAACAAACACATCATGACAATACCACACATCCACACCCACAACCACATTTGCTCAGTCACAATAATCCCAAATCATTACAACCATCCATGTACATTTTCAACAAAATCCATTCCATTCTCAATAGTATGATATCATGAACATAAAGAGAATCAACCTCGTCCCCTCCCTTTATCATGAATGACCACACAATTAACCGCCACATTCTCTCATCAACATCACTACCAGTGCACTTTTCACTTTTTTACATCACAACGCATGCGTATACACCACCCTCTAGCCATTATAGCCAATGATAATATGAAACCAAAATAGTACATTATATCTCATAGAATATTTTTAACCAATGCGAACCATTATAGATCTTACATAATTTTTCATCGAAGTGGGATATTATAGCCGATTGAACAATTCGCAACATATTTCCTTCTTCCAAATCCCTTCTCAAATTTACAACCACAACATAATACTCACACATCAATTGCCAAAATCCATTATGAGGAAATAAAATCAACATTATATACAATTAAAATAATATAGGGGTCAAATACTATAGGTTTCATCAACCATTTAATTTTAATTTCTCAATTACCAACCATAATTATTTTTTAACACCATCATTTTAACATTAAGAATCAACCACTTTTTATCTATTTCTCATAAACTATTTCAATTTTGAAATGGAATTTTAATTACATTCTCATATTTATTTTAAGGACATTCTCAAATAAAAAATAATTCACATGGGTAACAAATTTATTTGATAGATATATATTCTTATCCAATTTTAACGAATTAATAATAATCATAAACATCACCGTACACAATTTTTCATGTAAGAAACATCAATAATATAATTTTAAGTAACTAATAATTCTGGTAACATAGATTATATTTAATATTCTATTATATTACCATCCCAATTGTGTTATTTAATTGATTATTCATTTTTGGGATCCGTGCTCTATTAGTAATGTCATTAAACATTAAAAAATCATCATTGTGAGAATAAAAACATCAAACATGAATCACACGGATTTAATAGAGGGATAACATAAAAAAATAAAGAAAAAAAATAAAAAAGTCATTATGCAAGTGATTTATCTTTTTAACTGGTGCATTATTATTATTGATTTCTTACTTTCATTATGGTGTTCAATGTATTTGTTACTTTTCCCATAAACCAAAAAACCTCAAATAATCAAAAAAAAATGATGGAAAAACAACCATCATATTCAGAAATATTAATTATATTAGATAGTAGATAAGTCTCAAGATCCCTAAACTATCAAATAATTATTTCCTATGCTTTACCCAAAATAGAGGATGGGGAAAGGTAAAAACTTGTCTTCCCAAATCATGAATTCAGGACAAAAGGTGTATCGAACATGATGTTGAGGGATCAATAATCTCTAAGGAAGAGGTTCTATCATCTATAAATATGATAATTTTAATAAAATTTATAGGGTTCTGTTCGTGTATTTTTAAAATAATAGGAGAAACTTGTTTTATAAATTAGAGATTTGCAATATCTAGAATCTACAGTTTAAATTAGTATAACTCAAATATTTAATGTGAATCATTTTAAATAAATATTATTTTTTTGATGATAATGATTCAGAAAACATAATCCCTATGATTTTAGGAGTTTAAAAATAATTTAAATTATATTTTTGTTGTACCTAATCAAAGAAAAGTGATAAAATATATAAAACATGGGAAATATTTTTACCCATAGGAAAATAACAAATGATGTGTAAGAGAAATGGGGTTTTAACCTTACATAGTTGAAAAATATTGGAAAAAATTTAGAAAATACATGGTACCCTAATGCATGAAGTATATAATGTGTGAGGGTAATGTGGTTTCACACTTATGTGTTTATTTACCCTTAGACAACATACTAGTTTCCATTATGTTGCTATTTATAAGCAGGGACTTCACTTATGCAAGATTAAGAAGGTTTCATTACCTTTATATAGAGGAGAAAGTAACCTTACAAAACCTATTAAAAACCACTATTACCCTTACATAATAAGTATCAACTCCCATTTACCTTGACACTATACATTAAAATATGTCTTACCCTTACAAAACATTTATTTCCTATGTAAGGGTAAATATTCAAATGAAAATGTTGTATTTTTAATTAAAATAACTTATAAATAATTAGAAACGGTGTTTATTATTACATTAATTTTTATAAAACATATAAAAACTAATAGAATCATTTTCAAACATTAAAACTAATTTCCAAATAAAATATTGAAACTTTAAAATTTTACTGATAATTTTCAAAACCTTTATATGATTATTTTATAAATTATGAAAGAATTTTAAAACTACTTCTAAATTTTTGAAATTATTTCCAAACCACTGGACACCCCATTTAAAGAAAGGGCGATTTTGAAAAACACGGACCCATCTATCATATAACTCTCATGAAATTCATATTCTTGATGATCCAAATATTCTCAAAAAAGAAAAATGTAAAATTTGGAATAACTATCCTTCAAGATACCTCTCCATAATCTCACTGTTTCCAGAAAACAATCCCCACTGGAAAAATCTCAGGGGAGATACCTCTCAAACAGAACCACCCTATTAATAATAAAATAATCAATATTAAGACCTTGATTATCCCAAAAATAATCATTGTGAAATAATAATGACAATGAGAGATACCTCTCATATAAGACGTGAAAGTGAAACCATCCTTCTCACTCATGACTAAGTATTCTAGAAAACTCCATCCTTGTTTACTTGTTTTTTTCAATAATTACACACCTTGAAAAATAATTTACTTAGTATAATTAAATTTATTATTCATATTTTAAAATGTATTATTCTGAATCTTTCATAAAAACAATCGCACATAAATTTTTCAAAACATTCAAAAAAGTTTTCAAAAAAAATTCAGAAATAAAACAAATGGTTTCTATGAATGGATTAGGACATAAAAAAGAAATATATTATTTAATAACTATCTCCAAAAGTGTATGGAAAACATACTGAATCTTGAGATAGTCATATTGATGGTTCCCTACAATATCACACAAGAAATAAATCAAATTTCTTAAAATAATTTACCTAATACCACTCAACCCTTGAGTGAGAAGTTTCTCCTTGACCATAACACACCACCTCCCATTTTCCTCTGAGAACCCCAAACCACACAGATTATAGCATTCAACTCCACTTCCTTAACCACTAGAGAAATATCATCACTAAAACCTTTTTCATAGAATACACGAAACCACTGTCTCTCACTACTACCCAAAATTTAGAAACAAATGTCACATGATTTTCCATCCAAACACATTCTTAAACATTATGATTATATTAATTATATAGAACTACAATAATTCTAAACATATTGAGAATGTTTATTAATTTTAATCATTCCAAATATTTATATGACTTATAAATAATCATAGTAACCATTTTCTATAATTTTCAAAAAAATTACACGAAAAATAAAGCATTGCAATAAGTCCATAATGCAATCTATGATAAATTATGAATGTAATGAAATATAGAAAATATTAACTCACATGGAAAATAGAATATAAATATTCATGGTTTTAAAAACTATCATTCTAGTATAAATTTATAATATCAACTCAAGGTAATATTCATTGATAATCACTTTAAAAATTCAGCAGCTATTCACAAAAAAATACACTAATAATTTTTTAAAACAATTTTAAACATTATGAAAAGAAGATTTCATTTTAAAAATTATAAGAAAGGAAACATGGGAAAATGGATTGTTTTAGGAAATGGGATTAATATTTTAAGCATCAATATGGATTTAAATAAATAGTCTATGTAAGTCAATCACCATTTTAATCTTTCCATACATTTAGTGTAACTAATTTAGGAAAAAAATTAAAGCTCATTAACCACTATAGGAAAAATTTTGAGTTATTAATGAAAATATGGGTTTCAAATTTTTATGAAACTAATAGCCATGATTAATGTACCTCTTTATAATTTCTATCACACTATGGTTTCATTTCACCAAAACATTTTAGTATTTAGTAAAGGCCCATGAATAAGATCACATGTGACTTGAATTATTGATGTCCTATATCATCTACATTTCCTATATCCCATGTTAGGAATAAGTTTAACCACTAAAATACCAAAACCATGAAACCTCTCTTATGCCTAACTACAATATCCACCCTATCTGTCAACATAAAACTCTAAAACCACTCTATTAAGAACCCCTCCACCCAAAGGTAACCCTATAGGTATAACAATTGAGAAAGACAGATAACGACCCCCCATGTCTAACCTTCAATGATACCTAAGGTGGGGACTATCACTAAGGTAATATATATAATATATCATATGGAAGGAATTACCCTCAAAAGATAATATATGAGATGGAGATATGGTATCAACCACCAAATAATCCTTAGAATGATATAACAAAATGGAATCCTAGAGACCCCATAATGAAAGTAAAATTTTAGTAAGATAATAAAAATAATATCAATAGTCCAAGATAACCTCCCACTCCATCTAATCAACCCATATAACAATTTCATATCTAATTATCTGATAGGAAAACACTAGCAAAAAATAGTGTAGTGAGTATGTTGGATTGAACAATGGGACTATCCCTAAAACCATATCAACATCCCATGTACAATAAATTCACTAGAATAAGTAGTAGGGATCCAACAAAAAAAGCAATCAAAACATATCCATAAATAATAAATAATGAGGGTATAAGAATAAACCAAAGGATACAATGTCTGGAATTAACTAGAATCATAGATCAAATAAAATCCACTATAATATTTCTATTTATCCAAAAAAATCCATAAATAAATAAACTTACCATAATCAAACCAAACCAATATTATATAATCATCCCCAGAAGGCTTCCTCCTACAGCCCTAGATAATACTCATCTCAACTCCAACCTATCACCTAAGGATTCTACCACTAAAACTAGAAGAATGTTGGTAGGGTCACCATATTGTTTGTTTAGGGATATGAGTATGAATAAATACTGGAAAAATATCATTCACTGTCATGGCATACAACCTCAACCACATCACAACAATCCCATATATCCATATTCACAACCACATTTCCTTAATCACTATAATTCAATAACTTTCCAACCACATTATTATGTTACCCACTAAATCCATTACATTCTCAATATTAATGTATCATTAACATACATATAGTCAACCATGTGCCCTCCCACTACCATGAAAAACACACTACAGATATGACCCACTATATCCACTCATCAACAACATTACTAGTGTGATTTTTTACTTATGGCTATAAAAACAGTGAATAAACAAAAAATTCAATACATTATAGCCAATGTGAATATATAAGAACAATTATCCAATATATCCCATAGAATACTTGTAAATGGTATGGTCTACTATAACTCAAATAATATTTTTAACCACTACAATCTATTATGTGCCTCAGAGTATTTTTAATAGCCACATGAGATTATAGCAAATAAAACATTTCATAGCATCATTACTTCTTCCACACCATATCTGAAATATCCATACAATATAAAATAGTAGAAAATAAACTAAAAAAGTTTATAACAAGAAATTAAAAACAATATCATAACCAATACCCATATGTTAGTGGTGAAATATAAAAAGTTTTCTCAACCATTTCAATTGATTTCACAATTACCAACAATGTTTATTTATTATTGTCCCCTTTTTCACATTAAGGATAATTTGTTTCACCATCTTCTCATAACTTATATAAAATCTAAAAAGGGGTTTTATCCAACTAAAATATTTATCATCAATGAATTATTACACAAACTATAATATCCATGGGAGTTTTTTTCAAATATATGGTCTTAGATAATTTCAAGGAAGTTATAATAAAAATAAACATCACCACATTACCTATTTAATTAATTAACCATAAAAATGTTATTTTGAGTAACGAAAAATATGATAAAAATAGATTATATTTCACATTCTCTTAGTTTTCCATCATGGGTGCCTTATTTAAGTGACTGTTAATGTTGGGGTTCCAAGGTATATTAGCTATATCATTAAACATCAAAAAATTCATTGATTCATTAATAAAAACTTTAGGCATAAATCAAAGGGGTTGAATAATTAATATAATATAAAAACCATAGGGAAAAAACAACACCCCTATAAGGAATAAACCCTAAACATTACATAATCTTGAGTTTTAAGTCAATAATTTGTTCTCTTACATTTGAGGGTCATTTAAGGTTTAATGTTTTAGAAAATTTGGGCATACTCACATAATGTAAACCCATACATTACAAGTTGACACATAATCTCGGTAGCCATTGTCATAATAAAAAAAGGCTTTTAAATAAAACACGGTTTCTCTTCATGAAAAATATTCATAATTTTTTCCTTCATCTCATCATTGTCCCAAATATGCCATAAACTATGTTAGAAAAAATCTAAAACATTGGTTAAGCACAAAATTATCAGTACATAACACAAAAAAATTAAAGAAACCATTATTCCATGAATACATATATAATCATGCTATTGTTTTCACAGTTATATATTTCTCACCCACAAAAGAAAAAAATGATTTCCATAATAGCTATGATTTGGAAAAGATGAGGTTTCCATAAAACATAAGGATACTAAATAAACCATTTAGGTAACTAGGATCATTCTTTTATTATCATTCATACTTATTACGTAACCCTAAAAACAACCATATGATTGTAACCCACATGGCTACCACAAAATAACCCTCATGGTTATACATGAATGTAACCCTCTCAGTTGCACTAGGAATAACCATTTCAATAAACTTCCAAAATAACCAATGAATTGTAGGGATATCTCGGACCCACTAATAATTTTTTATAATGTAACCACCCCTCATCATAAAAAATTCCCATGAATCACAACATAAACAAAAAACATGATGACTTGCATCATAAAAATATTCCATGAGTAAACCAATTTATTTTAAAATAATACTGTGCATATACAAAGGAAAAAAATTTATTTGAAAATGACCATGTAATATTGTAAAGGAGACATCAATTAATGAAACCGGGAAAATATTATCATTTAGTATATGTTTAAAAAACATGCCTTTTGAATTTTTAAAAAGTGACATTAATGAGTATTCTTAAAGGAAAGTCTCTTACCTTATGTACACATGAATTCTTCACTTGAACATTACATCCTGGATAATAAATTTGGATTAATTAATTAATTTATTTATAACATATTACACAAATATTTTATTAATTATAATTTCATTAAATTCATTTATCTCTATTTTTATGAGTTATAATGATCAATTTTACCATTCTGAGACGTTTGTTTCATGGTTTAATGGTTGGATAACTTATGTATATTTATGGATGTTCATTTAAAATGTGTATATTACTGAATTACTGAAATTATATGGTATTAATGCACATAAAATATTTTATGTGGTCCAATATTTAATATTTATTTTATAAATGAGGATGGTTCATTTGATAAAACTTTAATTATAATTGTTTAGTTTATTATGGTGGTTCTTCTGACCATCACAAATTAGTTTCATTTTATTTAATATTATGTCAATATAATAGTTCCAAAACACATAATAAGTTATAATTTAAATATAAAAATATTATTTAATCATTATTATAGTTTTATTAATATCCTTTAAGGTGTTAATAAAAAAAATGAAAACTTATTATCCATGGAACCGTTGACCACCATAATTAGGAAAATTGGTTGGTTTCATTAAATAAAAGGATATGAGAAAATGGATGGATATAAGATATTTCATTAGAAATATAACATTATATTATATAAATGATATTGGATTTATTATTCATTAATGGATGAATGAGGTGAGGGGATGGTATAAGAAGAAAAGAAATTAAGAGAGGTGGTTTAAGAAAGTTGCCTCTTGAATATAACCTCATAGAAGGATCCCTTATGGAACTTGACATTAGTCTCATTGTGAGAAAAAACATCGATAATGTTTATATAGAAGTGAATAAGATAGTTATTTAGAGTATGGTCTATCTAGAAGTCTTATGGTGGTGATATTTAGGGAATGAAGGGGTGCCTTTAATAATTGTGGTGAGGGGCACTTTACAAATTTTTCAAAATATGAATACATAATAAGACTATTATAGAGCTAGGAAATTATAAAATAACACATAAATTCATTGGTTATGAAATTTTTGACTTTATCATATCTCAAATTCCATTATTCAATATTGTTATGATTTCTTAATAATTTAATAAAATATTAAATTCTTAAAATATCATTATTAACATATTTAATAATTTTCATTACTAGGACTTAAAAAATCTACCTCAAAAAAATATCTTATTATATCATAGAAATGTCTTTTTTATCCAAATAATTCATGTATCACCTAGAATATCTCAAATTATATTTATTTTAATATTTTTAATATCATTTGTTTTATTTTTTTGGTAATTTAATAGTTTTTGCAACATCATTATACAAGCCATTAAAGTAATTATTTATTCCGTAAAAATAAAAAATAAATTACCATGTTTAAGATAAATAATTTATCTTTCTAAATACTTTTTATGGTTAAACATATCTTCTCAAAGAACATATATTAAAAATTTCAAACTTATTAAAGACAATAGTGTGACAGGTTTGATTTTTCATAGAATAAAACAATACAGGGGACTTAAAATAAAAAAATGGCTCCAAGAGGACATAAATTTCATACATGGATGATATTGGTTGAAATTACTAAACCAATAAAATTTTTATAAGTGTTAGGGTAAATTTATAACCTATATCATATTATTTTTACCCTAAATTTCCCAGTTTACCCTTTACCGATGTAATAAGAATTATTATGTTTATAATTAATATTGTCTAAAAAAGACCTATTTACTAAAATTTGACCATATGATTAGAATATTGAATTAATTTTTTTAAATTCAAAACAAAAAATTATATGAATTTAATTTCAAATTAGACCAATAAAATTTACTGAAAAATAATTTTTCCAAAAAATAACTCTTAAAATATAAAATTTTTCTGCACTAAATTTATGAATAAAACAAATTCCAAAAAATACAGTTAGATTAATATAAATAAAATTGAACTATTAAAAATTTAAAACTAATCCATAACTTTTTCCCTTATATATAAAATATAGTTCTTAATAAAACCAATATTTTTCACTATTAGTTGAAAATTCAATATTTTCATAAAATTACAATAATTTCATTTTAAGATAATTTTGACTTGATAAATTCCAAAATGAACTAATTTTTGTTAAATTATAATTCCATAGTTTTAAAATTAATAATTTAAATTTAACCATTTAATAAATTAGTTTAAATATACTTTTTGTTTTTTATTTTAATATTTACTTAACACATTTATAATGGTTTTTAATTTTTAATTCAATAGTACTAATAAATAGAGAAAAACATTATTCTATTAGTACCTATGTTTTCATATTATCTCCTTTTTGAAATTTCATCCTTACAATCTATTCACTTATTAATTAAATGGGGATACCATTCCCTCATAGCATTTTCAGATTCCCATGTTTCTTCTTCATCCATATGGTTTCTCTACAAAACCATAACCTGGTGAATTACGTTGTTTTGCAATACTTTTCATCTAAAATAATGAATATGAAGTGGATTTTAGTTATATGAATTTTTTATTACAAATAAACTACCTTGGTGATCAATACATGAGATAAATATGGAATATAATTTCTTAACATCGAAACATTATGTACCCAAGATAAATAAGAAGGCATGTCAACTCATTAAGAAATTGGTCCCACTTTTTCTATGATTTCATATTATATAATGAACTATGGAAATAAAATTTCCTCCTTACCAAAATTAAATAAACTTTTCCAAGGAGGTATTTTATGAAAAACATCATCACATACCTTGAAATAAATGTATTTTCTCATGTTATCCACCAAACTTTTCTACCTTATCTAAGATTCCCTCTTCTATTATTGACTCATTTTTTCCTTATTATCCACTCCCTCTAACAAATGTTGTTCCACTAACTACCATTCACCTAATTCATCCCAAAATATTAGATTTTGACATCACCTCTATATAATTCCTCAAAATGTTCCATCTGTATACTGAATTGAAAACTATAATTATAAGAAAACTCAATCAAAGAAAGATGATGATCTGAGCTTCATGGTAATCAATTGAACAATTTTGTGGTATTATATCCATGTTTTTAATTGTTCACTCCATCTATAAATTATCCAAAATTTTAAAGGATGCTATGAAATTTTATTTATTTCCCAATAACATCTGAATGCTTTTCCAATGGTCATAAGTGAACATGGAATCAAAATCAGATACAATGGAGAGTGGAACTACATATAAGATAACTATCTTCTTATGAAACAATTGATAAAGTTTATCTAAAGATATATTTTTCCAAAATATGAAGGAAATGTTCATATATAGTCAGTTGATCAGTAATAACCCAAATTGAATTATTACCTCGTGATGTCTTTAGCATCCCTATCATGAAATCCATGCATATATTTTCCCATTTCAACTCTAGAACTACAAAATTATGAAGCACCCCTTTTGTAATTGTTATTCTACTTTAACCTATGTAAAATTAAAACATTTCATGGTAAAATAAGAAATATCTATTTTCATTCCATACCACCTGTAATACACTTGAAGGTCTCTGTACATCTTAGTGCTGCTAGGACGAACTGAAAAAAAAAGAATAATGAGCTTCACATAACAAAAATTTCTTCAATTTTGAATCATAAGGCATGCATAATCTCTTTTAAAATAACAAAATACATTCTTTATCAATATTAAATTTTGATAATTTACCTTTAGTCGCCAATTATAAACTTTTCTATAATTCACAATCTTCCTTCTAATCTTTCTTAATTCTGTTATATAGAAGTGATTTCACTGACATAAGAAAATAACCGAGGAATTTTCTATACCCACAACTTTTAAGATAGAATTAATTAAATCATTAACCAAATAGACATGTTCCTAACATAACATAGTTAATGTATAATTATATTTATAAATAAAATCCTATTCCACATTATTATATTTTCTATGATGGTAGTGAATTAGGAAATTAGAATCATTAATCAGTTATATCGATTTATCTACCACACGTTCAATAAGTTCTAAGTAAATATAAACTTTTACTATATTGATCAGCATATATTTCACACTTGGATCCATATAAATTGGGACTCTAATTTTTTTCAAAACAAACTCTACATCTAAGTCCAAATCATGGGTAGGATAATTTAACTCATGATGTTTTAGATGTCTCAATGAATAATAAATTTCCTCATCATTCGACATCAGTATAAGACTGAGTTCCATCAATAAAGCATCATTTTGGATGAAACAATCACTATTTATCAAGGTCATGGAGAAAACATGAACTTTTAAAAATATTTTTTTTAATTCATGAAAATAATAATCATAATATTTTTTCATGATATTTTTAACTCCTTTTTGAGAAAACATAGTTAATGGGATAGATAAACATGAATATATTTCAACAAATCACTTGAAATTGCGTAATAATCCATGAGTCTTTGAATCTTAGTAAAATTTGTTTGTCTTTTCCATTCATAATCCAATTTGTTTTGGTAAGGATCAACTATTATCCCATATTCATTATCAATGTTCCCATGGAATGTAATTTATTGTAACCAAAAATCATTATTGTTATATTTTCTATATAAAATTCATTTCTTTGAGGGTTTGTAGAAAAATATATATATTTTTTCACGATCCATATGACATTATAAAAAAGATACTATCAATAAAAACAACAAAAAACTTTTCCAAATATTCCTGAAATAATCTATTCATAAAATCCATAAATATAGAAGGGTTATTTGTCAAACCAAAGGTATTAATAGAACACTCATAATGCCCATATGTCGCACATAATGATGTTTTCATAATTTCATCATATTTAAACTTTAGCTGATAATACCTAGATCTCAATTCATTATTTGAAAAATACTAATCACTATAGATAATATCAAAAAAGTTATCGATATGAGGTAATGAATACTAATTATTAATAGGAATTTTATTCAAATCTCTATAATCAAGGAAAATCCCCATAAAACCATCATTATTTTTAACAAACAAAAAAATTTCAACCCATGGTGAAGTGATAAGAAAAATGAATCCATTATTGTCAAAATCCCAAAAGTAATTTATCAATTATAGAAGTTCCACTTGATTCATTCGATAATTGGGGTTTGAAATTGTATTAGCTTCATGAACTAAGTCAATATTAAATTCAACATATCAATCGTGTATAAATTTGGGAAACTCATTAGTAAAACAAAATAGGCATTCATTTACCAATACCACATCATTAATTTGATCATTTACCATGATTTCAATATTATTTTCAAGATAACTTTCATTTTCATAATTTAACTATTTCTCATCTTCCTAATTATTTATCTATGTTATGGGTTTAATTTTGAATAAAAAATAAAATTATTTCTAAAAAACAACTTCTTTAGCTTTAGAATATATCATAAAATGTTTAACAAAAATCCAATAGAATCCCAAAATAACATGAAACTCTAATAAGGAAAAAACAAGGTTTTTAGGTAATGTATTTCCACATACAAGAACAATAATATTCTTATTAATATATTTTCATTAATATTTTTCACTCATGTTTTCACCATGAGTTATGGTTCCATTTTATGAGGTGAAATTTCAAATTTAACCAAAAATACCTTAGAAATGAAGGATTGTATAGACCCAACATCCAAAAAAAATTAGTATAATCTATGTGAATAAAAAAATTACCTAAAACAACTTCATTGGATGGACCAAAATCTTCTGATGGAGTTTCAAAGGATTTGACCAAATTAATCTTCTTATAGTCTGGCAGTATCACATCATTCAAATCCTTATATGGGGACGTATGTTCATAAGGCCCCATCTAACCACATTTAAAACAAATTATAGTTTTCTTTTAATAATTTAAATTAAATGCACTAAGATAATTTTCACTGTAATCATGGTCTATATGTCCAAAATTACCACACCATATTCCTTTACCAAATTTGATAAGGCATTCCCCAGGGTGCTTTTTTCCACACATTCCAAAAACTATAAATTGGATTTTCATACGTTAATATTTATTTTATTTCTTGTTAGCCATTTATTTATATAAAAGCATTTAATTATACCAATTTTTTTGAAATATATAATCATTATAAAAATCCATTTCTAACCTCTTATTACATTGAATAAGTTTCTTATAACATTTTTAGTTCATTGGAAGACAATTCCCTCCAAAATCTAGGATGTAATCCTATGTAAGAAGATTCATTTTATTATTAATATCTGAGATAAAATTTGGATAATACCATACAAATTATGTGAAGTTTTCTGCTTACATGGCCCCCAAGTCGTTGTTATTTGGTTTCAATTCCAAGAACTTCTCTTCCATCCTAAGTCAAACAACATTAGAAAAATATTTTCCATGAAAACATTTCTTAAATTCATCATATTTGATGGATTAAATCTCTTCTATTTCCTTGATATTCTTGAACATTAACCACCAGTAGTTGTCTTCACATTCAAAATTATAAAGAGAATGACTAAATAGTTGATTATCTGAACTCCCCATGACATTGATTATCTTTTAAACTTCCATAATCCCCCTTTCAACTACTACTAGTTTAAGAGATTCACTAGAATTGAGAGGCTTCTATTTTATAAATTGTTCCTTTATCATCATATTCCTTTGTGGAATATCTTGATATTTTCTTGAATGGATGTTGCATCCATTTATATCCTACATCAACTGATCCATTAGTGCCACAAACTACTCGGTTCTATTTCCCACCATTCTAGTGTTTGGATTCATAAGGATATCATTCTCTCGGTGTCTTCTTACTTGAACTCCCATGTTTTATCTATGTAAATCCATTCTGAAAATATATAATTTAGATGAATAAACATGTTAATATTCAAATTAAATATCATTTAAACTTAAAAATAAATTTAAAAAATTTTATAAGTATTCTATTAACATTATGATAACCCCTCAATTTATCAAAACCATCCTCCAATACCAATTATAAAGACCTGGTGTTTTTTCATAAACATGAGTTTTAAGTCAGGAATTCATTTAATTTAATTTTAAGATCTTTGTAGGTTTATAGTTTTAGAAAAATAGGACATTCTATTACAATGTAAACCCAAAATTATAATTTGATATTTATACTCTATATAATTTTTTTTTAAAAAAAATGTATTTTAAATAAAATATGGTTTCTGTTGATAAAAAAACTAGTTTCTAATTTGATGTCACCAATGTCCCTAATCTTCATTAACACCTATAAAAAACTATTAAAAAATTATGGTGATAAAAACTGATTTGTAATGGAAATAAAAAGAAGTAAATAAACCGTTAAAGTAAGAATACTTATAAACACACAATTTCATTTTGACAAATATACAATTATCACCCTTAAAAGTAATATAATTTCCTGAATAACTTCTTCTATGAATACATGAGGTTTACATAAAACATATTAATCATAAATACCATTTAAAAAACTTGGTGAATCAGTTTATTATTATACATACTTATGATGTCACCCTCATGATGACCAAATGATTGTAACACTTATATATTGTAACACCCCTAGATTTTATGTGATGGATTATTTTTAATTTCATTGATGTATTGTGATTTATGATACACAATTATTATATTTCTCTATATGAAACAATGTATTAGCTTTTACTACACACAACACTATTCTTGGATTGTGTTCAACACAATTTCATGTTATTGCAATAGAATTAAATTCATGAAATACTGAGTATAGATTTTTTTTCAATGTATAAATGAACTATGTTTTGATTGGGTTATATGAAAAACCCATTTAATCTTTCACTACACACAACACTGACTTGGCTTGCGTTACACACAAAAGTGACATTCCTCGATAGCTTGCGTTGTACGCAATATTGAGTTTTACTAAAAAACAATATATTTTCAAAATATTATTATTTAATGGGATATAAAAAATATTTTATTAATATTATTAAACATATTTTGAATTTTATATCATTATAGTTAATCTTACACAATTTCTAGAACATCTTATGAGAACAAAATCAATTTTTCAGATAAAAGAAGTATTTTTCAAAAAATACAGTTTTACCAAATTTTTCAGGATCACCGATTTTAAATCTAATTTTGATTGTTTTATAAGTTAAATTTTAAAACATAAAATTATTCTTTGGAATCAAGAATTTAAAATTTACTTTTTTTTTGAATTTTTTTTTATTTTTCTAATAAAATTATAATTTTAATGAATAGTGATAAATACTACATTTTAATTCAAAAATTCATTTTCGTCTAATTTATTTATATAGTTAGATTATCATCTTAATTGGTTTTAAGGTTTAATTATATTATGTTTTTATCATTTAATATAATTTGGTCATTAGAAGTATTTTCATCTTAAAATTGGACACAAACACGTGACAATCTTTTGATAGTAATTACTTCTTAAAAAGCCACTGTTTAGTTTTGCCAATAGGAATTAATTTAAACTAACTACTTAAATTTCTGTGTTTTTAATTTATAAAAATAGATTCCTTCTTTTCAATCATAATTTTAAAATTTTATAAATAGGTACCTTTTATTTTTGGACATTATGAATAGTATGTTCAGTAATAATGTAATTTACCATGGTTAAAGGGTAAATCTAGTAAATAAGGGTTAAAATTAATATTATAACAACATTAATCTACCTTAAAACAAGTAATAATCTTATTATATGAGATATTTAAGACCATGGGATTCCTTGGGTCGATTTTGGTACCCCATGCATTCACTTGGATGTGAACGTGATATTTTATAAGAATTTATTTAATGCAAAGATAATTGTAACCTGAAAATATATCTTTTACTAAATCAATTTTAACATTAGGTTATATAAATGATATCAATGAATATAAATATTAATTACAAACCTAAAAGAATTTCATACATCATGGTATTTTATTTATATTTTTTAGTCATTATATAAATATATTTATTTGTGATAAAATTATTATCTGGTGATTACCTCATTAATGAAAGAATCAAATAAATGAATTTTAAAATTTTAAAATAAATTTAATTTGACATTTTTATTTCATATACGAATATTCTGGACGACATTAACATGTTAGTGATGATTTAATGTCTTTTTTTCGAAATAATCAGGTTGTTATGAATTTTTAAAAAAGTCATGTATGAATAGTGTCCAAATTGACATAATTCATAACTTAAAACATTAAATTTTTAATTAAATGATATTAAATTAATAAAAATATAATATTTGACCAAATGGTTAATATAATCCCAAATATATCATAAATAACTTTTTTTGGGTCATTTTACCTAATATGACAATTACATTAATCCACAATGTGTAAATAACATGATATCACTGTAAGATTAAAAATGGTAAAATAAGGGTCAAACCAAAAACATAAGGATAAAAAATATTCAAAACATGTATAAAAATTATTAGATGGTTGTTAATCGAACACAAATAATCTTATATTTTAATTAAATAAGTTTTGGACCATTTTTAGTCGAAATTTAATTTATAATAAATTAATATTTTGAGAGTTTCCTAAAGTTTCCCTCTCCTCTCTTGTAAAAGGGAACCTCCTCCCTCCCCTCTTCACTCCATTTTTAGCCTTCAATATATGGCCCCGAACTTAAAAATTACTTAATATTTAATTAAATGAATAATTCACATTGAGGATCTTTTCAGGTTTAGAGTTTTAGAGAATTAGGACATAACTATTACATGTCAAAAGTTTACAATGTAGTCACTTCTACATAGTTTCCCTTTTTCTACAAAACATGAACTCTTGAAAAAAAGAGTCATGCCTAGTTCCATGTTTAAGATAGAATAACTTTTCCTTGATCCCATCCTTGACCCTATTCCACATTATGTCCTGTGAAAAACATTTCAAAAAAACATGCGATGAGCATAAAAATCTCAGTAAGGGATACACATAGAAGGAAAACTGTTAGTTTTTCAAAACAATAATAAAACCATGAATACCTTATCAAAGTAATACTTTTCACCTTTATGAAGTAGTAAAAACTCTTCACTGAATAAAAGATCATTACTTACCCTTTTGTAACAAAAATATTACCATAAAACCCATATAAAGAACACATAATATATAAAGGTAACTTGGGACATAAACATACTTAAATAGAATAACCATACGGTCGACTTCCACACATATCACTTAATGGAATATCCATACGACCGACTTCCATACCCAATGCATTGGAGGTTATAACATAACCATCCGTCCTGGTATTCACGGAACCACAGGTCATATGGTTTATCACGTAACCACCAGTCAAATGTCCAAGTACCGTTATAAAATCATAAGTCATAAAACAAATATTATAGAAAGAAAACATTTCCACATTTTGATCACAATATATCACATAAATATAGAGACATAAAAAATCCATTATAAAAACCATTTTCAATACCAAAATACATAAAAGTGTATTTGGTATTTATTTCATTTTAAAAAAACATTACGGCTTGTTGAGGAAGCCAAAGATCAAATAATACTCACGGTGGTGAAAAAGGTCGTTGTCACTGCGTACATTACAAGAAACATTCCTTTTTGTCATTTAGTGAAACGCTTCGTAGAGAACATTCCCTTTGAATGAAATAAATAGTCAATGGTGTTTTATACAGTATATAAAAGAAATTCTTGTATTAGAACAAAATATGCCTCAATGAAAGGAGATTGAGATGAAGTCCCTTACTTTGTGTCTGACTTGACTCGATTGCTTTTTAATCTCCTGAATAATAAACTAAAGTAAATTTTGACTTTCTTAAGAACTTTTTTCAAGTTTATTTTAACTTTTATATAACTTATTTCCATGTTATAAACATTATGTAATCATTTAAGTTAATAAAGTTCATTTTGTCGATATTTGGTACTTAAGTCAAAAATGGACTTATTACAATTACATGTTGTTCATTTTGTCAAATGTTCATTATATACTGAATGATATTCATGATTTTGATATCATATATATCATATATATCCAGCATATACATGTATTTATAATAGTATATAACATTTAGAGGTAAGAAATGAAATGCACCGTTCATGGAGACGGTAAGTCGTACGTACGCATAAACGCTACTTTCATTTCTATTTCGTATTTAATGGATTGAAATCATAATGATATAAAGTTATATTATAATTCCAGTATAATATAATATATAATATCATTAACACCATCCTTTATACATCCCACATATGGCATTAACGAATCAAATCACTTTGAGGGGGCGGTAGTCCGCACTTCCTAAAATGAAGATATCACATTTACCCATAATGGAAACCATAAATGTATGCCATAAATGAAAAATACAGAATCATAAAGAAAAAATAATATAATATATATCATATATAAATATAGTGACATCTTAATGTACACCTTGAAAGGTGTTAAAAGATGATTGAACAATTATCGTTTCGTGAGGCAGAAATTCGCCAACCACAGAAACAATATGTTTTTTAACCATTAGACAGAGCTGTGTGTAAGTGTAGCTCGAATCCTTCTCATAAAAACAACCTAGTATATTTAAGATAATTTTTTTGTTATAAAATAATGGAATAGAAACATTTATGGTGGTTGGAGAAGCAAAATAAAACAAAAGAACACAAGTGAAGAAAATACCTTTAAATCGAGTAACTCATATTGGTTTGAACTGAAAGGGTTTACTGAAGAGCTTTATGACTAAGGTAAGGCTTCTAGGATGAGTAGAGGTATGTGGAGAGATAAAATGATCAGATCTTGGTCGATCCAAAGGATTGAGAGGTGTGGGTAAGGTTGTAGAGGTCGGGGCCTTTTATAAGAGGAGAGGAGGGGCACTCTTGGAAAGTCAAGAAATATTACTTTATTATATAATGAGTTTCAGATTTTATAGGTCCCAAAATTATATATTTCTAGGATAAGGTGATAAGGGCTCTAAATCCACCCATACAATATGTTTTTGACATGTTTAGGTCTTAGATTTTACATTATCTTTTCATTTAATTTAAATAGATAAATAATGAGGTAATCGCTGCATCATCATGGTGTCATAAATAATTTAATTTATTTAATGTCTAAAAATTATAAAAAACTAACATGATGTAGGAAATATATTTATATTTATAATTAATATTTATAGTAAAAAATATGGCTTGTATAACCCCATGTAAAAAATTGTTTTAGTAAAATAATAAATGTTTGTGACATTTTTATTTTAACTTTAAATAAAAAAGTTATTAATGTCATTTTCGTACCCAAGTTGCTCCATGGGGTCCCCAAGTTGACCCATGGATTATCATGGTCTTACATGACTTATCCAATAGGGTTAGGACATGTTTCAAGGTAATTTAATATTATTATAACATTATTTTTACCTTAAATTACACTAATTACCTTTAATCGCGATTAATAAAACTTAAAAGTTACTATTCACCAAAAAATTATTTTAATCCCATTGAACCATATTTTAATACATAATGACAACCATGTATGTTGGATTTTTGAAATTCAATTCACAGAAGTGGTAATGTTTCATTTAAATGAAAAATTAATTTTTTAACTACCACTTAGTCGTTTCACTATTCATCAAAAATTGATGTTTTTCAGAAAAATACCAAAAATTCACCCTAATATATTTTGATATTATGAATTCAAAAATGATGTCCCTTTTATAAAATTAAAAACATATATGTTTCATTAATTAATTTAATAATTAATTCCCACTATCAAAACAAATAGCGTGTTTTTATAAAACAATATATATCCAAAGATTGACACTAGTTTAAGTCCAATTTCAAAGTGAAATTAATTCCAATGACCACCATTGGATTAAATGCTAAAAATATATTCTAATTTCACTTTAAAACCAATTCAGAATATAATCATATAAATAAATTAGATTAAAAATAGGTTTTGAATTAAAATATAACATTTTTCACTATTCATTAAAAATGAACTTTTTCAGAAAAATACCAAAAATTTACACAAACTAAAATTTGATGTTTCGATTCTAAAGAAAGATTTTATTTGGTCCAAGAGAATGTATAAGAGTGACCGACACTATTTTTAAAGAGGGTTCGCCATCAAAAGGTGATAAATCGACCTTTTAGTGAATATTAGAGTAATTATGCTTATGATTGAATTCTTTTCTTATTTTAAGACTTTATATTTTATTAGATATATGTAAAAACATTTAACAAACATTAATAATCATATTTTAGTTATTTTGATTCATTTTCTCCAATAGAACAACTACTTGTTAACTACAATTTAATATAATAATATTATATTATTAGTGTGCAACCTATGATTTCAAAGAAACTCGTTGTTGCGTATCAGGTATGCTATCGAACATAGCAACCCTTTTAAAGTAAAATTATTATTTAATTCACAAATATTAATAAATTTGATAATTTATTATTCTTTATTTACCTGGGATGTTACATCCTACCCCCCTTTTTGGAATTTCGTCTTTGCAATATTATTCACTTATCAAACTAAGTGGGGGTATTTATCCCTCATAGAATTTTCAGATTTCCACATTGCCTCTTCAACCGTATTGTTTATCCAAAAAACCTATACCTATTCAATTACCTTATTCCGCAACACTTTTTCTCTACGATCAAGAATCTGGACTAGTTTTTCTTCATAAGAGAGATTCTCTTCCAAATGAACTACCTCTAGGCTGAAAACATGAGATGGATCTGGCATATACTTTCTAAACATCGAAACATGAAAAACATTGTGTACTTGAGATAAACTCGGTGGTAAAGCCACTCGGTAAGCAACTGATCCAACTTCCTCCAAAATTTCATAGGGTCCAATGAACCTTGGACTCATCTTTCCTTTCTTACCAAATCGCATCACACTTTTCCATGGTGAAACTTTGAGAAAAACATGATCACCAACCTCAAAAGATAGATCCTTCCTCCGGTTATCCACATAACTTTTCTGCCTGCTCTGAGCTGTTCTCATGTGTTTCAGAATCAACTGAACTTTTTCTGCCATCTCTTCTACCAATTCTGGTCCCATCAACTTCCTTTCCCTACTTCATCCAAAAAATTTGGAGTTCGACACCGTTTTCCATATAATGCTTCAAACGGAGCCATCTGTATACTGGAATGAAAACTATTATTATATGAAAACTCAACCAAAGAAAGATGTTGTTCCCAACATCCCTAATAATCCATCGAGAAAGAACGTAGCATATCCTCAAAATTCTGAATTGTTCGTTATGACTGCCCATCTGACTGAGGATGAAAAGATATACTAAAATTTAATTCAGTACCCAACATCTTTTGAAGGCCTTTCCAAAATTTAGAAGTGAATCTGGGATCACGGTCAGATACAATGGAGAGGGGAACTCTATGCAACCTGACTATCTCTTTAACATACAACTGAGCAAGTTGATCTAGAGACAAATTATTTCGAATAGGAAGGAAATGAACAGATTTACTCAATCGATCAACAATAAACTAGATTGCATTATTACCTCGAGATGTCTTCGGTAATCCCACAACAAAGTCCATGGATATATTTTCCCATTTCCACTTTGGCACTGGTAATGACTGACGCATACCTTTCGGTAACTGCCTCTCTGCTTTAACCTACTAACAAGTCAAACACTTCATAGTAAAATCGTCAATATCTCTTTTCATTCCATCCCACCAGTAATACTCTTGCAGATCTCCGTACATCTTAGTACTGCCAAGATGAACTGAAAACGTGGAACTAGGAGACTCACATAACAACTCATTCTTCAACTGTGAATCAGAAGGCACACATAATCCCTTCCCAAACCTCAACACACAATCATTATCAATGTTAAATTCAGGCAACGTACCCTTCAGAACCAGCTCTACCTTTTTCTGCAACCCACTATCTTTCTTCTGTGCTTGCTTAATTATGTCTGATATAGATGATCTCACTAACACCTGAAACAAAATAGAAGAACTTCCTGCACCAACAACTTCTATGCCAAAGTTTATCAAATGAAAAACCAAAGGATCTCATTCCAAACGTATCATGGTTAATAAAGCATTACTTTTTTAAATCAAAGCATCAGCCACTTTATTTTCTTTTCCCGGATGGTAATGAATTGTACAATCATAATACTTGATTAATTCTAGACATCTCCTCTGTCTCATGTTTAATTATTTCTGAGTGAATATATACTTTAAACTTTTGTGATCAGTATATATTTCACACTTTACTCCATACAAATGATGCCTCCAAATTTTTAGAGAAAAAATAACAACAGCTAATTCCAAATCATGTGTAGGGTAATTATCTCATGAATTTTCAACTGACGTGAAGCATAAGAAATTACCTAATCATTCTGCATAAGAACACAATGAAGTCCCTTCAATGAAGCATCACTATAGATAACAAACTCACCATTCCTTGAAGGAAGTGCCAAAACTGGAGCATTCACCAATCTTCTTTTCAACTCCGGAAAAAAATCACCACATTCTTTTGTCCAGATAATCTTAACACCCTTTTGAGTTATCTTAGTGATTGGACAATATAACTGTGAATTTTTTTTAACAAACCTTCAATAATAAACCACCAAACTAAGAAAACTACGGATCTCTGTTACATTTGTGGGTCTTGGAAACTCTTCAACAACTATTGTTTTAGCAGGATCAACTATTATGCCATTTTTTGAAACAATGTGACAAAGGAACGAAATTTTTTGTAACCAAAACTCAAACTTTTTGAATTTTCCATCTAGTTTCTTTTTTTTTATGGTTTGAAAGATAATCCTTAGATGACTTTCATGCTCCTCTTTACTTTTAGAATACACCAAAATATAATCAATGAAAACAACCAAGAACTTATCCAAGAACACATGGAATATTATATTCATAAGGTCCATGAATACAGCAGGTACATTGGTTAACCCAAAAGGCATAACTACAAATTCATAATGGCCATATCTAGTATGAAACACAGTCTTCGGAATGTCTACTTCTTTTAATTTCAACTGATGGTACCCCGCCCTCAAGTCAATCTTCGAAAAATAATGAGCTCCCTGGAGCTGATCAAACAAATCATTGATATGAGGCAATGGATACTTATTCATAACAGTAATGTTATTCAAGGCTCTATAATCAATTCAAAGTCTCATTGAACCATCTTTATTTTTAACAAACAAGACAGGAGCACCCCATGGTGATGTGCCAGGTCGAATGAAACCTTTATCTAATAACTCTTGCAATTGTTTCTTTAACTCTAAAAGTTCAACTTGAGCCATTCAATAAGGGGGATTTGATGTTTTATTAGAATCAGGAACTAATTCAATAGCAAATTCAACTTACCGATCATGTATAATACCAAGAAAATCATCAGAAAAAAACATCAAGATACTCATTTACCACTGGCACATCATTAATCTGAACACATCCTTTATTTTCAACAATATGTGCAAGGTAACATTCATTTCAATATTTTACTAGTTTCTCAACTTCCTGATATGTTATCAAAATCAAAGGTTCATTCATGTAAAAAAATGAAAATCATTCTGAAAATACACCTCTTTAGATCTGTAGTCAATCTTATCATGATAATAGAAAGCCAATCCATGCCCAAAATAACATCAAACTCTACTAGAGGAAAAACAATAAGGTTTGCAGATAGATTCTTTTCACACACAAGGATATGAAGGTTCTTATAATTTCTTTTTGTATCAACATTCCCTCCGGGTGTTTTTACCATAAGTTCAAGATTCATATCTTGAGATGGAATTCCCAATTTTCTAAAAAACTTATCAGAAATGAATGAATGTGTAGACCCTAAATCAAACAACACATTGGTATAATCTGAACAAACAAACAGTGTAGCTGATACAACTTCATTCGATGGCCCAATATCTATTGAATTATTTGCAAAGGAATTCACCACCCCTTTCTGCTTGTAGTCTGGCATCTTTCCATCGGTTTAGTTCTTCGATAGACACTCATTTTCATAATGACCCATTTCATTAAACTTAAAACATCTTACCGCTGGATTTTCATTGCCTTCTTGATCATCTTCGTTATAGTTACGAGCAATATGACTAGACATAACACACCGAAAGCACTTTCCATACTTGGATAAACATTCTCTAGGATTCATTTTACCACACTTCTAACAGGATGGATATTTGGTTTTTTTACCTCCTCGCTTCTTTGATGAATTCATCCCCTTAGCTTGCCAACTGGACCTCTTATTCTATTATTTTTCAAAGGACACCTGATCATTGGAAAAATCCATTTCCACCTTCTCCACACATCGAACAAGATTTTCATAACTTTTGAACTCACGAGAAGCTAAATCCCTTCGATATCTTGTCATTAACCCAGAGTAAAATTTTTGATTTTACTATCAAGATCGTTAATGAAATTTGGAGCATACCTTGTCAGTCGAGTGAACTTTTCTTCATAAGAAGCGACCGAGTCATCCTCCTCCCTCAATTATAGGAATTGTTTTTCCATCCTAAGACGACCCACCTTAGGAAAATATTTCTCAAGAAACATACCTTTGAATTTGTCCCAGTGAAGATCATAAATCGCGTCACTATCCATGATATTTTTCATCATCGACCACCACTGATCAACTTCACCTTCAAAATGGTAAACAACAAGACTAACCTTTTGATGTTTAGAACACCCCATGAAATCAAAAATCTTCTCAAGTGCTTTAATCCACCCTTCTGCTAGCACAGGGTCAGATGATCCTCTGAATGATGGGGGATGTTTCCTCATGAATTGTTCCACCACTGACATGTTCCTCTAGATTTGATTTGGCTGATCTCGTGCATGGATACCACCAAAATTTATAGCCTGAGTCAACTGTTCCATCACTACAACAAATTGTTTAGTCCCAATTCTAACAATCTCAGGTTGCTAATTTGGAAGGTTGTCTTTCTACTGATGTCGTCCCAACATAACTGCCTTTTTTCCACTGTGCAAAACCATTCTGAACACAGAAATATCTTAGGCAAAGCAACATGGTAATCTTTAAATTCTATATCATTTCAATCATACCATAAATTAATTTATAAATTTAACAATTTTCTTACTCATAATGTTGTCTAAACCGACCTCTGATACCAACTATAAGGACCCAGCCTTAAACATTACTTAATATTGAATTAAATGAATAATTCACATTGAGGATATTTTCAGGTTTAGAGTTTTAGAGAATTAGGACATAACTATTACATCTAAAAAGTTGACAAAGTAGTCACTTCTACATAGTTTCCCTTTTTTACAAAACATGGACTCTTGAAAAAAAGATTCATGTCTAGTTCCATGTTTAAGACAGCATGACTTTTCATTGATCCCATCCTTGACCCTATTCCACATTATTTCGTATGAAAAACATTTCAAAAAAACATGGGATGAGCATAAAAATCTCAGTAAGGGATACACATAGAAGGAAAACTGTTAGTTTTTCAAAACAAAAAGTAAACCATGAATACTTTATCAAAGTAATACTTTTCACCTTTATGAAGTAGTAAAAACTATTCACTGAATAAAAGATCATTACTTACCCTTTTGTAACCAAAATATTACCATAAAACCCATATAAAGAACAGATAACATATAAAGGTAACTTGGGACATTAACATACTTAAATATAATAACCATACGGTCAACTTCCACACATATCACTTAATGGAATATCCATACGGCCAACTTCCATACCCAATGCATTGGAGGTTATAACGTAACCACCCATCCTGGTATTCACGGAACCACTCGTCATATGGTTTATTACATAACCACCTGTCAAATGTACATGTAACATTATAAAATCATAAGACATAAAAGAAATATAATGGAAAGAAAACATTTCCACATTTCGATCACAATATATCACTTAAATATATTGACATAAAAAATCCATTATAAAAACCATTTTCAATTCCAACATACATACAAGAGTATATTTTATTTATTTCATTTTAAAAAAACATTACGTATAGTTGAGGAAGCCAAAGATCAAATAATACTCGCGGCGGTGAAAAAGGTCATTGTCACCACGTACATTAAAAGAAACATTCCTTTTTGTCATTTAGTAAAACGCGTCGTAGAAAATATTCCCTTTTAATGAAATAAAAAGTAAAAGGTTTTTTATACACCGTATAAAAGAAAGTCTTGTATTAGAACAAAATATGCCTCAATGAAAGGAGATTGAGACGAAGTCCCTTACCTCGTTTCCGACTTGACTCGATTACTCTTTAATCTCTTGAATAATAAACTATAGTTAATTTCTACTTGCTTAAGAACATTTTTAAAGTTTATTATTCCTTTTATATAACTTATTTCCATGTTATAAACATTATGTAACCATTTAAGATAATAAAGTTCGTTTTGTCGATATTTGGTACTTAAGTCAAAAATGGACTTCTTACAATTACATGTTGTTCATGTGGTCAAAGGTTCATTATATATGGAATTATATTCATGATTTGGATATCATATATACCATATATATCCATAATATACATGTATTTATAATAATATATAATATTTAGAGGTAAGAAATTAAATGCACCATTCATGGAGATGGTAAGCCGTACGTACGCATGAACGCTACTTTCATTTCTATTTCATATTTAATAGAGTGAAATCATAATATATAAAGGTATATTATAATTCCAGTATAATATCATATATAATATCAATAACTTCATCCTTTATACATCCCACATATGGCATTAACGTATCAAATCATTTTGAGGGAGCGGTAGTCCGCACTTCCTAAAATGAAGATATCGTGTTTACCCATAATGGAAACCATAAAGGTATGCCATAAATGAAAAATAAAGAAGCATAAATAAAACATAAAAATAATATATATCATATATAAATAGATTTACATCTTAATGTCCACCATGAAAGGTGTTAAAATAAGATTGAACAATCATCGTTTCGTGAGGCTGAAATCCACCGACCACAGAAACATTATGTTCTTTAACCATTAGATGGAGGTGTGTGTAAGTGTAGCTCGAATAATTATCAGAACAACATCCTAGAATATTTAAGATACTGGTTTTGTTACAAAATAAAGGAATAGAAATAGTTTAGGGGGTTGGAGAAGCAAAATAAAACAAAAGAATACAAGTGAAGACAATACCTTTAAATCGGGTAACTCCTCTTGGTTTGAACCCAAAGGGTTTCATGAAGAGATTTCTGCCTAAGGTAAGGATTCTAGGATGAGGATAGGTATGCGGAGAGATAAAATGAGCAGATCTTGGTCGAGCCAAAGGCTTGAGATGTGTGGGTAAGGTGGTAGAGGTGGGGGCTTTTTATAAGAGGAGAGGAGGGGCACTCTTGGAAAGTCAAGAAATGTTACTTTATTCTATAATGATTTTCGGATTTTAAAGGTCCCAGAATCATATATTTCGAGGATAAGGTGATAAGGGATCGAAATAAACCCATAAAATAGGGTTTTTACAAGTGTAGGTCTTAGATTTTACATTATCTTTTCATTTTATTTAAATCGTTAAATAATGAGGTAATCACTGCATCATCATGGTTTCATGAATAATTTAATTTATTTAATGTATAAAAATCATAAAAAAATATCATTATGTAGGAAATATTTTTATCTTTATAATGAATATTTAGAGTCAATAATATGAATTGTATAACCCCATGTAAAAAATTGTTTTAGTAAAACAATACATGTATGTGACATTTTTATTTTAACATTAAATAAAAAGTTATTAATGTCATTTTTTTACCCATGTGGATCCATGGGGTCCCCAAGTTGACCCATGGATTTTCTTGGTCAGACATGACTCATACAATAGGGGTAGGACATGTGTCAAGGTAATTTCATATTATTATAACATTATTTTTACCTTAAATTACAACAATTACCTTTAATCGCGATTAATAAAACTTAAAAGTTATTATTCACTAAAAAAATATGTTAATTCCACTAAGACACATTTTAATTCCTAATGAAACCCATGTATGTTGGATTTTTGAAATTCAATTCACAGAACTGGTAATGTTTCATTTAAACGAAAAAACAGTTTTTTAACTACCACTTATTGGTTTCACTATTCATCAAAAAATTGAAGTTTTTGAGAAAAATACCAAAAATTCACCCTAAGATATATTTGATATTCCGAATTCAAAAATGATGTCCATTTTACAAAGTTGAAAAAATATAAGTTTCATTAATTAATTTAATAATTAATTCCCGCTGTCAAAACAAATAGCGTGTTTTTATGAAACAATATATATCAAAAGATTGACACTGGTTTAAGTCCAATTTCAAAGTGAAATTAATTCTAATGACCACCCTAGGATTAAATGGTAAAAATATATTCTAATTTCACATTAAAACCAATTAAAAATATAATCTAATCATATAAATAAATTAGATTAAATAGAGGGTTTGAATTAAAATACAACATTTTCACTATTCATTAAAAATGAACTTTATCGGAAAAATACCAAAAAATTACACAATGTAAAATTTGATGTCCCGATTTTAAAGAAAGATTTTATTTTGTCCAAGAGAATTATAAGAGTGAACAAAACTATTTTTAAAGAGGGTTCTCTATCAAAAGGTGATAAATCGACCTTTTATTGAATATTAGAGTAATTGTGCTTAAGATTGAATTCTTTTTTTTATTTTAAGCCTTTATCTTTTATTGGATAAATGTAAAAACATTTAACAATCATAAATAATCATATTTTAGTTATTTCCATTAATTCCCACCAATACAACAACTACGTATTAACTACCATTTAAAATAATATTATTATATTATTAGTGTGCAACGTAAGATTTCAATGAAACTCGTTATTGCGTATCATGTACGCTATCGAACATATAAACCCCTTTAAAGTAAAATTAATATTTAATTCGCAAATATTAATAAATTTGAAAATTTATTATTCTTTATTAACCTGGGATGTTACATTCAAGATCAGCTAAACCCTGACCATTTCACTTCGATACATCCCTAGTTACATTCTAGAGGTTCTAGTCTTGTCAAATGTCCAACTCTAGTTCTCTAAGAGGAAATTTAAAGGAGTCACGTCGAGGGAGAGGTAATCTATTCTATTGATTCATTCAAATTTTTTTCTTCTACTACATCCTCTTCCTTATTTGACTCATTATAATGTAATAACATCAGTATCACTAATATATATATATATATATATATATATTATAAATATGAAACAAACCTATTTAACCTTCTATTCATCCTAAGAAAAACAAAATCCATATGTGTGTGTATGTACAACTTACCATCTCCACGAAGTGGTGTAATTTGTTTTTCACCACCACCTTGCATGGATGGGTATAATGGTTGAAATAATAAATATATATGATTAATATAACATTATACTAATTCTGAGATATTATACACCATCCACATCAATACCATTCATCAATTACGGGAACGATACTGTCGCTCATGCGTACGTACGACTTACCATCCCCATGATGCGATGTGATTTGTTCTACAGAATCTGCATTAAAGCATGATTATATAAATTAATTAAATGAATAAATATGATATATATTATATAAATACCATGTTATAATTGATATAACTATAACCTAAAAATAGGAATAAGAACTTATCCGCCAAAACATGTATAAGAACATAAAGCAGTTATACCTAAATAATGAGTAAAAATGAAATGTTATTAAAAAGAAGATGAAAATATGGTCATATAATGTTAGTATAAAAATGATTAATATTTCTAAAATAAACCGGTAACATTATTTAAATCATCATACAAGAGGTTCAGATTCATATGAATCATATCAGACCTATGGTAGGGGATAACTTTTCCGGTATCATTTTTATTGGAGATTGTTTATTTGTAAGTATTTACTGGTGATATATTTATCATCATTGTTTTCATAAAACTTTTAATATACTTCTAAGTATATTTAAAGACATTTTTACCCATTTTTTGACTTTTACTATGTGGTATAGAAAGAATCATTATTTATTTACCAAACAAGGAACGTTTTGAATTTTCTAGAAAATGTACAAAGAGAATGTTTTTTTAACTTATACGGCAATATTGGATTTTTTACAGTTTCATAACACCTTATTTCCATGAAGATTCCACTACACTATTTCAAGTTTATTTTCAACTACATTATTTTATTTTAAATTTTTGTGGAATTTTGTGAATAGAAAACATTTCTGAAGAAGAAAGGATATTTTCTTAATGAACTAAGTTCAAGTGGTTTATTAAAATTATTTTCCATCTTTGATTCCACTCTTTAAATAGTGTTATGTTTCTATCCCTATTATTACTATGATTTGATTTTGTTAATGATAAAATATAATTTTATATGGAATGGTGTTTAAGAAACCCATTTTATTTCATGGGTTATGCTATGATGAATGATTTATGTTTTTGTGGAACATGTAAGAATGATTTTAATTATGAGATAGGTGGGACCAATATTTACATAAAATGCATTGGCTACTTATTTAAATCTCATGAGATAGACAAGGCTAGAACAGAAAGTAAACCGTGTTCAATAATGGACTTCTCCCACTATGATAGTCTTTGCAGCAATGCCTTCGCTACTATGTAAATGAAATTATGTTCTTAATCAGTTGCAAAAATTCCATTTTTTATTACATTGTTATTTTATCATGATTAATGTTCATTTATGATCTATTTTTTACGTACTTCCAATATTTATATCATGACTAAATATTTGAATGTTTAAACATTATGTTCATATTTTTACATTCAAATTTATACGTTTTGTTTAATTTTTTCCATGACATTACATTTCTTTTGTGGAATACTTAATACATGACAGAACAGATGCCAAAAGACTGTATTAGTTTAGTGTCTCTGGAAACTTAGAACTTAATATTCTAATCTTGATGGAAGATCTTTAACATCTCCCATAAAGATTTTCCCCTTTTATTTTCCTACCTAAAAACTTTATTTATATCATGGGGAAATGAAAACATAAAAAGGGTGAGCTCAAATGCTCATTAATGGTATACATGGAGAACATAAAACAAACTGTAAACATGTGAACATAAAAACATGAACATAATGTTTAAACAAAAAAATACTAAGTCATGAAATAAATCATGGTAGTATTTATGTCATGGATCATAAAGGAACATTAACCATGATATTATATCATTGGTATAAAACATGTAATTGTTGAAAACTAATAAGAACATAATATGATTTCTATAGTAGCCAAGGCATTACTACCAATACCATCATAGCAGACAAAGTCCATCACTAAACCAGGTTTACGTTCCATTCAATCCATGTAATATCATTCATCTTACAAATTTTCTAGAACATGGTATGAGAACAAAATCAATTTTTCAGATAAAATAATTATTTCTCAAAAAATGAATTTTTACCGCCTTTTGATGGTGCACCCATTTCAAATTTGGTTTTTGGCACTTTTATAAGTTAAATTTGATAAGATAAACATATTATTTGGAATAAAGAAATAAAATTTTACTTTTATTGAATTTTTGGTATTTTTATGATAATATTCAAATTTTATTGATTTGTGAAAAATACTGCATTTTAATTCAAAACTGCCTTTTCTTATAATTTATTTATATAGTTAGATTACGTTTTTATTTATTTTTAAAGTTTAATTAGATCATGTTTTAATAATTTAATCGAATTTTTGTCATTTTATGTAATTTCACCTTCAAATTGGATACAAACACATAATAATCTTTTGATAGCTATTATTTCTTAAAAAACCATTTTTTGTTTTAACAACGGATATTAATTTTAAATTAATTACTGCAACTACTATATTTTGAATCTGGAAAATATTATCCCATATTTTTAATCCTGATGTTCAAATTTTGTAAATAGGTACCTTTTATTTTTGGAAATTAGGAATAGTAACATCAGTAATTATTTTATTTACCGCGGTTAAAGGGTAAAAAATAATATAATAATAATATTAAACCACCCTGAAAAATATCATAATAATATTAGATGAGTTATTTCTTACTATGGGCATACTCATGTCAATTTTAGGACCCCATGGATTCACTTGGATGTGAAAATAACAATTTATAAGAATTTATTTAATGTAATTATAATTATAACATAAACATATATCTATTACTAAATCGATTTTAATATAGGGTTATATAACTGATCTATATTTATATAAATAATAAATAGAAAGATAAAAACATTTCCAACATCATGTTATTTTATTTATGATTTTTATACATTATATAAATATATTTACTTATGACACAATTATGATGTAGTGATTAACTCATTAATGAAATATTCAAAGAAATGAAATTATAAATATTAAAATAAATTTAATTCTAACGTTTTGATGCCATATAATAATTTTATGGATGACATTGACATATTAGGGATGATTCAATGCCTTTGGTCTGAAGTAATCAGGTAGTTATGATTTTTTTAAAAAGTCAGGTATGAATAGGGTCCAAAATTGACATAATTCATAAATTTAAACATTAAATAGTTTATTAAATGATATTAAATTCAATAAAAATATAATATTAGACGAAATGGATAATATAAGTCAAAATATTTCTTCAATACCATTTTTGGTTCGTTTTACATGATATGGTAATTACATTGATCAATAATGTGTAAATAACATGATATCACAATAAGAAAAAAAGGGTAAAATAATGGTTAAAACAAAACGATAAGGATAAAAAATATTCAAAACTTTCCTAAAAATAATTATATGATAGGTATTCGAAAAAAATCATCTTATATTTGAATTAAATAAATTTTGATCAATTTTTAGTCTAAATTGAATTAATAATAAATTAATATTTTGAGAGTTTCCTAAAGTGCCTCTCTCCTCTCTTATAAAAGGACACCTCCTCCCTCTTCTATTCACTCCATTTTGAGCCTTAAATCTCGTCCAAAACCTGCAAATTTCACTTCTCAACTTCTATAGTCACATTATAGATGTTTTGTTCTTCTCAAAAGACCAACTCTAGTGACCTAAGGAGAAATTTAAAGGAGGTGTGTCGAGGAAGAGGTAATCTCTTCTATCGATTCTTTCAAATTTCATTCTTCTTATACTTCATATTCATTATTTGTTTCATTATAAATAAATAACCTCAGTATCGCTCATATAATAATATGTTATTGTAATTATGGAAAAAATTTATTTCACCTTTTATCCATCCTATGAAAAACTAAATCACTGCGTGTGCGTACGTAAAACTAACCGTCTCCACACCATGGTGTAATATGTTTTTCACCACCACCTTACTTGGATGGGTATAATGGTGGAAATAATAACTATATATGATTAATATAATATGATAATAATTTTAAGATATTATAAACCATCCACTTCAACACCATTCATCAATTATGGGAACGATATCGTCGCTCATGTGTACGTTCGGCTTATCGTCTCCACGGTGCGATATGATTTGTTCTATATAAAATTCATTAAATAATGATTATATAAATTAATTAAATGAATTAAATGAATAAATATGATATATATTATACTAATAAAATTACTTAAATGATATAAATATAACCTAAAAATAGGAATAAGAACTTCTCTGAAAAAACATACATTAGAATATAAAGTAGTTAATACCCGAATAACGAGTAATAAAGAAATGTTACTAACAAATGGATGAATATATGATAATAAATTTTATCATAAAAATTATTATTATTCTGGAATAAATGATTAACATTATTTAAATAATAATACAAGAGGTTTGGATACATATGAGTCTTATCATACTGAAGGTAAGGGATATCCTTTCCATTATTGTTTTTATCTGAGATTGTTTATTAGTGGGTATTTACTGTGGATATATTTAGCATCCAAGTTTTCAAAAAAATTACTATTATTCTATTTATATCTAAAGTCATTTTAACCCTTTTTGAATTTTAATACGTGGTTGGAAGGAATCTTTCTTTTTTTTATCATACAAGCAACTTTTTGACTTTTCCGGCAAATGTAAAAGGAGAATATTTTTTTAATTATACTGCATGAATGGATTTTTTACTGTTTCATGATGCCTTATTTCCACAAATATTCCTCTACACTATTTCCAGTTTATTTTAAACTAAATTATTATCTTTTAAAATTGAACAACATTTTGATAAAAGAAAACGTTTTTGAAGTAGAAAGGATATTTTCCTCAAGAACTAAGTTCAAGTGGTTTATTAAAATTATTTTACATCTAAGATGACACTCTTTAAATAGTGTTATGTTTATATCCCTGTTTTTACTAGTATATGATTGTGTTAATGATGAAATGGTATTTTTTAAGAACTGAAGCTTAAGAAACCCATTTTATTTGATGGGGTATGCTATGATGAATGATTTATGTTTTTGTGGGACATGTAAGAATGATTTCATTATGAGATTTTTGGGAAGTATATCTCCCTCCAATGAATTGGGTAAATAATTATATCTCATGAGTTAGACATGACTGGAACGAAAAATAAATCTGGTTCAGTAATACATGGCTAGAACTACAAGTAAACCTGGTTCAGTAATGGACTTTGTCCACTATGATGGTCTTAGAAGTAATGCCTTGGCCACTATGGAGATCTTATTATGTGATTATTAATTTTCCACAATTAAATATTTTATAGAAATGATGTTATATGATATTTAATGTTCCTTTATTATCCATGCCTTACTTATTGCCAAGATTTATTTCATGACTCTGGATTTTGATGTTTAAACATTATGTTTTGGTTTTTAAGTTCAAAAGTTTATGGCTGGTTTTATGATATCCATGTTTACCCTTACTGAGCATTTGAGCTCAACCTTTTTATGTTTTATTTTACCCATGACATAAATAAAGGTTTTAGGTAGGAAAAAAGGGAATATCTTTATGGGAGATGTTTGAGATCATTCAACATGATTAGAATATTATGTTTTAAGGTTTCAAAGACACTAAACTAATACGGTCTTTGGGTGTCTATTTGTGTCATGTATTAACTATTCCACAAAATAAATTTAATTTTCATGTACGCCAATCTTGGTTCTCAATCATTGGTATTAGATTGAAGTTTTATTCAACCTTTGGAAACTAGGATGTGAAAACATTAGTGAGATCCCTAGAGATATTTCCTGGGTATGTTTCGGGATGTACCTAAGGGTAAGTATAACTATTGGTTGAATTCCTAGAATTATGTTAATGATCATGAATAACCTTGTATTAAACATAAGATGTTAGAGATTGAAATTACTCCCCTTAGTTTTGTTGTTTTCCTAGTTTGATTTTCCTCTCACACTATTGTTTTTAAGTTTTATACAATGGATGGAACCGGAAGGAACTGTGCTAATGATCAATACAATAGGAAATGAATTGATTGTTCTCCTGAGAAAACGAATGTTGTGGGATATGGAATGAAAAATATAATTTCTATACTTACACAATATATGAATCATTATGGACTTCCAAATGAGTAGAGAAGGGAATAACATTCTGTTGAGTCCTTCATGAGGCAACATCCACCTTATTTTAGTGGGTCTTCTGATACACATGTTTCTGAACAATGGATTAGTAAAATTAAAGTGATATTTTCCATAATCCCCTGTTAAGAACATAAAAAATTCATTTTGTGTATCTATCATTTAGAAGGTGAAGCAGACTAGTGGTGGAATCTAGTTAACAATACAAGGCAAGAAGATGAAATTGAATCCATGGAATGAGATGAGTTCGACAACTTATTTTTCAATAAGTACTTCCCCCATATTCATTGAACAAATATATAAAAATAGTTCCTTGAGCTTAAGAAATAGGATGATGAATTTGTTGGTACATATGAGGTGAATTTTACAAGGCCTTCAAGGCGCATTTCTGGCATTATCATCCAACCTGAAAGTAAATTTGATCAATTATTTAGTGGCTTAAAACCAAGTATTTTAAGGAAATTATCTATAAAAAACTTTTTTTAGCTATGAATAGATTGTCCATTATGCTATCAAGGTAAAACTGGAAGGTTTTGTTGCATGTTAATTTCATGGTTTTTACAAGAAACGAAAATGGAGTTCAAGGGAAAATCTCCCAAAAATGGTAAAAAGAATATGAAGGTTTCCTTATTCCAAAGTTGTAGAAATAATCATGGTGGAGACTAACTTAAAGGGGCCAGAAAATATTTCATGTGTGGAAAATAAGGTCATCGATTAGTTGAGTGGAGAAGTATTGAGAAAAAGATTTCTAATGATTTGAATAGACAAAAGACTACAGAGAACTCACCACCGACACATCAATGCTACAAGTTCAAGGAAATGGGGCATTATGATAACAAATTCCCTAATCGAATGGTTAATTATGATTGACGTAAACAACCTATTACATAAAAAGATAAAGGAAAATCACATGTGATCACTATTGGTGATTTTGAGTATGAAAATGAAGTGGTGGAATGATTAAGTGCATATGTAATGAGATTCCAAAATAGTGTTGTGGAATCCAATTTATGGTATTATTGAATATTGGAATATCTAGGTAATTTTTTATTGTGGTTTTCAATAATTATATGGTACCGTTAACCATGAAAAGTGATTGAAATATTTTTTGAAAGCACATGATATGCTCATAATGAAGGGACAATGAGATAATGAGATGTTTGATAGTATTAATACCCTCAGAATAATATAAAGACATTGTAATATCATGTTTTGAATATATTAAATTTTTTGGATTTTGGTATGTGGAAAGAGTTAAATTTTGACAAAATTCATGTTTTTATTACGGTTCTACGGAACTTCATGATTTTATCATGGTTTAAAGAGAAAACATGATTAAGGTATTCACATGTTTTGAATGTGACAACTAAAAACTGCTAAATGAGATATGGGAGCAAAATGTTATGTCTATTTAGTTCACATCTTTCTAAATTTTGAAATTTTTGGTTTTTGGAAGGATGGTAATGATATCCATTTATGTATTGTATAAGTTATTTTCCATTTTAAGTTTTTTAGATTAATATATTATCTCACTATATGTGGACTTATGCAAATTTGATTACTTGTGCTAACTATATTATTGAGATAGATGGAATGACATATAATTCTATCGCATGATCTTCTAACAATTCAAGAATGAAAATTTAAAATTAATTTCATTAAATAATAGATGATGTGGAAATTGTTCAAGGCATGAACAACGATGATGTTGTACCAAAATAAAGTAAGTATTTATTCTCATGAAAAATTATTCACCTTTAGGAAAAGGATCTTGGAAACAAAAAATGTTATCCTAGTACCTTCTTATATAATGAATTAGATGGTCCCATAAATCATCTCAAATACAAGGATTTCATATAGTTAACTTTATCCAAACCATATTTTCTATTACTATCCATCAAAACTTGATGGTTATATTTCTCTTCCATATCCATGTTTTCACTTCCCAACTATGTTATCTTATGTGGAAACCCATTGATGAGTTACTTTGGGTAACCATTATGTTTCTAACTTTCCTTTTTAAAATTATGTTTTAGTATCACTTTTTATGAAGTGGGTTTCCATGAATGCAACTTTCAAGTAGAAAACCATTTATAACACTGACGAATTTCAACAGAAAAATTAATTTTAAGGGGGGTAGAATGTAACACCCCAAGATTTTACGAGATAGATTCTTTTTAATTTCTTTGATATATTGTGTTGTTCACTACACCAATATTATATTGTTCTATACACAACATCGTATTAGCTTGCATTATATGCAAAACTATTCTTGCATTGTGTTGAACTCAATTTCTTGTTTATGTGACAGAATTCATTTCACACAACACTGAGTATAGATTTATTTCAATTTACAAATGGACTATATTTTGATTGTGTTATATGAAACCCCAAAGGAAGATTTAAATACACGCAACACTGAAGTGTCTTGTGTTACATGAAAGAGTGACCTTCCTCGATAGCTTGCATTGTACGCGATACCGAGTTTCACTAAAAAATGATATATTATTAAAATATTATTATTTAATGGGATTTAAAATAGCCAATATGAAAAGTATTAACCAAATTTTAAATTTTATAACATTATCATTCATCATACACATTTACTAGAACATGGTATGAGAACAAAATCAATTTTTCAAAAAAAGTGTATTTTTTTAAAAAAATACAGTTTTACTACCTTTTGATGGTGCACCCATTTTAAATATTGTTTTTGACACTTTCAGAATCCAAATTTGACAAGATAAACATCATATATGGAATTGGTATATAAAAATTAAAATTTGTTTAATTTTTGGTATTTTTATAATAAAATTCGACGTTTAATGAATAATAAAAAATACAGTATTTAAATTCAAAACTGCCTTTTCATCTAATTTATTTATATAGATAGATTATATTTTTATTTGGTTTTAAATTTTAATTGGATTATTTTTTATCATTTAATCTAGTTTTTTTCATTGAAAGTAATTTCACTTTAAAATTGGACATAAACACATGTCAATCTTTTGATAGTTCTTATTCCTTAAAAACATGTTTTTTGGTTATGACAACTGGAATTAATTTTAAATTAAATACTAACAAATTTGTGTTTAGAATTTGGAGAAATGGATGGAATATTTATAATTATAAGGTTCAAATTGTGTAAATAGGTATTTTTTATTTTTGGACATTATGAATAGTAACATCAGTAAATATTTTAGTTATCATCGTTCAAGGGTAAATTTGGTAAATATGGGTAAAAATAATATTATAATTATATTAAACTACCCCAACATATGTCCTAATCCTATTTTATGAGATATTTCTTACCATGGGCATCCTTGGGTCGATTTTGGGACCCCATGGATTCACATGGTTGTGAAAATGACATTTTATAAGAATTAATTTAATGTTAGGATAATTATAACCTAAACATATGTCTTTTACTATATCGATTTTAATATATAGTTATATAAAAGATATATATTTCTATATATATTATTTAGAAAACATATAAGATTTCATACATCATTGTATTTTATTTATATTTTTTAGACATTATATAAATATATTTATTTGTGACACAATTATGATGTAGTGATTACATCATTAATTAATGATTCAAATAAATGAATTTATAAATATTAAAATAAATTTAATTTCAACATTTTGATTCAATAAACGAACTATTTGGATGAAATTGACATATTAGTTATGATTTAATTCCTTTTTTATGTAATAATGTTTTTATAAATTTTTAAAAAAGTCGTGTATTGATAGTGTCCAAAATTGACATAATTCATAACTTAAAACATAAAATAGTTTATTAAATGATATTAAATTAATAAAAATCTAATATTTTACAAAATGGTTAATATATATCCAAATATGTCATTAATAACTTTTCTCGAGTCTTTTTACATGAAAATACATTTAAATTAATCCACAATGTGTAAATAACATGATATCGTCGTAAGATAAAAAGGGTAAAATTAGGGTTAAACAAAAAATATACGGATAACAAAGATTTAAAAACTTATTTAAAAATTATTAGATGATTAGTATTAGAAAAAAAATTATATTATCTTTTAATTAATTTTGTTTTGGACCATTTTTAGTTGAAATTTAATTTATAATAAATTAATATTTTCAGAGTTTCTTAAAGTGCCCCTTATCCTCTCTTATAAAAGGGCACCTCATATCTATCCTCTTCACTCCATTTTGAGGGTTCAAGATCAAACAATACATGAAAATTTCCCTTCTCAACTTATTTATTGACATTATAAATGTTTTTTTCTTCTCAAAGTACCACCTCTAGTTCCCTAAGTGGACATTTAAACGAGGCACGTCGAGGAAGAGGTAATCTCTTCTATCGATTCATTCAAATTTATTTCTTCTTCGACTTCCTCTTCATTAGTTGTTTCATTATAAAGTAATAAAATTAGTATCCCTGATATAATGATATGTTATTATATATATATGAAAAACACCTATTTCACCTTCTATACATCCTATGCAAAAAGAAATTACCACACACATGTACGTACGACATACCATCTTCATGCTGTGGTGTAATCTGTTTTTCACCACCACCTTACTTGGATGGGTATAATGGTGGAAATAATAACTATATATCATTAATATAACATGATACTAATTATGAGATATTATACACCATCCACTTCAATACCATTCATCAATTATGGGAACAATATCATCGCTTGTGCATATGTACAACTTATTGTCTCCATGGTGCGATGTGATTCATTCAACATAGTATTCATTAAATATTGATTATATAAAAAAATTAAATGAGAAAATATGATATATATTATAATAATACCATGATTTAAATGATATAATTATAACATAATAATAGTAATAATAACTTATCCGACAAAACATGCATATGAACAGAAAGCAGTTAATACCCGAATAACGAGTAACAATGAAATGTTACTAACAAACATATAAAAATTTGATTATAAAGGTTATCATAAAAAATATTATGACTATGTAATGATTTATTAACATTATTTTAATAATCATACATGAGTTTCAGATACATATGAAGCAAATCAGACCTAAGGTAAGGGATAAATTTTCCAATCTCATTTTTATTCGAGATTGTTTATTCCTAAGTATTTTCTATGGATATATTTATCAACCATGTTTTTATAAAACTTTTAATATTCTTCTATGTATATTTAAATACATTTTTACCCCTTTTTACTTTTACTACGTGGTATGGAAGGAATATTTATTTTTTTTACCATATGAGGAACTTTTTGACTTTTCCGGCAAAAGTACAAGGAGAATGTTTTTTTAACTTATATGGCATGAATGGATTTTTTTATGGTTTCATGCTGCCTTATTTCCATGAATATTCTTCTACACTATTTCAAATTTATTTTCAAATAAATTATTTTCTTTTAATATTTTGTGTAATTTTGAGATAAGAAAATGTTTTTGAATAAGAAAGTATATTTTCCTCCAGAACTAAGTTCAAGTTGTTTGTCAAAATTATTTTCCATCTAAGATGACACTCTTTAAATAGTGTTATATTTCTATCCCTATTATTACTATTATTTGATTGTGTTAATGATGAAATTTTATTTTATATGGAATGATTTTTAAGAAACCCATTTTATTTTAGGGGTTATGCTTGGATGAATGATTTATGTCTTTCTGGAACATGTAAGAATGATTTCATTATGAGATGGGTGGAAACTATATCCCCCTACAATGAATTGGGTAAAGATTTATATCTCATGATATAGACATGACTGGAATGACAAGTAAATCTGGTTCAATAATACATGGATTGAATAACATGTAAACCCGATTCAGTAATGGACTTTGTCCACTATGATGGTCTTGGAAGTAATGCCTTGGCTATAATAGAAATCATATTATATACTTATTAGTTTTATACAATTACATGTTTTATAAAAATGATTTTTTATCATGTTAAATGTTCCTTTAAGATCCATTCCATACAAACTTCCATGATTTACTTCATGACTCATGATTTTGATGTTTAAACTTTATGGTATTGTTTTTACGTTCAAATGTTTATGTTTTTGTTTATGTTTTCCATTTTTACCCATACTGAGCTTTTGAGATAAGCTTTTTTATGTTTTATTTTCCCCAGGTTATAAATAAAGGATTTAGGTAGAAAAAAGGGCAAGATCTTTTTGGGAGATGTTGAAAATATTTCACCATGATTGGAAGATTATGTTCCAAGTTTCCAAAGACACTAAACTAATAAGGTCTTTGGGAAACTATTTGTGTCATGTTATGAGTATTACACAAAAGAATTGTAGATTCGATGTATGTGAAGCATGGGTCTCAACACATATACAATAAAATAACCTCCACTTTTATACTTGAATGTAACTATTACAATTACACTTAGAATAACCATATTGGTTATCTTTCAACATACCCAATGAATTAAAGGGATATAATGGCCCCACCCATCTTGGTTTTATAATTGAACTACTCTTCATAATTAAAAATTCCCATCAATAATAATTTAATCAAAAAACAAGAATCCTTGCCTCATAAAAACATTCCTTGGTGAAAATCACTTATTTTAAAAGAATATTGTGCACATACAATGGAACGAATTTAACCTGAAAATAAACACTTAATATTATAATGGAGGATTCAAAGCATTAAGGATTCATGAAATCATAAAATGATTCTCATGGAATATAATTTAAAAAACATTTTGTTTAATTTATAAAAAGGGATATTAAAGAGGTTTTTTAAAGTAGTGCATGTTACCTTTTGTTCAAATTCATTATTCAAATCCAACGAACATATATTATAATAAAATTAGATTCATTAATTACTAAATTAATAACTAATTACACATATATTCCATTTATGATAATTTTAATAAGTTAATTTCTGTCTATTTTGATGCTATATAAATACCAATTTCATCATTCTAGGAGATTTATTTTCATGGTTTCATGGTTGGTTAGGTGGTGTACATTAATGATTATTTTCTAAAATTAGAATAGTACCATAGAAGCGAAATTATATGGTATTAATGCACCTCAAAAAGTTTAAATGAAACCATATTTAATTTTTCTTTCTTAAATTAGTATGATTCATTTGATAAAATGTTAATGATTATTATTTAGTTTATTATGGCAATTTTTACGACCATCATGAATTAGTTTCATTTTATTTAATATCATGTCAATATATTTGTTACAAAAAACAGAATAAATTATAATATACTTATTAAAATATTATTTGATAATAATAATAGTTTTATTACTATCCATGAATATGGTAATAAAAAAATGGAAACTCAATATCCTTGGAGATGGTTAACTGTCATAATTTTGACAATGGTTTTGTTTCATTGAATAAGTGGACACAAGAAAAATAAGAAAAAATATATTAAATTAGAAATACAACATTATATTAGATAAAAGACATTATATTTATGATTCATTGATGGATGAATGTGGTGAGGAGAATGTAGAAGAAGAAAATAAATTAAGAGATGCAATTAAACAAAGTTACCTCTTGAATATCACCTTCTTGAGGGATCCTATAAGGATCATAGAATTGGTCCTTTGGTGAGACTAGAAACTCAATAATTTAAATAGGTAAGTGTATCAGATAATTTTTTAGTTTATGGTTGAGATAAAAGGCTCAATGAGGTTAAATGAATTGATGGGAGGGGTTCCCTTTTATAATTAAGGTGAGGGAAACAAGGAATTTTAAAAAATATTAAAATATAGTAATACTATTATAGAGAAAAATAATTCCAAATAAACATAAAATAATAGGGGATGAAGTTCTATAACATAAATTATACTCAATGTTATTATTTAATATTTTGTGAATATTTATTATTTTAATAAAATATTATATTCCTGAAATATAATTATTGTTAAATTTAATTCTATTAATCACTATGACTTTAAAAACAATAAAAAAGTGTCAAATTAAAACTAACTATTTCATTATATCTTATACATTTCATTTTTATCAATATTTTTTTGGATAACAAAAAATATTTCAAATTATATTTATTTTAATATTTTTAATATCAATTATTTTTTTTCAATTAATTTAATAATTCCAATATCATCACTATGGGAGAATATAAGGTAAATATTTTTTACTTAAAGATTAAAAATAAATTAACATGATGAATATATATATTTTATATTTCAATACAACATTTATGATATAACATTTCTTATAAATGAAAATATATTAAAAATCTTATACTTATTAAAAACAATAGAGTTCCATGTTTGACTTTTATTAAAATAAAATTTTATAATAGATGTAGTTTCAACAATATGGCTGAAAGGAGTCATAAATTCGAACCATGGATGATTATTAGTGAAAAATAATTATCTAATAAAATTGGGACATGTTTTAGAGTAATTTTATACTCTTTATCATACTACTTTTACACTAAATTACCAGATTTACACATAACCATGACAATAAAAAATACTAAGTTTACTATTTATATAGTAGAAAAAATAAAAGGTACTATTTAAAATAATTTAACTATTTATTACAAATATTTAAACCCATTTAAAAAATAATTACAGAAGTGGATAATCTTAATTTAAAATCAAACTAGAAAATGCATCTAAAAACTATTTTTCAGAAAAATACCTCTTTCTAAATATATAATGTTTCTTGGAGAATTTAAATTTTAAAACCCATTAAGAAATAATAATTGGAATGATATAATTAAAAATTAACTAGTGGAAATTTAAAACTAATCAAAATAATAATTTGACCTTGTAAATAAAATACAATTTTCAATAAAACTGATTTTTTACTATTCATTAAAGAATCCATAATTTCAGAAAATTATCCAAAATTCATCCTAAGATAATTTTGACATAATAAATTCAAAATTTAAATTATTTTTGTGAAATTTAAATTTTATAAATTTTAATTTAATTTTTAAAATCTAACCATATAACAAAATTAGTGTGACAAAACAATTTTCTTTTGAATTTTATAAATTAGTGAACATATTTATAAGGGATTTAAATATTTAATTCAATAATACTGATAAATATGAACAAAATTATTCTATCAGAACAAGTGTTGTTACAACACCACTTTCCCCATTTAGTTTCCCTTTTTTACTTTGTTCATTTTCATTATTAATTAATTAATTTATTATGTTCCTTGTATTCATTCCATTTAGAATAAAACCAAAACACAACAAAGATTAAAATAATAATAATTAAAATAAAAACACAACTAGCATGTTACATAATATTAATTATAGAAGATAATAGATAATCCTAAATATCACCTATATAGAAAATAAAAATATACTATGATATACCCAAAATAGAGGAGAGAGAGAGAGTGGAAACTCAACCATCTTAAATTTTTAATTACCAACCAAAAATGGCCCTAGATTGATTTATAAGATGTATAATACATCAATGAAGAGGTGTTTTTGGATCTTGAATATACAGATTATTCACAAGAGGGGGTGAATTGTGTCTTTCAGATTTTTCGTTAACTCTTTGATTGATCAAGTTCTATCCTCTTTACTTTATCATATTTGATCATGTAGCGGAATAAGTAAAAGCAGAGACACACAGATGTATAGTGGTTCAGGGAACAGAAGGCCCCTAGTCCACTCCACCAACACTCTACACCACGAGCTTGGGAATTTTCACTATCTGGTCCTCCAGACCATCCAACAACTGAAAACAGGAAGTTGAAACCTTTACAATTTTCAGGCAAAAAAAGCCTTCTGGTTCAAACACGAACCTACTCATCTTAGTATGAGAAACTAGTCACTCTAGATAAAAAATGTTTTCATTTAAAAAGAACCTTTCTAGTTGATATTCACAATTGCAACAGAATGTAATTGACAGTAGAGGAATCGTTGTCTTCAGAAATATTGATATTTATGTCAAAGTAGTTTTGAGTCGATCTGGTTGCAGTAGATATAGAAAATATAATCGAAACTTGAACAACAACAGATTCTCAGAAGATTTTCATTGAAAAAATAGATGAATCTTATGTTGTGTTCCTTCTTCTTCAACAAAACAGAGTGTAGTTTCTCTTCGTAATCAGTAGATCTTTTTATCTGGATTTGTCTCTATTTTTTCTCTTCAGAAAGAGCGTTGTCTGTGCAGCAAATCTTTCTTTCGAATATAATGATTGTATCTACACTTGCGTTCTTGATCACTATGTTGATCTCTGTACACTTTTTTGTATCTCACACTTGTTTCGATTATGATTTGTATTGTGTATTTTGAAATTCAAAATGAGAATAGTTATATAGAGCACTTCCTCTCCAAAATAAGATCCTCAGAAATAGCCCTTTGACTCGCAATTTTTCACACTTGTGATTAATATGAGTAGTCGTAAAACTCCATAATATTATCCATGAAAAGAACCGGTTAAATCAATCCTACAAATGGTTCTGAATCTGTCAAGGACACACTTCAAAATCAGCATTTAGTCCGGCTAAAAATTATCCTGATCAATCACTTGCAGACCATTGAACAAAAATATCAACTTCAAATTCCCGACGCCAAATGTAAGGTTGAGTTGCACTGAATGCATCCACTAAAACATAACATAGATCAAAACGTAGGGTTTCTGTCATATTTATACAACATAAGGTTGATGAAGAACGTAAGGTTGATCACAAACATAGGGTTGACCATCCATACTTTTCTCTTCCATATCCAAACGTATATCATACTTTTATATGCTTTCAAACGTAAGGCTTACGATCCATACTTTTTCATGTAAGGTAAGGTTGTTTACAAAAGTAAGGTTGATTAACCATTGTTTTGAGAAACAAAAAAAACATTAATGACTTACGTAATGTTTCTTCTTCCATACTTTCTCGATATCCCAAATTTAGGGTTTTTCTTCATGTAGGGTTCCTTTCTTTCATACTTTCTGATAACATATGGTTGTTCAATCATTCTTTTCTGATAATATATAAAGAGGAAACAACGGGTTTATTTCCCTTTTTTATGCTACTCTTTTCTTTCTTTCTTTACGCTACGCTTTTATTTCTTTCTTTACGCTACACTTTCCAAATGTAAGGTGTAAATAGTGTTTCCAGAACACTTTAAATTTATTCCCGAATGGTTTAGAAATTGTTCCATGCTATATAAACACTTGAATATTCTTCCAAAAATGAGAATATATAATATATAATTCCTGAAAAATACTTAAAGTAAAATGATTAGATAATAATTAAATGGTATTTGTGGACATCAAAATCATCATAAAGAGATAGATTATTGTTCTCAACAATATCCCCCTTATTAATAATAAAACGTATTGTTGAAAACACACTAGCTCAAAAATCTCCCTAATAAATATGTATTGTGGAAAACAACACGTCCTCAAAAATATCCCCCTTTTTGATGACCACAAAACCCATAAAATAATAAGACCAATTAAATGAAATTAACTTTCAAAATTAGTTACTTACAGTATAGAATTTTGAAAAGATAAAACAATTTTTAATTTTAACAAAATCATTTCAATAAATTGTATTATCATTAAAAATAAATTTCTCCCCCTTTATTTATAATGAAAATAAAATTATTTTTCTTTAAAAAATAAAGGTAAATAATAAAATAAAAGTTTTAGTTTTATCTAAATTTCTCCCTCTGAATAAAAAGTAAAATAAAATTTCCCTTTTATAAAAAATGGTTGTTAATAACATAAAATAATTTGTTGTATAAGTTTAAATATTTATAAATCCAAAACATAAAAATAAAAATCATTTAAAATATATAGGAAATTATTTAAATATGATTTTGAATGCTTAAAACAAAATGTTGTGTTTACCTAAATTTATCCACCTTTTTGTGATATCAAAAAGAATGATAGAATATGGAATAGAACACAAATTAATGTAGCACTGAATAGAAGTAAATGCAATAATTAACAATTTATCAGTAAGGTAATCTGGTATACTGACATATCTAAACGTAAAATAGTACAATTAGATAAACAAATAGATAATCAAATTTCCATTCAAAAACAACAGTATGTTCATGATAATGATATACACAAGAATTAAGGGATATTAGGGTTAAGATATGTTCTATCTTCTTTGAACAAAATCCTTTATTTCTTTAAGTTATTCCCTTAGTCTCTTCATCATTTCATCTCCATGTTTGATAATGATCTCTCACTACTGGAATGTGGGTTTTTCAAATAGTTACATACCAACGGTTTCATAAAACCGTTGGTAAAGGATGGTTTAGGGAGGCTTTTACCAATGGTTCACATGAACCGTTGGTATTGATGTGTTTAGTGGAGTATTACCGACGGTTATCATTGAACCATTGGTATAGGTGTGGTTATGGGAGGTTTTTTCCAACGGTTCTAAAGAACCGTTGGTATATGTGTGGTTGGGGGAGGTTTTTGCCAACGGTTCTAAGGAACCTTTGGTATAGGTGTGGTTGGGGGAGGTTTTTACCAATGGTTCCAGAGAACCGTTGGTATAGCTGTCGCCTGAAGGTATATACCAATGGTTTTTAAAAACCTTTGGCACAACTTTCGACCAAATTGCCAGTGGCCCGTCCTCTCCCCCATTCACGATACATGACCCTAAACGGGAGCAGCAGGCGATTTTGGAGCTCCTTCGATCGGACCAGTTTGGCGATCTTCGTGCTCCTTCAGCTTCCTCTTCCTCCATACCATCCAAGGTGTTGAATCTACTTCCAAATCTTATAATACCCATCCTAAATTAGGTATTTTATTAACTGGAACCTTATTTTTAACGAAATTTATCTAATATTTCAGTTTTTAGATTCGATTTTGATGTGTTTATGTTTTTGTTTCTATTTTCATTTAACCTATATGTTTTTTATTTAGACCCATCCTATATGTTTTTTGTTTCTATGTTATTGATTTTGATGTGTTTATGTTTTTGTTTCTGTTTTGATGTGTTTAAGGTACCTTATTAAATGGTACCTTATTTTTTATTGAAATTTATTTAATTATGTTTTTGATTTAGACCCATCCTATATGTTTTTGTTTCTGTTTTGATGTGTTTATGTGATGAGCTTGTATCATCATTAAGATGTGTCCAATGATTCTTTGATCATTGTTTTGTGGATAATTAATGGTTTAGGACCAGCATTAGAAGTATCTTCCAGGGGGAAACAAGATTATGATCTACAAGGGGGTGATTGAGTTGGTAGAGACCAAACATAGTTTGTTCGTTGTGTTCATGAACCATAAATAGAGTGTTCCATTTAGGTGGTCATCAGTAAAGACATAGGTAAGATTTCCAGGTCCTATTTCATGAAGTTAAATATGTGGCGCTATAGTGGTTTTGGATTGTTTAAGGTAATCTTAGTGTATCGTAAACCCTCATTTGTTCCATATTCATTTAAATTGATTTAATATCATTTTTTCACACACACCATTATTACGGGGGGCTATCCACCCCCCGTGGACAGCCCCCCGGAAAGCCCCCCACCCCCTTGACACCCTCGATATAAGAACCTAGTTTTTTCTACTAAAGACTTTGGAATAATCTTGATAATATTTCAGGGAAGCGCCTTCAGACGACGTGCGATTCCGAGCCCCAGAGTGGCCGGAATTAAATTTTCAGTGCATTCACACTAGAAACGCTAAATAAATGGGATAACTTCTAAACGGAGTTCCGGATCTAAGATCCGAGTATACGGATGGGTCCGGAATAGGGTGTTTACCCTAAGAACGACAAAAAACATGTCAGCGCGGGATGTTGGGACCCCTCGTTCGCTTCTGGAAGGTTAAACAGATAAATTAATTTATTCGTTTAATGGAGAAACGCTAGTATCTCTTTAACGGTGGATCAGATTGAAAAACTGATGGCACCATTTAGTTAGGAGCGTGCTGTTTACCCTAGGAGGGGTATAAGTTTTGCGGGCGCGGCCTGTCTGTGAAAAATGGCCCCAGGGGCGTTTTTGTAATTTGGCGGCCTCAGGCGCTAAGTTTAATAACTTTTGAACGGGGTACCAGAATAAAATTTCGAGACCTTCATTACACTCAGAGTGTTGTTTTTAGCCTAGGGGAGGCTAAATCCAGACCCTGCTGGGAGTTCGGGTATGGGGCCCACGAGCGGTAGTTTAAGTGTTTTGTTTTTAAACACTTCTCCCCCCCTCTTGGTTGTTCTCCCTGGCGCGGCAACCTCTCCCCTCTTGTAACACCCGAGACATTTATGAGAAATATTTTTTTTATATGTTATATTAATCATCAAAGGAATCTTTCACTACACACAACACTAGCTTGGAATTCTTTACACGTAATCGCGGCCTTCCTCGATAAGTTGCATCGTACGCAATACCGAGTTTCACTAAACAATGATATGTTATTAAAATATTATTAAAACTAGCCGTTATGAATAGTAATAACCAATTTTTGAAATTTTGTAAATTTTATTTTTCAAAATTGACTTCATTTTTGGATTCAGAATATCGAAATTAGCCTAGGGTGAAATTTTGGTAGTTTTCTGAAAATTTTCAATTTTTGATGAATAGTGAAACCACTAAGTGGTAGTTAAAAAAGGTGAATTTTTCATAAAACTTAATTTTACCACTTCTGTGAGTGGAATTTCTAAAATCCAAGAGATACGGTTAATATCAAGGACTAAAATGTGGTTCAATTAGATGAAAATATTTTTTGGTGAATAGTAACTTTTTACTTTTTTTACCACGGTTAAAAGTAAATAGGGTAATTAAGGGTAAAAGTGTTATTATTATTACCCTAACACATGTACTAATTCTATTGGATAAGTGTAATTCGACCAAAAACAACCTTAGGAATAAAATATGACCATTTTGGCCCACTTGGATTAGATTAGGACATTTATTATTAATTTATTTAAAGAAGGGTTAAAATAGTTAAAATCAAAGTTTAATAAGTAAATCATTTTTAATATGGGTTTATACAGAAGATAAATTTGACTATAAATATTCATTATAAAGCTAAAACATATCCTACATAATGGTATTTTATTCGTAATTTTTAGACATTAAATAATTTAATTTGATTATGACACAACGATGATGTTGTAATTATCTTATTAATGAAATATTTATATAATTGATGTTATAATTATCCAAATAAATGTAATTTGAGACTTTTTATGAATTAAAATAATTTTATATGTTAATATGACATGTTATTATTAATTTAATTAAATATTTTCTAACTAATCATTCTGTTATGATTTTCACAAAAATCACTTACTAAATAGTGTCAAAATTGACATAAAATAGTTTTTTAAAAAAATATTTTATCATTAATTGTTATTTTATTATTAAAAATATATGGTTAGGCCAAATGACTTAGATAAGGTTATATATATTAATAATAAACAACTTGAGGTTCTTTTGGCTTTTTATAGTAAGTTTATTAACCTTATAATGTAAGAACACAAGAAGACATGGTAAAAGTTAAATTATCTAACTTAAAGTTAAATCTAAATGATAAGGTTAAAATTGATACCTAAACTTGTCTAAATTCTATTGGATGAGAGGAGTTCTACCTATACCCACCTTATCTTCTAAATATATCAATTTGGAGCTATTTAAAACCGAATTTGGCTTTATAATAAAATAATATTTTTAGTTTTCCAAAGGAGCCCCTCTTCTCCCTTATAAAAGGGAACCTCCTCCCCCTCTTCCTCACACCACTTTGAGCCTTCAAGCTCGGACAACCCCTGACAATTTCTCCTCTCCACTTCCCTATAAACATCCTAGAGGTCCTGGTCTTCTTCAAAGACCAATTTTTGTGCCCTAAAAGGAGGTCTCAAAGAAGCGCTTCAAAGAAGAGGTAATGTCTGTTACCGATTCTTTTAACTTTATTTCTTCTTCCACTTCTTCTTCTTTTGTTGTTTCATTATGAAGTAATAACATCAGTATCACTAATATACTGATATGTTATTATAAGTATTAAACAACCCTATTTCACCATCTATCCATCCTACGGAAAACAAAATCACCACGCGCGCGTACGTATGGAATACCGTCTCCACACCGTGGTGTAATCTTTTTTCCACCACCACATTACTTGGATGGGTATAATGGTGTAAATAATGACTATATATAATTATTGTAAAGTGATATTGATTCTGAAATAGTATATATACACTCCAATACAATTCCACAATCATGGGAGAGATATCATCGCTCGTGCGTACGTACAAAATACCGTCTCCACGATGTGATGCGACTCATTCTACATGATCTTCATTGCATAATGATTATAAAAATGAATTTAGTGAATGAATATGATATATATTAGACTAATAACATTCTGGAAATGAGGTATCTATATCCTAAAAAGAATAATAAGAATTTATTTGACAAAACACGCATAAGAACAAAAAGTAATAAACACCCGAATAATAAGTAGCAATGAAATATTACTAATAAAGAAGCTAGGAATATGACCATATATGATATCATAATAATAAGTATGATTCTGGAATAAGTCAATAACATAATTTAAATCATTATACAGGAGGTTCGGACACTTACGAAGAAAATCGGATCTAAGGTAAGGGAAAATATCACAATCTCATTTTATCTGAGATTGTTTATACTTTGGTATTTACTGGGGTGTATTTTATCATCCACATCCATGTTTCCTCAATATGTAATATTGTTTCCATCCGCCTACAATTGTTTAAATCCAATTTTACCCTTCGGTGAGTTTTTGGTAAAAGATATAAAAGGAATCATTTGTCATTTTTCGTACGAGGTACTTTTTGACTTTTCCGACAAAAGTACAGGAGGAATGTTTTTTTAACTTATATGGCATGAATGGATTTTTAAAACATTATTTCCAAGAAGCCTCATTTACAAGTTTTTTAGTTTATTTTTAATCATCTTTTTTTAGTTTATAATTTTATGACATGTTAAGAAAGGAAAAAATTGTTTTTGAAGTAGAAAGGATATTTTCCTCAAGAATGGAGTTCAAGTGTTTTATCAAAATTATTTTCAATCTAAGATAATATAGGGTTCTGTTTCTATCCCTATTATTACATTTATTTGATTATGTTGTGATGGAATTATTTTTATGAATTCCTTTATCTTATATGAATTGTTTTATGATGTCATGATGTTTAAGAATCCCATTTTTATTACATGGGTTATGCTACGATGTATGGTTTATGATTTTGTGGCACACATAAGAATGGTATCATTATGAGATAGGTGGGACCTATATCTCCCTTCAATGCATTGGGTAAATATTTTATATCTCATGAGATAGACATGGCTAAAATGGAAGGTTAAACCGGTTCAGTGAAACAGGACTATAACGAGGAGTGAAATCGGTTCAGAAATGGACTTTGTCCACTAAGATAGTCTTGGCAATGAGTCTTGACTAATAAGAAATGATTCTCTATGATTATGTGTGTATGAAACAAAGCATCATGATTTAAGTTATGATTATTGTGATTACATTTCACTGCCATGATTTATCCCATGTTATGAAATTATGATTTCTTTTGCAGGTTAAGATTTCCAAAATGTTATGTTCTTTTGAATATGATGTGATTGATTTTTGTTTTGTTTACCCTTATTGAGCATTTGAGCTCACCCTTTTGTATGTTTTCTCTCCCTCAGGTCAGGAAGAAGGTTATTAAGTAGGATATGCCAAAAGGGACTCTAGATATGATGAAATAAATGGGAGACAATGTAGATGCTTTATGAACCAGTTGTTTATGTTTCCCAGTTTCTAAAGACACTATACCTATACGGTCCTTTCTTGTTATTGTTATATGTTGTAATAAGTGTGATTCAATTCTGAAGTCATAACAATGTATTTAAAGTATGGGTTGTTATAGTTGGTATTAGAGGAAAGGTATAGTCAACCTTTGGAAACTAGGATGTGAAAGCCTTAGTAAGAACCCTAAGGATAATTCTAAGCATAGAACACAGTCTAAGTGTTTTAGAAATGGCCATGAATAACCTACGATAAGACCTTAAGTGTGAAATTTTATTCTTGATTATGTGGTTTTCCTATTATAATTAGTGTTGCTCACACTATTCTTCTTGGTTTTAGTCAATGGCTGGAACCCGAAGGAACCGTGTTAATGCAGAATGCGATGGGCAATGAAATGATTGTCTCCCTAAGCAACCAAACTTTATGGGAGATGGAATGCAAAATCTTGTTTCCATGCTCACACAACATTCTCAAGCTATGAATCATGTAGGACTTCCAAACGAGCAAAAGAAGGAGCAACATTCTGTTGAATCATTCATGAGGCAGCACCCACCCTCATTTAGCGGGTCTACTGATCAATTAATTGCAGAACGATTGATTAGTACTACTAAAAAGATATTTTCAGTTCTTCAATGTTCTAAACTTGATAAAGTCATCTTAGCAGTGTATCGTTAGGAAGGTGATGTTGATCAATGGTGGAATCTTATTAAGAATATGAGGCAGAGAGATGAAATTGAATCCATAGAATAGGACGAGTTCAAGAACTTATTTTTCAATAAGTACTTCCCTCGTATTCTCCGAACAAAGATGGAAAGAGAGTTTCTTGAACTGATGCAAAAGGATGATGAATCTGTTGGTACCTATGAAGAAAATTTTATAAGACATTCAAGGTACGCTTCTGAAATTATTATCCAACTTGAGAGTAAGATCGATCGATTCTTTAGTGGCTTAAAACCAAGTCTTCGAAGGGCCTTATCCATAAGGGACTTCAATAGCTATGAGGAAATCATTCAATGTGCTCTCAAAGTTGAGATGGAGATTGGAGTAACCCATCAGTCATATGGGTTTGATTAGAAGAGGAAAATGGAATTCAAAGGAAAATCTAAAGAGCACACTGAAAAGAAGATGAGCTTTCCCTTATGCTCAAAGTGTGGAAAGAAACATGGAGGGAGTTGTCTTAAAGGGACATGTAAATGTTTCAAATGTGGAAAGGAATTTCATCGGGCATTTGAATGCCGCAATGATGGGAAGAAGATGACTAATGATGCAAACAAAGGAATGGATACAAAGAAATAACCTACTACACTTCAATGTTTCAAGTGCAAGGAGATGGGGAATTATGCCAATAAATTCCCTAATCCAAGGGTTGTTGATGATGATTTACATCAACAAAATCTTAAGGCTAAATACAAAGGAAAGTCACATGAAATTTCTATCGGCGATGTGGAGTATGATAACGATGTGGTGAAAGGTACACTTACCATACACTCTAAAGTATCAAATGTTTTATTTGATTCTGGATCTGCCCACTCATTTATTTCTGAAGATTTTTCTAAGGTTATCACCGTATTACCTCAACGATTAGATATTGAGTTAGCTGTGACAACACCTAATGGCACAACAGTCGCATCAAAAGTTTATAATTCTTCCCCGATTGAAGTTTGTGGGAAAGTGCTTCCAGAAAATCTTGTGACCCTTCCTATAGTGGAATTTAATGTGATTCTTGGCATGGATTGTCTTTTTTTATATGGAGATCATATCAATTTCCAAAGATGGGAAGTCACATTTCATATTCCAAATCAATCTATGATCGTCTATCAATGCAAGGATGAACAGAACCTTCCAGTGGAAATTTCTTCCATCTTATGGGTCTTGATTACACTAAATGAAGGTTATTTATCTCAAATGGTTGGTGAGAAACTCACGATTAAGAATATGCCTATTGTATGGGAGTTTGATGATGTCTTTCTGGAGGAATTGTCGGGTCTTCCACCAAATCGTGAAGTTGAGTTTTCAATAGAACTCGTACCAGGTGATTTGCCTATTTCAAAGACACCTTATAGAATGGCCCCAATTGGGTTGTAGGAATTGAAGAAGAAACTCCAAGAGAATCTTGATAAGGGGTTCATACGCCCTAGCGCGTCACCTTGGGGAGCACCTGTTCAATTTGTTAAGAAGAAAGATGGATCAATGAGACTCTGCATTGATTATCGAGAACTTAACAAGATCACTATCAAGAACAAATATCCTCTCCCACGCATTAATGACTTATTTGACCAACTACGCGAAGCTCAATACTCTTACAAGATTGATCTTAGTTCAGGGTATCATCAATTAAGGGTCAAAAGGGAGGATATACCAAAGACGGCTTTCCGTACAAGGTATGGACACTATAAATTTATAGTGATGCCATTTGGTCTTACTAATTCCCCTGCTATCTTCATGGATCTGATGAATAGAGTCTTTAGAAACTATCTTGATCAGTTTGTGGTAGTCTTTATAGATGATCTTCTTGTATATTCAATGATCAAGGAAGAACATGAAGATCACTTGAGAATTATATTGAATACCCTGAGAAAGGAGAAGCTTTATGCCAAATTTACCAAGTGTGAATTTTGGCTTCAAAAAGTTTCATTTTTGGGTCACATAATCTCAAAAGAGGGGATATCTGTGCATCCATCAAAAACAGAGTTTATCGAAAGATGGTCGAGACCAACAACAGTAACTGAGATCCGAAGTTTTCTTGGTTTGGCTGGATATTATCAACGTTTTGTAAAATATTTTTCACGATTATCTAATCCACTCACAAAGTTGACTCGGAAAGGAGTTATGTTTGTTTGGATGGAGGAATGTGAAGATAATTTCAAGGAGTTGAAAAGAAGGTTATCCAGTGCACCTGTGCTCACACTGCCTTGTAGTGGAGAAAGGATTGTGATCTATAGTGATGCATCCAAGAAGGGGCTAGGGTGTGTTCTTATGCAAAATGATATGGTGATAGCTTATTTCTCATGACAGTTGAAAATCCATGAGAAAAATTACCCAACTCATGATTTGGAGTTAGCTGCGGTAATATTTGCATTAAATATTTGGAGGCATTACCTTTATGGTGAAAGGTGTGATATTTATACTGGTCATAAATGTTTAAAGTACATTTTCACACAAAAGGAGCTGAATATGCGCCAATGAAGATGGTTAGAGCTGATTAAGGATTACGACTACTCAATCCATTACCACCCTGAGAAAGAAAACAAGGTGGCCGATGCATTAAGTCGACAAGACCATGCCAGTTTATCCATGACGAGGATCACAAAAGATCCTATATTTATGGATTTACAAAGGATGGATTTTGGAATTATAATGGAAGAGGGAAAATCATATCTTTCTCAAATGAATGTTCAACCATATATACATGTGAAGATTAAAGAGGCACTGAAAGAAGATGTCGAGTTACAAAAGAAGGTGAGAAATATTCCTAAATTCAACCTTGATTGTGATGGGATAATAAAGTTCAGGAATTGGGTTTATGTTCCTCCCATCCCAGAATTAAAGAAGGAGCTGCTGGATGAGGCTCATAGTTCTTCATTCTCTATTCATCCTGGAAGCACGAAGATGTATAGGGACCTGAAAGAGTACTTCTGGTGGGATGTCATGAAAAGAGATGTTGCTGAATATGTCTCTCGATGCTTGGTTTGTCAGCAAGTTAAAGCTGAGAGACAGAAGTCTAAGGGGATGTTACAACCATTACCCATACCCGGATGGAAATGGGAAAACATCACTATGGACTTTGTCACAGGACTTCCTAAAACATCCAAAGGCAATAATGTTATCTGGGTCATAGTTGATCGTCTTACAAATTCTGCACACTTCATTTCTATTAGAGAGGATTTCTCTCTGGATCATCTTTCCAGGATATATGTAAAGGAAGTGGTAAGATTGCATGGAGTACCACTTTCTATTATATCTGATCGGGATCCGAGATTTACCTCAAAGTTATGGCGAAGTCTTCAGCATACTCTGGATACAGAGTTGAGTTTCAGCACTGCTTATCATCCTCAGACAAACGGTCAGTCTGAGAGAACAATTCAAACTATAGAAGATATGTTGAGAGCTTGCTCTATGGATTTCAAAGGTGGTTGGGATCAACACCTACCTTTGGTGGAATTTTCTTATAATAATAGCTTTCACTCCAGTATTCAGATGGATCCTTATGAAGCTCTCTATGGAAAGAAATGCAGGAATCTAACTTTCTAGGATGAAGTTGGGGAAAAAAATCTATTTGGACCTAATATCTTTGATGAAATGGTAGAAAAGGTCGGATCTATTCAACAACACATAAGAGCAGCTCAGAGTCGACAGAAAATTTATGCCGACAACCGAAGAAAAGACCTAGAGTTTGAAGTGGGTGATAAAGTGTTCTTACTAATATCTCCCTGGAAGAGGGTCATGAGATTTGGAAAGAAGGGGAAGTTGAGCCATAGATATATCGGTCCTTTCGAAATAATGGATCGTGTTGGAAAGGTAGCATACCAATTGGAACTTCCACTGAATCTCTCTCAAGTTCACGATGTGTTACTTGTATCTCTCCTGAGAAAGTACATACCTGATCCTTCACATGTACTCAGCTTAGAAGTTGTACCGCTGGAGCAAGATCTTTCTTCTGAAGAACAACCGATAGAGATTCTGGATCGTAGTGAAAAAGTCCTACGAAACAATACCACTCGCTTGGTGAATGTTTTTTGGAGGAACCACCAATTAGAAGAAGCTACATGGGATCTTTAGGATATGATGGGGGAGATGTATCCTCATCTATTTGTCAAAAAGAGACGAATTTCGAGGGTGAAATTCATTTTAAGGGGGGTAGAATGTAACACCCGATAATTTTATGAGAAATATTTTGTTTTTATGTTATATAAATCATCAATGGAATCTTTCAATACACACAACACTATCCTAGCTTTCTTTACACGCAATCACGGCCTTCCTCGATAGCTTGCGTCGTACGCAATACCGAGTTTCACTAAACAATGATATGCTATTAAAATATTATTAAAACTAGCCATTATGAATAGTAATAACCACTTTTTGAAATTTTTTAAATTTTATTTTTCAAAATTGACTTCATTTTTGGATTCTGAATATAGAAATATCCTAGGGTGAAATTTTGGTATTTTTCTGAAAACTTTCAATTTTTGATTAATAGTGAAACCACTAAGTGGTAGTTAAAAAAACTTATTTTTTCATAAAACATAATTTTACCTATTATGTGAGTGGAATTTTGAAAATCCGAGAGACACGATTAATATCAAGGACTAAAATGTGGTTCAATGAGATGAAAATAATTTTTGGTGAATAGTAACTTTTTACTTTTTTTCCCCACGGTTAAAAGTAAATAGGGTAATTAAGGGTAAAAGTGTTATTATTATTACCCTAACACATATCCTAATTCTATTGGATAAGTGTAATTCGACCAAAAACAACCTTAGGAATAAAATATGACCATTTAGGCCCACTTGGATTAGATTAGGACATTTATTAGTAATTTATTTAAAGAAGGGTTAAAATAGTTAAAATCAATGTTTAATAAGTAAATAATTTTTAATATGGGGTTATAAATAAGATAAATTCGACTATAAATATTAATTATAAAGATAAAGACATTTCCTACATAATGGTATTTTATTTGTAATTTTTAGACATTAAATAATTTAATTTATTTATGACACAATGATGATGTAGTAATTATCTTATTAATGAAATATTGACATGATTGATGTTATAAATACCCAAATAAATGTAATTTGAGACTTTTTATGAATTACAATACTTTTATCTGTTAATATGACATGTTATTATTGATTTAATTAAATGTTTTCGAACTAATCATTCTGTTATGATTTTCACAAAAAATCAATTACTAAATAGTGTCAAAATTGACATAAAATATTTTTTAAAACAAATATTATATCATTAATTGTTATTTTATTCCTAAAAATCTAATGATTGGACAAATGAATTAGATAAGGTTATATATATTAATAATAAACAACTTTTGGTTCGTTTGACTTGTTATAGTAAGTTTATTAACCTTATAATGTAAGAACACAAGAAGACACGGTAAAAGTTAAATTATATAACTTAAAGTTAATTTTAAATGATAAGGTTAAAAGTGATACCTAAACATGTCTAAATTATATTTGATGAGATTATTTCGACCTATACCCACCTCATCTTCGAAATATATCAATTTGGAGCTATTTAAAACCGAATTTGGCTTTATAATAAAATAATATTTTTAGTTTTCCAAAGGAACCCCTCTCCTCCCTTATAAAAGAGAACCTCCTCCCCCTCTTACTCGCACCACTTTGAGGCTTCAAGCTCGGCCAAACCCTGAAAATTTATCCTCTCCACTTCCCTAGAATCATCGTAGAGGTCCTGGCCTTCTTCAAAGACCAATTTTAGTGCCCTAAAAGGAGGTCTCAAAGAAGCGCTTCAAAGAAGAGGTAATGTCCGTTATCGATTCTTTCAACATTATTTATTCTTCCACTTCTTATTCTTTAGTTGTATCATTATGAAGTAATAACACCAGTATCAATAATATAATGATATGTTATTATAAGTATGAAACAACCCTATTTCACCATCTATCCATCCTACGGAAAACGAAATCACCACGCGTGTGTGCGTACGGAATACCGTCTCCACGATGTGGTGTAATCTATTTTCCACCACCACATTACTTGGATGGGTATAATGGTGTAAATAATGACTATATATGATTATTGTAAAGTTATATTTATTCTTAAATAGTATATATACACTCCAATACAATTCCACGATCATGGGAGCGATATCATCACTCGTGCGTACGTACGGAATACCGTCTCCACGATGTGATGCGACTCGTTCTACATGATATTCATTGCATGATGATTATATAAATGAATAGAGTGAATGAATATGATATATATTACACTAATACAATTCTGGAAATGAGGTATCTATAACCTAAAAAGAAGAATAAGAATTTATTCGACAAAACACGCATAAGAACAAAAAGTAATAAACACCCGGATAACAAGTAGCAATGAAATATTACTAATAAGAAGCTAAGAATATGACCATATATGATTTCATAAAAATAAGTATGATTCTGGAATGTGCCAATAACATTATTTAAATCATTATACAGGAGGTTCAGACACTTACGAAGAAAATTGGACCTAATGTAAGGGAAAATATCACAATCTCATTTTATCCGAGATTGTTTATACTTTGGTATTTACTAGGGTGTATTTTATCATCCACATCCATGTTTCCTCAATATGTAATACTTTTTACATCCACCTACAATTTTTTAAATCCAATTTTACCCTTCTTTGAGTTTTTAGTAAAATATATAAAAGGAATCTTTTGTCATTTTTCGTACGAGGTACTTTTTGACTTTTCCGACAAAAGTACGAGAAGAATATTTTTTTAACTTATACGGCATGAATGGATTTTTAAAACATTATTTACAAGAAGCTTCCTTTACAAGTTTTCGAGTTTATTTTTAATCAACATCTTTTATTTTATAATTTTATGACATGTTAAGAAAGGAAAAAATGTTTTTGAAGTAGAAAGGATATTTTCCTCAAGAATGGAGTTCAAGTGTTTTATCAAAATTATTTTCCATCTAAGATAATATAGGGTTCTATTTCTATCCCTATTATTACATTGATTTGATTATGTTGTGATGGAATTATTTTTATGAATTCCTTTATCTTATATGAATTGTTTTATGATGTCACGATGTTTAAGAATCCCATTTTTATTACATGGGTTATGCTACGATGTATGGTTTATGATTTTGTGGCACACATAAGAATGGTATCATTATGAGATGGGTGGGACCTATATCTCCCTCCAATGCATTGGGTAAAGATTTTATATCTCATGAGATAGACATGGCTGGAACGGCAGGTTAAACCGGTTCAGTGAAACATGACTGGAACGAGGAGTGAACTCGGTTCAGAAATGGACTTTGTCCACTAATATAGTCTTGGAAATGAGTCTTGAATAATAAGAAATGATTCTCTATGATTATGTGTGTATGCCATAAAGCTTCATATTTTATGTTATGATTATTGTGATTACATTTCACTGCCATGATTTATCCCATGTTATGAAATTATGATTTCTTTTGCAGGTTAAGATTTCCAAAATGTTATGTTCTTATGAATATGATGTGATTGATTTTTGTTTTTTTTACCCTTACTGAGCATTTGAGCTCACCCTTTTGTATGTTTTCTTTCCCCCAGGTCAGGAAGAAGGCTATTAATTAAGATATGCCAAAAGGGACTCTACATATGATGAAATAAATGGGAGACAATGTAGATTCTTTATGAACTAGTTGTTTATGTTTCCTAGTTTCTAAAGACACTATACCTATACGGGTCTTTCGTGGTTTTGTTATATGTTGTAATAAGTGTGCTTGAATTCTGAATTCATAACAATGTATGTAAAGTATGGGTCCTTATACCTCTCCTCCTCCATCTCCGGTGAGGTGACTCTGGGGAGACGGCCCGGCGAAGCGCGACTCTGACAGATCGCGGCGAAGCTCCGGGCAACGCCCACAAGGTAGGGTTTTGTCGCTTTCATTTTTCCTTATTGCACCTAATTTGAGCATGTTTAATACTGTCGATTCACTATTGGATTTTTGAAAGAAACCCATGAATGTGTAGTATAGTTTTTTCTCTTTCCATCGCTTGTTTTGGTTCGTAAAACCGAGTTCTGAGGACCCTGCAACCACCCGCCGAAGTTTGCTGGTTTGGAGGTGTTTCCAGCGGTCGGCAGGGCGGTCCGGCGAGTTCTGGCGGGCGCGGGCGGCTTCAGGTGGTGGCTCTGGTGGCGATGGTGTGCGGTAGCGGGTGGCTGCGGACGACAGGCCGGGGGTGGCGGGGCTCCCTGGGTGAGACGGCAGGCAGTCGGGCTTCCGCGCGGCGGCGCCGGCGCATCGCGAAGGAGGAGGGGCCGTGGGGTGCGCGACCCCGCGTGTGGTGCGACTGCGACCCTCATGTCATGGGTGGCTGCGGGGAAGGGGACCGGCCGTCAAGGCCAGTCGGTGGCGACAGGCCGCGACCAGCTGGCCATGGCGGACCAAATCGGACCCGCGGCCAGGCCGGACCGGGCCGGTCCAGCCCAAGGGAGTTTCCACATTGGAATTTCTGACGCCTGTAGCTCTCGCTACGGGCATACGTTTTGTGCGCCGTCAGCAGCATCATGGACCTTGCGTCGAGGGGAATGTTTTGAGATGTTTTCTGGAATTTTTAATTCCCGAAACGAGGGTCCTCAGAGGCGCGACGTGTCTTTAAGTGGAAGAGCGTTTTTTCCGAGATTCTTGTTTTAGACGGGGCAGACGCGTCCGACATCCATTTTGAGCACCGTCAGTGGAGTTGCGACCCTAGCACTGAGGCGGAGGTTTCCGGTGTGGTTCCATGCGTTGAGGCCGAAGTCGAGGTGCGGGCCCCATGGCTCGTCTCTTGAGCTGCGTGTAGCGTTTCATGACATTTTCATCAGACGTTCATTCGGGGCGTGCGAGCAGTCAATGTTGGGTGTTTTTCTGAGGGGATTGCAAGGGTGCAATCTGCCCGCCCTAATTCAGCATGATGGTGCAGGGCCCATGAGGGCCGTTTGGGCGTCGACGATGATTTTCCATCTTTATCACCGGGCGACCGTTTTGGACAAGTGAGTAGTCCATCTTGTGTGCTTTTTCGAGAGGATCGCAACGGTGTGATCTATTCATTGAGTTTTGGTACCGGGTTCTGAGTCCCACGTGGCACCGCTCTTGTGCGATGCGACAGAATGCATCTTTTTCTCTGGATATCCGTTGTACTCATGTGATTAGTGCTTTTGACCGGTTTTCCCAAGGGGATCGCAATGGTGCGATGCGCCCGACTATTTTTGGAGCCGGGGCTCAGGATCAGGGGATGTCTTTCGGGTGTGAGGCGGTGTTGGTGACTTTTCCGTCAGATATCTGTTGGAGGTGAGTAAGTAGTCAATCTCACATGTTTTTCCATGAGGATTACAACGGTGTGATCCATTTGGTTGTGCGGAGCCTCTTGCGTGATCTTGTGAAAGGTGGAAATGTGAAGGTGCCCCGAGGGCAGTTCTTCTTCTGTGGTTGTAGCGGACCCTCTACGTGTGATCACGCGCACTCCCATGTGAGTGAAGTAATGTTGGAGTAGATGTGGTTGTCTATTCCCCAGCCGTTGAGGTGGAAGGTTGGAGTTGTTACGTCACGCCTTCACATTGATGTTGGGTGACATGTGCACGATAGCTTTCGGGCTCGAGATGTGGTATACTTCAGGTTATACGGGAGCGCTTGGAGGTATGTGTGGTTTGTACCTGAGAAAGTTTGTGCGCTCAGTTGGGGTTGACGTGGGGCCACACGTCGTGTGGGCCCCATGTGCATGTCGTGATATACTTTGCGTACTTCGTCCTCTCGCGATGTAGAGGGTCCCTCTAAGCTCGTTTGTTTGACTAGCAGGGTGGAGTTTTTCCCCTGGATTTGAAATCGTTTTTTTGACTAGAAGGGTTGATTGGTCTCCCCCTAGTTTTGTTCTCGATGGATCAGCTGGTAGAGCTACTAGTGACACCCAGTGATGGAGCAGGTGCTAAACCCCTTTTGGGTGAGTTGTTCTGGAGATGGGTGGTTGCGCGATACCCACTCCATGTTCGGTTGGCCAGTGCTGTACCCTCCAGTGGATATGGCCAGAGCAATTCTGAGTTTTACCCTCCAGCGGGGCTGGGCAGTGGGATACTCATCGGCTTCTAGGGTCTACCCTCGAGCAGAGACTGGGTAGTGGGTCACCTGATGCACTTAGGGTCTACCCTCCAGCAGAGTCTGGGCAGTGGGTCACCCGACACACTTAGGGTCTACCCTCCTGTAGAGACTGGGCAGTGGGTCACCCGACGAACCATTAGGGTCTACCTTTCAGCAGGGCTAGGAAGTGGGTCGCCCGTCATCTAGCTTCCGGTCTACCCTCCAGAATGACTGTGTAGTGGGTCACCTGTCAACTTATTCCAGGTCTACCCTCCAGCGGGGATGGGCAGTGGGTCACCTGATGATCTATAAAGGTATACCCTCCAGCGGGGCTGGGAAGTGGGTCTCCCGATGATCTATTAAGGTCTACCCTCCAGCGAGGCTGGGCAGTGGGTTTCCTGATGATGTATTATGGTTTACCCTCCAGCAGGGCTGGGCAGTGGGTCACCCGATATCATATTATGGATTTCTCTCCAGCAGGGCTGGGCAGTGGGACAGTTGTTGGCATTCCAGGCTCAGTCCTTTCTTCTAGGCTAGCCTGTGGCATTCCTCCCTGATTACTGGAGCGGGACCCTTTTTTGTATGGGTCATTGTTGTGATGGCTTTGGTTTTGAGGAGACCTCTCGACTGCGGGGCATTGATGAGGCGGGGTTTGACTTAACCCAGAACTCTCAAGTACGAGGGGCGCTTTCCACCACCGAGACACCTATTTGTGACGTGATCTAAAACCATGAAGGCGAGTCAGTTCCGCCAAAAGCGGATAGTGTCGAGGTGCGGTGGTTTGAGCCCCATGACTTGCGATTTGGGGCAGACGTGCGGGATTATGGGAATCAATGGTGTTAGATTCTGGGACTGTTGGCTACTTTTTCATGGAATGAGATACGTGATGGAGATCCCCTTACGACCTTGTTCGGGCTTCTTGGTAGAGCATATATATGTATATACCTCTTATGAGTACCCACTCCTTGGGTATTGGATACTCTCCTTCCAGGAAAGGCGAAGACACACGGGGTATGCCACGTGCTTTCCGTGTCAAGCTTCTTGTGGTTTGATGAGTCTACTCTCCTGCTATAGGTAGATAAGACTCGACGAGAAGTTCATCTTTTCACCGTTTCCATATCCTTGTGTCTAGACGAGTCTACCTTCTTTCCTTTTGTTGGGTTGAGCTGGACTCTCTTCTGTGCTGTTACTCTTTACTGCACCCTTGGTTGGACTCCTATACTTTCCCTGTTCGCTCTACTGATCACCCTTTTGTACCTCCTTTTTTTCTCCCTCGAGCCTTCGGGGTATCCTACTGAGTATTTTTATACTCACCCCTGCTTGGGCTTTGCCTGCACTTGGTGTGCCCTCGTAGATGGCGGACAGGTGGAGCGTGACTTCAGTGGAGCGTAGGAGCTTGGGAGCTTGGACCGCGTGCGGTGGTCGTGGCCGGGTTCCAGGTGGGAGACCCGTCAGCTGTTTCTTTTTGTTTACCTGTTTCTAGGTTGTGGCACTTTTTGGTTGGGAACGTGTTTTTTTCCCTTTTCTTTTTAGTTTGTACTTTGTACTGTTTAGAGGTTGATGCACATCTGTGGTTTACACATATATCAGTTGTTCTTTTTTACTCTGCTTATTCTTTCTATTACTTTGAACTGTTGCATTGAGTGTGCTGTGTGTGCATGTACAGGTACTTAGGCAAAAGCTTCCCCGAGTTGTTGTGCCTTCGGCGCTGGTCGCCAGCCCCTGGCCTATGGAGGCGGGCTTGGGGTAGTTGCAGCTCTAGCCCGGGTAGGGTCGGGTCGTGAAAAATTGGTATCAGAGGGAGGTTCGATCCTTGGGACGTTGTGAGAACGTCCCTAAAAGAGGAATTGGTTTGGATATAGGGAAACAGTGTTAATGTGTCTCGAGAGAGGCTCTCAGGCCAGGGAGTCCAGTGATGGTGTGGCAGCCGACGTATCCATTCACCAGGACCTTGATAACCCGCTTGTCGACTCGGCATGCTGATACACTTGTTGCAGGGAAATTGGATTGTGCATCACATAGGATCGAGTCTTTGACTGTCCTTCTTGAGCCAGCTCCCCATCATTTCTCTTGGTATATACATATATGCTCATCTGACCCCGGCACTCCTTGATAATATTCAGGATGTCTCCGCGAAGACAGCAAGCCAGGATACTAGCTTTGGTTCGTGAAGACGACCCTGTGAGCTACAAGGCCACAGTCCAGGACCCATCATGCGAGCCCCTTTCTCCGGGTGGGCTGGTAGCAGCACCCCCACCTGTTGAGCAACATGCAGTTTCAGCAGAGCAGGCTGAACTTGAACGCAGTTTGAGCGCGCTCCGTGTGTTCCAGCAGCAGAGACCACTGAGGTTCAGTGGTGAGCCAGACCCTCAGGTAGTAGAGGGTTGGCTAGAGACAGTGGTTCTCCTTTTCAGGCTTGTGCAGACACCGACAGATCAGAGAGAGGCCTTGGCCGCCACCCTTTTTCGTGGAGTAGCTTGGCGTTGGTGGAGTCTGGTGACTCAGTTTCTTGGAGAGTCATCGCTTTTGTGGGGCGACTTTCAGTTGTTGTTCTGTGAAGAGTTTTTCCCCTCCTTCTTGCGCTCCTTTCGGATTCAGGAGCTTTTGAAGTTTCAGCAGGGAGGGATGATGGTGGCCGAGTACGTGGCTAGTTTTTCAGACCGTGCACGCTTTTACCCGGACATGGTCCATGACGACAACTTCTGAGTGCGGAAGTTTGAGAAGGGTCTCCGCCAAGAGATTTGTGTTTTCATAGTACCCTTGGGCATTTACACACATTCAGGGGTGCTAGAGCAGGAGCTGGTGATAGGGGGCTTCCTATCATGTTTTGCGATTGATAGTGGTAATGGGCGCGACAGAGCAGGGACGTCTGCCTTAGTTAGGAGGTGCCGGATGACAGGAACTCGATGCAGGTGGTCTTCCCACTGCCGGTTCCACAGATGTGGTCGTATACCACTGTGGAGAAAAGGCGCAAGGCCTCAGCCGAGGATGCCCTTCCGTGAGTGGATCCTGGGCCGTGGTCATACACCACAGTGGTGCCGTAGGGCACCAGGGTAGCCTAGAGAGCGTCGGTGCTATGCTTGTGATGGGCGATGTCACTTGGCATGAGACTGCCCAACCCGAGTTGCTGGGAGCATCGGGCAGGCAGCAGGCGCGCCACCACGGCAGAGGCAGCGCCATGATCGGAGTAGTGGCCAAAGAGGTGGTTCTAGCAGAGGAGCAGGAGGAGCTGGAGGTGGGGGACGACATTACGAGATCTCCCCATCACCACTAGCCGGTCCATGTTAGGCTCCGGGAGCTGACGGTTGGGACCGCGGGTAGCCGCAAGCTTTGGATGTCTACGATCCTGCAGAGCATGGGATGGTGAGAGGTACCCCTTGGGACTCTTCTATTTCTTGCAGTAGAATTGTTAGGCTCTGCGTGTGAAAGGCTTTTCTCCCTGCTCCTTGTTTGAGGTGTTACCAGGGTGACGCAGGGCGTCGGGTGTAACCCTGTGTTGGTAAGGAAAAATGCGTGAGACCTTTTCCTTTCATCGACGGTGTTGACTCCTTCGCTTCTGAGCGTGTAAGAGAGTTTTGGTTGAGAGAAATCGACTGTGAAATCTTGCGTGACCAGATATCCTTGGGTTCTTCACCATATAGATATTCTGAAAGAGGGAATCCCCAGGCCTTGCCCCATGCCCAAGCGGTGATTCCTGTCGCAGCATGCGATGTAGAGGTTGGATCGGGGAGGTGAGCTACCCCCGAGGGCCTTCGGGCCGTTTGAAACCGTGCAAAGGGATGGCGAGGTAACCTACCGCCTTTCCCTAACCCCAAAGTCTGGAGTGGGCGCACGACGTCGACAAAGGCTGACCTCACATGAACGGATCAATCCTTTGGTCCGTGTGTGGTGATGCAGAGTTGTGTGTGGGTTCTTCTGGGTATGGGAAAGCCAAGTGTGGTCTTAGTACCCTCTGTCGCTCCCTAGTTTTGATTTTCATGGAAGAAAATATTGAAGGAGGGAATTATTTAAGAACCCGATTTTTTCTACGAAAGACTTTGGAATATTCTTGATAATATTCCAGGGCTGCGCCTTCAGACGACGTGTGATTCCGAACCCGGAGTGGCAGAATTTAGTTTTAAGTGGGTTCACACTAAAAACGCTAAATAAATGGGACAACTCCTAAACGGAGTTCCGGATCCGAATCGGAGTGTATAAATGGGTCCGGAACAGAGTGTTTACCCTAGGAACGACATAAAACATGTCGGCATGGGATGTTGGGACCCCCTGCTCACTTCCGGAAGGTTAAACGGATAAATTAATTTATTCGTTTAATGGAGAAATGCTAGTATATCTTAAACGGTGGATCAGATTGGAAAATAGAGGGCACTGTTGAGTTCGGAGCGTGCCGTTTACCCTAGGAAGGGTATAATTTTTGTGGGCGCGGCCCGTCTGTGAAAAATGGCCCCAGGGGCGTTTTCATAATTTGGTGGCCTCAGGCGCTAAGTTTAATAAATTTTGAACGGGGTCCCGGAATAAAATTCCGAGACCGCCGTTGCGCTCATAGCGTGGTTCTTAGCCTAGGGGAGGCTAAATCCTGACCCCGTCGGGAGTTTGTGTATGGGGCCCACGGGCGGGAGTTTAAGTGTTTTGTTTTTAAACACGTTTTCCCTCCCTCTTGGTTGTTCTCCCTGGTGCGGAATCCTCTCCCCTCTCCTCCTCCATCTCCGGTGAGGCGACTCTGGCGAGACGGTCCGGCGAAGAACGGCTCCGACAGATCGCGGTGAAGCTCCGGGAAACACCCACGAGGTAGGGTTTTGTCGCTTTCATTTTGCCTTCCCGCACCTACATTGAGCATGTTTAATACTGTCGATTTGCTATTGGATTTTAGAACGAAACACATGAATGCGTAGTAGAGTTTTTTCTCTTTCCATTTCTTGTTTCGGTTCGTAAAACTGAGTTCCGAGGACCCCGCAACCACCCACCGAAGTTTGTGGGTTTGGAGGTGTTTCCGGCGGTCGGCAGGGCAGTCCGGCGAGTTTCGGCGGGCGCGGGCGGCTTCAGGCGGGGGCTCTAGCGGCGAAGGCGTGCGGCAACGGGGTGGCTGCGGACGGAAAGCCGGTGGTGGCGGGGCTACCTGGGTGAGACGGCAGGTGGTCGGGCTTCCGCGCGGCGGCGCCGGCGCTGCGCGAAGGAGGAGGGGCCGCTAGGTGCGCGACCCCGCGTGCGGCGTGACCGCGACCCGTATGTCGCGGGTCGCTGCGGGGAAAGGGACCGGCCGTCAAGGCCGGTCAGTGGTGACAAGATGCGGCTAGCTGGCCGCGGTGGACCGAACTGGACCTACGGCCGGGCCGCGGCCCGGCTGGGGGCGGACCGGCCGAATCGGGCCGGTCCGACCCAATGTAGTTTCCCCTTTGGAATTTCTGACGCTCGAAGCTCTCGCTAAGGGCCTCTATTTTGCGCGCCGTCCACGGCAGCACGAACCTTGCATTGAGGGGATTGTTTTGAGATGGTTTCGGGAATTTTTAATTTCCGAAACAAGGGGCCGCGAAGGCGCGACATGTCTTTAAGTGGACGAGTGTTTTTCCCGAGATTCTTGTTTTGGACGGCGTGGACGTGTCCGCCGTCCGTTTTGAGCACCGTCAGTGGCGTTGCGACCCTGGCACTGAGGCGGAGGTTTCTAGTGCAGTTCCAGGCATTGAGGCCAAAGTCGATTTGCGGGCCCCACGGCCCGTCTCTCGAGTTGCGTGCAGCGTTTCACGACTTTTTCATCGGACGTCCGTTCGGGCGTGCGAGAAGTCGATGTTGGGTGTTTTTCCGAGGGGATTGCAATGGTGCAATCCACCCGCCCTAATTTGGAACGATGGTGCGGGGCCCACGAGAGTCGTTTGGGCATTGACGGCGATTTTCCATCTTTATCACCGGGCGACCGTTTTGGACAAGTGAGTAGTCCATCTTGTGTGATTTTTTGAGAGGATCGCAATGGTGTGATCCGTTCGTTGAGTTTCAGGACTGGGTTGCAGGTCCCACGTGGCACCGCTCATGTGCGGTGCGCCAGAATGCATCTTTTTTCTCCGGATATCTGTTGCACTCATGTGAGTAGTGCTTTTGATGTGTTTTTCCGAGGGGATCACAATGGTGCGATGCGCCCGACTGTTTTCGGAGCCAGGGCTCGAGATCACGGGACGCCGTTCGGGCGTGAGGCGGTGTTGGTGACTTTTCCGTCGGATATCCGTTGGAGGCGAGTAAGTGGTCTATCTCGCATGTTTTTCCGTGAGGTTTACAACGGTGTGATCCGTTTGGTTGTGCGAATCCTCTTGTGTGATCTTGTGAAAGGTAGAAATGTGAAGGTGCCCCGATGGCGGTTCTTCTTCTGTGGTTGTAGCGGACACTTGGTGTGTGATCATGCGCACTCCCATGTGAGTGAAGTAATGCTAGAATAGATGTGGTTGTACGTTCCCCAATCGTTGAGGTGGCATGTTGGAGTTGTTACGTCACGCCTTCGCGTTGACGTTGGGTGCCATGTGCATGATAGCCTTCGGGCTCAAGAAGTGGTATACTCCAGGCGTAGACGAGAGTTCTTGGAGGTACGCGTGGTTTGTACCTGAGAACGTTTGTGCACTCAGTTGGGGTTGACATGGGGCCACACGTCGTGTGGGCCCCATGTGCGTGTCGTGTTATTATTTGCGTACTTTGACCTCTCGCGACGTAGAGGGTCCCTCTGTGCTCGTTTGTTTGACTAGTAGGGTGATTTTTTTCCCCTGGCTTTGTGCACGTTTGTTTGACCAGCATGGTTGAGTGGTCTCCCCTTGGTTTCATTCTCGATGGATCAGCCGGTAGAGGTGATAGTGACACCCAGTGATGGAGCAGGTGCTGAACCCCTTTTGGGTGAGTTGTTCTGGAGTTGGGTGGTTGCGCGATACCCACTCCGTGTTCGATTGGCCAGTGTTGTACTTTCCGGTGGATATGGCTAGAGCATTTCTGAGTTTTACCCTCCAGCGGGGCTGGGCATTGGGTTACTCATCGGCTTCTAGGGTTTACCCTCCAACAGAGACTGGGCAGTGGGTCACCCGACACACTTAGGGTCTACCCTCTAGTAGAGACTGGGCAGTGGGTCACCCGACACACTTATGGTCTACCCTGCAGCGGAGAAATGGGCAGTGGGTCACCCGAAGACCCCTTAGGGTCTACCCTCCAGCAGGGCTGGGCAGTGGGTCACCCGTCGTCTAGCTTCAGGTCTACCCTCCATCATGGCCGGGCAGTGGGTCACCTGTCGACTTATTCCAGGTCTACCCTCCAGCGGGGCTGGGTAGTGGGTCGCTTGATGATCTATTAAGGTCTACTCTCCAGCGGGGCTGGGAAGTGGGTTTCTTTATGATCTATTAAGGTCTACCCTCCAGCGGGGCTGGGCAGTGGGTCGCCTGATGATGTATTATGGTTTACCCTCCAGCAGGGCTGGGCAGTAGGACACCTGTTGGCATTCTAGGCTCAGTCCTTTCTTCTAGGCTAGCCTGTGGCTTTCCTCCCTGATTACCGGAGCGGTACCCTTGGTTGTACGGGTCAGTGTTTTGATGGATTTGGTTTTTAGGAGACCTCTCAACGGTGGGGCAGTGACGAGGTGGGGTTTGACTTAACCCGGAACTCTCAAGTACGAGGGGCGCTTTCCCCCATTGAGAAGCCTCCTTGTGACGCGATCTAAAACCATGAGGGCGAGTCAGTGCCGCCCAAAGCGGATAGTGTCGAGGTGTGGTGGTTTGAGCCCCTTGACTTGCGATTCGGGGAAGACGTGCGGGATGCTGGGCATCAATGGTGTTAGCTTCTGGGACTGTTGGCTGCTTTTTCTTGGGCTGAGATACGGGACGTAGATCCCCTTACGAGCTTGTTCGGGCTTCTTGGCAGAGAATTTATATTTATATACCTCATACGAGTACCCAATCCTTGGGTATTGGCTACTCTCCTTCTAGGAGAGGCGTAGACGCGTGGGGTATCCCACGTGCTTTCTGTTTCTAGCTTCTCGTGGTTGGATGAGTCTACTCTCCTACTATAGGTAGCGAAGACTCGACGAGAAGTTCATCTTCTCACTATTTCCAGCTCCTTGTGTCTGGACGAGTCTACCTTCTTTCCTTTTGTTGGGTTGAGCTGGACTCTCTGCTGTTCTGTTACTCTTTACTGCACCCTCGGTTGGACTCCTTTACTTTCCCTATTCGCTCTACTACTCACCCTTCGGTACCTCCTTTGTTGCTCCCTCGAGCATTTGGGGTATCCTACTGAGTATTTTTATACTCACCCCTACTTGGGCTTTTCCCACACTTGGTGTGCCCTCATAGACGACGGACAGGTGGAGCATGACTTCAGTGGAGCATAGGAGCTTGGGAGCTTGGACCGCGTGCGGTGGTCATGGCCGGGTTCCAGGCGGGAGACCCGTCAGCTGTTTCTTTTTGTTTACCTGTTGCCGAGTTGTGGCACGTTTTGGTTGGGCGCGTGTTTTGCCCCATTTATTTTCAGTTTGTACTTTGTACTGTTTAGAGGTCGATGCACATCTGTGGTTTATACATATAGCAGTTGTTCTTTTTTTACTCTGCTTGTTCTTTCTTTTACTCTGCACTGTTTCATTGAGTGTGATGCGTGTGTGTGTACAGGTACTTAGGAAAAGGCCTCCTCGAGTTGTTGTGCCTTCGGCGCTGGTCACCAGCCCCTGGCCTATGGAGGCAGGCTTGGGGTAGTTGCGGCTCGTGCCCGGGTAGGGTCGGTTCGTGACACTCGACCCCACTGGACAGCACCGCTACCCCCGTGGACAGCCTGACCACCCCCCGTGGACAGCCTGCCCACCCCCCTGCACAGCCTGCCCACCCCCTGGATAGCCCCGCCACCAACATGGGCTGCCCGCCCACTCCCGAGACACCCACTACCCCCATGGGCAGCCCGCCCACCCCTTGGACACCCTGTACCCCCCGCGGACAGCCCCACCCACCCCATAGACACCCCGCTCACCTCCTTGGATAGCCCGCCCACCCCCTGGACTCCCCCTACCCCATCGGACAGTCTGACCACCCCCACCGACAGCCCACCCACCTGGACACCCCGACCCCCTAGACACCCCCCGACCCCCTGGACACCTCCGACCCCCTGGACGGCCCCACCACCCCCTAGACACCCCGCACCCCTAGACACCCCACTCCCCCCTTGGACACCCTGTACCCCCCGGAAAGCCCGCTCACCTCCTTAGACAGCCCGCCCACCCCCGGATAGCCCGCTGACCTCCTTAGACAGCCCTCCCCTGGACACCATGTACCCCCCGGACAGTCCCACCCACCCACTGGACACCCCGCTCTCCTCCTTGGATAGCCCACCCGCCCTCTGGACACCCCGCACCCCCCTTGGACACCTTGTACCCCCGGATAGCCCGCTCACCTCCTTGGACTGCCCCCCCCCCCGGACGGCCCGCTCACCTACTTGGACAGCCCACCCCCTGGACACCCTATACCCCCCCACCTCAGACAGCCCCACCCACCCCCTGGACACCCTGCTCACCTACTTGGACAGCCCGCCCACCCCCTGGACTCCCCCTACCCCATTGGACAACCTGACGACCCCCGCGGACAGCCCACCCACCTGGACACCACGACCCCCCTAGACACCCCCCGACCCCCCTGGACACCTCCGACCCCCCCGGACGGCCCCACCACCCCTAGACACCTCGCAGTGCACCTGGACACCCCGCACCCCCCTTGTACACCCTGTACCCCCCCCCGGACAGCCCGCTCACCTCCTTGGACAGCTCGCCCACCCCCGGAAAGCCCTCTCACCTCCTTGGATAGCCCACCCCCTGAACACCCTATACCCCCCGGATAGCCCCACCCACCCCCTGGACACCCCTCTAACCTTCTTGGACAGCCCGCCCACCCCTTTGGACACCTCGAACCACCCTTGGACACCCTGTACCCCCTGGAGAGCCCGCTCACCTCCTTGGACAGCCCCCCCGGACAGCCCGCTCACCTCCTTGGACAGCCAACCCCCTGAACACCCTGTACCCCCTGGATAGCCCCACCCAACCCCTGGACACCCCGCACACCTCCTTGGACAGCCCGCCAACCCCCTGGACTCCCCCTACCCCATTGGACAGCCTGACCACCCCCACGGACAGCCCGCCCACCTGGACACCCCGACCCCCCTAGACACCCCCCGACCCCCTGGACACCTCCAACCCCCGGACGACCCCACCACCCCCTAGACACCCCGCACCCCCTTGGACAGTCCCGCCACTCCCCTGATCCTTATCCTACTCCTCATCCTGATCTCCCTGAAGAGGTTAAAGTATAAAATTCATGTACTCCCAACAAGATCCTTAAGGATTATGTATTCCTTGATCCACTTACAATATCTTACTAGGAAATCCTTGAATATAGGCATTAGAAATTCTGTATCTTATTTTCTTATATACACTGTATTTTTTTGTATTTATTAATATGATTCTCATATAGAGTAATGTGTCAGTTATGGTTTTATATAAAGTAAACAATTGTCATTTACTTAAATATTTTTTTGATTAAACTTCAATATTATTGAATTTCTTTGAAATGAATTATTGCAATTTTTTACAGAATGGGCATCATTTGGATGTACGAAACTGATCAGATTTCAACTGATTATCAAAATAATTTGAACAGCTTTCTAGAATTTTCATTTGACAAGGCTTCAGATAGTGGTCGCATACACTGCCCATGTTTTAATTGTGTTGGAAGACCTCGGTTGAGTCGTGACGCAGTTAGCTATCATATAACCAAATATGTTTTCCAAACAAACTATTATGTGTGGTATCACAATGGAGAGAAAATGGAATCTCAAAATGTTGTTGATCCAAATTATAAGACTGAATTGGAGAGTTTGATATATGATCGATTTCAATTTATTCGGCATAATGAGAAGGAAAGGATGTCCAGCCAACAAGATTTCGATACAAGCATACAAGATGAATCTAATGAAAATGATGATGTTGATAGGGTGAAAAAATTGAATGATGCTGCGACGAATCCAGTATATTGACAATGTGGTAAAATGAAAAAGTTGGAAGTTTTAATCCGATTGTTTCATTGGAAAAATATGTATGGGATTTCAAATAATGCAATTGATTACATTCTTACCTTATTGAAGGACTTACTACCAGATGATGCAGATATTCCCTCAAACCATTATATGGCATGGAAGTTAGTTGATGAACTTGGATTCTCAAAAAAAGTTCATGCTTGCTCAATGATTTCAGCTTATTTTGGGAGGAAACTTCTGAAAGAAATGATTGTAACAAATGTGGAACCTCCCAATGAAATCCAAAAGATGATGGATCACCTGCTCGTGTGCCACAAAAAGTAATGTGGCACTTTACATTGATACCCAGAATACAGAACCTTTTCATGTCTGATGAAATATCCATAAAAATGCGATGGCATGACACCGAGAGAAAAAATAATAATGATGAGTTGGTTTACCCTGCAGATGGATTTTCATGGCAGAGATTTGATGCTCGATATCCTGAATTTGTAGCCGATGTGCGTAATGTGAGATTGGGTCTTTCATGTGACAGTTTTAATCCATTTGGGCAGATGCTTACTTCGCATAGCACATGGCCGGTTTTCATACACATTTATAACCTTCCCCCTTGGTTGTGAATGAAAAAGCCTTACACTTTCTTGAGTATATTGATATCTGGCCCTTCTGATCCCGGCAATGATATAGATGTATACATGCAACCTTTAATAAATGAGTTGAAACATCTTTGGGATGTGGGTGTGCCCACATACGATGTATGTTTGAAAGACATATTTCATATGCGTTTTGCGCTTATGTGGACGATCAATGATTTTCCTTCTTATGCAATGATGTCTGGATGGAGCACTAAAGGAAAATTGTCATGTCCTGTTTGTATGAAGAATAATCGATCGAGAAGACTGACATAGCGTCGTAGTTTTAGTTTTATGGGACATCGACGATTCTTGACAATGAACCATCCATATAGAAACAATTGTCGAAGATTTGACAATACCATGAAGAATGAAGATCCACCTCAGCGTATGTCTGGAACTGATGTGCTTAATGAATTGAAATATTTCAGCTATTCATTTGGGAAGGGTGTAATGAAATATAGAAAGAGGAAATTTTTTTCCAATGGTACCTGTTACAATTGGAAGAAGAAAAGTATATTCTTTGAGTTTCTGTATTGGTCAACCAACTTGTTACATCATTGCTTAGACGTAATGCACATTGAAAAGAATATATGTGAAATGTTTCTTTCTATTCTTCTAAATGTCAATGGGAAGACAAAAGATGATTTACGATCTCGGCTTGACTTGGTAGATTGGGGGATCAGACCAGAATTGCATCCTGTCTGTATTAGTGAAAATAAATGGAAAGTTCCATCTTCTTCTTATCTGATGACACCTGCTGAAAAAAATCAATTTCTGGAAGTGCTAGATACTATTAAAGTTCCTGATGGTTATTCAAGGAATATATAAAAACGGGTCAACAAAAAAGAGCTGAAGCTGAAATCTTTGAAGACTCGTGATTATCACATCCTTTTGAATGAGTTGATTTCAATAGAATTCTATCATCTCTTGTCTAATAATGTTAGAGTCTCAGTTATTAGGTTGTGCTATTTGTTTAGAGATCTTTGTGCTAAGAGTCTGTCCAAATCCTTCTTGCAAAAACTGTTGGCAGAGACACCATTAATTTTGTGCGAGTTATAGAAAATATTCCCTCCATCATTTTTTACATGCATGTTGCATCTGACTGTCCATATTCCGACAGAAATACATCTTGGAGGACCCGTTGCTTTCCGTTGGATGTATCAAACTGAAAGAAACATGTGAACATTGAGATCATATGTTCGGAATAGGAATTATCCCAAAGGTTCTATTGTGAATGGTCACTTGGCTCAAGAATGTATGGATTTCTGCGCAATGTATTTGTCTGATCTTACTACGAGAATAAACAGACCAATGAGAAATGAAGAAGAACGGTATGGGAAAATTGAACACAGTTTTCCATCACTTCCTCAGACAGGAGGAATTCTGGGATCATATACATTGACGACATTAAGGCTTGAAGAGCGAGAGATGGCACATCGCACAGTGTAGTTCAATTATGATTTGTTTGATTAGTATATCAAGTAAGTAAATTTTAAATGTATCTGTTATCTTATCTCTTGTAATTTTAAACATTTGTTAAACTATTATTATTTTTATCTACAGGGAACATAAAGAATTGATATATAGAAAGCATCGTTCTTTATCTTTGAGAAGGAAAGAGACATTGCATAGCAAAGGGTTTTCTGCTTGGTTGAAATTGAAGGAAAACATATTTCTATAATAACTAAATAAAAATAATATTTAATTATGTTTACTATTTTTTTATATTTCAGGTATCGAGTTCTCCTACAGACTCTGTTTCTGAGGAAACAAGATATTTGTCTTTTGGTCTTAATACCATGGTTCGGGCTTGTAAATCACTTGTGATCAATGGATACAAATTTATTATCACTGAATGAGCAAGAAACATGATAACACAGTATAATGGTGTTATGCTAACTGCCACAACAGACTGTTATGCTAGTTCATCGGATACTAGACCTCGTTCTGAAAATGTTGCTTATTATGGAGTCATGGAGAAAATAATAATTTTGGATTATTACTCACATGGTCGAGTCACGATGATGAAATGTCAATGGTTTGATTCAATGACGAGGCAAGGTACCTTTATTGATTATTGTGGATTTCAAGTTATTGAAATGACTCGCACTCTTGCCACCGATGAACCATATGTATTGGCATCAATGGTGAATCATGTTTTTTATGTCAAAGATCATCGTCATCCTAAATTCGGTTTAATTATTGAAGTAAATCCCAGACATGTTTTTGATGATGGTGATGATGAAGTTGACACTATCCCTACTGCAATTGGAAGCAATCCATTTAATACTTATGATGACGCCAATAGATCAATTTTCCGAGTTTATTGTGAACCGGAAGTTGTGGTGGGAAATATATATAATCATACAGTCTTGTTCTCACCAACATCATTCAGAGTGTGTATCCTAGTACTTATCATCAAACCACCATAAATCTTCTTTTAATTTATGTTTTTTTTATCAAAATGGTTTTTCAATATTTTTTTTGGGTTAAACATTAGTTATCTGTTTTTAATTACTTCCATATTTGTTTTCATTGCAGGAAATGGTACCCATTGAAGAGAGGCGACGGAAAAAGATGACAGATAATAATCGTCGCATGATACATATGGGTGTTCCTCCACTCATCCCTGTTGTGAGTATTTTATTTCAAATATAAATATTTCAATAACTTATAAGATCATGTGTTTACTTATGTGTTAAACTTTTTTTCAGTATCGACCCCCTAGTCGAGAGATATCTGACGAGGAGCCTGATATTGCTCCCAGTAGAGTGGCTCGTGGTAGGAGGGGGGGGGGGGGGGGGGTTGGTTTCAGAGATGGACGAGCATCCAGTGGGCCCGATACTGAGGCCAGTGGTACGAGGGATCATGGGGAGAGATTTAGACGATCCACCGCCACAGACGTATCTTCTTCACCCCATTTTGATCCTGGTGTGTCTCCAGGGAAACACGGGATATTTAGACCTCCGATGTTTACACTACCAGTTGGACAGACGTCTATGCCATCATCTTTTGCTTCCGATTAATTATCTCCGAGCTATTATATTCCACCTTCTTCGACTCCAGATGTGACACAGTATGCGGCTGAGGAGTGCACACTGAGGGACACTCCACCTATACAGGATATTCCTTCATCTTCTGCACATCCAGTGACACCCATTTATCCGACTACCACATCTATATTTATCTGGCCCTATCAAATTGTTATACCAAAATTTATTTTATTATAACATGTACTGATATTATTTTTCTCTAATAACATATTCATCTACAGATAGGAGGTGGGGAGGGGGCATACTCGCTTGCATGCGGTATGGAACCGCCAGACACAGTTGATGGTTGAATATAATGTTGATGGACAAATGATTGAGAAATCTGGGCAGGAATGTCTGGGTTTTTTGGCGACGCTAGCCAAATACTCCGATATCATTCCGGTCAGCCCTTTCTCTTGGAGACAACTGGCACACGAAGTCAAAGATAACGCGTGGACACAAATATGGGTAAAAAATCAATTGGATTTAATGTAGAATTTTTTGTATTTATATGAACTAATCTATTGGGTTTCAGCTTCGGTTTAACTTCCCTGATGGCGAAGGGGCACGACCAACACGTTTAAAAGAGTTGGGAGAGCTTTGGAGAGCTTATAAATAGGACCTATATGTTGGCTGGTGTGATAGAGTGGGCACAGATTTAGAGACATTACCTATCATGGATGACTACCCGATAGATCAATATCTCCAAATGATTACCCATTGGGAGACTGCCAAATTTATTGTATTAATTTCATTTGAGGTATTTAAATTAGTGTTTTCATATTTTGCATTTATATAATCTTATTTATTGTTAAAAATTATTTAGGAATCTTATGAAAAAAACAAAAAAAAAACATTGATTCAAAGCAATACCTCCACACTTTGGGGCGCACAACTATGTGAGATCATGATAGGCAGCTGGTACGATATAATTGTTTATAATTTTTCTTTAGGACTTTCCATTTTTATTATTTCCTACTTAAATTATGTGATTTATTGAATTTTGAATATATGATTATACTTGCACTTTATATTGTTTCAATGTCAATACAGAAGCACAAATTTAATATTGAAGGATGTATCCCTCGAGCAAAATTGTTTTGCTCGGGTAGAAGAAAAAAAGATGGAACTACGGTAAATGAATCAACCCAAGAAAAGATTGTAAGTTTTAATTTGTTTATTTCAAAGTTTAATATCTATTTTGAAATTTATTAATCTATTAATATTTTTAACAGGCTACTTTAGAGGCTCTTGATGCCCAGGAGCCTGACAATTTTGGGCCACACGATCATTTATATCAGGTTTTGGGAGAGGAGAACTCTGGTCGAGTATGCTGCCGACCTGGTAAGAATATAGCCCCGACGAGGTATTGGTCCTCTCTAGGTATCCATTCTAGTATGACCGAGTTGTAACAGGTCAAGGAGCATGCAATAAAATCTGATAAAAGGGTCATAGATTTGGAAGTACAAGTTCAAACAAGGGACAAAGAATTTATGAAACTGATGAAAACTTTATATTCATCACTTCCACCAGAGGCTAGCGCGGATTGTCAGACATTTATGTCGTCGATGGGTGCATTATCCAATGCACCAGGAGATAGATCTAGTAGCAATCGAGATCATGACGTTCCTGGTGATGATGAGGATGCTGAAGAGGATGAGGGAGAGGATGAGGATGAGGACGAGGGTGAGGATGGGGCCGACAGCAAGGATGGGGCTGAGGGTGAGGATGGGGCCGAGGATGAGGATGAGGTCGATGATGAGCATGGGGATGATGACGGGGATTACGATTAGGACATAGATGTCGGTGAGGATGATGTCGATGATGATAGTGGTGATGGTGCTGGTGATCAAGGGAAGATTGATCCATTTCATTTTTGAATTCTGTATAACTCTTTATTTTTAAACCTGGCTTTCCACTTCGGGGTTTTCCTATGCTTCTTAGGGATGTTGTTATCAGATATCTTTTTGCACTTGATTCTTATTGTATGATTAGTATACTAAATAGGCCATTAGTTTTCCTTGGTACTGTGATTCCATGTATGATATCTGGTTTGATAAGTTAATGTGGTCATCTTAATATTCAAAAACAATAACTCGAAATTAGGGGTGTCCATGGGCCGGGTCGGGTCAGGTCATGGGTGTTCTAGGGCCTAAGGAGATATGGTCATCCATAAGTAAGACTTAGGGACTAAGGACATGACATGAAAAATTATGTGTTTTAGATCCATGGGTAATATTGGGGGTTCATTTTAAAAATAATAAAATGAGGGTTTTTGAGGTGGAAAATGATTTATTAGGTGATGAATTCCCTTGGTTAAAAATATAAATAAGTGTGTGTCTATTTGATTTTGATAAATGGATTTTAATGATAATGAAATATTGGTTATTTTTAATGACTTGCTAATATGGTTGATTTATTTAATTTTAATAGGTGCTGTGTGCATTCATTCATGGTGGTCTATAGTGTAAATCTGATTCTGTTTCATGATTTTATATATGGTGGAATGTAAAATATATGGACAACTACCGGCATACAAAGAACCAAAAAAACACATTAGGATTCTATTGAAACTTTAGGAAAATGATCCATGGGTCATTTGTGACGTGTACGAGTCAACCCCGCCTCAATCTGAGGTGCGGTGTGGCCGGCACCACTCAAAGTGTCTCACTTTTCTTTGAAATGGACAACAGTTTAAGTAAAAACAACAAATGACATAAGGAAAACGGACCAAACACATTTGGATTCTGTTGATACTTTAGGAAAAGTATCCATGTGTAATTTTTGTCGTGTACGAGTCAACCCCGCCTCAATCTGAGGCACGGTGTGGCCGGTACTACTCAAACTGTCTCACTTTTATTTGAAATGGATAGAATTTTAAGTGAAAACAACTACCGGCGTACGGAATACCGACCAAACGCATTCGGATTCTGTTGAAACTTTTGGAAAACGATCCACGGGTCATTTGTGACGTGTATGAGTCAACCCTGCCTCAATCCGAGGGCCTATGTGGGTGGTACCACTAAAAGTGTCTTTCTTCAGTTTGAAATGGATGTGCTTTTAATTAAAATAAACAACATACGGAAAACCAACCAAACGCATTTTTATTGTGTTGATACTTTAGGAAAATGATTCATGGGTCATTTGTGACGTGTACAAGTCAACCCTGCCTCAATCCGAGGCGCGGTGTGGCCGGCACCACTCAAAGTGTCTCACTTTTCTTTGAAATGGACAACAGTTTAAGTAAAAACAACAACTGACATACTGGAAATGGACCAAACGCATTTGGATTCTATATATACTTTATGAAAAGTATCCATGGGTCATTTTTGTCGTGTAAAAGTCAACCCCGCCTCAATATGAGGCACGGTGTGGCCGGTACCACTCAAACTGTCTCACTTTTCTTTGAAATGGATAGGATTTTAAGTGAAAACAACTACCGGCATACCGAAAACTGAGCAAACCCATTCGGATTCTGTTGAAACTTTAGGAAAAAGATCCATGGGTCATTTTTGACGTGTAAGAGTCAACCCCGCCTCACTACGAGGTCCGGTGTGGCCGGTACCACTAAAAGTGTCTTTCTTCTGTTTGAAAAGGATGTGCTTTTAATTAAAATAAATGACATACAAAAAACCGACCAAACGCATTCAGATTCTGTTGATACTTTACGAAAACGATCCATGGGTAATTTTTGATGTGTACGAGTCAACCCTGCCTCAATCAGAGGTGCGGTGTGGCCGAAACCACTCAAAGTGTCTCACTTTTCTTTGAAATGGACAACAGTTTAAGTAAAAACAACAACTGACATACGGGAAACGGAGCAAACACATTCGGATTCTATTGATACTTTAGTAAAAGTATCCATGGGTCATTTCGGTCGTGTACGAGTCAACCCCGCCTCAATCTGAGGCACGGTGTGGCCGGTACCACTCAAACTGTCTAACTTTTTTTTGAAATGGACAGGATTTTAAGTGAAAACAACTACCGGCATACAAAAAACTGACCAAACGCATTCGAATTCTATTTAAACTTTAGGAAAATGATACATGGGTTATTTGTGACGTGTAAGAGCCAACCCCACCTCAATCTGAAGGCCGGTGTGGCTGGTACCACTAAAAGTGTCTTTCTTCTGTTTGAAATGGATGCGCTTTTAATTAAAATAAACGACATATGTAAACCCGACCAAACGCATTCGGGTTGTGTTGATACTTTAGGAAAATGATCCATGGGTAATTTGCGACGTGTATGAGTCAACCCCGCCTCAATCTAATGTGTGGTGTGGCCGGCACCACCCAAAGTGTCTCACTTTTCTTTGAAATGGACAACAGTTTAAGTAAAAACAGCAACTGACATATGGAAAATAGACTAAACGCATTCAGATTCTGTTTATACTTTTGGACAAGTATCCATGGGTCATTTTTATCGTGTACAAGTCAACCCTGGCTCAATCTGAGGCATGGTGTGGTCGGTACCACTCAAACTGTCTCACTTTTTTTTGAAATGGAGAGGATTTTAAGTGAAAACAACTACCGGCATACGGAAAACCGATCAAACGCATTTGGATTCAGTTGAAACTTTAGTAAAATGATCCATGGGTCATTTGTGACGTGTACGAGTCAACCCCGCCTCAATCCGAGGGCCGGTGTGGCCGGTACCACTAAAAGTGTCTTTCTTCTGTTTTAAATGGATGTGCTTTTAATTAAAATAAACGACATACGGAAAACCAACCAAATGCATTCGAATTGTGTTGAGACTTTAGAAAAACGATCCATGGGTCATTTTTGATGTGTACGAGTCAACCCCGCCTCAATCTGAGGTGCGGTGTGCCCGAAACCACTCAAAGTGTCTCACTTTTCATTGACATGGACAACAGTTTAAGTAAAAACAACAACTGACATACGGGAAATGGACCAAATGAATTCGGATTCTGTTGATACTTTAGTAAAAGTATCCATCGGTCATTTTTGTCGTGTACGAGTAAACCCCGCCTCAATATGAAGCATGGTGTGGCTGGTACCACTCAAAATGGCACACTTTTCTTTGAAATGGACAGGATGTTAAGTGAAAAAAACTACCGGCATATGGAAAACCGACCAAAAACTTTAGGAAAATTATCCATGGGTCATTTTTGACATTTACAAGTCAACCCCGCCTCAATCCTAGGTCCGGTGTGACTGGTACCACTAAAAGTGTCTTTGTTCTGTTTGAAAAGGATTCACTTTTAATTAAAATAAAGGATATACGGAAAACCGACCAAACGCATTCAGATTCTATTGATACTTTAGGAAAATCATACATGGGTCATTTGTGACGTGTACGAGTCAACCCCACCTCAATCCGAGGTGCAGTGTGGCCGACACAACTCAAAGTGTCTCACTTTTCTTTGAAATGGACAACCGTTTAAGTAAAAACAACAACTGACATACGAGAAATGTACCAAACACATTCAGATTCTGTTGATACTTTAGGAAAAGAATCCATGGGTCATTTTTTTCGTGTACGAGTCAACCCCACCTCAATCTGAGGCACAGTGTGGCCGGTACCACTCAAACTGTCTCACTTTTATTTGAAATGGACAAGATTTTAAGTGAAAACAACTACCAGCATACGGAAAACCGACCACATGCATTCGGATTGTGTTGAAACTTTAAGAAAATGATCCATGTCTCATTTTTGACGTGTACAAGTCAACCCCACCTCAATCCGAGGGACGCTATGGACGGTACCACTAAAAGTGTCTTTCTTCTGTTTGAAATGGATGCGCTTTTAATTAAAATAAACGACATACGTAAAACCGACCAAACACATTCTGATTGTGTTGATACTTTAGTAGAACGATCCATGGGTCATTTGTGATGTGCATGAGTCAACTCTGCCTCAATATGAGTTGCGGTGTGGCTGCCACCACTCAAAGTGTCTCACTTTTCTTTGAAATGGACAACAATTTAAGTAAAAACAACAACTGACATACAGAAAACGGACCAAACGCATTCAGATTCTGTTGATACTTTCAGAAAAGTATACTTGGGTCATTTTTGTCATGTACGAGTCAACCCCGCCTCATTCTAAGGCATGGTGTGACCGGTACCACTCAAACTATCTCACTTTTATTTGAAATGGACATGATTTTAAGTGAAAACAACTACCAGCATACGGAAAACTGACAAAACGCATTTGGATTCTATTGAAACTTTAGGAAAATGATCCATGGGTCATTTGAGACATGTAAATGTCAACCCCGCCTCAATCCGAGGGCCGGTGTGGCCGGTACCACTAAAAGTGTCTTTCTTCTGTTTGAAAAGGATATCATTTTAAGTGAATACAACTGAAATTTACACTTATCAACGATAGTTGCAAACTCCATTTCATGAGTTGGGTAGTTTCACTCATGGGTTCATAAGTGACGAGACTCCTAATAAAATTCCTTTTCACCATATGTTATAAACAATACAAGATCAATGAAAAATTCATCACAAATCATTACATACCCAAATCTAGGATAAGAAAAAAATGGGATATGAGCCAATTTCAAATTCTTATTCAACTCTAATAGGTATTTCTCATACTATTCTGCCTATTAGAATTTTATGTGGAGGTGGGGGCTATGTTGGTTGGGGGGTTGTGCAGGGGTGATGGGAATTACTATAGGATGATTGTTGTCTTATGAGGATTGAAATAAGGAATTGTAGTACATGACATGGTTGGAAGAGTTTGATGATTTTATGTTTTTTTGTCATATTTTAGGTGTTTTTTATACTGTTTCAAGTATGTATGTGGTTTTTGTGATTTTATTTATGCAGGTGTATAGTGGATGGGCTACTAGAGGGAGGGAGGCTGCTGGGCTGCAGTTCTAGAAAAACACAATACCAACGGTTTAAAACCGTTGCTATAAGGGTACTGGAATTCTGGAAAAAAACTATACAAACGGTTTTAAACCGTTGGTATAAGTGTTTTGGAATTCTGGAAAACACTATACCAACGGTTTTAAACTGTTGGTATAGGTGTTCTGGAATTCTTATACTAACGGTTTATAACCGTTGGTATAGGTGTTGTTGGAAAACAAAATACCAACGGTTATAAACATTAGTATAATTTTTATGGAATTATGGAAAACCACATTACCAACGGTTTAAAACCATTTGTATAATAGTCCATAAATGCATTACCAATGGTTTATAACTTTTGGTATACATTGGGTGAAATTTATATAACCAATATACCAATGGTTTAGATCAAACCGTTGGTATAAGGCTTTCTTCACGGCTTACTAGCCAACGGTTAGGAAAACCATTGGTATAGGCTATACCAATGGTTTTCCAGCCTATACCAACGGTTTGTAACCGTTGGTACACCCTTCTTTTCCAGTAGTGTCTCTGTTCTCCTGAGTCCTATGAATATCCTCGATTAAATTGACTCTGAAAAACTCATGCATTCTTTCTTCTTTTTCTATAAATAAAGACAACTTCTCTAACATCTGATTTAACATTGTTCTGATTCCTGGCTCACTGGATGTTAGCTGATCTACTAAAAATTTCTGATTGTCCAGCAACACTGATAATGGAGCACTGTTACATTGAAGATCAATCAACTGCTCATTCATATTTTCCATTATAGTTGTAATAGCCAAAAATCTCTTTATGAGGTCAGGTGATGTACCTGAACCACTGGCTCCACTGGACCTTATGGATTCAAACAGAGTTTCTATATAGAACATAAAACCAGACAGATCTGATTTCAAAACCATTTTTGATTTCATTTTTACCACTTCTGTCAACATTTCCTTTTTGAAATTATCAACTTCATTTCTTGAAACTATGTTGGATTTGAGTCTCTGAAATTTCAACTTTTCAAATTCCGAATCTCTCCTTAGAGCAGCATTCTTAGTTTCTAGTCTTTGTAACTTCTTGTAAACTTCTTCAATAGCTTCATTCAGTAAAGTAGAGGCACTATGTGCTTGATTTTCTTCTTCAGTTCTTTGAAGTATCAACACTAGGGGAAAAGATTCTTCAACTGTTTCTTCATCTCCCTTTTCATCTTGGTCTACAGATTTTTCCTTAGAGTCTTTCTTAGACTCTTCTACAGAAAAATATTCCTGCAACACTTCAATGTTAACTTCTTATGAATCATCATCATGTTATTCAATAATGATATCATCTTGAACAATATTTTCAATAATAGTGTCTTCTTGAACAGCCTAATGACTGGCCTCTTCTCCTCCAGGCACTCCATCTTTCACAACTTCAATTGGAGTCTCCTTTTGAAGTTCAACCACTGATTCAACTCTTTCAGGTTCAACAACAGAAGTTTCATGTCTCTCTATTTCAACATTCATTGCAACTTGAGCTACCTGTTATTGAGGTTCAACAATATTAGGCTTATCCCTCACAAAACTATAGCCCAAAATATCTTTAACAGATAGTGGTTGAGAAACCACTGTGGCTTCTTTAGCTCTTTCAGCTCTTTTACTTGTTACTTGAAGTCCTTCCTGAATTCCTTCATCTCCAAACTCTACAATTTAAAAACAAAGTCTCCTTGAAATTGTAGTTTCTCTGGTTTCAGGTTGTTTTTCTTTAGTTTTTTCAGGCTGAGCCAATGTTATCTCCTCTTCTTCCTCTTCTTCCTCTTCTGCCCCCACTGGAAAGATTTTTCATTTTATTGTGCTACAGAAATAACCAATTTTTCATAGTGTCCAACCCCTAAATGTATTACCGTGATGAAACCTTTTCCTTGCATCTACATGTCTCACCAATCATTTCTTGAGAAATAACTTTGAAATGAACCTTCCAAAAGGACAGAAGTTCATTCTTGCATCGCTTTGGCAGTAGTAATTGAGGTACCTTACCATGTACCTTGGGATGTTTAATTTGATATCACTTACCAGAAGATACATTATGTATATATCAGGTTACAAAATATTTTTCATTTCTGACATCTTTGGAGCTATTCCAGTCTGAACAAATTTACCCAAGAACTTCTGATCTAGTTCTAAATCCATTACCATCATTTTATTAACAGTAGTTGTTCCAAAAAAAAGGACATAATGTCCTCTTACTTATGCACAACATCTCTAATGTTTTTCAAATCAAAATGATATACTCCTTCATGCATGAAATTCAGGATTTTTCCTATTTCAACAGAAGAGATTGAGAAATATCTATCCTCAATCTTTGAAATCATAGTATATTTGTCCTCACAAAGACTGAACTGAGCTGTTCTGAAGAAATAATTCAGTTCTACCACATACATAAACTCAGACTTTTCACTATTGAATGTCTGTTCAAGGTTCTGAAAAGAAAAAGCCTCTTTCAACAATAGATTAGTCTGAAATAGCCATTCCAGATCTATAACTTTACCTTGCAAAAATTTTCACCCACCTGAATTTTGCTTCTTCACGCCACTTCTCTTGGCCTCATATGCTCGTTTGGTCTTTGCTATTACTAAGTAGATTTCTGAAGGTTCGAAGACTTTAGGGTTTGATGATTTGAATATCAGGGAGTTGCATCAGTATGCAGTTTCCAGGTTTGAAAGGGTTTTTGTTATGTGTAAATGAAATGGTTTCTAATTCGAATGGGCTCTAACAGCCTTGATTCTCGTGTAATCACTAATCATTACATTTATTTTAATAACAAATTAAATTTTTATGCGGCGAATTTAACAAAAATTAAAAGAAAAAGTTAAAACTTTTTCAAAAAACAAATAATTAAATGATTTTAAACAGAATTTAAAAAACAAAATAAAATTTACACAATTAAGCAAATAAAACTACAATAAATAAAATTAAATAAATAATATTTAAAATTATAATAAAAAAATTATTTAAAATTAAATAAACCTAGCTCCCCCTTCATAAAATCAAACCTTGTAGTGGGAAGTGGTTTAGAAAAAATATCTGCTAATTGAATTTTTGTATTTATAAATTCTAAAAATATATCTTTTTTGATAACATGATCTCTTAAAAAGTGATGTCTTATATCAATGTGATTAGTTCTATAATGACTAATAGTGATTTTTGAAATATTAATTACACTTGTATTATCACATAAAATAGGTGTATTATTAAAATTCAATCCAAAGTCCATAAGAGTATTTTTCATCCACAACACTTGTGCTTAGCAACTGCCAGCAGATACATATTCTGCCTCAGCTATTTACAGGGCAACTGAATGATGTTTCTTAGTAGACCATGATACTAAAGACATTCCTAAAATGTAACATGTTCCTGATGTGCTTTTTTATCTAATCTACAACTTCCAAATTCATCATCTAAATATGAAATCAAATTAAAATCAGAAGTTTTTGGATAGAGTAGAGATTGAAAAGTAGTTCTGTTTAAATATCTAAAAATTCTTTTAACAGTAGTTAAATGAGATTCTTTGGGATTTGATTGAAATATTGCACGAAGACATACTGAATACATTATATCTGTCTTGCTAGCAGTAAGATATAACAAACTAGCAATCATACCTCTATATAACTTGTTTTCAACTGATTTCCCAGTTTCATCCAAATCGAGTTTTATATTAGTACACATAGGAGTTGTAAATGTCTTGCTGTTTTCAAGTCCAAATTTCTTAAAATAAATCAGCAATGTATTTTCTTTGATTTAAAAACATTTCCAAAATCTTTTTGAAATATTTGATGTCCTAAAAAGAAATTTAGTTCTCCCATCACACTCTCCTCAAATTCTATTTTCATTAACTTTGAAAAATCATGACAAAGGGTTTTATTAGTTGATCCCAAAATTACATCATCAACAAAAATTCGAACTAATAAAATATTAGAATTCACATTTTTCATAAACAGTGTTGGATCTGCCATTCCAACAGTAAAATAATTTTTCAAAATAAAAGAACATATTCTTTCATACCAAGATCTAGGTGCTTATTTAACGCCATAAAGAGTTTTGGTAAGTTTAAAAACAGAATCCGGTTTTTGAGGGTTTTCAAAACCAAGAGGTTGCTCAACATAAACTTCCTCCATCAAATAAAAATTTAAAAACACAGATTTAACATCCATCTGAAATAATTTAAAATTCATATGGGATGAATTAGCTAAAAGGATTATAATGTCTTTTAACCTAGATATAGGTGCAAAGTTCTCTTCATAATCTATACCTTCTTCCTAATTATATCCTTTAGCTACAAGTCTAGCTTTATTTATAGTTATTATTCCTTGATCATCTTACTTATTTCTAAAGACCCATTTGGTTCCTATCACTGGATAGTTCTGAGGTCTTTCAACTAATTCTCAGACTTCATTTCTTTTGAACTGGTTTAATTATTGTTGAATTGCTACCATCTATCTTTCATCATCTAAAGCTTATTCTATAATCTTGGGTTCTAATTAGGATAGAAAGGCAGAGAATTATAAAATATTTCCTACATTTCTTCTTGTTTTTATTTCTGTATCTAAGTCTCCTATTATAGTTTCTGAAGGGTGATTCTTTAGGGTTCTATTCTGTCTAGGAAACACACTTATAGGATCTTCAGTATTATGTTCTTCTGAACTAGACTGAATTTCATTTATATCTTTTTCAAAATCATTTTTCATGTTCTTAAACATCATGTTATCATTAGAGTCAGATTCATCCATTTGATCTATCCTTTTCTCAAAAGGATCAGATTCATCAAATTTAACATAAAATGATTATTCAACAATCATTGACTTCTTATTATATATTCTATAAGCTTTGGAGGTAGCAGACTATCCCAAGAAAATTCCTTCATCAAATTTTGGATCAGACATACAAAGATTGTTCTTGTGTTTTAAGGTGTAAACCTTGCATCCATAAACTTTAAAGTAATTTACTTTAGGTTTTTTGTCATTCCAAATTTCATAGGGTGTCTTTTCCAGAATAGGTATTATTAAAACTCTGTTAATTATATAGAAAGCTTTATTTACAGCTTCTTCCAAAAAATATATAGGTAGGCTATATTCATTTAACATAATTCTAGCCATTTCTTGAATTGTTCTATTACTTCTTTCTGTTATCCCATTCTGTTGAGGTGTTCTTGGTGCAGAGAAAGTATGTTTAATTCCATGTTTGAGAAAAAGGAATTAAATTCCTAATTCTAAAATTCTCCACCATTATCACTTCTCAATGATATTATATTAAAACCTTTTTCATTTTGAATAGATTTGCAGAAAATTTCAAATAAAGTAAAACATTAATTTTTGAATTTAAAAAAAATCCATGTAAATATAGAATAATCATCAAAAAATACATAAAAATATAATTTACCATCCAAGCTTGCTACTCTTGAAGGTCCAAACAAATCCATATGGATAAGTTCTAGAGGTTTAGTTGTAGCAACTTTGTTAACAGATTTGAATGATGATTTGTGTTTCTTTCCAAGCTGGAATACATCACATAATCTGTTACTTTCAAATCCGAGACTAGGAAAATTAGAAACTAAGTGTTTCTTAGATAACTTATCTAAAAAATATATATTACAATGTCGAAGTCTCCTATGCCAGATCCAAGATTCACTTACTTTAGCAGTCAAACAATTTACTTGTTGTTTACACAAGGAATTTAAATCCAAAGTATATACATTGTTAGTTATTGGTGCCTTAAATTTAAACAGTTTATCTTTAAAAACAGCACAATAATTGTTAGTAAAATCAACAGTATATACATCATCACAAAGTTGAGATATACTTATCAGGTTTTGTTTTAATCCTTGTACATAAAGTAATTTGTTGATTGATAATGTTTTTGGATCTCCAATAGTTTCAATGCCAATGATTTTTTCTTTGGCATTGTCCCCAAATGTGACAAGTCCTCCTTCCTTTTGAGTGAGTGTTATAAAATTTCTTGAGTTCCCACTCATATTCCTTGAGCGACCACTATCCATGTACCATATATCTTTTCTTCTTTGGTGGCCTACTACCTGCAAAGACATTTAAACAAATTGATTTGGTACCCATATTCTGTGGGGTCCAGGGGTGTTAGCTAGCAATGATCTGGGTATCCAGATTTGCTTTTTTCTTTAAAATCAGCTGAATACTATAAGTATTTTGAAATATAGGCTTTCCTAATACCGAAAATTTTAGATTTTCTTAAGAAAAAGAGTTTAGCTATATGTCCCTTTGTACCAAAAAAGTTACAATTAACCCTTTTAATACTTGGAACAAAATAATTTTTGTATAGCTTAGGTTTTTCTCCTTTATTGCCTATTCCAAATCTTTCCTTTTTAATGACATTTTTTCTAAGAATTTCATTTAATGAATTATCTTCTTTTTTGAAAACCAATGCAGCATGTTTGTAATATTCTACATCATCCTGTAGTGTTTTTATTCTTGATTCAAAATTAATATAGTTAGTGATAATAGAATTGTATTTATCAGTTAATTCCTTATGTTGTTTCAGCATTGTATCTCTTTCATATGAAAAATCCTTATGTATGTTTTTTAGGGACCTATGTTTTTTAAGAAATGATTCATATCTTTCTTCAAGAATATTGCAATAGGCTACATGTTCTTCATTTGTGTAGCTTGATTCAGAATTTGATTCATTATTTGAGTCAGAGGAGTTATATGATTGTACCTCATCTGTTTCTGCCATGAAACACATGTTTTCTTTCAGATTGACTTCTTCTTTCTCTGAGCATGATTCTAGAGAGATACTAGAGTCTTCAGATACACTCCAAGTGGCTTTCATAGCCTTTTGTCTTTCTACTCATAGTCATTTATTTTGAATAATATATTCTTCTTTGTATCTCTCAATTGTGGGAAATCTGGTCTGATGTGTCCCATATTCTTTCATTCATAGCATCTTACTGCTTTATCATCTTTTTTAAAGGATTTTTTGAAGCCTCTTTTCTTGCTGTAGAATTTTCGGAATTTTCTGGCTAGGTGAGCCAGTTCTTCATCAGAGTTTGATGAGTCATAGCTCTCTGATTTGACTTTTACTTATTTATTCTTTATCTTTCTATTGTTTTTTTGTAAAGTTACCTTCATGGAAGTATCATCCTTTTTTATGTACACTTTATGTTCATTTGACTAATCTTGTATTTTAGATTCGCACATAATCAGTGTACCAATTAGCTCTCTCATGGTTAGATCTTTAACAGGTGTTGATTGTCTGATTGCAGTAGAGATACCATTCCATCGAGTAGGAAGTACCTTCGGTACTTTTAATGCTTGATCATCCTGCTTGATAGGATCTCCTAGATCTATTATATTATTGACAATTTCTGTCAATCTCCCATTCATTTGGGAAATGCTTTCACCTTCAAACATTTTGAAAGTATCAAATTTCAATTTGGAAGTAGCATATCTCATTTGTCTCACATTTCTTATTCCTTCATATGCCACAACTATTGTTCTTCACATCTCATATATTGTCGTGCACTGAGATACTCTGTTAAATTCATTTGGTCCTAGACCACAGATAATTGCATTCATAGCCTTTGAATTTATATCATATTCTACCTCTCTAGTATCACTCCTATCTCAAGAATTCAGGAATTTCCTAAGGAGTCAGAATCTTTGAATATACTTTATGTCCGAGGTTTTTCAGATATATTATAATGCGTGATTTCCAGGAGCCATTGTTGTCTCCATTAAAATATGGTGCTCTGACCATTGAAATCCCTTCTCTTTTATTAGTCATGATGCTCTGTTGTATAATATTTAAATGCTTCTTTCTTGATGAGGCTCTATAATAAGATCTTACTTTGATACCAATTATTGGATCTTGAATATACAGATTATACACAAGAAGGGGTGAGTTGTGCTTTTATATTTTTTATTAACTCTTCGAATGATCAAGTTCTGTCCTCTTTACTTTTCCAGATTTGATCATGCAGCAGAATAAGTAAAAGTAGGGACACACAGATGTATAGTGGTTCAGTGAGCAGAAGGCCCCTAGTCCACTACACCAACGCTCTACTCCGTGAGCATGGTGATTTTCATTATCTGGTCCTCGAGACCATACAATAACTGAAAACAGGCAGTTGACTCCTTTACAATTTTCAGGAAAACAAAGACTTCTGGTTTAAACATGAACCTACTCAGCATAGTATGAGAAGCTAGTCACTCGAGATAAAAAGTGTTTTCGTTTAGAAAATAAATTTCCAGTTGATATTCACAATTGCAACAGAATGCAATTGATAGTAGAAGAATCGTTGTGTTCATAAATATTGATCTTCAAGTCAAACCAGTTCTGAGTCGATCCGGTTGCAGTAGATATAGAAAATATAATCGCAACTTAAGCAGCAATAGATTCTCAAAATATTTTCGTTCACAAATAGATGAATATTCTGTTGTGTTCCTTCTTCTTCAACAAAATAGAGTGTAGATGCTCTTCGTAATCAGTAGATCTTTGTATCTTGATTTGTCTCTATTTTCGCACTTCAAAAATAGCATTCTCTGTGCAGTAGATCTTTCTTTCGAATACAATGATTGTATCTGCACTTGCATTCTTGATCGCTATGTCGATATCTATACACTTTTTGTTATCTAACACTTATTTCTGTTATGATGTGTATTGTGTATTTTGAAATTCAAAATGAGAACATATATATAGAGCACTTCCTCTACAAAATCAGATCCACAAAAATCGCCCATTGACTCGCAATATTCAAACTTGTGAATTAATCTGAGTAGTCGTAAAACTCCATAATATTCTCCATTAAAATCTCCGGTTAAATCAATCCTTCAAACAGTTCTGAATCCATCAAGGACACACTTCAAAATTAGCATTTAGTCCGGCTTAAAATTAGCCAGATCAATTTCATGCAGACCATTGAACAAAAATATCAACTTCAAATTCCCGACGCCAAACGTAAGGTTGAGTTGCACGGCATGCATTCTCTGAAACGTAACATAGATCAAAATGTAGGGTTGATGTCGCATTCATCAAATGTATAGTTGATGACAAACATAATATTGATCACAAACATAGGGTTAACCATCCATACTTTTCTCTTGTATATCCAAACGTATATCATACTTTTATAAGCTTTCAAACGTAAGGTTTACAATCCATAATTTTTCATGTAACGTAAGGTTGTTTACCAAAGTAAGGTTGATTAACCATACTTTTCAAAAACAAACAAAACATTAAATACTTATGTAATGTTTCTTCTTCCATACATTCTCAATATCCCAAACTCATGGTTCCTTCCAAACGTAGGTTTTTTCTTCACGTAGGGTTCCTTTCTTTCATACTTTCTGATAACGTATGGTTTTTTAGCCATAATTTTCTAATAATCTGTAAAGAGTAAACAGTTGGTTCCTTTTCCTTTTTTATGCTACACTATTCTTTCTTTCTTTATGATATGCTTTTCTTTATTTATTTACTATACGCTTTCCAAATGTCAGGTATGAATAGTGTTTCTAGAACACTTTAAATTGATTCTCGAATGGTTTAGAAATTTTTCCACACTGTGTAACAACATGAATATTATTCCAAAAATGAGAATATATAAAATATAATTCCTAGAAAATACATAAATTAAAATCATTAGAAAAAAAATTAAATGGTATTTGTGAACATTAAAATCACAATAAAGAGATAAAGTATTGTTCTCAACAATATCCCCCTTATTAATAATAAAACGCATTGATGAAAACACACTTGCTCTCTAATATACCCATTAAATATGTATTGTTTAAAACAAAATGTGCTCAACAGTTTTAACATTATAATGTTATATAATTTGAAGTAAATTTCTATGGATATGTTCAACTATTTTTCAAATAATAAAAACAAATTGATCTATAAATTATAGATACCCAACATCCAGAATCCCAAATTTAATTCTTCCTAAATAAAATCTTTATTATAAAGAATTTAAAATCTCCATAAATATTTTTTAACTGTAATGATTCAAAATAATCAATATACATGATTTGAGGATTTTGAAAAGCATTTAATATTTCTTCTAGGGGTTACAAATCGACGAAGAATGGGAAAATAATAAAAAACAAGGAAATTACACTACCCATATTCAACTCACACATACTGAGTAAGGGTAACCAGTTATTACGCTTACATAGTTAGATATCATTACAAATACTTTGAAAAATATAGGGCACCCTTAAACATGGAGTTTATGCTTTGTATGAGTAATATGATTTTACCCTAACATGGCTTGTTACCCTAACACAACATTAAAGATACCCTTACATGGGAATTGGAAATTAGGGATAACAATTACATGAGATGACGAATATCACATAACATTATGTAGTGGTGAAGATACCCTTATGTAACATATTGGACATGACCATTACCCTTATGTATGTATTATAAACCCCACTTTACATTTATTCATGACATTAAAATAGCTATCACCCTTATGACATATCAATTTTACGAGTAGGGGTAAACATTCAAATGAAAATATTACATTTTTAATTAATATGACTTATAAAGAATTAATAAAGGGTTTATTGTTACTTTTTTGAATTTAAAATAATTTTAAAATTATAGTATCATTTTAAAAACTCCAAATTTATTTCAAAATAAACTCATAAAACTTTTAAATTATTCTCCTTACATGGAAAACCATTTTAAAATTACTTTATATACTATAAAATAATTTATAAATAGTTTATAAATTGATTAAATTTCTCATGAGGCACTGAAAACCGAAGAAAACTAATAGAAGGGATTAGTAAAATAATAACCCATATATTATAGTGCACTACATGGTGTTATGAAATTAAACCAAAGAGAAATCCAAGATTTTTATTATTTAGATTCATATCCTTGTTTCAAGGAGAGTGTATTCTCCCTGTGGAATATACTTGATATGGGATTAGAGTGTTCTCTTTTATGATGGAAAAACTAATAGAATAGGGCCTGAGGGGTAATCATGCTATAATAGTTTTTGGATTGTATCTAAAATAAACAAGTCCATGTGAAATATTGGGAGACATTATATCAAATATGTGTCCTAATTCATATCTTATAAGTAAGGATTTTGAATCATTCTAGTGGGTATGATTTTTATAACCCCATGTGAGTTCCCTAATATATCTTATCCCCTAAATTTGTTAATATTTTTACCATGAAACCTATATACCTATGTACCAATTAAAATTTTTATATGATGAGGGATTTATCCAAGTTGATTTCTTAACTTTATGAGATTCTCTATGGAGAAATAATGGATGACACCAGTGGAACCCTATGGTATTGTCTTATATAATATCTCTCAGATATAGGATTCTTGGGGACTTAATTAACAACTCTTTAATCTATTAATTTTATGAATCATATAAGTTCATTTTAAAATCATGGTTCTTATATGGAGAGTCCTTGATTCCATATTAATTTTTTTTTGTAATTAGTTTAATCCTATGTTCTTGAGTTAATTCTGGATAATGTTGGTTCATGAGGATACAAATGAAAAAATAATTACACCATATGACATCACCCTAAAATTATATCTTGGAGACAAAATATGTAATGGATAATGTTTGATATGATTATTTTATTTAAAAGGTAATTTAGAAAATCTCACTGATCACCTTCCATGAAAGGCTCATAGTGAGGTGTTTCTATAGATCATGTAATAGAGGAAATGGAAAATATTTTCAAATAGGTGAGGAAACATGATGAGACTTCACCTGAAACATCTCTGGTAGGTGTTAAAGAATAAACATATCTTAAAGATATAAATGAGGATAAAAATAAAACTCCTAGTCTCAAAATTGGTTTTGATGTCAATGAGTTTGAGGAGGGTGGATCATTAGGGATTGATTGTTCAGTTATATAACCCTTGAAGCTATACAAGATCCTACCACTAAAGAATTAATCATCCTTTTAAAATTCATCTAACAAATATCCATCTGTGGAAGAATTGATCCTTAATAATGTACTCGTTTTGATAGATAGATAGGTATAAGTTTTAAGGCCATCCTAATTAACTAGGAGGTATGGAATCTCTCTTGGAAGGGTTCTTATTCCATAATCACCAGGGAATGATTTGAGGAAATTAAAGGTTAATCAAATTATCTATGTTAGATCTTCAAAATATTAAGGGATGGTGGTGTCACATATCAAGAACTCTATACTTCCAACTAGAGAGTACTTAATGCTTGAGAGTGACTTAATGTTCAATGGACTAATCTACTCAATTCCAAAATAAGAGATGTATGTGATGAAATTTTGGTATGAAATGAACAAACATTAGCTATTCCAGAGGAAATCTTTGTTCAACTCTCTATATATGATTAAAAAATCAAATGAAACCATAAAAGATAAATTATTTATTCATTAAAATTGAATTGATATACTCATTTTTTGGTGTGTAAAATATTGAAGGTGACATGAAAGGAATACATTATATTTTACACACATTCCTCACAACTATTGGATAATCATTATTCAATTATAAATTTCTATTATGGGAAATATAAGTGCTTTACCACATGTATTTGATCCTTGGAATTATAAAGACTCAATCTGAGGATGCCGGATCAATATGTTCCCCTTTTCCCATTATAATCACTCTCTAAAACATGATATATGGGAGTAGTGAATATAATCACTCTCTAAATTCATTTAAATAGTGGAGTGTACTATTCTTGAGTCTAAAATCTATTTATATACTGAGGTTATGCTTTCCAAAATTTGGTTTTTGTTCCTAGAATTTTATAATCTTCATTTTATACTCTTCTGCATAGCTATAACTTAATTATACTACTCATAAAGAAAAAAATATATTTTTCCACTCATTTTTTACAATTTAACATATGACATGATAAAATGAATACCATTAACTTGGATATTTCCACCAATAATTACTTAATGATCCATGATTATATAATTTTCATTTAAAAAAAATATATTTTCTCATATTTACTTCTATACATAATTAACTTGTGAATAAATTTATAAATACAACCTATTATTATTATTATTATTATTATAAACTCAAATAATATAAGTGGATAATTTTACTTATGATCATTCACACTCGAACGTTCAATTGGCCATATACATGGGGCCGACTTCATCCTAATTTCTTATTTATATAAATTCGTTAAACTTGTTGGAACACATAGCTTGTGACCATCTATGACATTATCTTAATCTCTATGTGTTATACAAATAGGCCAAGAGTGGTATCTAACAAATCCTCAAGTCCTATAAGGATATAATGATCAATAATAGCTATTAATACCACATATGAACACATTCCATGAAATATTATCTCTTCATTTAACAAAAACTCATATAGAAAGACACACTCTTTTTGTCATCATCCTCCCCCAATTTATTATTTCTTGACATTAATGGATGAACATAGCTTCTTCTACCATGTTCATTGATTTATCAAAGGTAATTCCATCTTGGTTAACTTGTCTTGAGATATATATTTATTGTAGAAGTGATAAATCCAATGTTGATCATTTTACCAATGTCACACCACCAATGATGCAACCAAAAAAATATACCTTATCAGGAAATAAATATCATGGTTTTCATCTTGTATAAAATTATGATGTCATATGTTAAACATTGATAATTTTCTCAATCCAAGAGACCATTACATGTTACAATAAATAGGAATAACTAATGTCACTAATAACATGTTTTGTTCTAATTTATGGCCCAGTTCTTATGATCTCCTATACTTGATATCACTAAGTGTGATGTTCATGAGAAACTGTCTGAATGCTTATGATACCACAAAACCTAATATTCAGAAATCATCTATCTCTCCTTAATATGTTGTATCTAGATATAAGAAAGATGTTTTAATATTTCGGTCATAGTATCTCAAGGTTCTCATTTTAGTTAATAACTACTAAAAACAATTGATATAATAAATAATATAATACATTTCCAAATAAATAATGGAAAAAATGTATGAACATATTATTTTAAGAATACATCATGTATAACTATATATGTACATTATCTAGTAATCAAAACATACTAGTAAGGTTTAGTCTAGGGAACAAAATTTCTTAAAACATCAACTTCCACTAGACCCAAATTTCTATCGCTCAAATTTTTATCTCTCACATGATAAGATCATGCTTCTACAAAGTTATGACTTTAGTTATAGTGATTGTAACATTTTATATCATATATAATTTATTATATATGGAATCAACTCTTTGATTAAAGTTCCTCAAGAGATGATATCATCTTCTATACAAATTGTTTGATTACTTTTTTTTATTCTCGACATCAGGGATAGTATGATTTATACAATTTTATGAAATTGAAAAAATCATTTTTGGTTATATACCACTTATTTATCTTTATAAAAAGAAAAAAATATTCAGTATTTATATATGGAAACCGTTGTTTTAATTAAATTTTCCTAAATAGTATATTTGAACAATTTATCCTCAGGAATAATAGTTTTTTCCCATTTATAACTATTGTTACTTTCCCTCCATGTGCCGAGTACATATCATTTATTATTTCTTAACTACCACTAGATAGTTTTTATTGATACCCATGCCATTCTCCTGAGTTTATCTAATAGTATACTACAATAATTTATGTTTTTGAAATATCATATATTTTACATAGAATGGAAAATGTGATAGATACATCACTGAATTATATGGAATTATACACATCAAATTAATCACATATTATATATCATATATTTCTTCTAAGAGAGATTAATTTCATTTGAAATTTGAAACAATTTCCTACTTAATTATTCTAACATGTTCTTTATACCTCGTCAGTATATGTACTTATATCTAGTCTATATAGACATTTAGTTCCACCTTATTTGATCTAATTCCATAGAACATGGGTTACTACATTAAGTCAATATTTAGATATTTAACTCAAAACTTGTCTTAACTATCTATAAATATAATAACTATTTTCCGTACCTAATTTTAATATTTCACATGGAAAACTATGGTTCTCCCACTAAACTCTCAGAGATAACTAAAAATTATTCATTCCCAATGAATATTATGTAATATCAATGATTAAATAAATCAATAATCAGATCACTACAAATAAAACTACTTATTAGATTTAAATTATGTATCCAACCCTTTTTGTTTCATTAATAAAAATGTTTAATAAGGTTTAAATTATTGAAAGTGGTATTGAAAATCAATTCCCAATTTTATGATCATAGAATGTATCTATGATGGCTTAATTATAATAGATTTTAGCATGATGATTTGGTATAACCAATCAAGACATATTAGTATAATTCTTGTAAAACCAATGTATAATTTCTCTTACATACCCACCAATTACATTACATCAATTTGAAAAACAACCAAAATATAGACATGATTTTGGTACATTGAATCCATTTTTGAATTTGCATAAACTTTTCAATCATAGCATGATTAATTATATTTTTTCCTTGATGGATTTATTATTTTAACTGAAAATATATCACCCATTAAAATGAGTGTAAAAAAACATATGCTAGTTCATTACATAGAAAAATCACTTTCCACAAGTTCTTGTGGAACATATTCTAGTGATAATTAACTATTTATCACTATTAATGAACTTATCCAAGACAATCTAAATGACTCTTTCTCTAATTGAGATGTCCTTCCTTTAACAGAAATATATTTTATCTGATGAATGTAACTTTTCTATCTTAGGTATTCATGTAATATGAAATATAAACTTTTTAATAATTACCTAACATGCACTTTGGGTTTTTCAGTGATGCAAGTTTTTATATTGGAATAACTTTAACGAACTACTTTTATCGAAACACATGTTCTATAACACAATGGACTTATCTCATTCTATAAATCATATGATATCCAGTAATCATTATAGTTGAAATATGGTTATGGGTTAATTAATTTATTGTTGGATAATTTCTTGACAATATAATGGACAAATTTTCATGACATATAACCCTTGTAATTGATACTAATTTTACTTATATAAAAGATCTGATGTGTATAAGGAAACATGAGTTTAGGAATAAATCCAATATAATTTCTAATGATAGATTAATGATTATAATACTAACCATAAATTACTAATTTAGTTCCATCATATTTTTGATATGTATATGGAAATATGAGTTTAGGAATAAATCCAACCTATATTTTCAAGATCAATGAATGTTCAATTAAGATATTATTTTGACTAATGGTATAAGGACCCAGCCTTATTAAATTATATACACTTGAATTTATTCAAGAAATAAATTCCTTTTTCATTAATTAGGTTTCAATTTTATAGCTTTAGATGATTGGGATATAATACATTCATACAATTAAACATTATTACAGAGTGGATACCATAAAAATAGTATTCATTTCTTGAAAAATATAAAACTTCTCAAATAAAACACAATTTTTTTTGAAAACGCTTCAAACATTTAACATTGCTTACTTCTTTGTCTTAAACTTCATTATAACATGTGAAAATTATTTAAAAACATGGTATGAGAACAAAAATCTCACTAAGGTATATAAAAATAAGGAAGGAGCACATTAGTCTATGAATACTTGTAATGAATGAAATTATTTTCAAAAGATACACTCATTAACCATATATACTTACATTGTGAAACATGAGATTTCAAAAATATTTCAATAATACATAACAGCATAAATAGAACCAAAAATTTATATTGTTGAATTACTTACATAATCTTGTAACCCTATCAGCTACCTTATAATTTGTAACCCTCACGACTACCTTAGAATTTGTGTAACCATCGTAGTTACACTTCGAGTAACCATACGACTGACCTCCAACATACACATAATAAATGAATTAGAGGGATATTTAGGTCCCACCCTTCATAATAAACAATTCACAAGAACCAGAACATAATCATACAACATGAATAATTTCACAAAAACATCGTATTTGAATTTTGTAAAACGGAATTTTTAAAGTGGATTTTAAAAGAAAATGCCCTTAAAAATATCCTATAATTCAAGTGACTCTTAATGGAGTGGATGGAATATGTATACACACATTAAATACACATAATTCAACATAATATAAAAAACCCCATCACACAAACAATTTTAATACCACATAAATAACAAAGTAGAATGTTAACTCAAAGAATGGACATCGGGTTAAGAATTCCCTTACCTCGGGTTTATCATATATCAAACTCATTTAATCCTTTTTTATAACGGTTAAAATAGATTTTTCAATATCTTAAAGATATATATATCTTTATAATACCTTATAAGATCATTTCTTACATCATTTCACCCTTTAATTTTTAGTATTGCGTTCCATGCATTGTTTTGGGTGTGTTCCTTACATGTTTTCCATGATCAGTTCATGATGGATGTTCTTGTAAATTGGAAGTGAAACATAAGAATTAGAATAGAGTGGTATTTAAATATTTACAGAACCATAAATTATACCATTTATCATTTTGAAATATTACATGAGGATGATTCATAAGTTAAAACATTATTGATATTTTTTAGGTCATTTTAACCACTCTTCGATTGTAAAGAACTCATTTTATTTTATAAATTAATAAAAATGTGTGAAAAATGATTCTAGAACCTTATATAAGATATAATAAATAAATTATTATCATTTTAAACCATAAAATGGTTTCATGACCAGTCTTGAAGGAAGTAAAAGAAATTTAAATCACATTGTCCTTGATGTCGGTAATTCGACACATCTGAGACGGTGTTTTAATTTCTTGAATAAGTGGGAGAGGAGAAGAAATATAATGGTGAGTATTCCATAAACTTGATGAAATCCATAATATGTATGATATGTGATCATTAATCCATTTTTCATTAGGGGATGTGAGGATGGAAAATAAAACAAAGTAATCTCGAAATGAAATAAAAGATGAGAAATCCATTATGAAAATTTTGCAGCCTAACGACATCGCTTAAAATATCATAAAATATTTTGATGATAGAAACAAGGTATCTCATCATTTTTACACAATATTAAATGTAAGTATGATATGGAATGACATATCCAAACATAAGCTAAAGTAAATTAAGAATAATAACATAAAATAAATGAAATGAAAGAAAACAAAAGAGGATATTTCCATCTTGATCCCTTCTCCTTGAGATCTTTCTTATGGCCTTTGGTTTTGGCCTTTTAGTGAGACAATTAGCTCTAGGACGTTGGTAAAAGCCTTGGAAGGAGTATTGGGCAGAAATTAGGTAAGTCTCAAGGCTTGAGAGGTGTGGGAGGAAGTGGGAAATGAGGGTGGTAATTATAATGGAGGAGAGGAGGTATTTTTCATCATTTTAATCCTTATTATAATATATTTTCTCAAGACTATGAATAATCTTAATTCATGTGACCCAAAATAGTAATAATAGCATGTGAGTTCAAACCAGGTGGTCTTACATCACTTATGATGTCATAAATAATGTATTTAACTAATAATTTGAATATACGGTATTTTACCATATTTCACTATGCATTAAATTTTCTTGAATTTCAGAAAATTACCAAAAAACCACCCTTACCATTTTTCAATGTGTCGAATTCAAAAATGAACTAGATTTTTTGAAAGTAAGTTTATAAATATTATTAAATAAATTTTTAAATAAAATCAAACTTTATTAAAAAATTAACAACATTAATTTTATAACTCTTGTTATATCATATTGATAAATTAAACAAGATCAAATTATCTTAAGGTATTAAGAAAATACAATAATAATACAATTTAATATTCATTTGGGCTATATTACTATTCATATTACTATTTGAAACGGTATGTTACTATTCAAAAAAAATTAAGTTAGTTCCATTTTACTCGAAATAACTTACTGATCAGAAATACATATGACCGTTTTTTAAAATTCCAAACATAGATGTGGAAAATTATATTTAAAGACTGGATATAAATATCTACAAAAAAAATTTCATGAATTCCAAAAAAAATGAATCCTTGGGGTGTTATATTATCCCCACCTTTTGGAAATTTCATCCGCATAATTTTGTTTAATTATTAAACAAGTGAGGGTACCATTCCCTCATTGCATTTTCATACTCCCATGTTGTTTATTAAACCATGTAGTTTCTGCACAAAACCTTTACTTCGTGGATTACCATATTTTTCAATACCTATTCCTTTCGATAAAGAATCTAAACTGGTTTCTCTTCACAAGAAAGTTTTTCTTCCAACTAACCTGCTTTTAGGCTGAAGACATGAGTTGAAACTAGCACATACATCCTTAACATCAAAACATGCAAAAAATTGTGTGCCTGAGACAAACTCGGAGGCAAGTTACTTGGTACGAAACTGGACTATCTTTCTCCATGATTTCAAAAAGACTAATAAACCGTGGACTTAGCTTCAATTTCATACCAAAATTCATCACACTTTTACAGGGATTGATTTTAAGGAAAATATTGTCACATACATCATAAGATAAGTCTTTCCTTCTGTTATCTATATAACTTTTTTTCCTACTCTAAGCGGCCTTCACATGTTGTTGGATCATCTTCACTTTCTCATCCACTTTCTCTTCTAATTAAGGAACCATCAAGTTTCATTCACTAACTCCATCCCAAAATACTGGAGCTCGACACCGCTTCCCATACAATTCCTCAAAAGGTTCCATCTATATACTGGAATGAAAAAATTTATTATAATAAAACTAAAATAAATAAATATGTTGATCCCAAATTCCCTGGTAGTCCATTGAACAATCTCAAAGCATATCATCCAAATTATGAATTGTTCATTCTGACTGCCCATCTGATTGAGGATGAAAAGCTGTACTGAAATTTAATTTTGTGTCCAATGACTTCTGAATTCCCTTCCAAAAGTTAGAAGTGAACTAGGGATCCTAGTCAGATATAATAGAATGTGGAACTCCATGTAACCTGAAAGTCTCTTTGATGTACAATCTATAAAGATGATCCAATGACATTGTATCTCGAATAGAAAGTAAATGTGATGATTTTTTCAGCCGATCAATAATAAACCAAATCACATTGTTAAGTCAAGAAGTATTAGTTAGTCCCACCACAAATTCTATTGATATATTCTCCCACTTCCACTCTGGCACTGGAAAAAGCTGAAGTATCCCCTTCGGTAACTTTCTCTCTACTTTAACCTGTTGACATGTCAAAAATTTCACAGTAAATTATGAAATATCCCTTTTCATTCCATCCCAATAATAATACTATTGAAGTTCTATGTAGATATTAGTACTGCCGGGATAAACCTAAAATAGAGAACAATGAGTTTCACACAATAATTATTTCTTCAACTAGGAAACACAAGGCACACACAACATTTTTCCAAATATTAATACACAATCATTTCCATGGTAAAATTCTGTAAACGTACCCATTTAAACCAATTATATCTTATTTATAGCTCATAGTCTTCCTTCTACGCTTTCTTAATTCCGTCTGATAATGTTGACTGCACTAGAACCTAAAACAAAACAAAGGTATTTCCTATACCAACAACTTCTAAGAAAAAATTCAACAAATAGTTAATCAAGGGATCATGTTCCAAATATAACATGGTAAATGATGCATGATATTTTCAACTCAAGGAATCCACCACTTTGTTTAATTTTAATGGATGGTAATTGATCGTGAAATCATAATCATTTATCCATTCAACACATTATCTCTGCCTCATGTTTAATTCCTTCTGAGAGAATATATACTTCTGACTTTTATGATCAGTATATATTTGAAATTTGTCTCCATATAAATTATGCCTCCGAAATTTAAAAGAAATAACCACAGATACCAATTCCAAATAATTTGGGTGATAATTTAACTCATGATTTTTTAGTTGTATTGAAGAATAATAAATTAACCGATCATTCTACATCAAAATAAAACCAATTCCCTTTAATGAAGCAGGACTGTAGATTAAAGACTCAACATTTTTGGAAGGCAATGCCAAAACTGGATCATTCACCAATCTCTTCTTTAGTTCCTGAAAAAAACATCACATTCATTTATACAAATAAATTTAACCGCTTTTCATTTTAACTTAGATAGTAGGTTAGAAAACTATGCAATGTTTTTAACAATCCATCGATAATAACCTCCTAATCCAATAAAACATTGAATCTCTCTAACATTTTAGGTCTTATCTATTCATCAAAAACATTTTTCTTGATAGAATCAACTGTTATTCCATCCTTATTTACAATGTTCCCATGCAATTAGATTTCATGCAACCAAAAATCACACTTTCTGAATTTTCCATATAGTTTTTCCATGGTTTTTAAAACAAACATTAGATGTTTTTCATGATCATATTTTTTTTATAAAATATTAGAATTTCATCAATAAACACAACCAAAAACATATCCAAGAACTCATGAAATATTCTTTTTCATAAGATTCATGAATACAATATGTTCATTAGTTAACCCAAATGACATAACAACAAATTCATAATGCCCATATCTAGTATGAAAAGATGTTTTCAGGATGTCATCCTCCTTAAATTTTAGCAGATGATATCTAGATCTCAAGTCAATCTTAGAAATGTACTGATCTCCCTGGATCTGATCAAAAAAGTAATCGATATGGGGAAAAGAATACTTGTTTCTAATAGTTATGGTATTCCTATAATGGCCCGAAGGCCTTCATTTTTTTATTGATTTTTTATAATCCACCTTTCAAGGGGTGAGGTGGAACCCTTACAAGTCCCGTAGTCATAAGTATCACATGGAATATAGGTATTAGAGGAATTAATTTCCCGTAGGCTTCAAACATTACAGACAACCCAGACTAACTCCTTGTAACTGCTCCTCCCCAGCATCTTCATTGTGAAATCTTCTTCGCACCTTCGCATGGATGTTTGGCTTGGCTTTCCCATGAATGCACAGGCTTATCCCAATGGTAGGTGTCATACACTTTCATTCTTGTAATCCTTTTAGCTTCATCTATGGTTGAAAGCTCCTTTCTCCTCATCCTTATGTAGTTTCTTCCTTTGTAGGATGTATGGTTTGCATTTGCACTTAAGGTGTCCCGAAGGCCTTGAGGTGGCCCGAAGGCCTTACTGAACCGAAGGCCTGGGTGGCCCAAAGGCCTTAAAGGACTTGTAGACCAATCCTTTATCATGAGAATCATGAAACCGATTTTTAAATTCAAGAAATTCTATTTGAGACATACGATATGGGGCTTTGGAAATTGTCTTAGCATTAGGAAGTAAGTCAATTTTGAATTTGACTTCCCGATCAGGTATGACACCAGGTAACTCATTTGAAAAAACATCAAGGAATTCATTTACCACTGGAACATCATTAATCTGAAGATTTTCCTTGTTTTCAACAATATGAGCAAGATAAAATTCATTTCTATCTTTCAATAGTTTCTCAGCATCCTGATATTTTATCAATTGTATGGGTTCATTCTTTTCTAAAAAATGAAACTCTTTCTAAAAAATAACTTCTTTAGCTCTAAAATCAATCTTATCATGATAAGAAGAAAGTGAATCCATTCACATAATAACATCAAATTCAATTTAGGGCAAAACAACAAGTTTTGCTGGTAAAGTATTTCCATAGACCACAATACAAATATTCTTATAATTACACTTTTCTGTAATATTTTTCCTTGGTGTTTTAATAGTAAGTTCTAGTCTCATTTGTTCAGGTGATATTTGTAATTTAAGAGATCATTTCTCCGAAATAAAAGAATGTGTAGACGCCGTATCGAACAAAACTTTAGAAAAATATGAGTAAACAAACAAAGTACCAGATATAACTTCATTGGATGGCCCAACTTCTGCTAACATAGTTGTGAACGATCTCACTACACCTTTCTGTTTATATTCTGGCTTCTTTGCTTCATTTAGATCTCTCTATGGGTAGGAATTTTCATAATAACCCATCTTATCACATTTAAAACACTTTAGAGTTTTCTTATCAGGATCAGTCACGTGATCATTTTCATTATAATCTCAGGCCATATGTCCAAACATAACTGTCAAAACACTTTCTAGTTTTGGTAATACATTCCCCAGGGTCCTTTTTTCCACACTTTTCACAAAATGGAAACTTTATTTTCATAACATCATATTTCGTTGGTTGATTCTAACCCATCGTTTGCCATCTGGGCCTCTTCTTCTCCTTATTTCAAAAAAGCATGTGATCATCAGAAAACTCAATATCTACCCACCAAGAACATAATACAAGGTTCTCATAACTTTTTAATTCACTAGAGGCCAAAAACCTTCGATACATTGGCTTCAATCCTGAGTATAAGTGGTTGATTTTTCTATCATGATCCAGAATAAGATTTGGAGCATACATCTCCAGTCAGGAAGAGTTTTCTTCATAAACAACCACTTAATCCTCCTCTATTTGCACAAATTCGGGTAATTTATTCTCTATCCTATGTCGGACCACCTTAGGGAAATATTTTTCAACAAAAATACTTTAAAATTCATCTATCGCTAAGGTATCAATATCCTTTCTATCCCTGGTATTCCTTACTATTGACCACCACTGATCAACTTCACCTTCAAAATGATAAATGGAAAGACATTCCATTTGATTATCTGACAAACCCATTACATCAAATATATTTTCAATTGCTTTAATCCATCCTTCACCCACTACTGGTTCAGAAGATCCATTGAATGCAGGAGGGTGTTTTATCATAAAATATTTCACTATTTTCATGTTTCATTGTGGTACATATGGTTGTTCTATTACATGGATTCCACCACGATTAATTTCATGCGTTAGATGAGCCATTACTATCACGAACTACTCAGTTCCAATCCCTACCATTTAGGGCTACAAATTTGGAAGGATGTCATTCTGTTTGTGCCTCTCCTCTTCAGCTTACCTATTTCTTCTGTGGACAACCATTCTGAACAAACATATCTTAGTCAAAGCAACATGGTAATATTTAAATTCTATAACAATTAAAATTAACCATATAATTAAAAAAAATATGGTATTATATTAAAATCATCGTAACCCCTAAATTTATCTAAACCATCCAATGATAGCAACTATAACGACCCTACCTTATTACATTACATACTCTTTAATTTAGTCAAGAAGTCAAATCCTTTTACATTAAGGATATTTTCATGTATAAGTCTTTTGAGAATTGGGACATAATACATTCATAAAATTACACATTATTAAAGAGTGGATTCCATAAAAAAATGTATCCATTTCATGAAAAATATAAAAATTTTCAAATAAAACACAATTTCTTTGACAACTCTTAAAACATTTAACTTATCTTCCACCTTTTTCTTACACATCATTTTAAACTGTGAAAATCATTTAAAAACATCGGATGAGAAAAAAAAAGCTTAAACATTTAACTTGGATTCCTTATTTGTCTTAAAAAAATTAATAGCCTGTGAAAATAATTTAAAAACTTGGGACGAGCACAAAAAGATCAGTAAGGGATATAAAAAGAAAGAAGTACCACATTACTCCATGAATACTTGTAACATATGAAATCATTTTTAGAATATACACTTATCACCAATATATACATACTTTGTGAAACATGATATTTACAGAAGATTCCCACAATGCATAAAAACATAAATAGAACAATAAAGGTATATTAGGGAATTACTTATATAATCTTGTAACCCCTCAGTTACCTTATAATTTGTAACCCTCATGGATACCTTACAATTTGTGTAACCGTCACAGTTACACATGGAGTAACCATATGGACGACCTCCAACTTACACATAACCAATGCATTGGAGGGAGATATAGGTCCCAACCTTAATCATAAACAATTCCTAATAACGATAACATATCCATACAACATGAATAATTTTATAAAAATGCTGCTATTGAATTTTGTAAAACAAAATTTTAAAAGAGTATTTTAAAAGAAAATCCCCTTAGAATTGTCATATAATTAAAGTGAGACTTAATATAGTGGATGGAATTTGTGTAAAAAAATTTAATACACATAATTCAACATAATATAAAAATACCATCACACAAAAAAATTTAATACCACATAAATAACAAAGTAGAATGTTTACCCAAAGAATAGAAATCGGGTTTAAAATTCCTTTACCTCAGGTTTATCTTAATTTAAAATAGTTTAAAAATCATGTAAAATGGTCAAAAGAGTGTTATTAGGATCTTAAAGAAACAAATATAACTTTATAATATATTATAAGATCATTTAACTATATCATTTCACCCTTTAACTGTTAGTATTTTTTCTTTCCATTATTTTGGGTGTGCTCTTTACATGTTTTCCATGATTGGTTCATGATGAATGTTCTTTTAGATTGGAAGTGAAACTACAAAAATGTAATAGAGTGGTATTTAAAAATTTATAGAAAATAAATTATACCATTTATCATTTTGGAATATTAAATGAGGATGATTCATAAGTTAAAACATTATTGTTATTTTTTAGGTCATATTGGCGATTCTTCGATCATAAAGAACTCATTTTGATTTATAAATTAATAACATGTGTGAAAAATGATTTCAAAACATTATATAAGATATAATATATAAATTAAAATCTGGTTCAACCATAAAAATGGTTTCATGCCCAGTCTTGAAGGAAGAAAAATAAATTGAACTCGCATCGTCCACAATGCCGGTAATTCGACACATCAGAGACAATGTTTTAATTTCTTGAATAAGTGGGAGAGGAGAAGAAATGTAATGGTGAGTATTAAATAAACATGATGAAATAAAAAATATTTAAGATATTGGATCATTCTTTCCTCTCGGATTAGGGGAGGTGAGGAAGGAAAATAAAATAAAGGAATCTCAAAATAAAATAAAAGTTGAGAAATACCTTACAAAAATTTGGCAGCCTAACGACGTCGCTTAAAATTTCATAAAATATTTTGATGAGAGAAAAGGGGTCTATAATTATTTTTAAATAATATGGGAATTTAGGGGTATATTAAATGACATATCCCAACATAATGAAAATTAAATTAAAATTAATAACATAAAATGAAATAAAATAAATAAAACAAAAGATGATATTTACCCCTTGATCCCTTCTCCATGAGATTCTTCTTAAGGCCTTTTGTTTTTCCCTTTTGGTGAGACCAGTGGCTCTAGGATGTGGGGAAGATCCTTGGGAGTATTATTGAGTATAATATAGGTAAGGATCAAGGCTTGAGTGTTATGGGAGGAAGAGGGAAATGAGGGTGGTATTTATAGTGGAGGAGAGGAGGTATTTTGGATTATTTTATCATTATTATAATATTTGTACACAAGACTATGAATAATCTTAATTCATGTAACCTTAAATTGTAATAATGGCATGTGAGTTCGAAGAAAGTGGTATTAAATCACTTATGATGTCATAAACAGTGTATTTAACTAATAATTTTAGAATAATGTATTTTACCGTATGTCACTATTCATAAAAAATTCTAGAATTTCAGATAATTCCCATAAATTCACCCTTACAATTTTTTGATGTGTAGAATTAAAAAATGAACTCCATTTTTTGAAAATAATTTTCTATATATTATTAATTTAATTTTTATATAAAATCATACTTTATTCAAGAATTAAGAACTTTAATTCTATAACTTCTTTTATATCATATAAATAAATTAACCAAGATATCATTATCTTAAGGCCTTTAAAAAATAATAGTACAAATTAATATTAATTAGGGGTATATTACTATTAATATTACTATTCAGTAGGGTCATATTACTATTCATTTTACTATTCATAAGGGTAGGTTACTATTCACAAAAATTAAGTTAGCTCTATTAGACTCCAAATAAATTACTGTACAGAATTCTAGATGATTATTTTTCAAAATTGAAAACATAGAAGTGAAAAAATTATGTATAATGGTTGGGTATAAATATATACTAAAAAAAGATTCATGAATTCAAAATAATTTTTAAAACCTTGGGGTGTTACACATGGTCCCGAAGCTACTAATATATTCTAGATATGAAGGCGACTTACTAAAATACTATATTCCTTAAATTATTAAAGTAATCTAATGAAATATATGAATTTCACTCAAAATTATTCTTTAATTAGTTCACATGTATCATATTGATCTCTTCCTATAAGATTTGTGGATTTCCAATTTTCTAAATGTTTGTTTGTCTAAAATGTGATAAGTATTTATGACAATAATATTTAAGGTTTATATCTCCAAATAGTCTAAATAACATACCAAGTATATCCTCGATATCAATTTATAATGTTAATTGAAAATGAGTATCTTTCAATATATCATCATTCTTGAATGTTATATTAAAAATTCATCATTTATTACTGGTGGTTTAAGTATTACTGAACAATTAATTGATTATAAAATACTAAAAAAACATTTATTCTATAAGTATTAATGTGTTTTTATGTCTTAAAAAACATTGAGAGATTTTTTTGGTAACTTTGAATACAAAACTATAGTTTCACAAGTATAAATCTAATGAGAATTAAAAAGATGCATTCTTTTCACTATTGATGTATGAATCAACATTTCAAAGCCACTTGATGAATTCAATTTTATTTGAGTAATTTATCTATACTCTCTTAGTTACAATATTTAAATACACACAATTTATTCAAAACAAAATTTGTTTGTAATAAGTAATAAATCTCATTGATTATTATTCTAGAAGTTGAAGAGATTAATTTCTCTTTATATTCAATATAATTTCCCTACCAGTGAAATTTTTGACCTCATGAAAAGAAAATAACCTCCTATTAAATTATCTCTCTCTTTATTTTTGGCTTCCCAGAAGGATCCTCTGGTGGTTCCGTTGGTTATATACTTTCCTTTGTATTTTTCACCTTTTCATTATTATTTTCTACAATAATAACTAAAAATTTATATTTATCGATGTTCACATATTATTAGTGAACCGTTACAAAAAGATATTGACATGGAATCCCCGCACAATTTAATTTAAATTTTTTAACTAAAACTGGATCAACTAGGTGAAAATGATGAAATAATGGGTTGTATTGAAATATGGTAATTCGTTATTATTTTTAAATGTGTCTATTTTAATCAATATATCATTCATCACTTACTTCACGTTCTCCTTATATACTTCTCAATCATGAGAGTTCATTGAATAACATCTATGTCATTAGGTTTATTATGTAATTAATTGAACATTAATTATATAAATATGATGTATCCATCATATGAATCATCCATGAGTCTCGTGTGTGCTTCCATTTCACCGCAACCTTTTTCTTTTTGTGCATTAAGAATAAGTGGGGAATTAAAAACATATAATTTATTTTTATCTTCTACTACTATACACAAAATAATATACTAATATTTGAAATATGTTTTGGTTAAGATGTTTTCCTTTTCAAAATTTAATTTATTAAATTTGTGTCACTACATATCAATCTATCTATAAAATAAAACTATAGTAGATTCATACATTTGTCTTGATTTTTAATTTGAAAGGAATATGGGATGTTGATTTCAATTGTTTTCACTTATTTCATATTTTCATTGTGAAATTCCATATAAAAAGGTAATAAGATTCCCATATGGGTTGGGAAATGATAAATTAATGTTGTCTAAGGATATTTATGAATTAATACCAATAAACAAAAAACAAGGAAGATAATATTTGTATTGATATGTGAGAAGTGAAGATGAAATATAAGATTCCTAAATTATTTTTATGATGACTAGGAGTATCTTTGATCAAAATACTTTTCTATATTTTGAATAGTTACTTAAGTATTTTTTATGAGAAGAGAAAAAAAATTTAGATCATGATAGCCTATGAAAACAAACCATAACTCCCAGGAAAAAGCCTAGGAAATTCATAAGGTTAACCACATAGTCTTATTCATTCAATCTAGTGCTATGGTGGATAATTGGTGAGATAGAGAACATGTATAGGTCAATCATGGTTCACATTGGACATGCATGGGGAACATAGGAGGAGGAGTGTACATATGTCAGTGAGAATTGGTGGGTAGTGTGTGTGAGTGTATCTAGGATAAAACCATGATTCCATGTTTAATAGGATACTATGGGGATGTTTATTATTTAGTGTTGTAGGATGAATGTAAAATTCAATATGGGATTGAGTTTTGTAGAGAACTGTTTATCTGCTATTTAAAAAAGTAAACATAATGCATGGGAGGATGAAATATTCCCATGTTTTCATCTTTAACCCAATGATCAGGCTTGGGAATTATAATTTTCATTGTCCTCTAGTGTACCATGATTTATCCATGGTTAATCAAAGTCGTGTAATAGAAATGGTGAACCACTTCCATGAGAGTTCAAATGAATTAAACATTGTGTGAATGATTAATAGAAGATAAATGATGAAGGAATGTGGAACATGCTTGGTAAATGAGTGAAAGTGAGCGTAAAACTAATGTTCACTATCGATCCAAAATAATCTTATGGTCTATCAATATACTTATTGAGTTGGGATGAAGCTACCAATTGAATAAATGCAAGGATACCTCCTGGGTAATAATTTATAACAAACTATCGATGATACTACATGAGGTGCGATGAAGCTACAACAAGAAAAAATGCATGATACCTCCAGGTGATATGTATTCACTCAATATATTCAACCAAAAACATGAAAAATAGGAATATACCACATGAGAAAGTCTTTACTACCATAAGAAGTGTCAATCCAAAATTGATATATCAATTACATGAGGAACTATAAGTAACCATTTAATGTAATTTACTCATGGTTGAGGGAGATACTGAATGTTCATACATTCTCTATCATGAGAAAACACATGGTTAGTGTACCAACAGTTTAAATAAAAAACAACAAGAGGGGTCAATGAAAGAAAATTATAATTTTGATAAAATTGAGGATTCAAGTTAAATGTCAAAATGTGTTTATTCATGATGATTCACCTGCATGAATGTAATCTAAGGTGTATAGGTACATGTCAAGAACATTCCAATCAATTGTTTTTTGATGTTCATAGTGGATATATATTTGATAAAAAATAATGAATCCAAATACTCATGAATTTTTTAAATGAGTTATATGCTCTTGAAAAATGTGGATTTATTTAAAACTAATTAAGTGTGAGATTGGTTCCACATCAAAATAATGAGAACCATTCCATAGTGTAAGATTCCAATAAAGAGGTGAATTTGAAATCAGATTATTCCAAGAGTGATGTTCTCAAATTAATATTAATATCATGATTCATATCATGATACAAGAAGGTTATTAATAGAGTGTGGAATGAACAATCATAAGAATATACACATAAATATTTACATATGATTGAATGTATATGATTATCATGTAAAAATAAAAAGAAAATGATATTAGATTTTAAGAAGAAAAATATTAATGATGAACTGAATATATTGTATAAAAAGAAGTGATTTGTTTTTTTAATATTGTAGAAATTGAGAAAATCCTTTAGTGTTGAAGAGTAATCCTAAAACCAAAGTTTAAAAATAAATTTCTTTATCTAGTGAATCATGAGTATTCAGTGATAACATCTATCTTGGAATGTTTAATAAGAGAAGATTATAAATTCTCAAGTTTGTCATAATACTATAGAATAATTCTTTTTTAAGCGACAAAAATGGGAAAGAAAAAAGAAAATAAACAAAGGAACTCCTAAAAATTAATTAGTAAAAACTATGGGAGGAAATAATTACATGAGGACTATATGCAACCATTATTTGAAAAAGGTAAGATATTAATTGAGGATTATGGAAAAAAATAGTTGGGAATATTTTAAATTCTAAATGGGGTTGACCTAATTCCTCATAATTTATGTATAAGAATAAAAATATATTTAGAGAAGAAATGTTGGAATTAAAAAATCTAATATTTGATATGTTGTGTGAAGAATTTAATAACAGTATTGAATTTTCAGATGTAGGATCTGAAAATATGTTGAAGTGTTAGACCATATGGGGTTTGAAGCTAATGAAAAAGAGATCCATATTGAATCTATGCTTACAAAATTTATAGAAGAATAAAATGAGTGTGAAAGAATTATAAAACCAATTCAGAATATTTTATATAATTTTAATGACATTAATACGTAAGTAGTGAATGTGTTCAAGTATTATTCAAGAAGATCTTATTTAATTATAAGAATATATTTGATAGATAAAGGATATATACTTAATTTTTTAAGAGGATTCCTATATAGAACTAACGATATAATTCCAATTTTTTTTAGAGAAACACTTGTATATATTTGGTGGAACTCTACCGAACCTGTATGACTCATGGAATGTGGGGAGATCATGATGAGAAGCTATAAAAATAGTGTGAAACAATTTATATAAGTTCAATATAATTTTATAAAGAGTGTTATTATGAGGTACCTCAATTAAAAACATTGTGAGACTTATTGTTGGTGTGGGAAACACAACCCATTTTAATAAACATCAGATTATGATGGAGAATCATTTATTGGGGTGAAAAACCAATCAATTAATTGAGTAGGAATTTATACCAAACCTTATAAATACACCAATTTCCACATTATTAATTTATTTTTATTTAATTATATTGATAATATCTAGGTTATGTGTGAAATAGATCAGTATTCTATAACCAAAAATTGGTGTTAAATTCAAAATGGGTTTTATGATAGCTTAGAATTTAGTTAAAATAGGAATCATCACATTCACCCACCCTCTCGGGTGTCTATACTATTTATATTGGGTATTTTTTGTGGAATCAAAGCCAAGGTCACCAACTATTGGAAATATTTTTCAGACCCACTAAATTTCATTTTTATCAATGAAGTATGTATTTAAATAGCTTTTTGAAGTTGATTAGTCGTAGATGGATAAGTTTGGTTTCATTCATACAAATATAGTATCAAAATTATATTCCAGGACACTGAAAAATATAATGAAGAAAGAAGCATAGATTGAAGAAAATAATCTGAAGAATAAGTTGGATGAACCAATACTTGAATATGAATAAAGTGGTAAAATCTTATCGAGCGAATACATTGTCAAAGATCCATTAGATGACACTATTTCAGGAAGTGAAGATCATTCAATGATCAAAATAGTGAAATAATTTTACTCTCATGTCAATGGTTATTTAGAGTATATTCCTGGTGATGTTATTACACATATAGTTGATTTTATAAAGGAACTATTTTGTAAAAAATCATTTTTAAAGGAAAAAGATGATGACATGAAGAATACATTGGTTTTGTAGGTTAGAAAATGGAATACCCTCACAATAATATTGTTACAAAATTATGATACTACATCACATTCCAGTGATATAGATTCTCAATTAGTTGAATATTTGGAAACAATACTTTGTGAGAAGGTCGTGTTTGATGTTACTATTATTGAAATAGTCTACGCACTAAATAATTTATATGATGTCACTATGAAAATATAATATAAATAGATGGATATAATCAAATAAAAAAATATCATGATATTTCACTATAAATAGTTTATAAGATGTAAGAGGATCAAAATTAGATGTTTATGAGTGACTCAGAAGGGTGATTAAATGTGGTTGAGGATGAGAAACATTCAATCGACATGGAATTTTTGATATAGGAAATCTAACTAATGATTTTGGATTCTATCCAAAATGGACCTTCCCAAAGAATCTATAAGAGTTCTAATATTATTTAACTATTCAAGAATAAGTTTTCATTAAAAGGGACACAAAGTAGTTGTATATAGGGCCGCAAATTATATGGAGAAGAGGGTAAATGATAGGGTAACCCAGTTCCAATGCGAGTACACGGGTGATTATCCGAAAACTAATATGTTACAAAGGTCTTGGTAAGAATCCTTGACATAGGTTTATTATATTCATATATCTATTCCATAATTCAATATCTTATTCCAATATTATGATTTCATGGGTTATGCTCTTGATTTTATTATGATTGTTATCTTATGAACTAAAAATCATTATTCTATGATTCATGTTTATGATCTTTGATATATAGGGTATGAACTTATAATGATCATGATCACGTTCACATACCCTTATGTACAATATATTCTTATATATTTCCTTTATTTCCCCTTATTGTGCATCTGAGATCACCCTTTTATTATTTTTTCCTTACCCAGGTAATGATGAAATGTTTTTAAGTATAAATAATAAGGGGAAGATCTTGGTGGGGAAAATTGAAGATATTTCAATGAGTTAGAAATTTTTTGTTCAATGTTTCCAAAAGAGCTAAACTAATATGGCCTTAGGGTGTCTGTTTTTGAAATGTTTTAAGTATTCCTGAAAAGTTATGAAATGATAATGTACATTAAGACTGGGTTGTTATAATTTAATCTCAAACATTAAAATAAGTCAATTAGTATCATTTCAGGATTAAGAAATAATGGTTTTTATAACATATGGAATATATGAAAAATATTTAAAAAAGATCTTTGAACATTGAAATGTGGGGTTTTAGTGACCTAAATATACAATATAAATCATATCTATAAGGGATGCTCATAGATCTACCTCCCCTCATTAAATATTGTCTATTCTACTTGGTTCATGTATTTTAATACATATGTGAGAACCATAAGAACTATTTAATATCCAATTTTTAGAAAGAGATGAATTTAAAAAATTAATAAATTCACCTTAGGATTCCTATTGAATTTTTGGTTGTGTGATTTATTTCCTCCAGTAGCCCTTATTTTGACATTTGAAACAAACTACATCTTGATCACTTCCTTCCCCCTTGATCGTTCACTTTTTTAGAAGGGAGTGATGAATATTTTTTCTTTAATATCACCACTTTCTCTTTCCATATATTCAATATATTATCAATAGGATTTTGATGCTTCATATCATTATTTAATTAGTGATTAAGAGTTATTATATGTATAATATAATTCTTAATGTTTTTAATATTAAAATTTATAATGATGATGGAGAAGCTCTACGGGAGAGATTCAAGAATGAGATCAGTGCACAGTTCATCATGGATTTTAATCCCTTAAACTTCTAGGAACTCAATATAGAAAATGTATTTTACCATGTGATGTCCAGCTGGATAACCCCCTATAATCTTACTTTGAAAGAGTGCTTTGGAAATCTCTAAATGTTAAAGTATTTATCTTTCTTGATAAAGGTCATAAAGACACTCGATCATTCTATAATTTTCCATGTTCTCATTAGAATTATGAGTTTACTAGACATAGATGACATAATCAAAAATTGAATGTCAACCTCATTATCCATATATCATTCAGAGACAAAGAACTCATCATCAGTCACCACCTTGGAGAAAGGATTAGGCATTGTGGATTCTAGCACATAATATTTATGTTTGAGTTGTAACACAAAATAATGGTGTTTGAACCACTCCTAAAAGTTACTTCTAGTGAGGATAAGGGATTTAATTAATATCTATCATTTGGAATGTGTGGATGATGAATTTGAAATTTTATTCTATAATTTAATATAGATTATTATTAGTACTTGTCATCATTACAAATTTTTTGAGAAAAAAATATTCAACATGTTTTTATGGAATATCCAAATATTTTATCTTGTCTAAAAAACACTCACTTTTGAACTCATAATGTCATATAAAATATGACATTCTAGTGTTAAGGATCTATATTCCTATTCTTTATGATCCAAACATTGGCTATAAAAACCCTAATAAGGTATTTCAGAAGGTGTTCATTCTAACAGTGGGCTTGAAACTCCTTGATTCATTGATTGGACTCCCAAATCTAGAAATAATGACATCTATTTCCTAAAAAAATTACTCTAAATTTTTATTAAAAATAATTTGGCCATTAAATTCAATACCAGTTTTGTCACTTTAACCAAAAACTCTCACGAAAACTCCTTACTAAATTATTGTCATGAATTTTTCCTAGTAAACACTTAGTTCTATTATTGCATTCCCAATCAAGTATTGGAATTATTATTAAGACATAGTATTATTTTTAGGGATTTTAATTTATTTTGTGTAAATATTTCATGTCTTACCTTTTTCATCTCTTTCTAATATCAACTATATTTTACATAACTATTTAACCCTATTTTTTATAAAACATTTATTCATATTCCATTTATTTTTATATATTATTTTATTATCAATTAATTTATTTTAGAGATCATGGTATTTCATCCATAAAATAAATAATGCATAATAAATAAGAAAATAAATAAACAGATGACCCTATCATGATATTTTTCTATGATTTGAACTATTGTGTTGACAATAAATCAACCTTTGACAAAGGGGAAAACTCTTTATAATGGCTATGACATGAGTTGTATCTCCACCTATCCAATCATGTATCATATGTGTTGGAATCATCATGAATCCATCTTGGACTTCCTCGATGTTCCTTGGGATACTCCCTTTAGTACAAGTATTTATAACTCACCAACAGATAAGGGGAACTAATGGATTGGTTTTGGGGATTAAATATATAGAATCTGACACATGGGTCTTGTATAATAATGAATGGGGGATTCCACATAGGCTAGCATTTCAATTTAATAAATAGTAATTGAATACCCATTCAATAAAATAAATTAAATAATGTCAAAAAACACCAGTCTTGACCACTTTCATAAACAATCACACACATGCAATGAATATGAAAAATTAAAACAAGTTAACATTAATTTCATTTTTATTATTGAGGGTTAAGATGTAAGAACCCGAGTTTTTAGAACGGGTCAAAATCCCAACCCTATTTGAATTTTTGACTTTTCCTTGAGAAAACTGGAGAAATTGGGCAGTTTCTGGAAAATTCCAGACTACACACCGTGTACTTTTAAGTACATGCCCTGTATAGGTTAGGAAAGTGTCGACCGTGCAATCACCAAGTACATGTCGTGTGATGACCGTGTATAAATTTCTTACTACACAATGTGTAGTTATAGACACGCTGTGTACCATTTACCGTGTGGATTCCATACATGGTGTGTAGTCCTGTTGGCCGGGTAGAATCGTTTAACCAAGTACACGCCATGTCCTCCTTGGACATGCCCTATAGTCTTCCTGTGTATGAGGGATATACATGGTGTGTGGGTAATTCAGTGAGGAAGATAAGAAAAAATAAGCACACACCATGTACCCCTAGGTACACGACGTGTACTCATGTCGGAAGGTTCTATTAAGTAATTCGGTGAAAAATTGGTCGCCATATGAATAGTAAACGAACCTACACAACGTGTAGTCATAAATTACATGTCGTGTATTTTCCTTTTTTTTCTTAAAACATGCATTAACCTCGTTTCTTAGTTTCTGGACAGAACCCTTGAGAAACAGGTGGCCAAGACTTCAAATTGATCTTGTTTCTTCATCCAAACCCCGATCCAAACACCATTTGATCTGTTGGAACTCCCTCAGTAAGGCCTTGATTCCTCTTGAGCTGTTTTTCTTGATTTCTATTCTAGAACGAGTTAATATGGTTTGAGAAGTTTTGATTATTTTATAGATCTACCACGTTTCAGACCTAATTGGAGGCTTTTATTGGAGGAGTGTCATCGTACGAGTCTCAGGTAGGTGGTGCATACCACTTTTTTTGTTTTATTAGTCATTTGGATGATGCGGCCTTCGGTGCATTTTCAGGTATTTTTATGGGGACCCGGTTTTATCTGATATTCCATATTACATTGTTTATAGACTTATGGGATACCTTTGGGTTTTCCCTGTTATCTATGTTGCTTGAGTGGGGTCAGGTGAGTGGTCATCGCTCATCAGGGAATTTTTGGAAGGGGGTGCCAAAATGGTATTAATTGAATTGTATTGTTCTAAAATGTTGATTTTACTTTATTGAACATTGATATGACTTGTGAGAGGTTTTAATGTCCTCAGTGATATTGGTAGATAAGTGTTGGGATAGTGCAATTCAACTATTTATATATTTTTTCCTCTTATTGTGTTTTATTTAAATATGTATATATGTAATTGTTGAATTGCATATTATAAAACCCTTTTGGTTGTGTTGTGTATGGCCCGGATATTCTTGAGTGATGTTGATCACAGGTTGGGCTTGGTCCGGGTTACGTTGGGAGGTTCTGACCACAGGATTGGGTGTCATGGGCGTCAGTTTGAGGCAGGATAACTATCAGGTTGGGTATGGCCCAGATTACTGGGATGGCAATGCCATCAGACTTGAGCGACATGGTTGCAGGGACACGAGGTGTCATAGATATTGTGGCTTGGGTACTATTTTCGTGATTACCAATCACTTGGAAACATTGTGTAGTGTGCACACAGAGAGACTCCGTGATGAGGTGGTTTTGACCACTCGTGTGGGTAGAGGCCCCCGTTAGTTGTGGTTTAGGTGATTTTTTATTTGGGGTGCTTGTCATAGGAAACCACGTGGATGGTGAGGAGCCTTCAGGGGATGGAATTGATGCTATCAGGTTGGGGGCAGATGCTCACCGTTATTTGAGGGAAGATATTGTTTTCCCTTCGGATACTTTACTTTGGGGGCAGACATCGCTGTCCCTCCTGCTGTGTTATTTGAGGTCAGACATCGTTTTCCCTCCAGTTACTTATTAGGGACATGAATCATTGTTCCTCCGAGTTACTATTTATCGACCATGCTTTCGGGACATCGGTACTTGATATACGTGGTTTCAGGGGGGAACATGGTGCCAAGTTACATGATAGAGATATTGGCGTTGGCATAAGCTGATGACACTCCATGGTGGCTATTGAGCAGCAGTGAAGTTTTTGTTTATTTTTTCATCTTTCTGTTTACTCCTTTCCTTATAAATGAATAACTTCTTAAAGTCTTAAATTATGTACTCACCATTGGGTGGTATCCTACTAAGATTCGTCTCACAACCTGTACGGGCCCTTCAGGAGGCGTGAAGGTGTTATTGATTTATGTGTAAGAAAGAGGCCAACTTCAAGAGCTGGGCTGTATTAGCTATTGCATGGAGATGGTATGTACCTTGAGGTCTTTCCTAGATGGGGTTTACCTTTTTTTTCTTATATCATATTGCTTAATTTTTTTGTAGCTACAATTGGTTAGCCATTGGAACCCTTTTCATATTCAAATTTGTATGACCTGCTTTGGATGCATGTTTTATTGTTCAATAGTAGTTATAAATGATCACCATGCTGTTGTGTTTATTTCTGCTACTATTTTTTATATTTATTGATTCCGCTATTTATTGATATTGAATGTGATTCCGCTCTGTAGGTCTGGTTTGAGTCTGCTGAGTCATTTTTTCCGCTGCATCATTATTATGATACTTGGACCACTACCATTATTATTTTACTAAGAGAGGGTATAGCCTCTCCACTATACCTATAAGACCCTCGCTGCTAGTCGGCAACCTTTGGCGTTCAGGGAGGTGTTCCTAAGGTAGTAGCACCTGACCCGTTTAGCACTGTTCGTGAGGCTGTTCAGGTATGGGTCGTTACAAAGTGGTATCAGATGAGTTTTTTATAGGGATTTAGTAGCAGTGTTTTGTTGGCTACTAATGAGACTGAGGCTTCTCTTTTTATTTCTGATTGTTTTACTATTTAGGATATGGTATACTGAAGATAGGTTGTTACTTGAATTGGGTTTCTAGATTGTGCTTCGGTGCCCGCTGCCCCAGGTATGAGGGATAGACCAAGTTTCCATGGGTAGGAATTGTTGTTTCCTTTTTTGCTCAAATTACAATTTATATAATTTCCACCTTGGTGTCTCACTTGGTGTGTGAAGTTATTGATTGTGATATGTGACCCTTAACCTGGTGCGGTAAGGGAGAATTGGACCTTGGCGTAGTATGGAAAGGCTTGTTTTTTTGGCTTTTGATAGACACATTATATGGTATTTCAATTTCATAATTACACATATTCTTTATGATGTGATAATGTCCTGTGAATGATATCAATTGTCGTGCTTTGTATTATTGAAATGTGAAAAGGTGAAATTCATGATAGAATATCTTGTTTATTGCAATGTTCTAGGCTATGCTTTGTATATTTTTATGATTTTATATGACATTGTATTTGGGTCTGGCTCTGGTACAAGCAGGTAGGTACAATCGGTTGAGGTGATTTTGATCAACATGATTGGGTGACTCGGTCATCGGTTTGAGGCAACATTGGTTGTCGGGACGAGCATGACCCGAGGTACTTATGATACATGGCTCTTTTAAGGGTGTGTAAGAAGGCCACGTGGCTGGGATGCCATGGGGCATGGGTTGCGGTGGGGGAGAGTAAGGGTAGTAGTTATGAACTTCCCTTTAATGCTCTCATTATCTTCGTTATATATGTAAAAATAGTTATGTATGTGGGATGTCTAACCATTTAGGGTATTCAACAGGTTCCTCTTATACGTATCAATGGAGCATTAGGAAGGAGATGATACAGTGCCGCATGATCAGGTTCCGGATCCTGAATAGGTAGAGCAGGAGCCGCAGGTACAGGCTCAGGGAAAGGATCAGGTTCCGGACCCAGTGCAGGCAGGACAACAGCTGAGTTTGATAGTGTTTGGACCGTGGCTCGATGTGTAGCTACGAGCTAGCCTGGTACGTGTCTTGGAGGGAATCAACAGAGGTGCACAGGGTATAGAGCCATTTAAGGCATATCTGACACGGGAGTTCCAGTCGTAGCACCTACTGCTCTTTCAAGGGGATGGTGGTCTACAGGTGGTTGAGAACTAGATAGAGAGCATGGATATGATCTTCAAGCAGCTCGATATGCCTCCAGAGAGGAGGGTCAAGCTGGCGACATACATGCTGTGAGGACCGGAAAAGCATTGGTGTGATGTGCAGGTTCAGGCTTGCAGGCACGAGGAACTGGCATGGAAGGACTTCGAGGACAGGTTCTTTGAGCACTTTTACCTAGAGACATTGAGTGCCGAGAGAGCTTGTAAGTTCTTGAGCCTTCATTAGGGATACATTTTCTTCATGGAATATGAATCTACTTTCACTAATCTATTTATCTTTACACCTACTATGGTAAGAAATGATGTGGCTAGGGTGAGGCGCTTCGAGGATGGATTACTACACTCCATTCGGATCCAGGTGAATATTTTCAGGTTGGGTTCTTTTTCAGAGGTGATGAATCAGACGCTCATTGTAGAGGGAAACCAGTGGAATAGACCTCAGGTTGGCCGGATGACAGCTTCAGGTGAGGGTTCGAACAACAAGAAGCGAGGACGGGATGAGTTCCACCAGGGCAGTCAGGCCGAGGACATAGCTAGACCACCTCATAGCAGTTCATCAGTGGTTCCCTTTTAGTGGGGACATCCAGGGAATGTTCGGACTCAGTGCGATAGGCCTCCAAAGGAGTTCTAGGCATGTGGATAGGTCGGGCATCTGGAGAGGTTTTGTAGGCAGCCTTCTCAGACAGCCGGCAGGCAGGGACCAGGACAGAAGGTGGCATCTAGAGTTGGTTCAGGTTCGGTACTAGGAGAGGGTATCCGAGGATCAGTAGCACACGAAGGATGTGACAAAGACAGGGGGATCCAGCTGAGGGGTTAGTGGCTGGTGGCTAGAGCAGCACTGTAGGGAGGTCAGGCATCCGGTAACCGTACATCAGGCCAGGTGCACGCTGTGGAGCTGCCGGAGGCTGAGCAGGCTGGTGAACCGACAACTGTTAGAGGTAGACCACGGGTGTGGCCATGTTATCCATGTTTCCTTTCTGGTTTCAACTGTAGAGTCATATTGGTTTTGAGTGCATGTGATGCACAAGATCTATGTGGTCTGACTAGATGATAGTCGGTGGGATTGGCACTATATCGGGTGTTTGATATACTTATATATATATATATATATGTGTGTGTGTGTGTGTGTGTATGGGATGTGTAACATCAGGTCATCAAGGATGCGGGTCAGTTGAGGTGTCGTGGGCGTCGGGGAATCAATGATGCAAGTTACTTGAGGTGTTGTGGGCATCAGGGCATCAAGGATGCGGGTTACTTGAGTTTCCTTGGGCATAGGGGTATCGATGATCCGAGTTACTTGATGTACTAGGCACCAGGTTCATTTTGAGAATCCATGGGATGCAAGAACTCGTGAAGGTGGGCACCGATGTGGTGCGAGATACTTTGGGTGTCGGGAATGACAGAGGATCACCAATGAGGCGCATGGGTGGTGATGCGTCATGGAAGGACTATGCGTTCTAAAAATAGGTTAGTGAACCTTTGTTGTTTTATGTTTTGTTGTATTGAGACTAAGTGAGGAAATTCCTAAGGTGGGGAGCCCCTTGTGGAATTTATCCAGGACATTTGAGACCGGGGAAGTCCAAGTTACTTTGATAGGGTTGGTATGCTCAGTTCTGTCTTAGGGTTTTGTTTGATAGCTTGGGGATGAGCTATATTAAGGTGGGGAGATTGTAAGAATTCTTGATTATAGAATGGGTCAAAATCCCGACCCTGTTTGAATATTTGACTTGTCCCTGAGATAACTGATGAAATTGGGCAGTTTCATGAAAATTCCAGACTACACGCCGTGAAATTTTAAGTACATGTCGTGTATAGGTTAGGCATGTTACGACTGTGTGCTCTCCGAGTACATACCATGTGATGACCGTGTAGAAATTTCTTACTACACAACATGTAGTTATAGACACACCATGTACCCTTGACCATGTGGAGACCATACCTGGCGTGTAGGCCTGTTGGCCGGGTAGAATATTTTAACCAATTACACATCATTTCATCCTTGGAGATGCCGTGTAGTCTGACCGTGTATGAGGGATATACATGGCATGTGAGTAAGTCGGTGAGGAAGAAAATAAAAACTATGTACATGCCATGTACCCCTAGGTACACGTCGTGTACTCATGTCGGCAGGTTCTAGAAAGTAAGTCAGTGGAAAAGTGGCTGCCATGTTAACAACAAACGAACCTATACAGCATGTAGTCATAAACTACACACGGTGTATTTTCCTTTTTTCGCTTAAAATGGGAAGTAGCCTCGTTTCTCAGGTTCTGGATAGAACCCTCGAGAAACAGGCTGTCAGGACTTCAAATTGATCTTATTTCTTCATCTGATCCCCGATCCAAACACTGTTTGATCTATTGGAACTCCCTCAGTATGGTATTGATTCCTCTTGAGCCATTTTTCTTGATTTTTATTCTAGTACGAGTTAATAGGGTTCGAGCAGTTTTGATTCTTTTGTAGATCTACTGCGTTTTAGACCTAATTGGAGGCTCTTATCAGAGGAGTGTCATCGTATGAGTCTCAGGTTGGTGGTGCATACCTCTTTTTGTGTTTTTATAGTCATTTGGGTGACACAGCCTTCAGCGTGTTTTCGGGTATTTTGAGCGGGACCCTATTTTATCTGATATTGCATATGTCATTATTTATGGACCTATGGGATACCTTTGGGTATACCATGTTACCTGTGTTGTTTGAGTGGCGTCGGTTTAGTTTCCATCACGCATTGGGGTATTTTTGGATGGGGGCGCCAATGTGGTATTAATTGAATTGTATTGTTCTAAACTGTTGATTTTAGTTTATTGGACCTTGATATGACTTGTTAGAGGCTTTAAAGACCTCAGTGTTGTTGTTAGATACCCTCTAGGCTAGTGCAATTCAACTGTTTAGATTGTTTTTCTTGTTATTGTGTTTTGTTTAAATGTGTATATATGTAATTGTTGAATTGCATATGCTGGAACCCTTTTGGTTGTGTTGGGCATGGCCCAGATATTCTTGAGTGATGTTGATCACAGGTTGGGCCTGTCCTGGGTTACGTTGGGTGGTTCTGACCACGAGACTGGGCGTCCTGGGCGTCAGTTTGTGGCAGGATGACTATCAGGTTGGGCATGGCCTGGGTTACCAGGATGGCAAGGCAATCCTACTTGAGCGACATGGTCACAAGGACACGAGGTGTCGGAGATGTTGTGGCTTGGGTACTATTTTGGTGATTACCGCTCACCTAAAAACTTTGAGTAGTGTGCACACCGAGAGACTCTATGATGAGGTGGTTTTGAAAACTCGTGTGGGTAGATGCCCCCATTAGTTGTTGTTTAGGTACTTTTTGTTTGGGGGTGCTTTCCATAGGAAGCCACATGGAAGGTGAGGAGCCTTCAGGGGATATCATTGAAGCTATTGGGTTGGGGGCATAGGCTCGCCGTTATTTAATGGAAAATATCGCTATCCCTCTAGAAAATTTACTTTGAGGGAAGACATTGTTGTCCCTCTGGCTATTTTATTTGAGGGCAAACATCATTGTCCCTCTGATTACTTATTGAGGACATGCATCACTATTCCTATGGGTTACTATTTATCGGGTGTGCTTTCGGGGTGTCAGTACTTGAGAAACATGGTTTTAGGGGGGGCATGTGGTGCCGAGTTACATGACATAGATTCCGACGTTGGCCGAAGCAGGTGACACTCCATGGGGGCTTCTGAGCACCAATAGAGTTTGTGTTTATTTGTGCATCATTATATTTACTGATTTCCTTATAAATTATTGCCTACCTAAACACTCATATTTGGTACGCACCGTTGGGTGGTATCCTACTGAGATTCATCTCACACCTTTCTTGGGCCCTTCGAGACACATGCAGACTTTATGGATTTACGTGCAACAAAGAGTTCAGCTTCAGGAGCTGGGCTATATTAGCTGTTGCATAGAGATTGTATGGACCTTGAGGTCTTGCCTAGGTGAAGTTTACCTTGTTTTTCTTTATTTCTTTTATCATCATGCTTACTTGTTTTTTAGCTATAGTTGGTTATCCATTGGCACACTTTTTATATTCAGATATGTATGACCAACTTTGGATGCATGTTTTATTTTCTATTAGTAGTTACAAGTGATCAGCATGCAGTTGTGTTTATTTTTTCTGTTGTTGTTTATATTTATTGCTTCCGCTATTTATTGATATTTAATGTTCTTCCGCTTTGTGGGTCTCGTTTGAGTCTGCTGATTCATTTTTTCCGCTTCATCTTTATTATGATACTTGGACCAGTGCCATTATTATTATCCTCCAAGACGGTATAGACTCCCCACTATACTTATAAGACCCTCAAAGCTAGTCGGTAACCTTTGGCGTTCGGGGAGGTGCGCCTAAGGTAGTAGCACTTGACCCGTTTAGCACTATTCAGGTGGCCATTAGGGTCCGGGTCATTACATAAGATAATAATGCTAACATTAATTAATTATTTTATTAAATACATATTATTTTAACAATAATCTAAATACTCATGGAGATACATAAAAATAAAAGTATTCATGGAATAAAAATAATAAAATCAAATATCATAGATAATAACAAATAATTAACTAACAATATAATAATAATTTTTAACCATGAAAAAAATTTCAAATATAATAGGTTCCAAGAAATATAATATTGTTTGAATGTTTTTATTAAATATTTAATTTAATGTAATTATGTTCTTTATTGGGAGACGTGAAGACATGTACTTAGTATCTCCATGATGTGTAACTCAATTTATGTGTACCTAAGATACAAGAATGGGGATTCAGTGTGTATCTTGGCTAGACTATATGGTGTGTACAAGCTAGGTACGCACCATGTATCACTACTTCATGTCTATGTGAAACCTTCCAAAGGTCTCATCAGGTTCATCAGACATTAGACAAAAGAACATGTAAAATATATGTACATGTTGTGTGTGTTGCATATCTTATGTTTGTATAACTAATCAAGAAAATTAGTTAGTATTTCATAAATTATAATTTTTGAACTAGATTCCATGTAATTTAGATACATGTCTTGTACTCCATTAATGCTACAAGATATTAGTATCACATGGTTTTAACAGTGTATTGGACCACACAATTTCCATGACTTCCTGTACTAAACCATATATACAACATGACATGTATTCCTATTACACATAATGTAATCAGAAATTCATTATGTAATGTTGGCCTTATCTACATGTAGTGTGAAATAATTTCACCCTATGTAGTTACTTCTTGGAACGTTGTGTATCCCATGACATGGCTATGTGATATTTCCTTTAGTATACGACATGTCCTGTGGCTACACAACGTTTAATTACATGCTATTTTTCTAGAATACTTGACACTACCAGATAGAATATATAATCAATCTTCATCTATTATTTGTCTTTTAAAAAATTGAAACAATAATATGTGATGATTAATATTTCAAAAACGTGTTATTTAGAATTATATTGAAAACAATTAATTAAGGAAATTAAAATCTAACCACTATTACAAAAATTGATCAGAAATAAAATACATAACTATAAATTTGAAATTTGGCACATATGATACTACTTGATGGTTTTGGGTGTTGTGTAAGTATCTTTTGTGGACATTATATTAAAATTCATTTTAATTTAGTGTTTCTTAAAACCCCAAAAGAGGATATTTTATGACATATTTATAATTTTTTATTTATATATAATGAAATAAATTACCTCTTCTTAAGATCCTTTCATTGATCAAATTTCTAATATTACTAAAGAAACATTTTAGTTTTCCATCATTTTGATTTAAGTATCCAAATGTAGAATCCCTCTTCTAGAGATCTACATGTTCCTATTTGATCTATGAATGATTCTTATTGATTTTTAGGTGATAGCACAATGATTCAATAATGTTTTGTTACTTGTGCCGATCTCTCTAATAGAATTTATGTTTGAATAAATTCTTCTCATTTTTTATAGGATTAGGGTTGGAAAATTTGAGAGAGATGTCCATTGTGCATAATGATTCTGTTTTTTTTTTCAATTTTTGATTAACTGTATAAAATATATATATCCATCTATTTATAGAACTAGGTTTTCTGTTAGAATTTTATTTAATTGTGTAATAACCCAAAAATAATACAATAATCTTTGAGAACCCCTATGCCACATAATAATAATAATAATAATAATAATAATATTATTATTATTTTATTGAATGATCTTACTTGCACTTGGATAAATCTACTTTTTGCATATGAATAATTATTACTTATAAGTAGACGCGGTCTTGGTCTATTAATTCTTCTTGGAATATATTGAGTACATGAAAAAAATTAATTTATTATTTTATTCTTCAACAAATAAACTAAATACATTATTCTTAATGTAGTGGATACATATTTATCAAATATTCATGTAATGAATTATTTATAATGATGAGAACATTAGTTTTCAATTAAACGTAAATGAAATTATCCATAATTCATGAGAATAATATTAGATCTAGTAATTAAATTAAAATTAAAATTAATTGATATTAATAGAAAAAATTATTGAGTTCCTATCTAGTATTCTTTTATCATTGGAATTAGGTGGGTTTCTTTATTATCCAAGATTATTGTCTAGTAATGGGTCAAGGAACCCAATAATGAGAACATAATGTCACAATGTTGAAAACCACATATAAATGCTAACCATTTAATATAATTCAATTGTATCAGTATCGAATTAAGATGGTTTCGAATCCATGTCAACAACATATGTGCTCGATAATTCATTCTTCGATTATACGAAATAAAGACGTTGTCACACCATGGAATGGAATTTAATTCCATAGTTATATTACAAAATAAATTGGAATAATATAAAATAATATAAAGTTGGATGTTTCAAATCCTTCATTGACTTATTCATAAATAACATTTCACTTATGAATGATCCAATCTATCCAACTTATCTATGAAATGTTATAATCACGATTTACAAAATACATCTAAGTTCATTAAAAATATCATGCATTAATTACAATATTAAACTCCATATACCATTACACGCACTTTCAAATTGGAGTATTAGGTGACACTAGAACATGATGAATTGATACTAGTGGGTATGTTCTTATATTCTCCTATATTAAATATTAATAATATTAAACTTCATGAGAAGAATCCACATCACCTTATGATTACTCACACCTAAATATCTATATACTCTATGGACATTCCTAGTACATTATCTTACCATAGAACAATATTTAATAATTTCATCATGATACTTAAAAACAATCACCATAGTGGGGGACAAATATGAAATTATACATGAGACAAATACCCTTGGTAATTATTACATCACAATCATGCATAAAAATGAATAATATGTAATAATATGTTTTATTGATACTTAAAATGTCAAATACACATGTAATCAACGTAAAAATAACTGGTCCTAGAAAACCAACTCCAACATTATATATTCTATGTTGTGTTTTCTCACATGGACTTTGAGTACTTTTGTTCAAGGCATAGTACTAAGGAATCATTGATTCCAAATTATTTTTTATGATTCTTATATTGATCTTTATTTATGATAGTCAATTATAACCATGGAGTTATAAAATAAAATGGAATCCTTCTATCATGGGATTAATGGAGATGTTGGGAAAATATTGAAGGGAATACCATGTTGTTTCATGGTGATATTATTCACATATATTATCATGATATAAAAAATTTTAATTGGTATATTAACATGACAACCTTTTCCCACTTGGAACCATTTAAGTGTCATAATCATAGAAAATTATGTATTTTATATAGATATAGGAAAAACTTATAAATAAATGGGTGATATATTTTTCCACTAAATTCAACTTCAAAAAATTGTAATAGTATAATAATATGTGTTGGAGGAAATTTAGAGTTGAAAATAAATCTTAATGGGGAGATAGAAGTTCCCATGTGTTTATTATTAATTTTTTTGAAACTCTTTTTGGTCATATTCAATGTCATTATACAAATGTTATGAGTTGACCTTGTGGTTTTGGTAATAATAAAGAAAAATTGGATGGGGATATTGGTAAATACATTCATATATATATCAATGTGGATGATATTATTTGTATGAAGATGTGATTAGTGAATATAAAATATGAGATTATTATAAAAACTATTGAGATGGCTAGGAATACATTTGAGGAGATGAATTTGGTTGAAATTAATTATTTTCATATTATTTTTTGAGACATCCCAAAAATATGGTTTGGTGCAGTTTGAATTGGTTACCCAATAATCTATGAAAAGGCATGAGGGAAACCACATAATTATAGTTATACCATCTATCCTTGTGAAGAAAAATTAGCATGATTAATCACCTATACAAGTCAAACATGGTGCGTGTAGCACGTTCAGGGTTCACATAGGAGACATATTGTGTGATGGTTTATGCACACAGTTCATTATAGTGTGTGAGTGTATTTTAGAGCCATTCCAATTTCCATGTATGGGAGGATTATATAGGGATGATAATTAATAAGTGGTGTGTTCCTGATGTAAAATTCAATGAGAGAATAAATTATATGGAGAACTATTTATCCTTTATTTAAAGCAAATAACATAACACATGTGTGAATGACATGATGCCACATTATTATCTTTAAACTCAAACTCATGATTGGGTATTAGAATATCGATCCATCTCCAGTGCACCAAGATATATCATTGACTGATCAAATTCATACTATAAAAACGGTGAAGAACTACTATGAAAGATTAAATGAAATCAATAAGGTGATATAGATCAAACAAGATAAATGATGAAGGAAAATGGAAAATAAGTGATCATGAATGAAACAATGATATCTCTCATGATCAATCTAATATACTCATGTGGTTGATCAAGATACATCAAGATTTTTATTGAAGCTACCACACATATAAACCCATGTTATTATATGATTAACTCATTTAGAAGAAACTGTCCAAGATACCATATGAGGTGTGATGAAGCTACTGAATAACCAAATAGATGATACCATAATATGAAATGTTTTTCAAAAAAATTTCCACCCACTATATATAAAATAATTCTAACACAGGATAATGTTCAACCTACCACGTGAGTGAGAATTCATGGTCTATGTACTGACTACATGAATAACTAAAACCTACTGTTAGAAGTAATTTCCTCACTATAGATGTATTAGTTACACATTGAAGCTAAGAGGTACTTTGAGAAAACTCATTATTGTGCACTAATTGTGTGAAGAAAATAAAATATGAGAGGTTTTTGAATATCAAAGATAATTTGAATAAAATAGTGTCATGATATATGTAATGGATGTGTTCTTACATGTAGCTTCAATTTCATCCATGTATTCTATGGTAAATAGGAACACACCAATCTAGAACTAGTCATGTATTTTTTTGAGATTCATTCTAGGTACATATTTGATAAACATGAATGAACCAAAATATATATATAATTTTTATTCCATGTCATTGTTTGAGACATATTTAGATATGTTCGAAACTAATTAAGTTTGAGATTGGTTCCAAATCACTATAATGATAACAAAATCACAATATATATATATATATAATCATGGTGAAATTAAAAATTATATGATTCTATGTTTTTTTTAATAGTGGATATTAATATGATGATTTTTATCATGATACACGTTGAATCTTGATGAAGCTAGGGGTCTATGATCTTAAGAATATATGTGTGAATATTTATGAATGATTGAATACATATGATTATAATGGAAAAAAAATAAAAGGACAAGATTATAGGATTGAATAAGAATAATAAAAATGATGCAGTAAAAATCCTTTAAGTAGTATAAGTGTGTTATTTCTAAGAAATATAGAAATTAAGAAAAATATATAGTGATAAAGAATAACCTTTAAGAAAATTTTCCTGAAACAATTTCATTATCTATTAGATATTGACTATTTGATGAGATCATATATGTTCAAGAGTTTAATAATAGAGGATATAGAAGTATCTAGGTTTATGGGAGATTCTAGAATATTTCATTTGTATAGGAGAAAATGATAAAGAAAAGGAATGGAAAAAAGTGAGGGATCTCTAATAAATGTATAAGAGATAGCGATTGCAATAAAAATGAATATGAGAATTATGAGGGAACCCTCATGTGAAAAAAATTAGAAATTAATGTTGGAATGAAATCAATTAGTAATAGTTTTTATTCCTCAAGGGATTGAACTAATTCCTAGTGATCTACATATAAAAAATACTCTAAAAGAATAATTTTTGGAACTGTAAAAAACAAGAGTTTGTATATTGTGTGAAATATTAAAGAATAATATTAATGGTGATGAAGTATGATCTGAGTCTATACTAATGAGGTATATTATATAGGTATTGAATTTGAAGAGGAATAAGAGATTCCTATGAAATATGTGGTTACAAATGTTTGATAAGAAGAAGTCATAGTGTGATTGAATGTGACAACCATGTGAGTAGGTTCGTTATATGTTCTTTGAAGCTGATAATTATGCAATGATCGAGTTGAATGAATTATATTGAAACATATTAAATAATTTGAATATTCCACTATCGAGTTAAAGGATATCAACTATATTGGTGTAGAGGCATCTTCAACATGACCAAATATCTACTTATATTTATAACATTGATAAATAGTTCCATATATATGATGGGACTCAATAAAATCTATGTGTCTTTGGGTGTGTAGGGAGATCATGGTTATAAAGTGTGACCATAGTGTGAATATACTATGATAGGTCCTTTTTTTGGAATATAATTCAGATGATATAAGAGAATGTTAAACACTATGAGACTCAATATTAGTGTGGAAAATACCACATATTATTATAAAAATCATATTATTGTAGATAATATGTCATTAGTGTGAAGAACAAATCAAGGAAAGAAGTATGATTTGGTTCTAAATAATGAGCAAATACTACAAGAATATTTATTATATTACTATCATTAAATGATGTTTTTGTTTTATAGGTTAAATAGAAAATAAATACACATTCCCAAACTAGTAATAGAGGTAAAATTCTAATGGGGTTTTGGATTGTGTATATTTTGGTAAAAAAATGGGAGCACCTAATTAACCATTAATTCGGCTGTTGACATTAGTCTTATCCACTTGATGGTAGTACCCATCCATGGCCTATTAGTTTCTTTCTTGGGGTTTCACACATAGTATTACACTATCCATGGAGGATCCTCGAAGGATTTCATAATGATAGAGTGGTACCAGAGTGGGTCTATACCAGGGTTGATGTTTAGAGATAGATGTGTTGTTAGACTTTGGTATGCAATCTTTTGGAAATGGGGGTCCCAAATGTTGATTTTATGTCAGGGAACCTAGTTATGGTGCAACAACTGACATATCCACACATCAAGACTCTAACAAAATTCTTGTCCACTTGACACACTGAGACCCTAGTTTCAAGGAATCCATTTTATATGCATTATATAGTAACAAGTCATTAACAATTATATCCTTCTTTAGTTACCCCCCAAATATTCTCATATGAAATTGGTATGTCTTATTTACTTTCTATATTCTATGAAAATGGAAAGCAACTATGATTTTGATATGGCTTCATGATAATGAAAATTTGAGTGATGAGGATTGAGGAAACACATGAAATACATACACAAATATTATATTACTTTAGATGTATATAAATTATATTTAAAAATGATACATATGATAGAACTATAAAGGTATAGTTTCTTTAAATATTTTATATATAATATAATTATTTCACGAATTATCTTCAGTATATTCCCAAAATATTTTATGATATCCTTCCCTTCTTAGTGATAATATACTTAAAACCTCTCTTCAAAACCTAGGTAAATGGAAATATAAAATAGGTGAGCTGAAATAACCTATAATGGTAAACATATGAGATATCAATTAATGATCAAAAATGAAAATAAGATAATAATATGGGTATGATATCATGATCATAGCATATGATATTCATACACAATTAGTCAAAGTTCATTATTTATTAATCAGGGCATAATTATTTTTCAAAAAAAAAATCAGAAGTCATAATTGTGAAACATTATTAATAATCTATCATGAGCTATGAGAATATATAATATGTATTATAAATATGTTTTCTGAATACAAATAATAATACTAAATCATTTCCTTAGTTAAGGATCACTCTAAATACTATCATATTAGAAACTGTACCATAGTGGATTGGGTTCACTCCCCATTCCCTAATTTCCCTAGTGAAGGATCACCACAAAGACTATCTATAACACCCCAACTCTAGTACATCATATCCAATGAATATTTTACAAAATTGAAACAATATTAAAGGGATCACATCGCAATGGGTCAAATTGTTTAGTAGTCTCGAGAGACTATATACATACATTATTCTCAAATTATCCATGAAAATGTAAAATTCAACATACTTTTCTTGATATAACATTATTATTTCATCTACTATATTAATGGAACCATTCCTTGATACCTTATTCATATCCCAGGGAATATAAAACATAAAAAAGGGAGTACTCAGATTCTTATTAAGGGAAAACGTACAACATAAGCTTTATGGAATAAATAAAGCATGAATACCATGTTAGGGAGAAATAATAATCAAATATGCCACAATACTAATATCATGAATGAAAAATATATCCATGGATGAAATATGAACATAAATAATCAGATGGACAACAATAATTAATTTCATAATTATATAATGAATAATTTGGACCCCAAAATCACACCATCATGGGCTTATTCGATGACATAATAAACATACCATCAATGTGTCACTCTAAGAAATCATAAATAATTTGGAATACATAAAAAAAATAACCATACTTTTTGTATCATTATACCTACCAATGAATCTATGGGATATGAAATTCTAGAACCCAACAATCAAATAATAATTCCAATTTATTCATTATATAAATAAATAATACAACATATTCAACATCACATAAAAATAAAAATCAATCTATTCTAGAAGAACTAGAATATGAAATACCAAGAATATCCCCAATGAAAATTGTTATAATACATCTCATGGAACATATTGTATGGTATAATTAGATTATATCCATAGTAAATCCTAATATTCATAAAATTATGATGAAATTGATGAAAATATTTTTAAAATATCAGCAACATGTTTTCTTGAAGAAAATACCCTTTTAATTTTGTAATCAATTACGTAAAATCCAAAAGGTTAAAAAACATTATGAAAAATACTCTTTTTAACAAAACAATGGAATTATATGAGGAATATTGCATGAAAATAATAGACCCAGTAGAGGGAAAATCAATTCATACTGTATTGGATAAAAGATAAAATTCATTTCAAATGCTTGAAAAAATAAAAAAACTAGTATGGAAATTTGTTATTTAAAAATATTCAGTTCAAACCACTGTAAATAAAGATCATTTTAATGAAATTTAACGTTTTATAACATTTCATGTATAGCAAAAAACATCCCTAAAATAATTTTTAAGATAATGGAAATGGAAGGAAAAGTTCAACCAAAAAATAGGAAACAAGGTTGAGTTTTATTTAAAATTTTTTTTTGGGAATTTAGAGTACATAAAGAAGGAAAATGAAAGGAAACAATTTATGATAGATTGATCACATGATTCCCCAATGGAATCTAATACATAATTAATCTAAAAATAAAAATTGGATTTTGATATAGAAAATCACCTCTTTCGTAATCTCTAAATTAAAGCTATATGAAGGAAATAAACATAGTTGTATTTTTAAATCCCCATAATTTTCATGAGGAACATGATAACATAAAATCATGGGAAGTATATATACCACACAAAATTAAAAAATGGTGAATATAGAATTTGTATAATAGAAATAAAAGTGATGTAAGAAACCCTTAAAAAGACCATAACATTGAAGGGATAGTTAATAAATTTTTGTATTTTGTGTAACTAATATAAAACTCACATTAAATTATTTTATATACTATATAAAATAATATGGTGTCATTTTACAGGTAATGTCCCCAAATCTAGAACTCTCTCACATGGTAAGAAAGGGTTAGTTATGAAACCAAAATCATTCCTCCTTGTATGCCAGAGGCTGTCAACTAGTTGAGGGGGTGTAATGTTTATAGTGGGGAGACTATAACCCCTAGTATGAACTACCATAGTAGTAGAAAAAAATAAAATGAAAATAATACTCCTAGTAAAGAAATAGAAGAATATAACAATAATAGCCAATTGAATAATCCAATCATAATAAAGTAATATTGTAATTATGTGTTGGAATATAACTAAATGTCATTATATAACAATAAAATAACAATAATTGAAGTCTCAATAAAATAATTGATGTCCCTGGTCCCGATCCCCAGGCTGGTCACATCTCCAAACTCCAGTCTAACAACAAACATGTAATAGACAACAAGGTCCTTTTTCCATGTCCAAACATACTTCCACAAAATTCTCTTGGCTTCCAAACATTGGACCATATAAGGTGTGAGTATTACCCAGTATGTTAACACCACCATGTGTAAACTAAACCAGTATGATAAGAATTGTATTCAACAAATATAATTGTATGTGTATTAATTAATTCAACAATTAAATATATACAACAACCTACTTAAGATCTATGCTAGAATATATCTGAGCATGTTATAAAACCATTCCAAGGAAAACCATATAACAAAGGTAAACAACCTCCTTTTAAATCATCATATAATATCTCTGAGCATGTATTACGACCATTCAACCATAACCATATAACCATGGAATAATGACAACAACCAATCCAGGTTAATTGCCTATAATAATTACATCATTACTAGGTTAATACCCTAAAAAAATTATAATATTTGATAGTGACGAGCCCACTGACTATTATAACTACATCATATTCATGTGAAAGTGCCTGGGCTAATCCCTTTATATAATCATCTCAGCATGGAACACAATTCCTATCATACAACACGAATATCACAATATAACATCATATACCTCAATGGTTAATTATAAGAATCACCATTATTCATTCACATTTCACTTGAAATTGAATTTATTTTTCACTAACAAGTACATAAATACTCAATAATCCACAATTTAGGTAATATATAACAAGAAATCACATAAGGTCACATGTCCAGCTAAATATCTTTTAATCCATTTTCCAAATACAATTTCATTTGAAGCCAAAGTAATTCATGGGATAATATCATTTAATTATTTAATAAATTTATGCATACGTAACGAGGGTGTAATAAATATATTACATAATGTTTTTGATAATCAAGCCAAAGGTTTTTAATTTATAACCCCTACCCTAAAGACGATAAAAAAATCTTGTGACAGCTAACTCCCATGAGGCATAAGGTGAAAATTATTATAAAGATGTTTATAGATAAAAACTGATCAAGATAAAAACCCACAACACAATTGGCAATGGAATTTCACCATAATGTTTATGATAAAGAAGAGAAAGAGGAAGAAAAATTACAAAAAACAACTTACTAGGAATTTATCACACAAACGGTACATCCATGAAGTGAATTTGGCACCCCCAAAATATCAAAGAGAATTCTCTAAGGTCAATAGGAGTGCAGTTACAATGAAAATTGAAAAAATTTCATCTAGGAAACATGTTTAAAATAGTAGGTCGGGCATTTACATGGTGTGTAATATGGGCTCACATCATGATTAATTTTTTTAATGGTATTCTCCAACTAACTAATCCCCTCGTATTTAGTTTATTAAAAACCATCAACAATTACATGATGTGTAAACCCTTTACACAATGTGTAACTATTCTGCAGTTTATTTTTCCACCCATTGTTATTTTAAACAACCTAAAACCCATTTAAAGATTCCCAACATTCCATGAACCCATATTAAGACCTTTTTAAAATTATTTATGGAATCTACTAATTTAAAAAATCACACATCTCCAACGTTTAGTTCATTTTTTCTATTAAAGTATATCCATTTCTGAAGAAGACTTTTCCACTAAGGCTCAAATGGAAAACATAGAGAGAAACATACCTAAAAAAATATGTGGTCATAAAATACATAAAATATTATAATAACATAGAAAATTAATAAGTAATGTAACTCAATGAAAATAATTTTAGTTTAGAAACCCCTTACCACAAGCATGAATAGCCATGAACAATGATTATCACCTTTATAATTAACTTATATATATATATATATATTTACATTATAATGAAACTTTTTCATGTACATCACTTTATCATTATTATTATTATTTTCATTTATTTCCATGCCTTATATATTTACAAAATCTGTTAAATACATGTCGTAATATCTTTAGGATATTTGGTTCATAATTACAGAAAAAATTCAGTAGGTAGATCATATTAAATATGGTCATGGTTCTATAATATATATAATTTTTATCATGATTTAATTTTCAATATTATACATTAAATAAAATTTTATAATCATCCGTGAAATTTATATAATAAAAACTAATCACATCACATCGTGGAGATGATAGTCCACACGCATACAAAAGTGAAATTTTCATTTTTTAACAGGTATATGGGTGATAATGTAAATAAAATATACCATTTCATAAACAAAATTATTTAATTAATATCATATATATTAATTAAATATATTATAATAACCAACCATGATATATGGGGATGGAAAATGAATCATATGACTATATGGAGGCGACAGTCCACTCAAACGCATGAGTCATACTTTTAGTTCCCCTTTGATGGAAAAGAGGTTAAAAATTCTTATAGAATAATAATAATAATAAAACATGAATATATTTAGAATACTGAATTAATAATGTTATGATGGATAAAATGTATTTTGAGGAATTAGAAGAAGAAATAATTTTTGAATGAGTCCGGTAAGACAAATACCTATTCTTCTAGATAACTCCTTTGGCTAACACCATAAGCCTTCATAATATTTTCTTAGCTGAATATAAGTATATATAGGAAGTTTATAGTGAATATATTAAGGTAGGTAACAAAAACATATTTTACAAAATAAAACAATGTTCGATAGCTTATTCAATACAAAACACTAAGATTAAATGATCCGCAAAATATATATAACTATTTTAACCTAGATGTTAAATTGAAGTGTATAAAAACATTGAATACATTATGATATGTATATATATTTATTTATAATTAAAAATAAATTATTTATAAATAATTTTTAAATTATTAGTCATTTTTTTAAAAGTAATTTTACTGTTTTTAAATATATTTTCTTCAAAAATAATATTTATTTATTTTTGAGAGAAAATATAAAACTTAATTATTGGAAATTTTAGCAAATAAATTTTCATAAATGAAATTAATTTTTATGTCATCATATCTAAAAAAGATGTGGTAATTTTTTGGTATTTTTTGTAAATTTTTTATTTTCAGTGAATAGTATAAAATGCATTTTTTTTGTAAAAATTACATTTATTTTATAAAATATAATTCATTTAAAAGTGAAATTATGTTTTGAATATAATTTAAATTAACATAATTATTATTTATTTAAATTTAATATAATTAATTACACAATAATACTATTTTTTTTTAATTTTTTAGATTTATATTGTTAGGTTTAAAAACACGTGTTTCTAAAAACTATTTTAATCTATATAAAGCTTCTCATTTTTAATTAAATAAAATTTCCCTGAATGAGTAATGATTTAAATTAAATTTTTTTATAATATATATATATATATGAATTTAAAATAATATAATTTTTACTATAAGTCAAATAGTTAATATAAAATCATCTTTCACTTGAAAAATACTCTTCTTGAGAACCCATATATTAATCATGTCTATGAGTTTAATTTTAAATTAAAATTTTCCGCTTCTAGGAATTTAACTTGGGTCAAAGTATTACATATATTTAATTATAAAAATAAATATTATCTAATATGAACAACATAATATTCCACTATAATGAATATAGAAAATAGTAAAAATTAATTATTTTCATTTCGGTGAAAATGGATTTATCAGGATATTAGACTAAAAAGATAAGGGTAAAATTTATCTAATTATATATCTAAAATATCTTTTATATCGATATATATAGATTATAATGTCTATGTCTCTATAAACATCCATTTTGGATCCATGAGGCATAAGAAAAAATGTGTGTATACCTTTTTTATTTAAAAAACACATGTGTGCCCCTCACCTCTCTTATAAATGGCTACACACTCTCATATCATCTACACACATTAAATTTAATTTATATCATCCAATAACTTCCCATATTCCTTCATAACATCCATAAAAATTACCTATAGCCCTTGGTTTTATCATAAAGTCATATTGGTATTACCTTTGGTGATTTCCTAAGGAGGTTGTCCTTTAAAGAGTTATCATGGAAAACCATGCATTTCTATTTTTTTCTTCCTCCACCCCCATAAAATATTCATAAATTATTATTTTATAATAAATAAAGTATTTTACACATAATTATATTTTGGTTTTTTAACAACATAACCTAAATCTACTTCCTCTTCTATCAAATGAGATATGATGTCACCATACGTGTGTACGATGGACTACCGCCTTGCGAACCGATGTTATTTTTTTCCATCATCTTCTTTCATAGACTGTAATAATTTTGGATTTAAAGTATATATATATATATTATATTTTAAACATATTTATACTTAATGTGTTATTATATGTTATAAACCATCTAAATTTACATTTTATGCTGTATATGATAATGTCGCTAATGTGTACGATGGATTACCGCCTCGTGAAGCGATGTGATTCGTCTTTCACTAATGATTTATAAGGAAGGTAATAAAGATAATATTAAATAATATATTTTATATATGTGAAATTAATATGATATATATTACACATTTATTATTCAAATATTATTTAATATCATTTATTTCTTACAAATAAAATTATTACATCATTCATGTGCATGTGTAGACTACTGCCTCCACGAAGTGATGTGACTATTTTTTCATCACGAAATCACATGGATTATATATATATATATATTATATTTAATGATGTAATATGTTATTTATGATATAATTATAATTCTATAAATATAATATAATATATACATTCTTTCCATAATGACCATCAAAAAATGTAAACATTACTCATTCATATGTATGGCCTAATGCCTTCATGATTATAACATAGTTCATTTTTCATAAACATATTCCATTATTAGTTTTAAAAGAATAATTTATGAAATAAAATGATACATATTTCTTGATTATTATTCTGGATATGTTTCAATAATAATCTCTTTGACCACAATCAACACAATAAATATATTTTGAAACAATGAAGTGAATGTCCTCAAAACACCCGATGTGGACTGAACAAGTTATGTATTTCAATATGTAATCATGAAATAAATAATGAAAATGATATAATTATAAGGTATTAAATATAGAAAATATCTTTATTAAATAAAATAATTTAGTTAAGATTATTATAAAAGAGTTAATGTACATAAAAAGAATATATAGACTCAATGTAAGGGTATCTCATATCACTTTTAGTCCACTAGATATATTTGTATTCACCATTATTTACATAATTGGGTGTATATATTAAACATTATACATGTTATATAATGAATAATTAATGTCACTTTATGTTTCAATTTTAATTATTTCATCCAATGGGATTTCTCATGAAATTTTCCATGTGGTAAAAAACATCATTACTCAATTTCGTTTTATTGGGTTATTTTACCTCTTCACTATCATTGATATTTTAATATTAAGTGTGTAATAAAAAATTTTATACTATGTTGTCTTTAAAATTATTTTATATGGAATTAAATTTGATAAAAATAATATATTCCTTAATTAATCCTCACATCAAAGTGATTATCATTGTTATGGTTTCTAATCGGAAATTGTTCTATTTGGGAAATATGTAATGTTATACACATACCTTAATTTTTTAGGTGTATCTATTGAAAATTTGATATGCTATAGAACAAAACACCTTATGATTTTGATACATAATGTGAAACATGATTTTAGTCTTTCATGAGGCTTATTAATGACATTATTACTAATGTGCAAAAGGATTTATGTTACAATCTCATTTCATTCAAGATTATGAATGTTCTAAGTTGTTTTTTTGGATATCATATGATATATTTTTTTGAACAACGTATTTTTATTTTCTATAGGTTATTAATTTTTTAATCTTTTTTTCCATTTCCTATTTTATTTACTAATGTAACATCATGAAAATCAATTCTAACTTCTAAAAATCTCATAATTTCTTCAAGATAGGCTATCATTCTCTTCCATATCCATGTTTTCTAAAATATTTTAAAATTTTTTCTTTCCAAAAATATGTGATTTAATAAATATAATTTATACGGTCTTTGAATTTAATTTAAAATATTTTAAAATGAAATTTTTTTATCATTTATCTAAAGAAGTCAGTTTTGAATACCTTTATCAAAATGTTTTCTAAAAAAATTTATTTTCAACTTGTAAAATATGAAAAAAATTTCCCAAAATATTGACTATTGTATTATTTTAAAACCCAGTTATATTTTTTCATTTTTTTAAATGAATTTTTTTTTTCAATATTTTGTGAATTTTTAGTATTATAATAAAATTATATAAAAATAGATTTAAATCAAGAATGTTATATGAAGATATTTTAATAGTATTTTCATTATCACTGTTACCAACTATTGATCTTAAAAACACTCCATTGGTGATATGTGTTATTTACACCATCCTTATTCGTTCTCTAGATTGATTATGATATTGACATGTGACTGGTTTCTTTTATATGGGGAAATCATGTTCTAAATAAAATAAGGTTATTTTTAAGAGTTTATGTTTAAATGGATATTATATGAAATTTATTCATTAATTCTACATGGAAATTATTAATGATCATGGTTTTGAAAAGATATCATTGGTTTATCCCATTTTATATTAAATGATTGGTGTGACTAGATACCACCAAGTAATCCCATTATATCTTATATGATAGATGATCATAGATAGAGATAGGTGATCTTGATATATATTATATGATTGGTTTAATGAGCTAGTACTTGAATGCATTTAGTAATGTTCTTTTTCTTTAGAGGTAAGAAAGAGGGAGTTTTTGGAGGGTCTCAAATATGTATTTTACTAGGCTCTAGTTATTTTAGACATGGGATTAAAATGGGTTATTATGATAATGATCCAAGATAACAACATGTTTTATTTATGATTTAAATGGGTATTAATGATTCCCTTAATCATATTTGAAATCCCATGGCTCATTATTATTGATTTTGATGACTCTTGCCTTTGTTAAATACTTATGTAATGATTACATGGTTGGAGATGTAAATATTTATTAGTATGAGTTCTCTATTTCTATGATCATGCACCTTTGAAATTACACCACACACTTATTCTAATCTTATTCCCATTTAAGACATAAAATCAACAATTCTAATGGTTACCCTTACACATCATTTTATATCACCATTCTTATGTTTCATTTTCCCTAGGTTATCATGAATGATGTTGAATGAATAATTTTAGAAGGGTTTCATATGAATGATGATGATGAATTAATGTGAATAAATAAAATCTTTATTAAGTTGGAGAAATACTCATCTAGATAGTTGGGTATTTTTTATGTAAGAGTTTTTCCTATTTATATAAACTATAATCATAAATGGTCCATGGGTATGAAAGTGATCCAATATTTAATTTTGATGTTGTAAATTTTTTATGGAGAAAATATGGTCACCTTCATTGGTATTAAATCCATTAATATAAAGACCATGTTTTAGCACCAAATCCAGGAGTGTGCATTTGGGGTTGGTATAGTTGGTATTAGAGTAGGGTTTAGATAAATTTGGCGATCATGATGTATACATGTGAGGTTATTATTGAGTATCTCCTTGGACTATGTTAGAATTTTATTATTAAAAATGATTTTTTATTTCAATTAAATTTATTAATACCTTGAATTTAGATTTTATTAATGTATGCATGATCTTAATTATATTAATGTATTCATATCATAATTTATCATTAGATTTCATGTTTTGATTGTTCATAACATATTCTACATGGTTTTTTTACTAGGATAAAAAAAATCTTATAGAAATTTAAATATTATTCATACTTTTTTAGTAATGCTTATAAATATAAAATATATTTTTCCCATGTATATATTTTGGAAATCCACATAGCCAAATGAAATTCACATAGCCAATCATGAAATCCACATAGCTACTTTTTATATTTTTAGTTTCCCTATATATTTTAAAAATATATCTAGGAAAAGAACTCCAAATTGTGTCATTATTTTTTTGGAAATCTAAGAGGATTTAAAAAATTCTATTAGAATAAACCATCTTATGAATCTATTACTATCATGTCTGAAATTAATTATGAAGCCACTCCATGTTTTCTACCTAACTTACATTATTTTTTAAAAAATTATTCTTTTTATCTTATCATAACTTGAGTAATTTTTATATGATTATGGTGATAATTATTTATTTATAAATATATTAAAATTGAAAGAATATAATTTAAATGGTCCCAAAGATGATACTTCCATTTATTGTGTTATTTTTAGTTCTGAAACTTCAATTTTTAATATGATTCAAATTTTCTGGAATCCCCTTATATGATTAATACACTTACATGATGGATTCAAATACATGAATCCCTTACATACTGAATCTTGAATGTGACAAAACTAATATGTCGATTTGCCAATGTAAATCACTTTTGTGGACAATGTTATTACTAAAAAAATCCTTTGTAAAAAACCCCTTCTTAAATTTGGGCATATGTAGTTTAAATAATTTTCTAATTTGTGAAAAATTTATATTTTTTACATATTCTTTCATATATATATTTTTAAAATGTTTATTTTTTATTTCTAAATTATTCTATAGAATTCATGAATTCATATTAACTAATTAGAACCCATGTCAACTAATTTGAGTTATTTTTATCATGTTTTCATGAAAAACAAATTCTCTTTTATTCTCACACAATAAACATACATATTGAAACTCAAAAATTCATTTTTATTATTTGATAATGTTTTCGTCAATATTTTTGTTTCTAAACTAAAGTTAGATTACCTTAAAATCATTTAAACTTTTTTAATATATTTAATGTGTTGTTATTATGTTTTTAATTTATCTGCATGTGTACTACTCATTTTAAAATAGAATGTTTTTTAGTTTCATATTCAAAATTAAAACATTCTATTTTTATGGGATAATTAATTTAATTATTATTATATAGACCATTTAAATTATTTGATGAGTGATTTAAATTTTTTTTAATTATTCTTAATTTTTTAAAATATTGGTTGTATACTAAGAAATTATTATGAAATAATAATATCTCTATCTTTCTCAATCTGATAATCAAGTGTTATAATTTTTTATTACATCTAATTATTATAATTGTTTGGTCAAGATATTTTCAAAATACAAACGAAATTTGAAACTATAAAACTAGTAACATGGATGTCAGCATTGGCTACACGAATCTCATTTAGAAATGTAGATTTCAAAAATGGCTATGTGGTAATTGTACATTTTGTGTATGGAACCACTATAAAACATATATAAATCATATTTTAAGCTCCAAAATTATGTATTTAACCTTAGAAATCATCAAAAAACTATTAAAAATGTAAAAAAAATAAAAAATGATATCTAAAGATAAATTAAGAAATAAATAAAATGATATGATTAACATTAATCTTACTTTAATTAAAAGAAAAATTAAAAGTGTTAATAAATTTAAATGATTAATTATCAAAAAAATATAGTTGTTAAAGGATCCACTCACAATTTTCCCACTTATTGATATTTGAAAAACTATTCAATAATTTCAAAAAACATATCCCCCCATTTAAAATTTTCAAACAGATATGTTTTAAAAAATATGGATTGTATGTTATAAAGTAATAATAATAATAAAATTGTAAATTTTTTCATAGCATATAATTTTAAAAACATGGATCATAGAGGCATAATAAAGTCATCTATTTTTAAAACATGGAATTAAATGCAATGAATATAATTTTTAAAAAAAATTTCTATGAAATATAATTTGAAATAATTTAAACAATCATATATTATGAAAAATGATGGTTAAAATAGTGTGCTAACAAAATCTTATTTTTATGGGAGGTTTGAAAATATTCATATATTTAATATATATATATATATATATAATATAAATTACATTAATCAGAAAAATAGATTCTATATTACACTGATTTTATGTAATCCTTAAATTTCTGTATATAAGCATAATCAATATCCAACTAAATTTATGCAGATAAAAAAATAACACATTCTATAAATAATAAATAAATGTTAATCCTTCACCTAAAATGGATAAAAAAGATAAATTTATATGGTGCCTTGAATAAAATTATTAAAGAACATATTTTTTCTAAAATACTCCCCATATCTCAATGAAATAAATTTTTTTTTGTAGAGTATATACCATTTGAATAAACATTGTTGTACATGTTTCAAATTCTAATTATAAAACAAACACATTTTGGTACCTATTCAATTTTTGGTCGAATTGTGTTAGTAATATAATTTTTTAGTACTTAAGTAGAATGAAGAAATTTACAATAAATTAGATGAGAAGATATATTCTTAGAGATATTGAATCTTATAAAATAGAAAGATAATGTCAACATGCGAGAACATGAATCAACATAATTTCCTACGTATGATCATTTTATATAGTTAACGGTAGAATAACCGATCGGCCTTTAAAAATCACAATTCTAAAAATAAAAATGATGATCATGGATGGATTTTGAAACAAACATTATAGTTTTCAAACAATTTCTTCATTTAATAACATTAGAAAAGTCATATTTTATTTTTTTATAAAAAAATAATATAATTAATTAAAAAAATATAAATCTTTAAATATTCATTTTATTTCATAATATTTTTACATTTTTAATTTTGTAGAGTTAAATAATTTAACAACAGGTTAAATTTCATTACTTCCTTCTCATTATTTTTAAGAAGGAACATACATAAATCAATCATTATTATTTATTTCATTAATATTTTAATATTATAATTTAACATCCTTTCAACTTCAAGATATAAAATTTTATTTCATTAACAACAATATTAAATTTTGATTCAATTGATAAATATAAATCAATTATTTAATAATGTTGTTCTTAATATTTTTTAAGCATCTCATATAAAATTATATTAATAAAAAAATATGATTCAAAATCACACACCTTAGTTGAATCCATGATATATAATTAATTACCAGAACACTCCATTACTTCAGATGATTTCGGATCACACCCCTGATTGATTTTATTTTTATAGAAATATTCATTTTTCTATCAAACCATCACCGAAATTGATATTTTCATAGTCTTATTAAGTACATGGATATAAGTTAGAAAAAATTTAAAAAAAATTAGTTTCTGTATCATTATATAGGGTCAACCTATAATACTAAGTTTTTAGTTAGATATGATGAAGAAAGAAGGGCTGGAGGGGGTGAGTAGGCCATTATTAAAAATATCATATTTATTAAATAAATGTTTTTGAATTTGGTGGTTTAAAAGTATTAAATGATTTTTTTATAAAGAATTAGAATAATGGATGTGTAAAGATTATATTAATAAACATTAATAGAATGACATAATTATTTTTTATACTGGTTTAGTCTAATCAACATAGTCTAATATTCACACCTTAATAGATGGATTATAGAACCCACTATGATATATAGACAGAATTTTTCATGGGATAAATCTAAACCTAGAAATTTAACATCAGATGAATCCCAGCCCTATGCATTGTGATAAGAAACCCAAAACAAGGACACAACCTATTCCCTGAGCGGATAGAAACCTATACATTATATCAAGAGTAGATCTAACATAAGTGTACTACCTTTTGTTTAGGTATTAATTTCAAAGGAAAAACCTTTTTGTAAGGTAGAACAACTAAATATTAACTTTTAATGGTATTATAACATGTTGTGGGAAATATATAAGAGACAATATCTACCCATCCAATAAGAATGAATTCAAAAATGATAGAACCACTAGAGAGTTATAGAAAGTGTTTTGTAGATGAAATGGATGGTGCATAGACTTTTAATGGACTTGAAATATGAATTCCATGGTTATATAAATTTTATTTAGTGTTTATTGGATAATAAAATAATTTTGTTCCTTGAAATATCATTTATATTTAATTTATAATGTTTTTATACAAAAAAATATGAATTTTCCACATAACCATTTTGGAAATCCATGTATCCAAATTAAATTCACATAGCCCACTGTAAAATCCACAATGCCTTTTCTCCAGTTTCAGTTGTCCAAGGTATTTTGACAATATCTTGAGCTAAAGAACTAAAAATTAGGTGATTATTATTTTTAGAAAAAATATTTCCTACATTTAAATGGATGAAAATAAATTCTAAATTGAAATATATGTTGTATAAAATTATATATTAGTTCATTTAATTTTTTATATCTGATATATATTATTTTCCAACAATGTTATTATTATGTTTTTTGATCCTATATTGAGGTATTTTTATCCAATTATGAATATTAGTGCTTTAATAAAAATATAATTAAATTTTCAAAAAAATAATGTAAAAGGCCCAAAGATGATTTTTCCATTTTTTATGTCCTTTTTTAGATCTGAAACATTAATTATAAATCTATTTTCTATTTTTAGGAATTCCCTTACATGAGAAATTCACTTACATAATGGATTTAGATACGAGAATCCCTTTTGAAATGAATTACTTATGTGATGAAATTTCTATATCAATTCTTTTATGTAAATCCCACACATGACCAATTCTCATACATAGAAAAATTAGTCTCAAAAGAACCCTTGGAGAATTATTACCTATCTTGTGAAATTAAATTGGTAATTTCTAGATACTTTCTCTGTTTTAGATATTATTTCATATATGTATGTTTTGATGTTTATTTTTTAGGATTAAATTATTCTAATTAATTCATAAAATAATATGTGAAATGTTTTTAATTTGTATAACTTGTTTTTATAAAGATCAATGGTTGCTTTATTGTCATGCACGAAACATATACCATGCAACTAGAATTTTTTAACATTTTTCTTCATCAAATTTATTGTTTCAAAATTAATATTTGATGAAATTAAAATCATTTCTAATATTTTATCATAAATTTAATGTGGTGTTATTAATATTTTCATTTCTCCACATGTTTAATAATCATTTTAAAATGGAATTTTTTTCAATTTCATATTCCAAATTCAAACTTGATATTTTTATAAGATCTATCATTGATCTATTATTATAGATACAATTTAAATTATTTTATATGGGATTTAAAAATTATTTTAATTAATCTTCATTATTTCAAAAAAATTTCATATATAGAGTAATTTTTATGTAACAATGATATATATTTCTATCTCTCTCTGTCTCTCTAATAATTCATTATTATTATTTTTGTTACACAAAATTATTCTAACGACTTACTTGAGTGTGTAGTTCAAAAATATATGTGTTTCATGTATTATACGGTTATTTGAAGTTACACAAAGAATATATACAAACATATGATTTTATACATTAATAAATTTACATCAATAAAGTGATAGATTGATCAACTACTTACATCCATTTTAAATAACTCTCTATGATATAAAAAATTTCCTATACATCACTAAACATGAAGAGACGTACTACACCAGTGCTATAATTTTTGGACTTGTAACGCCTCGACCCTATTTACCCAGAGTCGATGCATTATTACATAACATTGGCATGATCACAAGAAAGATCAAGTCTCTAAAGACCAATTAGTTTAGTATCCTTGGAATAACTAGAAACATTCATAAAGTTTACATTACATTATAAAATGAAAAACTGCAATAATATAGTCTCCAGAGTCCACACTCTTATCCCTTCATACTATCCCTACAGGTCATTCATAAAATACTTCTTCAAATCCTTGGAAAAATAATACATTGAAAGGGGTGAGCTCAAATGCCCAGTAAGGATAACAATTTTGCGGAAACATACATAAATAAGCATAAACATTTAAGGCAATGTATAACTAAAACAAAATCCATTTAAAACTTGAACTTAAGAATAATATGGCAGAAATAAAATGAAATAATTCCATATACTTATTCACATGGATATTCTACTAGTCGAATAATCACATGCAATACCAATAACAACTTTCATAATGATGGAATACATAATGCAAGACTATCATAACTACATAGCTGAGGCATCATGCCAAGACTACAAATAATATTTTGTCAAGGCCTTATGACAAGAAACTAGTTTGTCTCAGGAGACATACCGATGCATTGAGGAGCTATAGTGGGCTACACCCGTCACTTATTAAGTCCAGTGGATTCCTCATATGAACAGGTTTAAACATAACATAAAAATTCGTATTAAAACTAGCATACGAAATGTCAATACTTTCTTCATAAACCATGAATGGTATAAAAATAACACATCCACAGTTAAACATATCACAAAAACATAAATACAATATGGATGTTTTGAATCATAATAAATCAACTCCAAATAATCTTAAAATCCATCAAAGGATGTTGGCATAGATGAAATCAAAACTATTTTTAGAGAAATATCTCTTTCTATTTTGAAATATATTAAGAGTCATATATTTATAAAATAAAACATTTTATTTTAAAATATTCTTATAATAATGTAAGGGAAGCTTTGACGATTTTATAATAGTAGAAAATAGCCGCACACACCGTATAAGTTAAAAAAGCATTCTTACCTTAATTCTGTCGAAAAGGTTCAAAAGGAATTTGTTTGGAAAATGACCGAAAGATTCCTTAATAAAAATATTATAAAAATCCAACAAGGGTATAAAGTACTTTATCCCATAGTCTTTAAAATAGTAGGAATGATTTTTAATACATTTTTAAGAAACATGTATGTGGATGATAAAGAGTTCCCAGTAGATAATTACGTATAAACAACCTCAGATAATGAAGAGATTGTGAAATAAACCCTTAGCTTGTACTTTTCCTTTGTTGGGGGTTGGTTAAAATCATGTATAATGGTGAAATAATTGTTATAAAATTATACAAGAATCATATACATTAATATGATATCATATATGATCATTTAACATTGCTTTGTTAATAATATCTTAGTATTATCGTCGTTTCAGGTGTTAACTTATTCGTATATGTTTTGTTACATAAGCCGTGTTTGTTATGGATAGGTTTTATCTTATTCATATCCATAATTATATCATGTCCTTAAACATTATTTTTAAATCATAAAATGATATTTATACTTGAATGGATACGATGGAGAATGAATCTAATTGCGTTCGTGGAGACAGTAGTCCATACATACGCACGAGCGAAAATATCATTCTTTTGATATTAAAATATTATATATTTGGATGTTATATAATATATACTAAATCATTATCATGTTATATATATTATTTACATGAATTACACATCATAATTATACCCATACAAATAATAATTTATTGAATAGCAATTACACCACGACGTGGAGACGGTAAGCTGTACATACGCACATATGGTGACATGTCATTTAAAAGATGGATAAAATACTGAATATGGTTGTACCATATTTATAATAACATCACAGTATATATAAGATAATGTAGTTACTATTTTAGAATGGGAATAACAAAGAAAGAAGAAGTTGAAGAAGAAAGGAACTTGAAAAAGGGCGGTGAAAACATTACCTCTTCTTCGGGGTTTTCCTTTTTGATTTGATAAAAAGGGATCATTAGGTTGGCTTTTTGATCAAACTAAGGCCTCTAGGTTGAATTTAGGGAAGTTGATAGTGTATTTGGGCAGGTTTTGGATGATCCAAAAGGCTTTGAATGTGCGAATTAGTGAGAAGGGGGAGTGCCCTTCTATAAGAGGTGTGAGGGGCACATTTGGAAAAGCTAGAAATATTATTTTATAATAAATTCATATTCGGTTTCTAATGGCTCAAAAGTGGATTATTTAATGGTTAAGGTAGGGATGGGTCGAAAACCACTCAACCAATAGAATTTAGATAGGTTTTAGTCATTATATTAACCTTATCGTTTAGTTTTAACTCTTAGTTAATTGGTTTGACACTTACCATGTCACTTTGTATTTTTATATTATATAGTTAATAAACTTACTATATACCTCCAAGCGACCCCAAAGTGGTCCATTAATGATTATACTATCCTGATATATGTCTCTTGGCCGAACCATAGATTTTTAGGAATTTAATATAAATTAATAATATAATATTTGTTTTAAAAACTCCTTTATGTCAATTTTGACACTATTGGGTATTTTGTTTTTGATAAATTCACAACAACATTATTACTTCAAAACAAATATATATAATCAATACCAATATGTCATATTAACTTATAAAATTAGTGTAATTCATAAAAAGTCTCAAATTACATATATTTGGATATTTATAATATCAATTAATTTAATATTTCATTAATTAGGTAATTACTGCATCACCATTGTGTCATAAATAAATTAAATTATTTAATGTCTAAAAATTATAAATAAAATACCATTTATTTGGAAATATTTTTATATTTCTAATGAATATTTACAATCGAATTTATCTTATGTATAACCCTATTTTAAAAATGTTTTAGTAAATAAACATTGATTTTAACTCTTTTAACTCTTCTTTGAATTAAATAATTATAAATATCCTAATCGAATCCAAGTGGACCTAAATGATAATATTTTATTCCAAAGGTTGTTTATGGTCGAGATACACTTTTCCAATAGAATTAGGACATGTGTTAGGGTAATATTAATATAATTTTTACCCTTAATTACCCTATTTACTTTTAACTATGGTAAATAAAAGTTAAAAGTTACTATTCAACAGAAAATATTTTCATCACATTGAACCACATTTTTCTCCTTGATATTAACTGTGTCTCTCGGATTTTCGAAATTCCACTCACAGAAGCGGTAAAATTATGTTTTATTTGAATTTCCAAATTCTCCTAGTAGATGGGTAAAAGACGGTGAAAAGTTCAATAAAATTTTTATATATCTAAAATTATTCTACACTAACTCCAATGAATTAAATTGAAGTTATATAGGTATTATGTATATATTTTGACCTTAATTAAATTTAAATAAAATACATAATTATTTAAAAAAAATTTGATTATAAACTATAACTCAGTGTTTCTTCACTTTTCATCAAAAATTGAATGTTTTTAGAAAAATACGAAAATTTCACCCTAGGCTAATTTTGATATTCGGAATCCAAAAATGTTGTCCATTTTGAAAGATAAAATTTATAAAATTTTAAAAAGTGGGTATTACTATTCATAACGGCTAGTTTGATTGGTTGTGGTGTGTGTTATAACTCGAAGTTGCGTACAACAAACACTACTGTATTATTCAAAGAAAAGCGTACCGTGGAAGCTTGGGGTGTTATATTCTCCCATCCAAATAATTTCACCCTAGAAATTTCATGAATATTATTGAATAAAAAGTCTCAGGTGGTTCTTCATTATAAGTTCCTCGGGTTCCCACGTTTCCTCTTCCATTTATGGTTTCTCCATAGAACTTTTACCAGATGAGTCGTCCAGTTTCTCAGTACTTGTTCTCTCATATCAAGAATCTTGACGGGCTCTTCACAATAAGATAGATCGGGTTCGTTTTATAATTCCTCATAGGTGAGTACATGCGTTGGGTCAGGCATGTATTTCCTCAATAGTGATATGTGGAACACATTGTGAACTTTGGAGAGACTTGGCGGCATTTCCAAACAGTAAGCTATAACCCCAATTCATTCTAGAATTTCAAAAGGTCTGATGTACCTAGGACTCAATTTACCTTTCTTACTGAAACGTATGACTCCCTTCCATGGAGATACATTCAAGAAAACATGATCTTCTACCTGAAATTCCAAATCCTTCCTTTAGTTATCGGCATAGCTCTTCTTCCTACTTTGAGCTGCTTTGATGTGGTTTTGGATTAACTTTACCTTTTCCATTGTTTTCCCCAATAGTTCTGGGCCTACAAGTTTTCATTCACCAATGTCATCCCAACAGGTTGGTGTGCGACATATCTTCCCATATAACGCTTCATATGGTGCCATCTAAATACTATAATGGAAGCTATTTTTATAAGAAAATTCTACTAGAGGGAAATATTGATCCCACATACCCTGAAAGTCAAGTGAGCAGGATCTCAACATGTCTTCTAAGGTTTGAATAGTCTGTTCTGATTGTCCATCTGTTTGAGGGTGGTATGCAGTGCTCAAATGAACATCATTATCTTGGGATTTCTGAAACCTTTTCCAGAATCTTGAAGTAAAAAAGGGATCACGATCAGAAAAAATCGATAGGGGTACTCTATGATGTTTCACAACTTCATTAATATATAATATTTCTAGACGTTCGAGTGGTAAATCTTCTCTTATAGTAAAAAAATGTGCTGACTTGATAAGATGATCAAAAATATCTCATATTTCATCATTCCCTCTAGGAGTATTTGGTATCCCCATGACGATGTCCATCGTAATATTATCCCATTTCCACTCAAGTATGGGAAGTGGTTGCAATACTCCACCAGGCTGTTTCCTTCCAGCTTTCACTTGTTGAAAAACCATACATCTTGACAGAAAATCAGCAATCTCACTCTTCATGTTGTCCCACCAAAAATGTTCCTTCAAATATCTATACATTTTGGTGCTCCCATGGTGTATAGAGAAATTGGAACTATGAGCATCATCCAACAATTCCCTTTTTAGATCAGGTATATTGGCAACACAAAGTCTCTTCCCAAATTTGAAAATTCCATCTTCATACCCAAAGTCATTCAATCTACCCTCATTCAAATCTTTAATCTTCTTTTGAAATTCTTCATCATCGGTCTGAGAACTCTTAATCCTTTCTAGTAAAGATGGTTTAGAAACCATTTGAAAAAGAACCGATGTTTCACCTTCCATGGTTATTCCCATGTCCATCTTCACTAGATCCATGAAAATTGGATCCCTTTCAATTCTCATATTTTTCAAAACTCCATGATCTTTTCTTCTCAAAGCATCTGCCACCTTATTTTCCTTCCTCGGGTGGTAGTGTATCGTACAATCATAATCCTTGAGTAATTCAATCCATCTCTTTTTCCTCATGTTGATTTCTTTTTGTGAGAAAATATACTTCAAACTCTTGTGACCAGTATAAATATCTCATTTTTCACGATAGAGGTAGTGCCTCCATAACATCAAAGTAAAGATCACAGCTGCTAACTCAAGATCATGAGTAGGATAGTTTGGCTCATGAATTTTCAACTGTCGTGATGCATATGCAGTAAACCTATCATTCTGCATAAGGACGCAACCAAGTCCTTTCTTCGATACATCACTATAAATAACAAACCCATCATTCCCCAATGGTAGAGTCAATATAGGAGAATTGATTATTCTTCTCTTCAGTTCTTCAAAAAATTCTTCACACTCTTTTGTCCAAACAAATTTAACCCCCTTACATGTGATATTTGTTAATGGGTTATCCAATCAGGCAAAATTCTGGATGAAACGTCGATAATAACCTTGTAAACCAAAAAACCTATGTACCTCAGTTATACTCGTAGGTGCTGGCCATTCTAGGATTACCTTGGTCTTATAAGGATCAATAGAGATTCTATATTTAGAGACAATATGGCCAAGAAAAGAAATCTCTTAAAGCTAGAATTCACACATCCTAAACTTCCCATATAATTCATGTCTTCTCAGAGTCTTCAGGATAATGCGCAAGTGAATTTCATGATCTTCATAGATTTTGGAGTATACCAAGATATCATCAATAAATACCAACACAAAATCATTGAGATATTCCTTGAAAAATCTATTCATTAGATCCATGAATACAGAGGGTTCATTAGTCAGCCCAAAAGGCATTACTGTAAACTCGTAATGCCCATACCTTGTTCGAAATGTTGTCTTCGGAATGTCTTCCTTCTTCACACACAACTGATGGTATCCTGATCAAAGGTCAATCGTTGAAAGGTATTGAGCTCCATGCAGTTGTTCAAATAAATCATCAATGCGATGTATGGGATAATTGTTCTTTATTATTATAGCATTGATCTACATGTAATCGATACATAACCCCATAGATCCATCTTTATTTTTTACAAAGAGAACAGGGGATCCCCATGGAGAAACACTAGGGAGAATAAATCCATTATTACTCAATTCCTCTAGTTGTTTCTTTATTTTGACTAATTCCACTCCATCCATTCTATAAGGGGTCTTCGATATAGGCCTTGATCTAGGAATTAAATCAATGGAAAACTCCACTTCTCGTTCTGGAGGATGTCCAGGTAAATCTTACGGAAACACATCTACATATTCTTTCACAATAGGTACATCATCTATTTGAACATTTCTTTCCTCACCCATAGTTATTTCATTCTATTGCTCCCCAAAAAATGAATTTAGTTGAGCTACTGGGGGTGGATCTAGATAAGAATTAGGTGGTGACGATTCTGCTCTAAAGATAAGGTGTTCCTTATCATCACCATCAAAAATCGTAACCTCCTTATTCTTAAAATAAATCTTTGCATCATGGTCCAAAATCCTATCCATACCGAGGATTATATCAAACTCAATCCTAGGTATGACGATGAAATCAGTGGATAAAGAACATTTATGTGCTCTAATGGGGACTGATTGACAAAACTTTGTTGCAATGATACTTCCCTTAGGGGTTTTAACTGACATCTCCCTTGTTAAATTAAATTGGAAATATCTAATTTTCTTAGAAAACTTGGAAGATATGAAACAATGCGATGATCCAGAATCAAATAATGCATTTTATAATCTTGAGGGAACCACTAAATTACCTGCCACCACGTCTTTCAGAGTTTCTACCTTAGTATTAGTGATAACATAAGCTTAGCCTTGATCCCTTGGCCTTTTCTGAGGTATGTTCCCCTGAATCTTAGGAAATTCATTTGCATAATGTCTCATCTCCCTACAATTTTAGCATGGGACATCGGTAGCTTCCTTCTTCCCCTTGCAATCACGAGCTTGGTGGCCTTTTTCACCACACTTTTAACAGACTTCCATTTTTTTAAGCAAGTACCAGATTGTTTCTTCACACATTTACTGCAGGATGGATATTCAACTTTTCCCTTCTTCCCCTTATTTCCATTCCCAAATTGATCAAAAGATCTCTTCTTCTCTTGCTTTTCTTTAAAGTCATAAGACTTAGAGAATTCTTTTTCTATCCTAATAGCACATGAGAGAATGTATTCATATGACGAGAAGGATTGTGAGACTAATTCTCGACGGAGAAATGGTTTTAACCCATCAAAGAAATTATCAATCTTAATTCTTCGGTTACGTGTTTAATCTCTAGAATTATTTTCTAACCTCGTAAAGTTAGCCCCATACTTTGCGACCTTATCATCCTCCGATTGTCTTAGACTCAGAAATTTCCTATCCATTTCTGCTCGATGGTCACGAGGAAAATATTTTTCTAAAAACAGATCTTTGAACTCCCTCCATTCCATATTTGATACTTCATCATCTTCCTTCATGTTTTTAATCAATGACCACCATTGATCGGCATCTGCAGTGAGGTGATAAACTTCCCTGACAACTTTTTCCCTTTCAGTACTCTCCAAATCCTGAAATATTTTCTCTAGAGAACTTATCCATTGCTCAGCTACTAATGGGTTTGAACTCCAATTGGATGTTGGTGGTTTCTGCCTCATGAAGTGATCTAACATTGATCATCCACACTGTGTATCAGGGTTCTCCATACGGGTAAGGTTATTATTCATAACCTGAGTGAGTTATCCCAGTATGGTGATTAGTTGATCAGCACCAGTTGCATCACCGGCTCCACTATAATTATCTTGAGCAGGAGGGAAATCCCTACATGGAGTGCGTGCATTGATACAGTTTCCATTTCTTCCCCTATGTTCCATTTATAAACAATGGCATAAACTAGATCAATTTATGAATTAAAATACATAATTCCATAATTATAAAACACTTAACATAAATTTAACTATTTATGGATATAATCCATAATGATAAAAATGTTTTCTTTGAGGACGTAAATACTCATAAACCCTTCATAATTATTTGTAAAGAAAATGAGAGTTATCCTATGCATATCCCCCGGGAGTGTCGTAACCAAGAGTGCATCAAGGCCCGTTGTTGTGCACCAGTTCATGTTCGAGTCTAGCTCAAAACGGTGTTTTTGGGTTTTACCCCTAGGTACATCTGTGCCAAAGCCGCCTCTACCTGCTCGTATCTAGACAGGGATGTATTGCTCAGAAAAATCACAAAATCTCTATAATACCAAAATTCTAGGACGTTCATCTATACTAATCCTCAAAGTCCATCTTAAATGTATGTGCTCTAATAAGAGTTCATCTAATTCTTGCTTACAAGGTTTGTACTAAACCTTCCTCTGATACCAATTGTAATTCCTCGAACCTAGTTACCTAGATTTGGTGCATTATTACATAAAATTGGCATGATCATACGAAAGATCATGTCTCGAAAGACCGATCGATTAGTAGCCTTCGAATAACTAGATACATTAATAATGTTTATATTACATCATAAAATGAAAAACTAGAACAATATAGTCTCCATAGTCCACAATCTTGTCCCCTCATACTATCCCGGCAGGTCATTCATAAAATACCTCTTCACATCCTGGAAAAAATAAAACATAGAAAGGGGTGACCTCAAATGCCCAGTAAGGATAAAAATATAGCGGAAACTTTCATAAATAAGCATAAACATTTAAGGTAATGTATAACTAAAACAAAAGCCTTTTAAAATTTGAAATTCAGCATAATATGGCAGAAATAAAATGAAATAATTCCATATACTTATTCACATTGATATTCTACTAGTTGAATAATCACATGCAATATCAATAACCACTTTAATAATGAAGGAATGCATAATGCCAGACTATCATAACCACATAGCCAAGGCCTCGTGCCAAGACTACAAATAAGATTTTTTCAAGGCCTTATGACAAGACACTAGTTTGTCTCGGCAGATCTACTAATGCATCGAGGAGCTATATCAGGCTCCATCCGTCACTTATTAAGTCCAACGCATTCCTCATATGAACAGGTTTACACATTACATAAAAATTCGTATTAAAAGTAGCATACGAAATGTCAATACTTTCTTTATAAACCATGAATGGTATAAAAATAACACATCCACAGTCAGACATATCACAAAACCATTAATACAATATAGATGTTTTGTATCATAATAAATCAACTCCAAATAAACTTAAAATCCATCAAAAGGTGTTGACATAGATGAAATCAAAACTCTTTTTAGAGAAATATCTATTTCTATTTTGAAATAATTTAAGAGTCATATATTTATAAATTAAAACATTTTCTTTGAAAATATTCTTATAATATTGTAAGGGAAGCTTCAACGATTTTATAACGTCAGAAAATAGCTGCACCTGCCATATAAGTTGAAAAAACATTCTTACCTTAATTCTGTCGAAAAGGAAAAAAGGACCTTGTTTGGAAAACGATAGAAATATTCCTTAATAAACTTCTTATAAAAAGTCAAAAGGGTATAAATGACTTTATCCCATAATCATTAAAATAGTAATAATTATTTGTAATACATTTTTAAGAAACATGGATGTGGATGATAAAGAGGTCCTAGTAGATAATTACATATAAACAACCTCGGATAATGAAGAGATTGTGAAATAAACCCTTACCTTGTACTTTTCCTTGGTTGGGGTAGGTTAAACTTCTGTATAATGGTGCAATAATTGTTATTAAATTATACAAGAATAATATACATTAATATGATATCATATATGATCTTTTAACATTGCTTTGTTAATAATATCTTAGTATTATCGTCGTTTCGGGTGTTAATTTACTCGTATATGCTTTGTTACACAATCTATGTTTATTATGGATAGATTGTATATTATTCATATCCAGAATGATATCATGTCCTTAAACATTATTTTTAAATCATCAAATGATAATTATACTTGAATGGATAGGATGGAGAATGAATCTCATCGCGTTCGTGGAGACGATAGTCCGTATGTACGCACGAGCGACAATATCATTCTTTTGATATTAAAATAATATATAATTGGATGGTATATAATATATACTGAATCATTATCATGTTATATTTATTATTTACATGAATTACACATCATTATTATATCCATCAAAATAATAATTTATTGAATAACAATTACACCACGATGTGGAGACGGTAAGCCGTACGTACGCACGTATGGTGACATGTAATTCAAAGGATGGATAGAATACTGAATATGGTTGTACCATATTTATAATAACATCACAGTATATATAAAATACTGGAGTTATTATTTTATAATGTGAATGAAAAAGAAATAAGAAGTTTAAGAAGAATGGAACTTGAAATAGGGTGGTGAAAACATTATCTCTTCTTCAGGTTCTTCCTTTTGATTTGATCAAAAGGGCTCCTTAGGTTGGTTTTCTGATCAAACTAAGGCCTCTATGTTGAAGATAGGAAATTTGAGAGAGTATTTGTGCAGGGTTTGGCAGATACAAAAGGCTTTGAATGTGTGACTTAGTGAGAAGGGGGAGTTCCCTTTTATAAGAGGGGTGAGGGGAACCTTTGGAAAAGCTAGAAATATTATTTTATAAAAATTAATATTCGGTTTATAATTGATCCAAAGTAGATTATTTAAAGGTTAAGGTGGGGATAGGTATAACACCACTCAACCAATATAATTTATAATGGTTTGGGTCATTATATTATCCTTATCTTTTAGTTTTAACTCTAAGTTAATTAGTTTGACACTAACCATGTAACTTTTTATTTTTATATTATATAGTTAATAAACTTACTGTATACCTCCAAGAGACCCCCAAGTGGTCCATTAATGATACAACTTTCATGATATAAGTCTCTTGGCCGAACCTTAGATTTTTAAAAATTGAATATAAATTAATAATATAATATTTGTTTTAAAAACTCTTTTATGTCAATTTTGATGCTATTGGGTATCTTGTTTTTGATAAATTCATAACAGCATTATTAATTCAAAAAAAAATTATATAATCAATAATAATATGTCATATTAACCTAGAAAATTAGTGTAAATCATAAAAATAATCAAATTACATTTATTTGAATATTTATAATATCAATTATTTTAATATTTCATTAATTAGGTAATTCATGCATCACCATTGTGTCATAAATAAATTAAATTATTTAATGTATAAAAATTATAAATAAAATATCATTTTGTAGGAAATATTTTTAGATTTCTAGTGAATATTTACACTCGAATTTATATTTTGTATAAACCTATATCAAAAATGTTTTAGTAAATAAACATTGATTTTAACTATTTTACCTCTTCTTTGAATTAAATAATAATAAATGTCCTAATCTAATCCAAGTAGACCTAAATGATAATATTTTATTTCTAAGGTTGTTTTTAGTCAAGATACACTTGTACAATATAATTAGGACATGTTTTAGGATAATATTAATATCATTTTTACCCTTAATTTCCCTATTTGCTTTTAACCGTGGTAAATAAAAGTAAAAAGTTACTATTCACCAAAAATTATTTTCGTCTCATTGAACCACATTTTACTCCTTGATATTAACCGTGTCTCTTGGATTTTTGAAATTCAACTCACATAAGCGGTAAAATTACGTTTTCTGTGAATTTCCAAATTCTCCTAGGAGGAGGGTAAAAGACGGTGAAAAGTTCAATAACATTTTTATATATCTAAAATTATTCTAAACTGACTCTAATTAATTACATTGAAATTATAAAGGTATTACATATCTATTTTGACCTTAATTAAATTTAAATAAAAATAATAATTATTTAAATAAAAATTTGGTTTTAAACTATAAATCATTGTTTTTCACTATTCATCAAAAATTGAAAGTTTTCAGAAAAATACAAAAATTTCACCCTAGGCTAATTTTGATATTCCGAATCCAAAAATGCAGTCCGTTTTGAATGATAAAATTTAAAAAAAATTTAAAATGTGGGTATTACTATTCATAACGGCTAGTTTGATTGGTTGTGTTGTGTGTTAGAACTCGAAGTTGCGTACAACACATGCTATTGTATTATTCAAAAAGAAGTGTATCGTGGAAGCTTGGGGGATTACAGGACTTCATTATAAAAGTCCATTCCATGTTTTTGAATAAAAAGTTTCTTCTATATTACACTTTCTATAAATCTCAAGTAGTTCCATAGTTATTATATTTATTCTTCTGGGATTGGTAGAATTGTCTATAATTATATCTTTCACAAAAAATGTTATAATGCCTATAAAAAGATTCATTGGTTGTTCTATATTACCAAGAGTCAGTTCATGGGTTATAATTACCTAAAAAAATGGTATTATACGTAGGGTTGGGCTAATCCTGGAATAAAGGTTATGTGTTTATCTTCTCTTGTAAATGGATCTGTGTAGGTTTGGGGTTTCTCCGCAAAATTCATGGGTTGTGATTTGTCCCATATAAATGTTATGGGTTTATATTTCTCATATGTTATTGTATCCCTCTCTTTGTTAGGAGGTTTCATACTCCAATAGTAGGGTAGTGAAGACTAGAAACTTTTGATTAGATAAGGAAAATATAAAAATTCATTATTTTGATCTCATTAATTTTCTAAATATTATCTTCACACATCAACTAATTTATTACATTTGGTCAAGAATTGTTTAATAATTTTAAACAAAAAAATTATGAATTTAATATTTAATAGCTATGATAATTTTAATAAAGGTAAATTTACCCCCTATAGTCCTTCTTCCACCATAATATCATACCTAACGGTTTTCTGTAGAGTTATGGATTCATTAATGGGTTTAAAAAGTAAAGTTTAATCATAATATTATTGTATTAAACACACCTTTTGTGTTTTTCAGTAATAATATATTATGGTGATTAATGATATTTGGGGAGAAGTTTTTTTGGGTTGGGGTAAATGTAACCCTAACTTCAATATGATGTTCTACATGAGGAGGAATTATATATTATTCACAAGCTTTAAGGTATTAAGAACCTTCATGTTTTATATGATCTTTAATATTTATGGTTATTTTTAAGTATGTTCATCATATCACAAGGAATTTTATAAGGATTTAATTTCTAGAAAAAGAACAACCTGAGGGCCAGATGACAACCCATCACATCTAGAAAGGCTCTAGGGATTAAACCCATAACCAAAGTGAGACAATGGTGTAGTGTTTACCACTAGCGCATGTGATGTCCTGGTTAGTATGAAATTGTTTATTTACTTAAATTGATTTAAATATAAGGACTAAATTGATTTTTGGGATATATTTTTTATCATGTGGATAACTATATGATTGAAATGTTATTTGGTGACTAAGTGATTAATATCAAATCCATATTTTTATTAAAGGATGAAGGATATGAGAAAACATTTGAGGATAAAAAACATAATAATGATGATGTTATTTGCGATATAGGGTTATTTTTACATGAAAAGATATAGTTTGAACATTGTGTATTACTATTGATCTTTGAAGATTATTGTATTATTTCATCAGAGTAATGTTTATTCATTTTTAAAAAATATTAACATATGCTAACATCTCTTATTATGGTTAATTTATAAATATATTAGGAATGTATATTTATCATTTTCAGATTATTTTATCCATTTGAAGTTGATTTTAGGTCTTTATTATTGGAAAATTCATCTTTAATACTCATCATTTGGATAAAAAGATAATACTCTGGTGGAAATTGAAAAAAAGATGAAATTATATTGATCTAGTAAGTATACTTCCTTATTATCCTAGTGTAGATGGAAAATGAATTATTCAACTATAGGAATAGGAAAATGAAACAACATTTTGTGTTACTACTATCATTTCTGAGGATATCAATAACATTTATCACACATCATTGATTTATGGATTTGTGGTTACTGACTTTCTCATGATCAATAACGTTTATTGTGATCAATGATCTTTATCACGAGTCATCATTATTTAGTTGTTATGATTTTATTCCACTTCTAAATCCTTGTTTCCCCTATATTTTATTCTATTTTTAAACCTATTATGTTTTATTCCATAAGACCATGATAGTTCCTTTTATATCATATAAAGAATATGCTTTATTAAACATTTTTACGATATTGGTTTCTAATAAATTGATTCTCAAATTTACAACCTTTGATTTCCAATTAAATGTTCAAATTACGATGAAAATATTTATTAAATTGGTGGGGGGTATGTGAAACCCTCATAGTTTATAAAAGAAAACTATTTTCGATAGTGTATTCGACACACAACATGAAGCTTAAAAGACCCATGAAATATATTACTCTTATAATGAAACCTTTAAATTAGAGGGTTCAAATAGTATTAAATACCATATAGTATATATATATATATATATATATATATGTCCTAATAAATATAAATTATTTTTAAATTATCAATAAATTTTTAGTAATGTAATTTTATTCTTTAAAAATATTTTATTCTTCAAAAATAAATTTTATTGATTTTTTTGAAAAAATATTATAATAATTTTTTTGAACATTGGAAAATTTTATTTGATAAAAATATATTTTTTTAAATATTCATATAAAAATTTACCTAGAGTGAAATTTTTGTTTTTTTGAAAATATTTAATATTCAGTAAAAAGTGAAAATTACCGATTTTTTTGTAAAAATGACATTTTTTCAATAATTTAGGAAATTTAAAACACAGATTATATTTTTAATAATATTTAATGTAAAAAAGGTATTATTAAGTTATATTTAATCCAATTAATTATTTTTTAATCATGTTTATGTTTGATTATAATTAAGGTGTATTTTTGGGATTAAAAACACGGTTTACTTGAAAACTATTTTAAATTTCATAAATTTTATAATTTTTAATTAATTAAAAACCCAAGATGATTGTAACACCCCATGGGTTTTCAAATAAATTTAATATATAATTCATAAAAAATTGAGCCCCTAAGAAACAAAAACTTTGTTATAGTTGATAGTTATAACCCAATCGTTAAACATAATTTTACCGCTTTTTTTATTTTGAATTTCGAAAAACTAACATACATTGTTTTGATCAGTAAGATATTTAGAGTCTGATAGGATCAACATATATTTTTATTGAGTAGTAACATAACCTTACAAATATTACCATACCCTTATGAATAGTAGTGTACCCATATATATATAAACCTCACCCATGCATGTATCAAAAAATGTTGGCACTATATAAATGAGAGTGAATATTTTAAAAATTAGTAATTAAGTGTTGATATATTTGTGTGTCATAATATTAAATTAAGATTTTAAATTTATAAATTTGTTTAAAATGAAATTAATTTTCTTAAATTTTATTCCTAAATAAATATATTTTTCCTATTATTTTACGATAAATTTAAGAGACCTCAGTTAATTTATGAAAGTATTTTAAAAGATGTTTTAAATTTCAAATATGTATTTTTCAAGTAAATAATGAATTTATTTAAAAACTAAATATCACATATTTATAAAATTATTTTTATTATTTTCAGTCCAATTTTATATTCTACATGTCAAAAAATGGTTATGCTTAATTTTTGGTATTTTTTGGAAATACTTTATTTTTGTTGAATTGAAAATACGGTAATTTATGGTATAAATACATTATAAGATAAATAAACTATTACTTGAGTCATATCTGATGTAATAACACTTAGTTCAAACTCACATGAACTTATTACTTTTTCAGGGAATAATAATCAACAAACATAATTTTCTTTAGCAAAATAAAAAAATAAAAAAATTAGATGTTCTAAAATCACCCCTCTCTTCCACTATAAAATCCACCCCTCACTCCCTATTCTCATCACACCAATAAGACTTGAAAATTCTAAAATTTCAACTAAAATACCCTTTCCTAGTACCTCTACACTTATAAGATCTCTTTTTATTTCCAAAACACCAAAACACCTTCACTCAAGGAGGTTCTCAAGGAGGACATTTCAAGAGGCAAACCCTCTTCCTTTTTCTTTTCATTTCATTTTTATTTTATTTTATTTTATTATATTATCCTCACCTCCTCTATCTAAATAATCATGATAACTCATATATTATCTATATACCATAATTATATCATTTTAATTCTATATAATTTCTTAAATTACTATCTCTCCTCTTTTATTTTATAAACAAAATCATTGTATATGAGGTGCAGATTTAAGACCTTCATAGATGATGAATCTAGATATTCAATTTCCCCTTCATGGATTTTCCTGAATTTTTTTGGTATTACAAGAATATAATATGTGTATTATTTCCTATTCAATGCTATATAACTAGTATATGTACATTATACTAATTCATACGACAAACTATTTTGTAACAATTGAAATATAGAAAAAATAATTTAAATGGTTATCACAAATGTTCTATCTAATAAATTGTCCTCATACCATGTAACAAATTTATATATATATATAAATTTACACTTATGGATGTTCATTAATAATATATATGTTTAATTCTGGATAATTATATCTATTCCACATAAACACCATTACTTATAATCAAGTGAATCAATCATGAAATCAAGGAAACAAACACTCTAGAATGACACAATTCAATCTTATAATTTATCAATAAAGATATAAATGATCATAAATAACTGTAATTAATATAATATATTTATATAAGGTTATTAATTAGTTATTTAATCGATTTAATTTTATTATATAGGACATTATGGTCAATTATAGAATACATTCATTCATAAGGTAAGTATTTTCTTCTAGAACCTCCATTTTCATACGGGTTACACTTATTTTGTACATAACTCAATAAAATTATTAATTATTCTCATATAAACTTCATAAATTCGGTTATAATGATATCAATATGTGTACCAACCATAATACTTTGTTCTTTTTTGGGGAGTTATGTGTTTTAAAAGGATATTTCAAAAATTCATTCTAAAATACTATCTAGATTCAGAGAAACTTCTCAAATTCTTACCTATGTTCAAGTACAATATATAAATTTTTTTCCCACCTTTATTTTTATAAAATGACTAGGTTTTTTATGAAAAACCATTATTATTTATATTCTATTTTTATACAAATAATTTTCCAAAAGAACTCTTCCTTTTAAAGATAATGTTTGTTTCACTGAAATATTCATTGATGATTTTATTAGAGTATATTTATATACTTCAACAACTATTTTGAATTTTATTTCTTAATGATATTAATATCTTATATTTTTCATCTACTATATTTTATTAATTTTTATGATCTGTGTGAACGGGGTGTACTATCTAGATACCATTCACCATACTACTTAGAATGGTTAGTGTTTATGGGTACAAATTGGTGAAAGTTATTTCATATGTTCATGTTGTTTATGTTTATCCCATTTATCATGAGGAACTCATTTGTACTTAGAAACTGATGAATTAGAACATTTATAACCCCTAAATTCATCAATAGGCCTCATGAGACAAAACATATATGGACTTGGATGAGGCCTTTCCCATTTTCAGATATGGTTTTGGCTGAGGATTTATCATTTTTAGATGTCTTGGCCAAGTTCGTAATGGTATATTTTAGAATATCTGGCATTATGAATTTCCCTCATTATAAAATAAGTAATTGATAGTCCATGAGGTTATTATACTATCAGAATAACCATTATTATGCTTTATTATGTAATTATTTATTTATCCCTTATTGTTGCCATATTCATTTCAAGTTATTTCTTAGAGGCATGATCTTTTACTTATTTACCATGCATAATGTTTATGTTTATTATATCGTCTAATATATTACTTATTAATAATGGATGTCTAATCTCACCCATTTATTATGTTTTATTTTCCCAATATGGAAGATGTAAATTATGAATGACCTGTAGAGGTAACCTATGAGTTAAGTATGTTTCCATAGGAATTTCCATATTTTATTTCATCTAAAGATGTAATGTTGAATTTATATTTATCTAGTTTTCCAAATCTACTAAAAAATTCAATCCTTTGTGAGATAACTTTATTATAATCATGATAATGTAATAAAATAAGGAACCAGTTCCAGGAAACTAGGCTCATGTCTTTACAGGTGGTATTAGAGAATGTTTAGTATAAAACTTGGAAACTAGATTTAGAAAACATACATTAGGGAAGAAAACCCTCAGATGGACTTTTAGTATAGAAGTACAAGAACATCCTAGAATTTTGGTATTAAGAGATTTTATTGATCTTCCAAGAAAATATATAAATGTCTGGATACTACAAGTGGGCATGGTTCTCGCACAAATGTACCTAGGAGTAATAACACCGACAAGGTGTTTCGTGCTTGACCTAGGGTAACCTGGTACATGATAATGGGTCTTACTCCACACCTAGTTTGAAACATCCAGGGGAAATTCTTAGATAATTCACATATCCTATAAAATCCATTGCGAAGGGTTTAAAGGTAAAATATTCTATAAAGAAACCATGTTTATGATTATGAGATTAGATATGCCTAGGATTTCAATTTAGGTTGTGTATTATACTATTTGAGATTATGAAATATTATTCATAACCCAATCTATTGTATGCCATCATATAGAAATGGTTTTTAGTGTAAGGAATGGAAACTGCATGAAGGTGTGTATCCCATGCAGGGATTTAACACTTATGCAAGACAGTTATGTCAGTTCTAGAGCCGCGACTGGTGCCGAGAAACTTATAGCTATACTAGGACATCTGACTCAGGTTATGAACAACATCCTTACCTATATGAAGAACCTAAACCACTACATAGGGGAGAAATGTTAGATCGATCAACCTCCATCATTTAATTAGACTACAAAAACATTCGTATCAGACAAGTGGATTTGTTCCTTAGAGAAGATGTTTATCACTTTGGGAGGTAACAAAAGGGGGAATGTTATTGTTAACCAGAGATTCTGATTAATGTTAGTCAATAATTCAATACAAAATAGATGACTAAGAGATTCATAATATGGTATTGAGTCATTTCCTGGAAATATTCTTAGAAAAATGCTTTCCTTGTGAAGAGAGAATAGATATGGAAAGGCGGTTTCTGAATCTGTGGAAAAAAGAGAATGAGAATGTTGACAAGTATGATCCAACTTTAAAAGGTTATCAAGGCATGACACGGATTATATAATTAATCCAAGGAGAAATATTTATAAATTCATTGATGTTTTAAAACCATTCGTTTGAAGGGAACTAGTCTCTCAAAGGTTCTAATCATATGAATATATTATCTCATGTGATATCAAGAGAGAGAAATAATTCTATAAGTTTAGTGAATTTAAAGGAAAACAAGAGAAAAAGATGGTGGAGGAGGATATAATGGATAAAGGGAAGAATAAAATGGGGAATTTTCAAACATGGGATACTTATTGAGGAAAATTCCATAAGTCCTTCTTAAAAGGAAAATGATTGTGCTACAAGGGTGGACAGAAAGTACATCATGTTGGTGATTTCAAGGGAATGAAAGAATCTACAATTTTCAATGATATATTTATAGGGTGATGGGTAACTATGAAAATTATTGTCCGAAGTTTCAAGTAAACGTTCCTTAGAAAAGGCCAAGAGATCAAGGTCATGCTAATAGAAGCACAACTATTGAATTTGAAGTTCCTAATAATGTGGTGGTAGGTACTATAATTGTCTCCTCAAACTTGGCCAATGATTTATTTGATTCTGGATAATTGCATTCCTTTATATCTTCCAATTTTTTATTAGAAAAATAGATGTTTACATTTATATTTAACAAGGGATTTTTCACTCATACCCCCTGTGGGAAGTCTCATTGTAATAATGACGTTTCATACATAACACAATATAGAATATAAATATGATGTGTCTACTAATTTTATCATCATACCTATGGTTGGCTTTGAGATAATCCTTGGAATCCTATGGCTATAAAAATATTCTATGCAAATATTATTCAAGAAGAATGAAATTACAATTTATGAGGAAGGTGTACAATCCATTATCTTTAGAGTAGAAATGTCATTATATTATTCTTACCTATATCCAACCCTAGTAGCTCTATTGAATTCAATTATTAGGGAGGATGAGAACACATTATCTATGAGTGAGGAAATAAATTTTAAAATTGTGGATGTATATACTATTAAATAATACATTGTTGTATTTCTAGAGGATTTACCTGGACATCCTTCAGAATATGAAATTTATATTTCTTTTGATTTAATTCAGGTTGTATGGAATATTTAAAAGATTCCTTATAGAACGAACATAGTGTAATTAGTAGAACTGAAGAAACAACTAGAAGAATTAAGTCATAAAGGATTTATTATCCCTAGTATTTCTCCATGGGGAGACCTTATTCTCTTTGTCAAGAATAAATATGGATCCATGAGGATATGAATTGACTATAGAGAAATTAATGATATTACAATAAAAAATGTATCCCAAACCTCAGATTAATGGTTTTTTGGTCAAATTCACAGAGAAAAATATTTTTATAAGATTTAACTTTGATATGGATATCATCTATTTCATGTGAGGAAGGAAGATATTCTAAAGACATCATTTCGAACCATGTATGAGCATTTTGTGTTTATAGTAATGCCTTTTGGATTGAATAATGCACCCTTTATTTTGATGGATCTAATGAATAGAGTTTTCAATGAATATCTTCATGAATTTTTTGTGGTATTTAATGATGATATCTTGGTATAAACCAAAATCTATAAATATCATGAAAATAACTTGTGTATTATTTTGAACACTCTTGGAAGAAATGAATTATATGGGAAGTATAGTAAGGGTAATTTTGGATTCAATCAGTTTCTTTTCTTGGAAATATTGTCTTTATGGATGGAATATTCATTGATCAGGAAAAGAAAATGGTTACGCAAAAATTGAATACACCAATGAACTTAACTGAAGTACATAGTTTTATTGTTTTATCAGGTAATTATTGGTATTTTATTTAGAACTTTGTCCGATTATCCAACTCGTTAACCAAGATTACTCATAAATGGGTTATGTTTGTATGTGAAAAATAATGTGATGATTGTTATGAGTAATTATAGAGGATATTATTGAATCCTCTGATCCAAACTCTACTATCGGGGAATGATGGATTTGTGATCTTTATAGATGCATCAAAGAAAGTACTTGGTTGTTTCTTTATGCAGAATGACAGAGTTATTGCATGTGCATCAAGGTATTTAAAAATCCATGAATAGAACTATCCATCTCATGATCTTGAGTTAGGAGATGTAATTGTTTCTCTGAAAATATAGAGACATTATCGCTATGGAGAAATATGGTAGATATATTTGGATCATAAGAGGTTTTGGACAAAACAAAAGTGAATGTAAAGATTATTCAAACTCATATAAATTCATCTCAAAGAATGAAAAAGATTTATGCTAATAATCGAATGATGGATTTGTAATTTCAAGTGGGAGATTATGTTTTCATAAAAGTATATCCAGGGAAGGGTGTTTTATGATTTCCGAAGAAAGGTAAACTAAGTCGTAGGTACATTGGTACTTTTGAACTACTTAATAGAATTGGAAATGTGGATTATCATTTGGTAATGTTTCCTAGCATTTATAAGGTACATAATGTGTTCCATGTCTCATTGCTGAGAAATTAAAAGACAACCCCAACACATTTACTCACATATAATGGTATAGAATTGGAACTTGACTTATCTTAATGTAAAGAGATTATCTAGATTTTGGACACTAATGAACATCTATTGAGGAATTATATGACTTGGCTTGTAAAGTTACATTACAAAAATCATAAAATTGAAGAGGCAAAGTGGGAGCCATAAGAACTTATGATGAAGTCCGACCATAATCTAATTATGAGGTAACATTATTGTATTTTTTTGGGAGAAATTTTTTTAAGGGGGGAATAATGTAACACCACAAGGTTTTCCAATGATATTTAATATAGAATACATGCAACACTGAGCCTCTAAGAAAAAAACACTTTCTTATAGAATATAGTTATAACCATTCAACTAAATAGAATTTTACTTCCTCTATGATTAAAATTTTGAAAAAATGACATACATAGTTACGATTAGTAAGATATTTGGATTCTGATAGGATCAACATGCAGTTTTTGTAAATAGTAACTTACCTGAGGAATAGAAACTTACCCTTATGAATTTTAGTGTACCTTATGAATAGAAACCTCACCCATGTATTAATAAGTATAATTTAGGAAGAAAATAAATGAGAGTGAATATTTTAAAAATTAATAATTTAGTGTTGATTTTTTATGAGTAAAAAATATTTAATTACAATTTTAAATTAATAAATTTATTTAAAATACATTCATATTCCTAAAATGTATTCCAAAATAATTATTTTCTTCTCCTATGATTTTAGTATATTTTTATGAGACCTTAGTTAATTTTTGAATGTATTATAAAATCGTTTCTAAATTTAATATATATATTTTTCAAGTAAATAATAATTTAAATTAAAAATTAAATTTCAAATACTTAGAAAACTAATTTGATAAAATGGGGTCCATTTATAAGTTCTACATTTTTGAAAAATGGTTATGGTGAATTTTTGGTATTTTTCTAAAATATAGTAATTTATTGTGAATAGTAAAATACAGTATAAATATATTATTAGATAAATACACTATTATTTGAGTAATCACTGATGTAAGAACATTTGGATAGAAATCACATGCACATTTTCATATTTTTGGTCACATGAATCCACAATATTGGTTTTCTTGAGAAAAATAAAAAAAATAATGATTAAAATATTAAAAAATCACTCTTCACCTCTACTATAAAATCCACCCCTCAATCCCTCTTCTATCCACTCATATAATACTTGAATATTCTTAAAGTTATACCCAAATACTCTTCCCTAGTTCCTCCAAACGTCTAAGAGCTCTTTTTATTTCCAAAATAACAGAATTCCTTCCCATAAGGAGGTTCTTAAGGAGGAAATTTCTAGTGGTAAACCCTCTTCCTTTTTCATTTTATTTCATTTTCAATATATTTTCTTTTATTATATTCTCCTTAACTACTATTTAAAAATGTCCATGATAACTCCATTTTCATCTATATAATAGAAATATATAATGTTTATGGAATTTCATTCCTCAAACTACTATCTATCCATCTTTTATTTTATAAATAAAATCATCATATGGGAGGTGCAGATTTACATCCTTCATGGACGACGAACCATCATTATTCAATTTATCATTAAAGTATGGAAATTAATCATTTTTATGCTTTAACCAGACTATAATATGTGTATTATAAAATATTCAATGTTTTTTAACCAGTATATATATATATATTACTAATTTATTCGACAAACTAGTTTGTGACAATAAATATACCCCCAAAACAATCTATAAGGTTATCACTAATTTTATATCTAATAATTCATCATCATACCACGTATACAAATGATATATATAAGCATTTACATATCTAGATGTAAATTAATAATATATAAGTTTAATTCTAGAGAATTATATCCATTCCACATGAAACTCCATAACTTATAATCAAGTGAACCAATTAGGAAATCAAAGAAACGAACACTCTAGAATGATAGAATTCAATCTTATAAACTTTCAATAAAGAACTAAATGAAATTCATAAAACTATAATTATTCCAATATTTTTAGATATGGTTATGAATTATTTAATTAATGGATTTAATTTGATTATCGAGGAAATTAATGTCACGTTGAGAGTACATTCAGACAAAAGTGAAGGATTTTCTACCCAAACCTCCATTTTCATTGAAGTTAATAATATTATATACATACCTAAATGATATTCTTAATTATTATTATTTCATTCTAGTGAATTATGTGTGAATGTTATATATATATGCACCTACCATAATCCTTCTTTCTTTTATATGGTGTAACATGTTTGAAAACGATCTTTCAAAAATTCTTCCCAAAATACAAGCCCGATTCCGGGGAATTTCTCAAATTATTACCCTGGTTAAAGTACACTAAATAATATGTTTTTCTACATAATTATTTTTCTAAAATGATAATTTTATTATTATGAATCTATATTATTTCACCTCTCGTTTTATAAAAATATTTTTCCAAAATGGCACTTATTTTCATAGATAATGTGTTTTTTCTCTGAAAATATTCTCAATGATTTTATTAGTGTATTTTTTTTTCAAAATACCCAACTCTATTAAATTTTATGTATTATTTAGGTTAATATACTATGTTTATCATCTACCATATTGTATTGAATTTTTTATGATCAGCTTGACTGTGGATGTACTATCTTGATACCATTCACCATACTTCACAGAATGGTTTGTATTTATGTGTACAGATTGAGGAATGTTATTTCATATGTTCATGATATTTATGTTTATAACCTTTCATACGAGGAATGAATTTAACATAGCTAGTGATGGGTGGGGTCTGCTATATCCCCTCGATGCATTGGTAGTTCTCATGAGACAAAACAGATTTGGACTTGGTTGAGGCCCTTACCATTTTTAAATATGGTATAGTCTAAGGAATTAATAATTTTAAGATATCTTGTATGAGGCCTTGATAGTATATTTCTGAATTTTCAGTATTATACATTTACAACATTATGAAATAATTAATTGATAGTCCGTGAGGTTATTTGACTAGTAGATTACCCATGATTATGCATCATTATGGCATTATTTATTCATCCATAATTCCTACAATATTATGTGTTATTTATTAAAGGAATATTATTTTAGTTATTCACCATGAATAATTTTTAGGTTTTTGATATCTTCTACATTTTTACTTACCCTTACTGAGCATATGAGCTCACCCCTTTCTTAGGATTTATTTTACCAACATGTGAAAAAGTAAATTATGAATGACTTGAAGGGGTAACATATGAGTTTTGGATGTTTTAAAAAGAATTTACATATTGCATTTAATTTCAAGTTGTAATTTTGAACTTATTTATGTATCTAGTTTTCCAAAACTATTAAACTAATTCATTCATTAGGTATATGTCTTTCATGTAATCATGTCATTGTAATGAAATAAGGCACTGACTCTGGGAAATTGGTGTTGGGTCTTTACAATGATAATGATATAAATTAAATTTATATATTATATATCTATAAATATTTATTTAAATTAATTTAATTATTATTATTCATTGAGTTAATATGAAATATTTTTTTTTCTTGAAAAATACACTTCATGAAAACCCTCTATTTCGTCGCTTCTTTGGGTCTAATAATAAATTTAAATATTAAAATAATGTCAATTGAATTTATTAAAATTGATTCCATATTTATAATTATGATAATTTATATTATATAATAATGTTAACATAATTTTTAACATTATAAATAGTGAAAAAACGAAAAAAAAAATATTTATCATGGTTAAGGAGAAAATGGAATTACCGTGGGTCAAACTAAAAAGATAAGGGTAAGAATGACCTAAACACTTATTTAAAATATATTATATTTCCAAATTTAGATATTATCCTATTTAAACATCAATAATGGTTCATTTGATATCCTTTTTGAATGTGCGAAATATTGGTATACCATTTTCATTTTAGAAATTACAAGTGTCCCACTCACCTCACTTATAAAATGGCACCCCTCTCATATATTATTCACACCATAAATTAACCTTTTTATGAGAAAATTCAAACCTCAATTACATAATAACAGGGAGATTATTTTGATCAAAAATCCATCCTGTGATAGATTTTGATGATTACCTAAGGAGGTTGTCTGATTAATAGGCATAATGCTTGATCATGCAATTTTTTATATATTGTTCCACCACTGTAAAACCATTATAAAATATTATTATATAAAAAATAAATTTTCTAACAAATAATTATATTTTTTATTTTAATTATATAACCTAATTTCATCTTCTATTCTATAAAATGGGATTTCAAATTATTATTCATGTTTATAGAAAACTACTGCCTCGTGAACTGAAGTGATTCATTTTTCATAATCACTTATCAAGCTGTTTTATAAGGATGGATTTAAAGTATTTATATTTTTTTTTAAATAATTATAAATTTAGATTTATGATATCACATAAAAACTATTAAATTCCATTTTTTGGGAGATACAATAGCATTTCTCTTATGTATGGTGAACAACCGCCTCATTAAGAGATGCCATTCGTTTTTCACTAACACATTATGTTGAAGATAATAACGAGAAATATACTGTTGATATTTTATATAAAAGAAATAATTATGATATTAATGACATATTTATCATTTTTAAAATATAATAAATCATTTTATTTCTTACACTGAAAAATGATAACATTGTTCGGGTGTACGGGTAGACTACTACTTCCATGAAGCTATGTGATACATTTTTCATCACTAAATCACATGGGTTATATATATTTTTTATTTGAATAAAAATATTGTATTTATGATAATATTATATTCATGTAAATATAAAATAATGCATAACTTCTTTCTATAAAGTCATTAAAAAATATAAACATTATTAAGGCATACATACGACCTACTGTCTCTATAATTGTAACACTGTTCAATTTTTATTACTATATTCCATGATTTTTTTAAAGGAATAATTTATGTCAAGATATTATAAAAATTTATTTATTATTATACTATAGATTTTTAAATAATTACCTTTATGGACATGATCAACACACTAAATATATTTTGAAATAATGAACTGAACATCCTCAAAACACCTGATGTGGACTTAATTGATTATATATTTAAATATATCATCCATAAAAAATTAAATAAATGATTTAATTATGAAGCATTGAGATTGGAAAAGTATATTAGAAAATAAAATAATTGATGAAATATTATTTTAAATTATTTAAAGGACATTCAAGGAATGTCTAGACACTAGGTAAGGTTTTCTCGTATCATTATTATTTCTGTATGATATATGTAATATTCACCAATTATTTAAAATATGTGATGTATATAATTCCCATTTTTCATGTTACATCATGAACACTTATATTTCATTTTATTTTATGTTTCTTGTTGAATTTTTTCATTGAAGGGGATTTGATAGGAAATTCACCATGCAGTAATGAATTACATAACTCAATTTATTTTCATTGGGTAATATTACTTCTTCCTTATCATTGATACTAAAATATTATGTGTGTAGTTAGTTTTGATTATATTATGTTATATTTTCACTTATTTTATTTTTACCTACATTTGATACACATAATCTATTCAATGATTAATTCTATCTTTAATGTCATGATCATTATAAGGGTTGCTCATCTCAAATAGTCTTTTTTTGGAAAATATATTATGTTGTACACATATATTCAATTATTAGGTATATTAACTAACAATTTTATATGTTATATCATCATAATTCATATGTTCATGATACATAATGTTTAATTTTTTCTTTTTTTCTTTCATGGGGATTTTTATTGAAATGATTACTAATGTGGCAAAGGATTTATGTTACGATTTCCTTTATTAAAGGATTCTTTATGTTCAAGGTTACTTTGGAGGAAATCATGTGATACTATTATCAAGAAACAAATATCATTAATCTCTACTGGTTGTCAATTTTTTTATCTTTTTTGATTTATATTTCATCCTTTATTTATTAGAGAAACATCAAGAGAGTCATTTTTATGTCATATCAATCATGTAATTTAATTTAAAATTGAATATATTTATATCCATGTTTTCCAAAATGTTTTAAAAAATGTTCCTATGAAAATAAATTATTTTATAAATATAATTTAAATATTCTTTGAAATTATTTTATAATTTGTTGAAATTAAATTTCTTTTCATTTTCAAAAATGATTCACTTTTGACACTATTTTTTGAAATGATTTGAAATGAATGTTTATTTTTAAAATTTACATAATGAATATATCTTTAAATAATAATGAGAATTATTTTATTTTAACTTTAAATTATATGTTTCTATGATTGTTTTAAAATAATATTATTTTCTAATATTTTGATATTTTAATGGTTTTAGAGTGGTTTTAAAATTAAAAAGGTTTTTTTACTCCAAAATGTTTTTAATTAATTTTTAATGGTATTTTTATTCATCAATGAAAATATCCATTGATACAGCATACACCCCATTGAGGATATGTGGTATTGATACCATTCTTATTCTTTATTTGGATGGATTGCAATATTGAAATGAAAACCATTTTATTTTCACATTTAAATATTGTTCTAAAAAGCAGAAATGTTGTTTTTATGAGATTATGATAAAATTAATTCACTATTTACATATTCATGAACAATAAATCAACATTATTATGATTGAACCCAAATAGAACTGACTGATCCGATTATAGATTATATTATGGGTGCACCCATATAGCACCAGGTGTTCTAATTATTGAATATATTATGGTTGCACCAAGATAATGCAGTGAAGACCAATATAGATTATATGATGGGTGCACCCAAATAGCAGTCCAATGTAATGGGTAATGTTCAATATCTTTAAAGGGAATAATTAGGGAATTACAAGTGGGTTTCTCTAATGTATTTAATATGTATCCTATTATTTGTTATACAGGATTAAAAAAGATTTTGAAGATAATGTTCTATGATACCAAAATGTTTTATTTATACCTTTAATGGATTTTATAGGATTCCTTGATCTTTTTTGAAATGAAATCACTCATTATTATATATTTTTATAACTCTTTCATTTTTTTAAATCCACAATCCATGTTTTAATGTATGATGATCCTTTTATTGATTGGTATGAGTTCTATTATCTTATGTCCATGACCTTATATTATTTTATCATATGCTTATTATATTCCTATTGTCAGTAATGAAATTAAGTTTTTAATGCTTATGTCCACCCTTAATAAGAATTTAAAATCAACCTTCTTTTTCTTCCTTTTCCCATGGTTATAAAGAATGATTTTGAATGAATTATAGCCAGTAGGGTTTCCTATGGATGATGATAAAGATGTAATGAAAAATAAGAAATTATTTGTTAAGTTGGATAAATTCTTTTTTAAAGACAATGGTATTGTTTATGAAACTATTTTTTGTAATTCTCTAAAACTATAAACCTAAAGGTTATTTGGTCATGTAAGATATTTAATATTCTATTTTGATGTTGTATATTATGGATGGTGATAATTTTTCCACCATTATCAGCATCAAATTAAGAAATATAAATATCTTGATTTTCAATTGGGTATGGGGGTGTGAGTTTTGGACTATTACAAGGTATTGGGATAGGGATTTTCTAATCTTGAGTATTAAAAATATTTTTACTAAAGTATTTAAGGAGGTTCTCTTTCATATGCGAGGGAATGAACATACCTTAAATTACATTGAATATTTAAATATAAAATATATAATAATTATGTAAATTGAAACCAAATGTCATTATTTCATAGTATGAAATGATAAAGATGAATTACTATAAAAAATTAAAGTTTATACATGTTTATGTTTTCATTTAAACCTTATTTTGGGCTTTACCTGCTCATTATCCCTTTTTTAAGCTTAACTATAGTAACACATTTTTATTCCATTAATTGTCATAATTTCATATAAAAGGTAAAAAGAATCTAAAATATGATGTAAGGATGAATTTAAAGTCCATTTAACAACTAATTTTCCTATTATAACATAGTTTTTATTTTTAAATCCTTCATATAAATATTATTTAAGAAAAAATATCATCAAAGATATTTTTGGGACAATTCATATAATTTGACTTCAAATATATGCAGTCCAAAAAATTATAACATCACTAAAATTTCCATTAATTATACAATAAAATTACCTATTAAATTTTATCAATACGATAATTCATGGGAAATATATTTATTTTAACAGTTTTAAAGTTATTTACCTTGATTTTTCTACAACTAACACAAGAACTCCATTAGATTTTTTAATGTGTTTATGATAATTATATCATCAAAAAAATATTAAACAAATATCATAGAAATAAATTATTAATAATGAATATTACCATTTATAACTACGTTTAATATATTTTTATCAAAATTAAAATATATTGTATATATAAAAGAGAAATATTCAAATTTTTTAATTTTCAAAACATAAAATAATATAAATATCATTATAAATGTAAAATTGAACCCAAATTCCATATGTTAAATTTTGTGATTTATATAGTCGATTTAATCTCAATTAATGAAACGGGAAAATGTTTTCGGTTGATTTTGAGATGTTATACCATAGTTTTAACCTTAATTAACATATTTTACCGAAACTGTGGAGAAAAATCTTTTCTATAATTACTATAAATAATGAAAAAAAATAAATGGGAATTACAAACTAAATTTGAACATCTTTATTTTAAATATTAAATAACTTTTTCATGATTTAAATTTTAGATGTGGTAGAAATAAATTTTATTATAAATTCAAAAAATGTAACAAAATTAGAAAATTGCATTATAAAATATAAAAATTAACTTATACCTAAATAAAATATGATTTCGATTCAGATAAAATTATTTATATTATGTTGAAAAAATGGGTCCTATGTTACTTTAAACTAAAATAAAAATAGAATTAAACATTTATATTAATTTATTTAATGAAAATAAATGAAAATTTTAAAAAAATTGATATTTTAATCTATCTAAGGAAATATAAATCTTTTTAGAAAAAAATCACAATAATATAATAATTAAATTATATTTTAAAAAATTATATTAATTTCTTAAAATATAATTTAAAAAAATGTATAAAATAATTATAATGCCCATAATAAATATTTAGTAAAAATCGTATTTGAAGAAATCACATTTTTGAAACATAAAATATCTTTACTATAAATTGAGTACATATTTATTATACATTATATAATATATTTAGACATTATTTTTCATATTTTGTTTGTTGATATTCATAAATTCAATTTAACATCACGTTTCTAATGGTAAAATTTGCATAATAATATCTTTATATTATATCATACTTCACTTAGTGCTCAGTGTTTCATGTTAAGCTAGCTATCCATCATAGTAATTTTTTTAAAAATAAATATTTTTAGTGAGACACTATTATAGTGGATAAAATCCATTTCTAAATTTGGTTAACTCACTATTCCATTTCATATTATCCTACAATTTGTCAATAATATACCAATTATTTAGAGGGTTACATAATTCCGGTCCCTCCAATCACATAACTAAAACAATGAAAAATCATTCCAAATGATCATAAAATCATTCATAATTTTTTATAGAATAAACCATGAAATTAAATTATTTTTGGGTATATTTCACCATCACATAAAAATAATCAATCTAGATAAATATGTTTAATATTTTTCAAAAAAAATTATTATTTAAACAAAATATAATTAATAATGGATGATAAATAATTTTATTATAGAATTTGAATCTTTCATTGAAAACATGTGGAAAATAACTTTTTATTTACATAATTTTTTAAAAAAACCATTGCTATTGAGAGAAACTATTATCTGAAAATGAACATTGAAAATTTTAATGGAATATTCAAATAATATAATGGTTATGATGGTGGGAACATATGTTTATATGAAAAATTTTAAAACAAATATTCATTGTATAATTATTTAATATTTCATAAATATCAATTTTTGATTCATTATAAAAATTCCTTTTCAAAACCATCGAATAGAAAGTAAGATATGGTAGAATATGAATTTAACTAATAATTGCATCAAATAAAATAATATTATTTGAGAATATTTTAATGAACATGGACATTGGAGAAAAATTTTGACAACCAAAGAATAAATAAGGTTGAATTTTCCTAAATCATTTCCTTGATCATTTTATTTACTAAACATGGGAAAATGTATATAATAATTGAAAGTTACATGAATTAAAAAATTAGATAAACATATATCTTATTAAAATTATATATATCATAAAATTTATTTTAATGGATTTCTATCATAGTCAATCATAAAAAAAATGAGATTACAACATAAACCCTTATCTCAGGTCATGTATTACTTTGTGTGTGTTCAACCCTTTTTTATAATAATTAGAAAATTTTTGTAAATATGTTATAAAAACATATTCATATAAATATTAATAAATTTAATTATATAATAACTTAAAATTACCCATTTATTGACAATTCTTCATTAAAATGATTATTCAGGTGAAAATTGTTGTGTTTTCCATGCATGTTTTGGTTTGATAGTTCTTTTAAAAGAACCTCATTTATAATTTCAAATTCCTACATAATATTAACCATTAAATAAGTATTATTTTTATTCATTTTATAAAATTTTATAACCATTCATGTATTTCAGTGATGAAAATTGAATTTGATCACCTTGGGGAAACCTTAGTCTCTAGGTACTTACATGGGACGTCTTCACTTTTTTATAGATGTAAAAAAAGAAAAGGTAATATATAATAAAACTTTATAAAATAATAATTATATCATAAATATAATAACTATTCATTAAATATATACTTATTATTATCCATGTAAATAGGATATAAAAAAGGAATCACATCACTTCGCGGAGGTGGCAGTCATCACGTACACATGAGCAACGTTATCATCTTTGAAAAGATGGGATATGAGATAGAACCTGGCAATTAAATTAACCTAAAACATCTCATTATAGTATATATAATGATTCAATATTTTTAATATGGTCATATAACATTTGGAGTTGTTTTAATAAGGAAACATCAAAAATATTGGTCAGAATATATACCTCTTCTTAAGGAAACTTTCTTTGAAAAGCACCATAAGGCTTCATGGATGAGTTTTTTTGGTTGAAAATAAAACTAAATATTGTGGATATTGATGTTGGTATAGTATTAGAGAAAATATTTCTTAATATAAAGGTATTCATTGGTGTGGATAAGATATGAAAGGTGGTTCCCTTTTATAATTGAGTGGAGTGGCACACATGTAATTGTTATGAATATTAAAATATAATGAAGCTATAGTCATGGGAACTTTTAATTTTTTCTAAAGATTAAAATGGGATGATCTACGATCAATATAAATTCTTCAAATATGGTTTAAAAAAAATTGTCTCATTTTAACTATAATATCTTTAGTTTAACCCATTCCAACCCCTTTTATCCATTACCATGGTAACAATATTTTTTCCATGGCGACTAATCATTAGGATGGAAAATTAAGTTATCCTAAAAAAATAATATTATATATTCTAATTCAAAATATATAATCCATTTTACTAGATTCATCAACATGATTTGGTAATAATTAATTCATATATCTGTGCACAAAACCTGAAAAACCTATTTTTAGAGAAATATATTTCTGAACATAATACTGAATTTCATTCAATTAATTTCTTAGTAAAGACCATTTGATTAAAGATAAAATATTTTATTCGATATATTATCTATTAATTTTATTAAAACATTCCATAAATAAATATTAATGTAATTTATTAATATGAAAACACATTATGTGCATAAAAATAGGTTTTCCAAAACCGCTATTTTAATGTTCAAATGATTTTATTTTCATTTATAAGAAATTGAGAACAAATTAAATCATATTCTACAGGTTTATACAATAATGTTTCATAATTTTAATACTCTAAATTATTTTTTAAGTAAAAAATTATATTAAAAAACAATCCTCATAAATAAATTATGTCAAAACTATTTTTCAGTATCAATAGTGTCTCTAAAGAAATTATTTTTTAAAATTTTATCTCATTTAAATACCATACTATGTGATTTATTTTAGTGTGTAATTATTATTCTCATGTTTTCATTGTTACATACTTTACACGAAATCAAACACATTAAATTTATTAAAGAAAATTATATTCTAAATCCTTGGGGTGTTACAAGGCATTAGGTCAGGAGAATGTTCATATGGTATTCCCTCTAGGAGAGTATAGAATAGTTATTCCGTCCATTAGAGAATGAATAGAAACATATCTAGTTGTTTTGGATTATGTTCATCTTTATATAGAGTAGAAAATTCTTCCAAGGGGTCGAGACAGTGGTGTCTATAGGCTAAGTGCACTACATGAGTTTCAATGGTAGGTAATACAGATGTTTTATGGAAAACCAGACGCTCATGAAGTCGAGGAAGGGATGGAGTTCATAGTATGAGTATTTTCACTAATTTAGACTCTAACCAATTAAATTTTTCCACATGAGGTCGGACTTCTTCATTGAGTAATGTGGTGCTGGTTGTGCCTGGTTACCCAGAACTATGATATGGAAGCACTTCATTGATGGAGTTTCATCACTTGTTCTGTGAAATGTATTATCCATTTTTCATGAACTCTATATTGATTTAGGTTCTTGTTGTGCTACTTTAGTGTGATTTTTTTATTCCATATTATGAATTTAGGTTCAAAAACCTCAAATTCCATTCTCTCTATATGGTGGAAGAAATAAACATTTGGCTTACGTTAGTTGGTTATTCAGTCACTTGGTAATTTTTTTGATTTGGTCATTATGTTAATTTTTAGGTTAGGTTGTTTATTAGATTGGTAAATTTTCCAATTAGGTCATTTATTCCAATTAACTTAGTTAGGCCAATTATGAAAATTAGTCCAATTAGGACAATTAGGTCGATTTGGCCAATTAGGACATTTAGTCCATTTAATTAATTTAGTGAAATTATTCAATTTATCCTAATTAGTACATTTATGAAATATAGGCCAATTAGGCCATTTATCCAATGTTGGTAAGTTATTTCATTTTGTCCATTTTGTCCAATTAAGACAATTAGCCCATTTTTTTTATTTCTTCCAACAAGACTAATTAGACCATTTATGAAAATTAGTCCAATGAAGATATTTCATTCATTTTGTCCAATTTAGGCCAATGAGAAAAATTATTCCAATTAGAGCATTTATTTTGGTTATTTCGGCCAATTAGGCAAATTTAGGCAAATTAGGTCAAGTATTCCATTTAGGAAAATTTAGGCCAATTGGAAACTTGATCATTAGGCCGTTAGGAAAATTGGACATTATACCATTAGGTTAATTGTCTATTAGTACACTAGGGCGTTATTCATATTATCTATTATACCATTATTATATTAGGTTAATTGGACAATTAAGTGATTAGTCTATTAGGCCAATTAGCCAATTGGCCATTTGGCTCTTAGTCTGATTGGACATTAGGCCATTAGGTAAATATCCCATTAGGCCATTAAGACAATTGGACTATTTTTTCATTATATCATTTGGTAATTGGATAGTTGGCTATTAGTCCATTAGTCATATTGGCCAATTGGGCATTAGGATTTTAGGATAATTGGTCATTAGGCCATTAAGACATTATAAAAATTGGAAAATTTCCCATTATGCTATTAGTCCAATTGGACATTAGGATATTAGTCTGTTTGGACACTAGACCATTAGGGAATTGTGCTATTTGTTAATTTGACCGTTAGTCCCATTGTCCATTAAGCCATTAAGAAAATTGGACGTCTGGCCATAAACCATTTGGATAATTATCCAAATGGATATTAGGCCATTAGTTTAATGGTCCATTAGTCGATTCGTCCATTAGAAAAATTGGAAATTTCGACATTATTCCAGTAGGTTGTTAGGCCATTAGGGTAATTACCAATTTTCCATTTGGTAGTTAAGACAATTTTCCATTTTTTCATTAGGCCATTAGTCCAATTGGCCATTAGTCCGTTAGTCCATTAGGCCTTTATTTAATTATTTCACTAGTCAATTAGACCATTAATCAAATAGGAAATTAGGCCATTAGGACAATTAGACTTTAGGCCGTTATGAAAGTGGTCCAATTGGTAATTGGGCCAGTTGGATATTAGTCCATTAATCCAATTGAAAAATTTTCAATTTTCCCATGAGGTTATTTAGCCGTTATCCCATTGAGAAATTATGTGATTTGGACAATTTGCCAATTGGACATTAGGCAATTTGGCCATTTAGATATTAGGCCATAAGGCCATTTGTACAAATTTACACTTGGACAATAAGAAATTAATCAATTAGTCTAGGAATGTGATTAGGCTACTTCTCCAATTATACCATTAGGCGATTAGGCCACTAGGACAATTAATCAAATATGTCAGCTTTCCATTAGGCTAGTTGTCCATTAGGCCATTATTCCAATTGGACGTTATTCCATTAGGAAAATTTTACATTTCTCCATTAGCATGTTTGGCAATTAGGCCACTATTCCAATTGAATTATTAGAAATTAGGTCAATGGGACAATTGACTATTATTCAATTAGGCCACTAGGCTAATTGTAAATTTTTTTCATTTATACATTAGGCCAATTGGACTTTAAGACAATAAGACATTAGGCCATTATACTAATTTTCCATTAAGACATTAGGTTATTTTTCTATTATTCCATTATTCCATTAATCCAATTTGGCCATTAGGTCATTAGAAAAACCAGCGATTTAGTCTATTTGACTATTAGGACATTAGGCCATTTGGACATTAGACCATTAGGCCAATTGGACAACTGGAGCTAAATCCATTATGTTAATTGGAAATTTTTACAAAATTACACTAGGCCTTTAGGCCATAGGCCATTAGTCAAAATAGAAATTTGTTCATTAGGCCAATTGTCTTTCATCCCATTAGCCCATTATGCAAATTGGCCAATTGGCCATTAGTCCATTAGGTCAATTAGTTATTAAGACATTGACCAATTTATCATTTTTCCATTCGGCCAATTTTCCATTAGTCCACTAATCCATTTGTCCAGTTGAAAAATTGCCCATCATTCCATTATTCCAATTGACCATTAGGCCATTAGGAAAATTGTAAAAATTTTCATTAGTCCATTAGACCAATTTCCCATTAGGCCATTATGCCAATTAAAAAATTTTCCATTGGGCCATTAGGACAATTGGGAAATTTCCCATTGGGCCATTAGGCCAATTGGAAAATTGGTCATTTGGTATGTTGAAAGGGGTATTTCAAGTCTTATATTAAAGGTAATAATGAAAATAAAACATAATTGTTAGAATTCAAAGAAAACAATGTTACAATATAAATCTTGATATTATTTATATTCATATTTAATCAATAGATGATTCTCATGATAGGGCATTGTAGATTTCCCAAAAGTGCGAGAAGCATTCATTGAACCATTATTATTTATATTTTTTCCTGATGCATTCTAAAAAAATAAATTCAATTAATAAGAATTAAATTTTATATGAAAACCATTAATGATCAGGATTAACTTAAATTCAACACTTATCTAATATACGATCATTTGTTGATATTGTGTTGTTGGAATGTTGGAGAATATTGGTACACCCTTTAAATTAGAAATGACTCTACTCTTCCAACCAATCTATAAATCATGCTTATATGATATCCAGAACTCAACAAGATCCATCAACCTTGAAACTAGAAAAACTTTATTCTCAGGAAAGTTAAACCAACAATGCAATGAATATATCAATTCATATAAATAGAAAAATAATATAAATATAAATTAAAAAAATTTATTACACATATCTCTACCCATGATTTGTTCGTGAATTAATTACTAATTTGTCTCCATGAGACTAGATTCATCGGAATGATTTTTTATAGTTGAAAACAGGTCATATAAAAATTATACAATCCATAGAAGTTTTACATCTCATCTGATTTTCTTCATTCTAATTGACAATTATTTATGTTTGGTGGTTTTAGGATTCCTTCATATAGGTGAACCAATGTATCCTACTAGAATATTCCAATAAATAATATAAAATAATAAAAAAAGAAGAATTAAGTCACAATAAAAATATGAAAAAATGTTTTTATATATTTTCACACATAGATAATAAATACATACTGATACAGGATTCTCAATAGCCTTTGATGGATCTATGGGCTATATTAAATCAGTAGCCTCTGAAATATCTGTCAATTCCAAAGCATGCCCCGGGTGATTTTCATGCACTAGAGTTGATGATGAATGAACAGAATCATCAAATCTTGGATGGATAGTATGAAATGGTGGTGGAATAGACATGGTAGTATATGGGTTGTAGGGCTGTGGATACATAAATAGAAATGGATAGGGTAAATGTGGGAACATACCTGGAGGTGGAAAAGACATGGAATGGGATGTTGTGTATAAATGTGATGATGATAGAGGCATGGGTGGGAACATCCATAGAGGCTCAATAAGGGTATGAAATGGTATGGTAGATGGGGTTTCTGATGGTGGGTCAGGGTGGGAGCGGGTATAACGATTTCTCTGTCTAGGTCTAAGAGCACCCCACTTAGACCAATGCTAGTTATATATGGAAGAGTCACCTATGGTTCAACTAAATTACCCTTAAAAATTTGAAAATTAATTTGAAAATTAAATTTTATTTATTATATAAAAAAATACATTACAATTATAATACTCACTTAGGGAAGAAGAGGAAGAAACCCAAGCTCACCCATATGTCAATTAGTATCAAATAATAACATCATTATAACTTCTTCAGTTTTTATCATAAGATGTATAATAATGAAATTTATATATTTTTTAGAAATATTTTAAAAAATCCATGTATAAAACATATAAGTGAATTATTTTATAAGCACTGATATAACATGATTTAGCAATAATATTTTAAAACCATGTTATATATTTTGTAAAAAACCATTTTAAACGCGATTTTTTGAATTGAAATAAATAATTAACGGAAATGAAACCAAAAAATAATAAAACAAACTTAAAATTCCAAAATGAATCTAAATACATGTAATTACAGTAATAATAACCTAAGAATCCCAAGTCAAGGTAAACTAAGTTAACTATAAATATATATATTTGCTTCTATATATTACCCACCACTAATTCAGGTTCAACATCAACGCTCACAATAGGACAATTTGAGTCATCAAATCAATTATTATTTTCAACACTAATGGGTTTCCATTTCTATAAATTTATTCCCTAACATCATAAAAGAAAATTTCATTGTATTACATAATTAATGACACTATAATCAGGTTTCAGAAGATCATTCACATAAAAAAACTTATATTAATTATAAAATGTATCATTCATCATTAAATAGAAATCAACTAATGTTAATAACAATGATCCCTCAATCATAAAAAAAGTGCACCATGTCATGTCATTGAATCAAACCATTTAAATTTCATCATAGTGACTCGTCTATGAGAGTAGTAATCTGACAAAAATATTTTCTCAACAAGTCCACAATAAGTCAAATTTTCATATTGAGCCTATAAATCTGATGCACTGGAATAACAGTCTGTTGTATCAATTAACATAACACCATCATGATGTGTTCTCATGTTCACTAAGGAATCAGTTATAGAAAATTTATACCCATTTATTATTAAATATTTTCATTAAGAACCAAATAATAGGGAGAAAAATACAATTCATTTATTTCTCATGAAACTAGGTCAACTAGTAAACCCTATAAATGATATATATATGAATAATACAATGAAATGAATATATATATTATATGTTAACTACTGTAATGGTCATACCTTTTATTTCAACCAGGAAGGAAACTCTTATCTATGGAAAGCTTTTGACCCTCTCAAAGGAAAAGACCGATAAACTATATTTATAATTTGGTTATGTTTCCTACATAGAATGATAATAAAATTATATAGTTTATGTGAAATGACATAGCATGTGATGAAATATAAATACTAAAACTATATACTTGAAATATACATCAAATAAACCACAGTTAAATAGGAATGTCTGATGTTCTACATCTTTCTCTTTAAGATTCAATGTAGCCAATGTTTATGACCCAAGAATTCATCCAGTTTTGGGAAGAGATGGAAATAAGGGATCCATTTGTCCAAAATTCTCATCTTCATTTATCATTGTTTGGTTATTTCTTCTTCTAACATCAAAAAAAAATATTGAACAAAAATCCACAAATTATTGAGTTGGATAAAATCTCACAAGGAAACCCTTAGGATGACTCTTATTTTGGGCATAAGAGTTAATATTCCACATATTTAATTTAGTATGATATTTATACCAAAATGAAATGGGTCCCCAAATAAGTTTTTAATTGGAAAATGATCTGTTAAATGCAGCATGTATTTGAAAATGACAGCGTAGATATTTTTTTTCTCACTCACACAAAATTAATGGTGCCTCATGCTTCATTTTTATCAAGAAAAACATTTATAACCATTTAGCACAAAATTATCTAAATAATGGAATAAGAGAATTGAAAAAAGTGGATTTCCTAGACCCAATATGTATTGTACATTGATTACCACTTCATGTATGTAAATTGTTATATACATGTGTTTATCTTTCCATAATAGTGTAGATACTTATGTATCCACTTTTTTATGGTAATTTCCTTAGAATACATGTTGTGTAAAAGGGATATAGATGATCCTAATCTATAATGAGAACCTAAATATGATATGATGGTGATCTTAATGTAATTTACTAAGGTCTAGTTACATTATTATGAAAATCCACTAATTATGTGAAACTATCTGGTGTTGGGGGGTCATTAGCATTGAGACTTCTTCTCATAATGTTTTTTACATGGTGATCTATAATATTTGAGATCGTGAGGATATAATTTCTAATAGGAACACCACACGTTTCAAGTGTCATTGGTTGTTCTTATCTACAAACATGTGTAATGGTCTCTTGACTTGAGAACATTATCAATGTATGTCATTTAATTGAATACTTTGATGCAAAGATAAAACCATGGCAAGGAATTAATGGAGAGTTAGTTTGTGTTGGGTATGTCATCGGTGACATGACATTGATTGAATGATCAAGAAAGGATTTGTTTCTTCTAAGTTTAAGAAGAGTTATCTTGGGCCTCGTTGATTAGGATGGTAACACATTCATAAAATCAATGGCCATTATAGTTGATGGTATGTCCATCCAAGAAGATCAATAAATAATAAAGGAAAAGGATGATGACAGAAGTGTGCATCATGCTTTATTGAGATATCGATGGAGAAGAGATTATATTACACAGGATATGTTCATAGGAAGGTAGTCGTTGCTTTGAATTTTTCTTATCTATATTGAGGCCTTGATGGGTTTCTAGACCCCTCTCTTGGTCTCTAAATATTATTTACTACTATTGAGATAAGGGACTAGAGGGTCACACACAATAGAAATTTTAGAATCTTCCTTATTATGTTGAATAGGAATATACAACTTGGTGGGCTCCACCATGGGTCCAGTTATTATACAAGTTCTATGGATCACCAAGAAATAGATAACTTCCTTAATTATTCATGTTTGAAACAATTTTTTGAATTTATTTATGACATGTATATAAAATTGATTAAGTAATACGAGGATAAATACTATTCGAAGAGCTATTCATAAATTGGGTTCATTTAATATTATAAGGAGACGTGAGTCAAGTTAATGAATCAAGTTTATCATATAATATATTTAATATATATTATAGTTATGTGATAAATTGTAAATATTATTTATGGAGTAATTTATTTTTTCATAAATAATTCCTTATAATACTTATATGGTGGGTGTTTATTACACGGGGGTCGGGAACCAAAACGGGGTATTATAGATATTCACAATATAAGTGTGTAGAGTTTCATCCCATTGTGACTATTAATTCAATGGAATTCATATCCTCTCTCTCCTAAAAAATCCTATAGAGAGACTCTCAAACAAGTATGTTTTTCATTTATGTCTTTTCAGATAAAAAACATTGGAATTTGGTATTCATCGATGCATCGAAGTGGTCGTCGGTGTACTGCACTAGTTCCTAGATTCGGACGAACGACGCGCAAGTAGATTCAAGGGGTGTGTGTGGATAATCTATAGGTCTTCAACATCCGATTCATTGAGAAATGATCATAGTAATCTTATGGTAGGTAGGCACACATCAGATCTGAATGAGGTACATTTTTGGATTATTTTTGTACTATGTAAAAAACATGTGTGGTCCTCAGTCCGTACCAGGATAGGATCACAGGAGTTGACAATGTTATGTCACTCTAATGATGATTTTTTTAAATTCCTGGCTCATCGACTTCCGCTTCCAGTCCCATTACCTATTAGTATCATCAAAGGCTCCCATGGTTTTCTGAGTCAGAGAAAATATGAATTGCCTAAAAATTGAGTACAGGGTGTTAAAACAGTTCCAACGGATCTGACCGCATGTCATTCCATATTCAAATGGTCAAGTAACGACCATTTGAAAACTTTAAATGGATTTATGTCATCTTATTTAAATTAGTTTATTTTTTTACTTTTAGAAGAACACAATTTTAATTTTTATTTGTTTTCTTCAAAATACTTGAACCCGACCATGTTTTGGGTCAAATTTTGTCACTAGAATTGTTTCAGTGGTGATCAATTATTATAATAATATGAAAATAATATATTTTTATATTACTTTAATTTTTCTTCTAATAAGAAAATATTTTTAATTAAAATTTCTAAAAAAATTCAATAAACGTTTTCAAAAAGTCTATTAGACTTTTGAAAATACGTTAATGGAGATTTTATTTTAAAAAAAATAATTGGGAAAAGGGGGCATGACCTAGACCTACATGCGTCTCCTTTTCCTCCCCTTGGTTGACCCAGCGGTGCCCTAACCCCACCTTCCATCCTCACTGACCCACACAATAGCTGGCCAACCCCATCGGAATGCCCTATATCCTGACGAGGTTGCACCATCTAGGTTCAATCGTGACATTTGGAGCTCGCTGTCACCTAGATCACATGCCCCTACCATCCCGTGTGTGCCGCCACTGTCCCGACCTAGTTCTATCGTTTCCCTCAACACGAACACCATCGGCCGAGTTGTCCCCGTTCAGTGATGCGCCACCCAGATCCAACACTGTCGCGCCAGTCGTGTAAAAAATAAAATAAATCAATAATTTAATTTATTTTGACCATTAAATTAAATTAATGGTTAAATTTAATTTTGGATTAAAAAAATAAATAAAAAATTTGTAATGATAAATAAATTATTTAAATTTAATAAAATTCATTTAATATATTAGAACACCCTTTTACTGATTAAATTTGTTTCATTTTAATTTTTAATGTGGTTTATTTTATACCGAATGGTCTTGAGCCAGCGACTATCCTGTGCATGTCTATATTTTTTTATTTAACTATTTATTCAATGTGTGCGACGATTGTAAGAACTAATTAGATAAATGATTGTACTAGAATAATTTTTTAATTCAAATATGTATAAGGGATTTTGAATCTAATGAAACTATTTTACTATGTACCCTTAACCCCATCCCCCCCAATATGTGTGCTTGTATATTTTTAAAATAGATGATGACGTCACAAGATGTGGACCCTACCAAGTAGAGGGGGTATTCTAGATGGGAGCTGAGCACATTGCACAGGGGAAAGATATGATACGAGTCAGGTAAAGATTGATCTATTATGGATTGATCATAGAGAAATGATCAAGACCATTCCAATTGCATGCTTTTTCTTTATTCATCATTTATTTTTTTATGTCAATGCATGATTATTGCGTGATAACATAAAATAATAACATGAAATAATGCATGAAGATGTGATTGATATATTTATTTTGTTTTTTAGTTGAACATAGTATGAACATATGAAATATAAATGGATTATATTCTTCAATAAATATGAAAATACATCAAAGATATGTAAAGTCTTAATGCCTTCCATTAATCACATTTAAAAAAAATTGGGTTTTTGGGGTTCTCTTCAACCATAGTTGAGAGTGCTTCTTATTACTGGGTCATTCTCATGAGAGAATTGGGTTTACTTAACTAAAGTGAGTGGTCATGGATTAACCATAACTAACTTGATATTACATTATATGCAAAGAGTTGATGGAATCAAGTCATGATTCCAATAAGTTTGAACTTTATTCAACTTACTAGCGAACCATCAGTTTAAGCATTTTTCTAGCCTAGTAACTACCTTGAGACCCTCAGAATAGTGGTGTAGCTATAGATTATAGACTATGAGGGTGGTTTCGAGGATCCTTAACCCTAGAATACTCAAGAAACAGAGTATTCCAAATCTAATAGTGAGGGATGTTGAGGTTCAATAAAATAGTGGCATACATTTAAATGATATAATAATAATTAATCAAATGTCTAAAAGCCAATCAATAAAAATTATTGACTACTAATATTTATCTACTGTAGATCATAAACGTTAATCACCAATACAAAAATACATTATCACTTCGATAAATTTTGGATAAAAAATATCCTGATTGTTAATAACTTTCAGGTGTGCTACAGGAGCTTGCACATAGTGCTACAACAATAAAGGAAGATATATGTGATGTAATCCTCAGTTCCTACTGAGTCTTCTCAAGGATCAAGTAAGGCAGAAAATGATAAATGGAAAAATCATATAGAGGATACACTAGATGTTCGACACATATTTTTTCATCCATTTCCAACCAATTGAAAAAAATTAATGAGGCAGAGGATTCCTACAAGAATCATTCACATCTCCAAGAATAATATCAGGAGAGGACAAGGAAGGAAAAGTGTGAGATCTATTTTTTCCTTTATAACTTTGGGATAGAATAAGGGAACCACTTCGGTCCTCATGTACTTCAGATGATCGAGTGCATTTAGAGTCTTGAATCCCTTGGGAAAAAATTGAACCAGTAACTAAAAAAAGATCTCATACTTTCATATTTATTGATATTCTTTTTGACTTTTATTCTCATTTATAACTTGAATGATATGACAAATTCTCTCTTAGATCTTTTGGATTTACTTAACCAAGATGAAAATGATTTTAAAAATACCCATTCATATTTCTTTATGGTGAAAAAGAGAAAGAAAGGAAAGGAAAAGGGGTCTATGTCCAAGTCAAGGTCGAAGACACCAATTCTCCATCCTTTAGATATTCCAATGATAAAGAGAATGAGTAATGAGGAGGCCGTCTTCTTTGGATGTGGTAAGAAAGGACACAAGAAGTAAAATTGCAAAGCCAGGAAGAAGAAGCAACATGGTGCTTCTTAATTTGGTATTTTTTTCATTGAATGAAATTTCTCATTGTCTACAATTTGGGTATTTGATATGGTATGTGTCTCGCACATTTGTATTCATTTACAGGAATCATGTAGGTTTATAAGATTGAAAAAGGTGATGTAGATCTCTGAGCAGAAAATGTTGCAATTCTGGAAGCCATGGCAGTGGGAGATTATCACCTTACTTTTCCAATTGGTATTATTATATCATTAAATAATTGTTTTGTTAACCTTCTATAACCAGAAAAATAATCTCTATGCCAGGTTTGGACACATTGGAATATTATTTCATTTTTGGAAATAAATAATTTTACTTTTATAAGGATAACAAGTGTTATGGTATGGAACATCTTAATAATCGTTTTTATATACTTGATCTCAAAACCCCTGTAATAGAAATAAATGGAAAGACCGATGAGAAAGACTCATATATCAACCACCTATGAAACATCAAGCTTGGTCATGTAAATGAGAAGAGATTATAAAAATTACCCTAAGAAGGGTATTTAGACTCTGTACAGTTATAACCCATGTATGTATGTCAAGCTTTTTTAAAAGGGAAAAGGACTAAAGAACCTTTCTCTAGGAAGGGAGAAAGAGTCATTGTTTCTCTAGTATTAATACATAATGTTGTGTGTAGTCTATTTCTAGTAGAGGTAAGCAGTGGATTTTCATAACTCATTACTTTTACCGATGCCTATAGTAGGTATGAAAATATATACTTAATGCAATAAAAGTTTTATTACTTTCAGATGTTTTATAAATATTAACATGAAGTAGAAAACCATATTGGAAATAAGATAAAGACACTCCACTCTGATTATGGTTGAGTTTTTCTTAACCAAGATTTCATTGGTCACTTGATGGAGTTTCAAATTGTATCCCAAGTCACAACTCCTTATAAACCACAATATAATGGTATTTTGAAAGGAAGAATATGACCTTACTTAACAAAGTCAAATCAATGATGAGTCATGAAACTCTTCCATTCACTTTTTGAGGATACACATTTTAGATACCAGTTTATAACCTTAATCAAGTACCAATTAAAGCTGAAGATGAGATTCCATATGATTTATGGTATGGAAAGAAACCTAGTCTATCACACATACCAATATGGGGATGCACGAATTTTTTCAAGACTATACCTAGTGACAAATTGGAATCCCAAAGAACAAAGTGAATATTTATACGTTATTCTAATGAAACCAAAGAATATTACCTATATAAAAATTCAGATAGAAATTTGATTGTGAAAATTCAAGACACATTTCAAGAGAGGGAACACATTTCTAATGGATATAGTGGGAGCATGATTGAATTCAATGAAGTTAATGCTTCAGACGCACCTGAATTTGTAGGGGGGCAATCTCCACAAGAGCTTATAGAAGAAGAAGTGGTTCCCGAGACAAAAATACTGCATAGGTATACTGAAGAGGTTAGAGAACCAGAGTATTATGGTTTTATTGTTATTGAGTGAGGAGAAACATTACTCCTTGTGGATAATGACCCCCTAACCTACAAGGAAGTAGTAGAGGAAAAAATATGTTGCTAAATAGATAGATTTCATGAATTATGAGATGAATTCCATGTACCAAAATCATGTTGGGATTTTGGTAGACCCTCTAGTTGATGCAAACCCCTTTGGGAGAAAATGGGTATTCAAAAAATTCTAGACGTGCATGGTAATGATAATACCAATAAAGAAAGACTAGTTTTGAAGGGTTTCATTGAATGTCAAGCCATCGAAATTGATGAAAACTTTTCACCAATAGAAATGCTCAAATCTATCTAAATATTTCTTTCAATATCAGCCTATCAAGATTATGTGATTTGGGAAATGGATGCCCAAACTGCTTTTCTAAATGGGATGTTGGTTTAAGACATCTATATGACTCAACATGGTGAGATTTTCAAGTCAATTAATTACAATAAGGTGTGGAAACTATAGAGATCCATTTATGGTTTGAAGTAGGAATCTCGATTAGGGAATTCTCATTTTTATGAAGCCATAAGAGGATTTGGTTTTTTCAAAAATGAAATTGATAATTGTGTCTATAAGAAGGTTTATGGGAATGCCATTATTTTCCTTGTATTATATATTTATGACATATTAATTATGGGAAATGAAGTGCATGTCTTACAGAAATTTAAGATATGGTTAAATGAATGATTCTCCATGAAAGACTTAGGTGGAGGATCATAAATTTTAGGGATAAAGATCTATCACGATAAATCTCAATGTTTGTTTTGACTAATTGAAAGTACATATAATAACAAGTTTCTCAAAAATTAAAATATGGTACAATCTATGGCATGGTAGTTGCTTATGTCACATTGTATTAATCACTCCAAGAAAATGTATCCACAAAAATAGGGGGATATTGAAAGAATGAGTAGAATCCCTTAGGCCTCGGCAGTTGGTTCTATCAGGTATTCCATGAAATGTACGAGGTTTGATGTTGCCTTTTCCTTAAGAATATTGGGTTGATATCAATCTAATCTAGGAGAGCTATATTGAGAAGTTGTTAAAACTACCCCAAAGTACTTGAGGCATAAAAAGGATATATTTTTGGAGTATAGAGGATATGAGGAACTAGTAGTGAGGGGATACACAGATTCTAGTTTCTAGATAGATCATGATGATCTAAAATCATAGTCAGGCTATATCTTTTTCCAGAATGACTGTACTGTGAGCTGTAGAAGTTCGAAGAAATCTGTGGTCACTTCTTCTAAAGTAGAATTAGAGTATATAGAAGCTTCTAAGGTAAAAAAGGAAGAATTATGGATATGTATCTTTGTCTCATACATTGGTGTTGTGATTAGTAGTGTAGAACCTATTCCAGTTTATTGTGATAATACTGTTGTAGTTGTGCTTGCCAGGAAGCCTAGGTCTCACCCAAGGAAAAAGCATATACATTACAAATTTTATCTCTAAAGGGATTTTACTCAAATAGGTGAAGTAACAGTTGGTAGAGTATCCACCGATGACAATGTGGAAAACCTCCTATCTAAAACCATTTGTCATCATAGCCATGATTCTCATGTGAGGGATAGCGTACTGAGACTTTTTAGTAATTGGATCTAGTTAAAGTGGGAGTGTTGAAAGTGGGTGCCCTATACCCAATTTGTGATAAACATTAATTATCACTACATGTATCTAGTTTTTTATAAACTTGTACTTATCTCTTCATAATAGTTTAGATACTTTTTCATCAACATTGTTAATGGGAATTCCCCCAAATTACATGACGTATTAAAGGGTTATAGTACATACCCAGATATAATTATAACCCATATATATTATGATAAAAATATTAAAGTAATTTTCTATGGTCCAGTTACATAATTCTAACAGGACATAGATGATGTGTGACTATTAGGTGTTGGGGACTAATAAGCATTGAGACTTTCTCTTAGGAAGTTTACATTTGGTGACCTCTAGTAGTTGAAATCATGAGGACATACCCGCTAATAGGAAAACCACATGTTTCTGGTTTCATTGGTTATTCCTATATATGAACATGTGTAATGGTCTCTTGACTTGAGATAATTATCAATGTATGTAATTTAATTTAGTACTTTGATACAAGGTGGAAACCATGGAAATTAAGTCATTACAATGTAGTTTGTGTTGGGAACATTATTGGTGACATGACATTGACTGAATGATCACAAAAGGATATGTCGCATCTGAGTTTAGGAAGAGGTATCTCAGGAACAGTTTATTAGGATTATAGCACCTTCATAAAATCCATGGCCATGGTAGTAGAAGGTAAGTCTATACAAATAGATCAACAATTAATAAATAAATGAAAAGTATAATGAAACAAGTGTTCAAACTACTTTATTGAGATATCAATGACAAAGAAATTATACCACACAGACCATTTTTGTAGGAAGGTAGTCATTTCATTGAATTTTAATTATCTATATAGGGTTCACGATGAGTTACTAGACCCCACTTTTGGTTTTTGAATATTATTCACTGCTATTTAGATAATGTACTAGATGTTCACACAGAATAACACTTTGATAATATTCCATATTATATTGAATATGAATATACAACATGGTTGGCCCCACTATGGGTCCAGGTATTATCCATGTCATCCGGATCACCAAAGAGAAAATAAATTCTTTATTTATTCAAGTTTGGAATAATGCGTTGAATTTATTTATGACATGTATTTTCATGTGATTAAGTAAATATAAGGATAAATATTATTCGAATGGATATTAATATCCCGGGTTCATTTAATATTATTAGGAGACATGAGTCGAGTAAAAGACACAAGTTTATCACATAATATATATAGTATATATTATACTTAACTAATAAATTATAAATATTATTTATGGCATAATTTAGTTTGTAAAAAATAATTATTTATAATATTTATATGGTGTATGTTTATTACACAGGGACTGGGAAACCCAAATGGGTATTATAGATATTCACTATATATGGGCGGAGAGGGTCATCCCATTGAAACTATTCGTTCGTTGGAATTTATAGCCTCCCTCTACTCCTAAATCCTAGAGAGAGACTCTCTCAAAAAAAATGATCATCAAGTTCCATCTTCTTAGATTGAAGAAGTTGCCCTGTAGTAATCCTCGCTACATTGAAGTGGTGGTCATTGTACTGTGCTAGCACCTAGATTTCGACGAATGATGTGTGATTAGATTCAAGGGGAATGTGTGGACGATCTACAAGGCTTATACATTAGAGTCATTGAGAAATAGTGACCAGAATCTTGTGATAGGCATGCACACATCAATTCTGAACAAGGTACACATTTGGTTTATTTTTTTATCTGTATAAACCACATGTTGTCCTCAAACTATACCAGGATAGGATCATGGGAGTCCATGAGGTTATGTCACTCCAGTGATGTAAATTTTTTTAATTAACTATCCTATTGTCTTCCTCTACCCATCTTATTACCAAAAAAGAATCACTATCACCCTTGAATTATTGGATAGAAAATTCCATGTTGATATTGGATCAATTCATGAATCAGGATGTGATAATCTTGAGTTTTTAGGGATTTTAGATTCAAATAACTTATGTTGAATCGTTTCGATATGTTTCTAGAAAGGACATCAAGAAATGAGATATTTTCCAGTTTTTCCAAAAACGTATTTCTCTCTAAAGGTGCCATCAGATAAGAAGCACAATGAACTTTACATTTATTCCGACTGATATGTACAAGATGTAGTTCTAGTCGAATCACCTATCTGATAATTCCCAAAAATATTGGAAGTAATCTTTGGTCTTACCCTTTATATTTAGAAGAATTTAAAGAAATATTTCATATATATTTTCCTAAATATTCATTTTGTCTAACCAATGGCATAACAAATTTGTAGACCATACATCCATATTTACAATTGTAGGTGGATTCACTATCAACATTCATTCTATTTTTAGATTTCAAATGAACTTTACTTAATGAATAAATAATATCTAGAAATTCATTAATCAATTTAGTTCGAAAAATATATTGAGGTGTCTATTCATTATCAAATGTATTATCAAACCACTAATGATTCATCCTATATTGATGATCCATTGGAATGAATCCTCAATTCCATATGAAACTAAAACTACAGTGATATTTAATACTTCTGATGATGTATTAATTATACAAATAGCACATGATGATTTTCCATTTTTTCTCTAACCATACATCATTCCAAATGCATGGAAACATTTTATAATCCATAGAAGGGAAATATGTATCCTAAAATTGTTTTTTGAAGAAGCATCGAATGTACACACAAAAATATCACAAAGCTACTTCAATTCTCTTACTAAAGGTTGTTTCTAGACTTCAATATCATTACAAGGATTATTATGTCCAGATATTAGTATACTAAAGATTATTAAAGGTCTTCTCATACACATCCATGAAGGAAGATTTTAAAAATGAGTAAAAACAATCCACATGTTGTGGGAATTATGTATCTAAGAATACAGATTAAAACAGTCATAGGATATACCCAACCTAACATTAAACACCTTAGTGGAAAAACTGTGATATTTTTTATAAAATGACCACTATGCTAATCCATCGATAAGATGAACCAACTAATCATTAAATTTAATTCTCTAAGCATCATGCCATAAAATATTGGTTTATATTTATATAGACATGAATAAATCTTGTCGCATATAGATCAATGTAATCTTCAACATGGATTTCTACAGAAAATTAGATTGGAATTCCATCTACATATTCCATCCATATATATTTACCACATTCTTTATAGTCCTTAAGGTTCATTGGTTCCCCCCCAAAATAAACTAATATCTTCTAGGGAACCATGCATCTTATCTTTAGAAAATCCAAGAAACTTAATTAACTTCCATGCCTTATAATGAGTTGAGAAAATATTTACACCATCTGGATGAAAGTCCTATAAAAAGGTATGAATATAATCAATGGATCTATAATAAATTCCATAAATGTTTTTCCATTAGATAAATACTTTAAAAAGCCCAACATCCCAATTTTAGTACATTATATATATATATATATATATAATTTTTCTAGAATCATCCATTAATTATTTTACTCTCTCAACATCATCAACTTTAGAATTTTTCTCATCAGTATTTATATGATTTACTTTTTTCACTAGAATTATATATCACTTTTAAGGATTTATTAATGGAAACTATTAAAATATAAAATTCTCCATACAAATTATTTTTTTCCACACAATAAAAGTAGAATATTTTCTCACCTCTTCATTTTGATAACAAACATAAATGTTTTTTTGATATCTAGCATTCATTCCATGGTCTCTACCTTCTTCCTGACATAAAAATGGTATTCCAACACAATTATAACATGCAAACAATATAATTCCTCAAAATGAAGCATTGTTAAAGGAAAACGTTATAAAAATTTTTAAATTATTTAGAAACATATTTGAAATCCAATTTGTGTGATACATCTAACTTCTGTCCATTCTATTATAGGGAAAATGTTTTTTTCCAATAAAAAATGTATACCATAATTACAAATATCAATAAAAAATGTTTCAATTTGAATGTCATAAATGAAACAAAAAATTTTAAAATAAGAAAATACACCAGAAACGTAATAAATGAGAGGAAAGACCATAGTCGTATCATATAAAGAATAAAAATAAATATTTGTTAGAAAAAATTAGTCATATCCTATTGAAAAGGATTAAATTATAATTCCAAATTTAATTATAATACTAAATATTTTTCATGAAAGGAATAAATTCTATAACCATATTACTCAAATAATGGAAATATCATGTTCAATGAAAATAAATATAAATTATTTTATGCATTTTGACACAAAAAAATATAAACCATTTAAATAATATATATAAATACTCTTCAATAAATATTGTAACATTATTTAAAAATAGTAAAGGATTATAAAACTTTATAATAATGGGTAAGAAAAATAATGTAATTATTTAAAAAAATTATATTTCAATATATCGTTACATTAAACACATTTTCATTATGTAAAAAAATACCTAGAAAAACTCCATATTCATATTTTAAAATATATTCATTTAACTATTTAAGGCATATTATAAATCAATTTTAGTCACATCATAGTAATATTATAACATGTCTGGAAGAGACTACCTAAAAAAAATAAAATATATTGATGAGCTCCTCAAGCTTTAGAAATAACAAAACATCCTCCAAAAAAGAATATATAAAATTCTATAACCAATTTATTCCAAATTAGTCATATCTAGAAACTAATAATAATAAATACCCAAATAAAAGAAATGAAAATAAGTTATAATAACCTCTATAAATCTAATTTAACAAAATACATATTTTCCCATACTTATTAAGTGCATGATTTCAACCCATATTGAATAACTCACTAGAATAATTTATCAAAGAATGGAAACCTACTCGTATGAATATAATGTATCATGGATACAAAATGAAAAATAAAACCTTACCAAAAATATGTAACAACAGAATACTAAAGGATCATAAATATTAAAATCATGAAAAAAAATCAAAAAAAAAACAACACCTACAAAGAACCATATTTAAAATAATCTGGAATATTAGTAAACTTACTGTATCTTGGTTTGGATTTCATAAAAATATAAAAATGAAAATAATAGTCACCAGAATAGAAGAAGGACTTGGAACTCACTATCAAAGAATACCATAATCCTTAAAATAATAGAGTTAGAGTATAATGACTAAGGAGGAGAGGAACTAGTAATTCCTCAGGTGAGGGAATCATGGATCAACCTATGAGGGGGGATGTGGATCCATGAGTGAAAGGGGGAGGGGGAGGGAAAACATGCGAGACCCTATCAAAATGGTTTTTAAAAAAACCGTTGGGATTAATGAGTTGTAGCCATGGTTTACATGATCCATGGGTATAGAAAGTATCCCTGGAAGCTATACCAACATCTCTGTATACCATGTGTATAGATCAATGGGGATAGACCAGGTTTCAAATATTATAGATCTAGACTTAGTGATAGATAACTTTCTAAAAGAGAAACATTTAGTAACTAGTTCTAGTGGTGGACATCATGAAGCTGAATTATATACATTATCCAGTAGGTGAAAAAATTAATGTTCTTGTAATAATAGGACTTTTCATTTGGGTGCTCAATATTAGTTATCATCAACATAGGGTTCTCTATAGGGACCTAGTTAGTCAAGAGAGAGATTGTTTTATTCTTATGATGGACCAGGCCACATAGCTCGTGATTTCCGAACATGGCATTCTTCTGAGGGTGGAAAGGAAGTGGATGAATTCCATAGTAGATGCAACGTCATGATTAGTGATTTAAAAAGGGTGTTTAGGGTAGAACATATATAGCTGGTATTTGAGACCCTGGTATTACCCTTTCATACTTTTCAATATTTTTGGGAATATTTTCTAAGCCAGGTGATAATACGCAACATGATTTGGAGGCCCGATGTGCCCAGAATAAATTTTAATAAAATATTAAATATGTTTTTTGGACATGTTTTGTTTCTTAAATAATGGAATATATCATAGAAAGAAGCTTGGATCTGAAATCTGAGGGTACATTTGAGTTCAAAACATGGTGGTTCCCTAATCTGTGACATAACTTTTGTTAGCGCGGGCCATCTGTAGACAATGTCACGGAGGACATAACCATAAATAAATTTTTTTAATCAACATTTTTTAATTATAATTAAAATAAATCATGAACGGTGAATTGGATTCAAAATTTGAGACCATCATTGAGTTTGTAATGTAGTGTTTTCCTTAAACATGACTGAAAGTTGGTCGGCACAAGATGTTCGGATAAAGTAGCTACTGGTGGTTCATTTACGTAGATTAATAAATTAAATTTAATTAATTAATTTAACCTACTAAAATGGTTATAAAATAATATCCATGGATAACAATTCCAGGGTTAGCATATTTTTTTTGGAATCTATTAGGAAGAGATCCCCCATATGACCTTTGGAAAACAATGACAATTCCATGGATATCACAAAACATTGAACAACAGACGAAACGAATGAAATATCTCATTCAACTCATTGTTTTAGTTTGTTATTCACCATTGATCAATCAAAAACATAGGTATGTGTAATGAACTGCCACTTATCATTGGCTTGAAAGTGCAAAGAGTCATTACTAAGCCTTAAGCGACTTCCACAATATGCCAAAGGCTGGCAATAAATGTCGAAGGTTCTCAAGTATAAGTGGGGGATGATTTACCCATCATGAAATAAACCAATCCATTAACCACTCACTATATGATGCATGAACAATGAATGACCAACCAAAAACTTCATTTATATTAAACCACCTTAGAGTACACAACAACGGAAGACCAAACCAAACATCAAGGTACAGAGCAGAGGAACAACAAAATATTTTCAAAAGACACCACAACTTCGTGGTCCACAAGCTCCAAGCTCCACATAATCTCCCAAACATCACCACGATATATTAGTAATGAGATGCTTTACCTTTACCTGTGTCTCGGAATACAACATCTACAAAAGAACCAAAGTGCCAAAGCAGGGGTGAGTATAAAATGCAATAGGTTTTACTAAATGACTTCCCTACTCACGCCACTAGGATTTAAGAGTTATCCACATTTATATAGAAATAGTTTATATAAAAAAATTTCACCAAAAAAGTTTATAACTAAATATAACCAAGTTTTCCAAAACCAACCATGCTCAAAATAATCAAAGTGAAATTTAAACCAACTTTTCCAATATGTTATTTTTTCGAAAAAATAACCAATCAAATTTCTGAACCATTTCAAAAACATCTCGTTTTTCCATTCCCAACCATTTCAAAAACCCGTGAAATCAATCATGCATGCATCGTTATGACAGTTCCATACTCATGAGCGGTTTCTCATTGAACTAACAAGTCGTCACAAGGTAATTACTTCCCATGTTCCATTACACCTTTGGCACTGAGGACAAGGTCATATTTCAACCAAGCCTCGTACATATAGTTACCATGTGCCATTAAACGTTTGGCACTGAGAACAAGGTCCTATTTCAATCAAGCCCTGTACATGAAATTTGAACACACACCACACATTCCCAACAACCATGCCAAACCATCCTTTCAATAAAACACCTTTTATTGAAAACCATTTTCCATCCAAACCAAGTGTGTTCAAACAATTCAAACCATTTCAATAAAGATTCATTTTTATTGAAAACCTAATCCATCAAAACCATTTCAATATAACACCCTTTTTTATTGAAAACCCATTTCTCATCAAACCATTTACAGTTTCAGAAATTTCAAAATTTAAAATCATCATTTTAAATTCAAATAACTAGTCACATTGCACACAATTCACCAAGATTCCACAATTTCATCAAAACCATAAATCATCACAAAAGAAGATTTATTCCATGATTTTCACAATCAATTCCATTCAAATATCCAACTTGAAACTAATCCAAAAAATTCTAACCAGAGGAGTCGAGAGTAAAGCCACCTACCTCAAAAAAAGGCGAAACCAAGAAATGGACGAAGAACGCTCAAGAACACCGGGTCAAATTTCCAAAAACCGAACTTATATATTTTCTCCTTACACAACCAAGACAAAATCTTAACATATTTTTCATCCACATACATAGGTCTACACCTAATGTGAATAGATATAAGAAAATGAGAGAATTGGAGAAGTAGATCTATGTAAATCTAAGAAACCTTTGAAGAACGAAAGAGAACGATCAAATACATCAAGAATTCGGCTTCGATTTTCCAAGAGAAGCCTTCGGATCGCCTCTGGAACGATGGGAGAACCCTCTTTGACCTTATGAGAACATAAATCCCGAGTTTGAGATGGTTAGGAGCTTTAATGATGAAATTAAAGGCAAAACGAGTTAGATCCACAATTTAAGGATCCAATTTTAAGTGACCGCACGGTTAGTCCGCACGGTTTGACAAACCATGCGCTAATCGTGCATTAGCTATTTCCTCGGACACCCTTATCACATGAACGCATCACACAGTTCCCTTAACCATGCACCGACCGTGCAGAAGCCACTGCCTCCACAGTCAGTCACGCACGGTTTAGCTGCACAATTTAGACAAACCGTGCACTGCCCGTGCACCTTCCCCGTTGCTTCAAACTTCACTCCATTATCTCCCGACTCTCCCTTACATCACCCTTATCTTTTAAAACAATTAAAAACATCAAGTAAGGGTTACATAACAGAAACTGAGGGTACTACATTATCCCCACCATTTGCCTTTCCGTCCCCAGAAAGTAGAAACCCAATGCTTGTTTGAAAGAGTTCGGGCCACTGCTCTCTCATTTCTTTCTCGTTTTCCCAAGTCTCTTCCTGAATCTGACCATTTTCCACAAAACCCGCACTAGACCGATGCTTTTTCATGCAATACTTTATCCTGCCTATCCCCAATCGAAACCGGGATATGTACCAACAAAGAATTCGGCTCTAGGTCAACGTGATCCCATATGATCACATGGTCAGGATCAGGTTCATACTTCTTTAACTGAGATACATGGAAGACATTATGCACTGTACTAAACCATGATGGTAATGCCAACCAATATGCCACCTCTCCAACCCATTCCAGTATCTCAAAAGAGCCATTGTATCTAGGAGATAACTTGCCCTGCTTCCCGAAACGACGATGTCCAAGCCTTGGAGAGATTCTCAATAAGCCATGATCACCTAATATGAATGACAACGGTCTTCGACGGTGATCTGCATAAGATTTATGATGAATCTGAGCCATCTACGTCCTCTTTCTAATCAATAGAATCTTCTATGTTGTTTCTTGGACAAGGCTCGACCCAAATAGTGATGTTTCACTAATTTCCACCCACCATAGTGGAGAACGACAAGGACACCCATACAATGCTTCAAACAGAGCCATGTGTATCGAGGCCAGCTAACTGTTATTGTATGAGAACTCCACTAGGGGTATATGCTCCTCCCATGAGCCACCAAAGTCCATTACACAAGCCCGTAACATGTCTTGCAGTGTTTGTATCATCTGCTCAGATTTCTCATCTGTCTGAGGATGATACGCCGTACTCATCATCAATTGAGTTCCCAGGGCATGCTGTAATGATTTCTAGAAACGAGATGTGAACCTCGAATCTCTATCTGAGACTATAGACACTGGTATACCATGACTCTTTACCACTTCTCATATATAGATTTTTGAAAGATCATCCACCGTATGAGTTTCACGAATCGAGATGAAATGGGCCGACTTGGTTAGACTATCCCCTATCACCCAAATGACATCGTGTTTCCGGACCGTTCTTGGAATACCTATAACAAAATCCATTGCTATCTGCTCTCATTTCCATAGTGGGATATGTAAATACTGTAACATACCAGCTGGTCTCTAATTCTTAGCTTTAACCTGCTGACAAGTTAAGCATTGCGAGACGAACTCGGCCACCTTCCTTTTCATGTCCCTCCAACAAAACTGCACCTTCACCACCATATACATTTTCTGTGTACGCGGATGTACATCCCATCTTAAATGGTGGTAAGCATTAAGGAGTTGTTCCTGAAAGACTATAGGTACAACCATCAGATCTCTGAAACACGAAACTGAACTCCCATTCAACTTCCATCCCTCAATGGTATGCCCACCATTGAGTTTGGAACTCATTGCAATACAGTCTACATCGGATGCCTCTGCCTCCTTTACTATCTCTACCAAATCACGAACAAGTGTAGCTGAAAAAAAAACAGCAACATTAGCTCTGTCTTCACATTCCACATGTGTTTCGGCTAAGACTGACATCAACTACCATTAGTCTGAAGCTTCTTTCACCAATTGAGCATACAACTTTATGGTTAATGCATTAGCCACCGAATTTCCCTTACTCAGCGTATAAATTAAGTCAAAGTCTAACATTTGAAGATACTCCATCCATCTCCTCTACCGCAGATTCAAATCTAGCTATGAGAAAATGTGTTTCAAGCTTTTTTGATCTGTAAACACAAAAAATTTCCCACCAAAGAGATAGTGTCTCCATGTTTTCAAAGCATGGATGACTGTGGATAACTCCAAATCATTTGTTGGGTAATTTGTTTCTCATGCACTCTCAACTTACTTGAACCATACGAAACCATGTGGTCTCCTTTCATGAGAACACAACCCAACCCTGTTCCCGAAGCATCACAATACACCACGTATCCTTGCCCTGATCCTGGAAAGATTAAGATAGGTGCTAATGTAAGGAAAACCTTCAACTATTAAAAAGATCTCTGACATTCCTCAGTCCATTGAAATGCACTGTTATTTTTTGTCAATGCTGTCATAAGTGAAGCTAGTAATTAGAATTCATGGAAAAAGCATCAGTAATAACCAGCTAGACCAAGAAAACTTGGTATTTTAAATACATTCTTCGGTCGTTGACAAGAAAGAACAACTTCTCTCTTTTCTAGATCCCTTGAAACACCTTTCTCAGAAACAAAATGGCCAAGAAAACGTACTTCTTGTATCAAAAAATAACCCTGTGATAATTTGGCCTACAACTGATGGTCTCGCAAGATTTCCAACACTATCTCCAAGTGTTGCTCATGCTCATCCCTTGTTCTTGAATACACCAATATATCATCCACAGACGCCACAATAAAAGAATCCAGATATTGCTGAAATATCTGATTCATCAAATCCATGAAGACTGCTTGTGAATTCATTAGACCGAAAGGCATGAATACATATTTGTATTGCCCATATCTGCTTCTGAAAGCTGTCTTTGGAATATCCTCCTTCCGAAATCGTAATTGGTGATATCCTGATCACAAGTCAATCTTGGAGAACCACTGAGCTCCCCTTAATTGATCTAAGATATCATCAATGCGTGTAAGTGGATATCTATTCTTTTTAGTAACTTGGTTAAGATTACGATAATCAACACACAACCGAAGATTTCCATCAGCTTTCTTTACAAACAAAATCGGTGCTTCCCACAGAGACATGCTTGGCCAAATAAAACCCTTGCATTCCAGCTCCTCTAACTGCACTTTCAATTATTTTAACTCCATTGGTGCCGTCATATAAGATGGAAGTGAGATAGGACTGGTCCCCGGAAGGAGATCAATCGTAAACTCCACTTCTCTTACATGTGGTAATCCTAAGATGTTTTTAGGAAAAACATCATGAAATTGATCCACCACAGCTGGAAAACTATTTTCCTCACTCTCTTCCAATGATGCCAAAGTCAATGTGTAAAACCCCGATATTTTTTGAAAAATATTATTTTAATTTCATTAATGTCTTGTATTGTATGCTACACAAAGATTACCTTGCACTATACGCAACTCTAGATTAGCTTGCAGTATATGAAACACTATTCTTGGATCATGTTACACACAATTTTGATAATAGTTATTCTGCGCAACAATGAGTATATATATATATATATTCAATGTATAAATTAAATATGGTTGGATTCTGTTATACGAAACAACGAATGATTCTTACACAACACGCAACCCTGACTTGGCTTGCATTACATGCAATCGCGACCTTCCTCGATAGCGAGTGTTGTACGCAATACCGGGTTTTACTAAACAACGATATATTATTATAATATTATTATGAACAAGCCGTTATGAATAGTATTAACTAAAATTTGAATTTTATAACATTATTATTCATCTTACAGATTTTCTAGAACATGGTATAAGAACAAAATAAAATTTTCGGGTAAAATAAGTATTTTTAAAAAAATGCTGTTTTGCCGTATTTTGATGGCGCACCCAATTTAAATCTAGTTTGTTACATGTTTATAAGTTAAATATGAAAAAATAAAATTATTCTTTGGAATCATGAAATAAAAAGTTACTTTGGATGATTTTTTCATATTATTCTGGTAAATTCATATTTTGATGAATAGTAAAAACACGCTATATTTTAATTAAAAACAATTTTTTTCATCACAATAATTTATATGGTTAATTTATAATATTGAATGGTTTTAAAGTATAAATAGAATATATTTTTACCATTCTATATAATGTATGTCATTAGCATTGATTTTACAATAAATTCATAGGTTACATCAATTCAATCTTTTGCAATGTTTTAAAGAAAAAACCATTTTCTTTCGACAACGGGATTAATTTTAATTTAATTTATGCATATTTTCTGTATTGAATTTGGAAAAATTGATTCCATATTTGGAATCAGTGGGTCCAAATTATGTTAATATGCTACTTTTTATTTTTGGGAATTATGAATAGTAACTACGGTAAATGTTATTTACCATAGTTAAAGGTGGATCGGGTAATTAAGGGTAAATATAATGTTATAAAATTACCCTAACACATGCCAAAATTTTATTGGATGGCTAAAAGTAGACCCATATAACCTTAGGGTCGGATTAGATTCATTTCATGGACTTTTGACTATGAAAATAATTTAATTATTATTAAAACCAAAGAAGGTGACAACATGTCACTCTCTTAAATCTTATAAGTATAATAATTTTACTTTAGTGCTAATCATCATAAAACTTCAAAAATTAATAGTCTCTAGAAATCTAATAAAATTATATACATCATGATAATTTATTTAGAATTTTTAGGGATTAAATAATTGTCATTAATGGTGATACATTAATGATACAGAAATTATTTATTAAGTGGAAAATAAGTAATATAGTTTTTATTGAAATAATAATACCCATTAAAAGGCCCACAAACCTGACCAAAACACATTGGTAGTGTATATCTACACCTTAATCATCCAATGACCTTATATATGACCGTTTGGAGCCTTATAAAAGTGATTATGACACTTATATTATTTTATTTTAAATGATGCCAAAGTTGTCACCTTCATAATTTAATAAATATAACAATATTGTGATTTTGAGATGATAAATTCGAGTAAAGGTATTATTGTGAAAGGTAATAGATTTATCTTCATCATAGTATTTTATTTTTAATTTTTATGCAACAAATCAGTATGTTAAATAATTATACAAAAATGATGTAGTAATTATTTTTTTAAGAGATAAACCAAATAAATGGTTTTAAAAATAATAAAATAAAAATTATATGAACTATTTAATGTGATCCACTAATTTTATAGATACATAAGACCTTTTATGAATCTATTAATGCTTTTATTTAGAACATATCTTCTGTATATATTTTATTTAAATTCAAATAAATGAATAGTGTCAAAATTGACACTATTGTTATTTTATAAACAAAACATATTATAAAATTGTTTAAAAATCACAAAAATATTTAAAAATTAAAAATTTAAATTTATATGGTCTATAATGTTATAAAGTAAAAAATTATGGAAAATTCACAACAAATAATTAATTATTAGTTATAATTTAAATTTTAGAATTTTATTACCACAAATAAACTTAAATAGATTAAATAAGTATAAATCAAAATGATAAGGTTTAAAATAATATTCAAACATGTCTAAATTTGATTGTTTGATGAGATTACAACCCTATCTAATCTAATCTTTTAATATGAGTCATTTTTGGAGGTTTTTAAGTGGGTTTAGATTTATTATAAATTAATATTTTTAAGAATTCCAAAGGTGCGCCTCTCCTCCCTTATAAAATGGCACCCCATCCCTCTCTTCCACACACCACTTTGAGCCTTCAAGATCGTCCAAACCCTGCCCAACTCTCTTCTCCACTTCCCTAGAAACATCTTAGAGGTCCTGGTCTTCTTCAAAGACAAATTTTATTCCCCTAAGAGGAGGTCTCAAAGAGGCGCTTCCAAGAAGAGGTAATTTCCGTTACCGATTCTTTCACCTTTATTTCTTCTTCCACTTATTCTCCTTAGGTTGTTTCATTATTAAGTAATAACATCATTATCAATAATATACTGATATGTTATTATAATTATGAAACAACCCTATTTAACCATCTATCCATCCTATAGAAAACAAATTCTCCGCACGTGCGTACGTACGGAATATCGTCTCCACGCCGTGGTGTAATCTATTTTCCACCACCACCTTACATGGATGGGTATAATGGTGTAAATAATAACTATATATGATTATTATAAAGTGATATTTATTCTTCAATATTATAAATAAACTCCAATAAAATTCCACGATCATGGGAACTATATCATCGCTCGTGCGTACGTACGGAATACCGTCTCCACGACGCGATGAGATTCATTCTCAATGATTATCCATTCATAAATGATTATAAAGTATATATAATAAGTAATAATGAAATATATGACATAATAATGATACTGGATTTATGTATATATATATATATATGTATGTCATCCAATTAATTCCATTCAATTCAATGAGGAAACGAAAACAACGTTCATGCGTACGTACGAACTACCGTCTCCATGAACGATGTATTTATTTCCATTTATCGATCTATTATATATATGTATATTCTGAATATATATTATATATAAATCATGTTTTACATTCTGGATGTAATTAATCATGATCTAAGTAATCATATGAATAATTAAAGTCAAAACACAGACGACAAATGAAACGATTTTACCCAAAACGCTCTTTAACATGGAATTTACAAAAGAACGGGTAATATAAAGTCATAAATGAACCATATATGATATCATAACAATTAATATGATTCTATAATAAGTCAATAACATTATTTAAATCATTATACAGGAGGTTCGGACACTTTCAAAGCAAATCGGATCTAAGGTAAGGGATAATTTTGCAAATCTCATTTTTATCCGAGATTGCTTATTCGTAAGTATTTACTGGGGTTATTGCTATCATCAATGTACATGTTTTATAAAAAATTTTCATGTATGTATAAAGTCATTTTTACCCATTTTTTACTTTTACTACATGGTATGTATGGAATCTTTCTCTTATTTACGTTACGAGGTACTTTTTTGACTTTTCCGACAAAAGTACGAGGAGAATGTTATTTTTAACTTATACGGCGTGAACTGATTTTTACGGTATTATAAAGCCTGCTTTTCATGAAGCTTACTCCAAAATATTTCATAACTATTTTCAACAAAATCTCTTTCTTTTAAAATTGCATGACGTTTTGTGAAAAGAAATTGATTTTGAAGAAGAAAGGATATTTTCCTCAAGAATTCATTACAAGTGTTTTATGAAAACCATTTTCTATCTAAGATGAAATTATTTCATATGTGTATGTTTCAAGTGTAATGTCTCTATGATTGACATGGTTTCACTTTTCTTATTATGAAATGATATCCATTTCTTTTATATGGATTATGTGATGATGGGATGATGTTTATGAAACCCATTTTATTCGTTGGGTAATTATGAATGATGTATGTTTATTTTGTGGCACAAGTAAGAATGATTTAATTATGAGATGGGTGGGAAATATATCTCCCTCCAATGCATTGGGTAAATATTTTTATATCTCATGAGATAGACATGGCTGGAATGGTAAGTTAATCCGGTTCAGTGTTACAGGACTGAAACGAGGAGTGAACTCGATTCAGAAAGGGAATTTGTCCATTAAGATGGTCTTGGTAGCAATGCCTTGGCTACAATGGAAATCATTACATGTGCTTAATGGATTCCATAATTACATGCTTTATTCCCATGCTATTTTATCATGATTTATGTTCCATTATGATATATGCCTTATGTACTTCCATGTTTTATGTCGTTGCTCAAGATTTTTAATGTTCATATTTATTTTAAGTTCAAATGTATATGGTACGTTTTATTTTATCCATGCTTACCCTTATTGATCATCTGAGCTCACCCTTTTTATGTTTTAATTTCTCCCAGGATTAAAATAAAGATTTTAGGTAAGGAAACAAAAATGGGAAGATCTTTATGGGAGATGTTGAAGATCTTTCACCACGATTAGAAGATTACGTTCCAAGTTTCCAAAGACACTAAACTATTATGGTCCTCGTGTGTCTGTTTTTTTCATGTACTAAGTATTCTGCAAAAGTAATGTAATGTCTATGTACGTCAAGCTTCAGGTCACTACAGTTGGTATCAGAGGAAAGGTTTTGTCAACCTTTGGAAACTAGGATGCGAGAACTTTAGTGTGATCCCTAGAGATATTTCTAAGGTATGTCTAGGGATGTCCCTAAGGTTAAGTATACGTATAGGTTATAGTCCTAGAATTACGCTAACGATCATATAATTAAACCTAAGATGTTAGATATTGAAGGTACTCCCCCTTTATTATGTTGTTTTCCCTAGCATTATTTTTTCCTCTCACACTATTCTTTTTGGGTTTTAGACGATGGTTGGAACCCGAAGGAACCATGTTGATCAATGCAATGGACAATGCAATGATTGTCCTCCCGAACCAAGAAATGTTATGGGAGATGGAGTGCAAAATCTTATTGCTATACTTACACAAGCTATGAATCATTCTGGAATTCCAAATGAGTAGATAAGGGAACAATATTCTGTTGAGTCCTTCATGAGGCAACGTCCACCTTCATTCAAGGGGCCTTCTGATCCACTTGTTGTTGAACAATCGATCAGTACCACTGAAAAGATATTTTCAGTTCTTCAATGTTCAGAACATGATAAAGTCATCTTAGCAGTATATCGTTTGGAAGGTGAAGCTGATCAATGGTGGAATCTTATCAAGAATATGAGGCCAAGAGATTAAATTGAGTCCATGGAATGGGAAGAGTTCAATAACTTATTTTTCAATAAGAACATCCCTTGTATTCTTCGAACAAAGATGGAGAAGGAGTTTCTTGAACTAAAGCAAAAGGATGATGAATCTGTTGGTGTATACGAAGCGAATTTTACAAGGCTTGCAAGGTATGCATCTGGCTTTATCATCCAACCTGAAAGTAAAGTTGATCGATTCTTCAGTGGCTTAAAACCAAATCTTCGAAGGGCATTAGCTATAATAGACTTCAGTAGCTGTGATGAAATTGTGCGTTGTGCTATCAAGGTAGAAATAGAAGTTGGTGTTACTTATCCATCTAGTAGTTTTGACAAGAAACGAAAGATGGAGTTCATGGAGAAATCTCAGAATAATGGTGAAAAGAAGATTAATGATTCCTTATGCTCAAAGTGTGGAAAGAAGCATGGTGGAGATTGTCTTAAAGGGACTAGAAAATGTTTTAAGTGTGGAAAAGTAGGTCATCGAGCAACTGAGTGTCGAAGTAATGGAAAAAGGGTTTCTAATGATGTGAATAAAGAAAAGACTGCAGATAACACACCACCAACACTTCAATGCTTCAAGTGCAAGGAAATGGGGCATTATGCTAATAAATGCCCTAATCCAAGGGTTAGTGATGATCGACATGAGCAACCACTTAAGGAAAAGGACAAAGGGAAGTCACATGCAATCACTATTGGCAATGTTGAATATGAAAATGATGTGGTGGAAAGATTAAGTGTTTATGTAATGGGATTCCAAAATAATGTTGTATATAGTATCGTAGAATATTAGAATATTTATGTATTGGTCTATTGTGGTCTTCAATAATTTTATGGTACCGGTAACCATGGAAAGAGATTGAGATATTTTTGGAAAAAAAGATGATATGCGTATAATGAAGGGATAAGGAGAAAATGAAATGTTTGACAGTATTCATGAGCTCATGACTGATATAAGGAAATAGTTATATCATGGTTTGAGTTTTTGGTATGTGAAAAGAGTTAACTTTTGACAGTACTTATTTTTTCACTAAGATTCAATGGGTATTCATTTTTCAAGAAAATAAATGATTAAGGCCTTCAGATGTTTGGAATGTGACCAACAAGACATATCTCATGATATACGGGGATTAATGATGGTATTAACATGCTTGTTATATGAACTCTTTGGTAATCGTTTTCACTATAATATGAGATTGGACAACAGTATTTTGGATAAGCCAAAATATTGGAAATGATTATGTTGGACATAAGTTAGTATTGTTTAAGGATAGAACTTTTTTTCGATATTACTGATGGGATGTTATAGTAATGTAGTTTCAGAAAAAGGACAACCTGCGGGACGGGCAACAACCCATCGCGTCAGACAAGGCTGTGGGAATCGAACCCACAACCGAAGTGTGACTGGCCTTTATCGCATACCACTAGCCTATAGGAAGTCCCTAGTTAGTAGAAACTAGTTTTATTTTATTAAGCGGTATGATATATGAAGTATAAGTTCATTTTTGGAACCATATACGATTAATCTAACCATAAGATGGACTTATAACTTTTGCTGACCTTTTGTTTAAACAGATGGAATGACCCATCATTCTATCACATGATCTGCTAACACATCACGAATAACAAATTCAACTTCATTTCATTAAGGGATGAAGTGGAAATTGTTCAATTCACGAACAAAATTGAGATTGTACCAAAATCATGCAAATATTTATTTTAATTCATCAACTTTAGGGAAATGATCTTGAAAACCAAAAAATGTTGTCCTAGTTCCCTTATATCCGATGAATCAGATGGTACCTTAGATCATCACAAATCAATATCTTTGTGATTGTTGGCTTTTTCATAGCCATGTTCTCTACCACTCTCCATCAGAACTTGATGGTTAGATTTTTCTTCCATATCCATATTTTCACCTATGTTATCCTACATGGAAACCTTGTGATGAGTTAATTTGGGTAACCATTACATTTCATAATTTAGTTTTTTAAAGCCATTTTTTGGTATTCCTTTATACGATGTGGGTTTCTATTAAACAAACTTTCGAGTAGTAAACCATTTATGACCCCGAAAAATTTCGAGGGAGAAATTCATTTTAAGAGGGGTAGAATGTAACACCCCGAGATTTTATGAAAAATATTCTTTTAATTTCATTAATGTCTTGTGTTGTATGCTACACCAATATTACCTTGCGCTATACGCAACTCTGTATTAGCTTGTAGTATACGCAACACTATTCTTGGATCGTGTTACACACAATTTTGATAATAGTTATTCTATGCAACATTGAGTATATATATATATACATATATATTCAATGTATAAATGAAATATGGTTGGATTATGTTATACGAAACAACGAAGGATTCTTTCACAACACACAACCCTGACTTGTCTTGCATTACACACAATCACGACCTTCCTCGATAGCGTGTGTTGTACGCAATACCTTGTTTTACTAAACAATGATATATTATTATAATATTATTATGAACTATCCGTTATGAATAGTATAAACTAAATTTTGAATTTTATAACATTATTATTCATCTTACACATTTTCTAGAACATGGTATAAGAACAAAATAAAATTTTTGGGTAAAATAAGTATTTTTAAAAAAATGCAGTTTTGCCACCTTTTGATGGCGCACCCACATTAAATATAGTTTTTGACATGTTTATAAGTTCAATTTGACAAAATAAAATTCTTCTTTGGAATAAAGAAATAAAAATTTACTTTGAATAATTTTTTCCTATTATTCTGGTAACTTTCATATTTTGATGAATAGTAAAAACCCGCTATATTTTAATTAAAAACAATTTTTTTCATCACAATAATTTTATGGTTAAATTATAATATTGAATGGTTTTAAAGTATAAATAGAATATATTTTTACCATTTAATATAATTTATATCCTTATCATTGATTTTACATTAAATTCATAGGTTAAATCAATTCAATCTTTTGCAATGTTTTAAAGAAAATCCCGTTTTCTTTCGACAACAGGATTAATTTTAATTTAATTTCTGCATCCTTTGTGTATTGAATTTGGAAAAATGGATTCCATATTTGTAATAAGTGGGTCCAAATTATGTTAATAATCTACTTTTTGTTTTTGGTTATTATGAATAGTAACTACGGTAAATTTTATTTACCATAGTTAAAGGTAAATCGGGTAATTAAGGGTAAATATAATATTATAAAATTACCCAAACACATGCCAAAATTTTATTGTATAGATAAAAGTATACCCATATAACCTAAGGGTTGGATTAGATTAATTTTATGGAATTTTGACTATGAAAATAATTTAATTATTATTAAAACCAAAGAAGGTGACAACATGTCACTCTCTTAAATCATATAAGTATAATAATTTTAATTTAGTGCTAAACATCAAGAAACTTCTAACATGATTAGTCTCCAGAAAGCTAATAAAATTATCTACATCATGATAATTTATTTATAATTTTTAGGGATTAAATAATTGTCATTAATGGTGATACATTAATAATACAGAAATTATTTATTAAGTGGAAAATAAGTAATATAGTTTTTATTGAAATAATAATACCCATTAAAGGCCCACAAACCTGACCAAAACTTTTTGGTAGTCTATATCTAACCTTAATCATCCAATGACCTAATATATGACCGTTTGGAGCCTTATAAAAGTGATTATGACACTTATATTATTTTATTTTAAATGATGCCAAAGTTGTCACCTTCATAATTTAATAAATATAACAATATTTTGATTTTAAGATGATAAGTTCGAGTAAAAGTATTATTGTGCAAGGTAATTGATTTATATTCATCATAGTATTTTATTTTTAATTTTTATGCAACAAATAAGTATATTAAATAATTATACAAAAATGTTGTAGTAATTATTTTATTAAGAGATAAACCAAATAAATGGTTTTAAAAATAATAAAATAAATATTATATGAACTATTTAATGTGATCCACTAATTTTATAGATACATATGACATTTTATGAATCTATTAATGATTTTATTTCGAACATATCTTCTGTATATATTTTATTTAAATTCAAATAAATGAATAGTGTCAAAATTGACACTATTGTTATTTTATAAAAATAACATATTATAAAATTGTTTAAAAATCACAAAAATATTTACAAATTATAAATTTAAATTTATATGTTCTATAATGTTATAAAGTATAAAATTATGGAAAATTCACAACAAATAAGTAATTATTTGTTATAATTTAAAATTTACAATTTTATTACCACAAATAAACTTAAATAGATTAAATAAGGATAAATCAAAATGATAAGGTTTAAAATAAAATCAAAACATGTATAAATTTAATTTGTTGATGAGATTACAACACTATCTCATATAATCTTATAATATGAGTCATTTTTGGAGGTTTTTAAGTTGGGTTAGATTTATTATAAATTAATATTTTTAAGAATTCCAAAGGTGCCCCTCTCCTCCCTTATAAAAGGGCACCCCCTCCCTCTCTTCCACACACCACTTTGAGCCTTCAAGCTCGTCCAGACCCAACCCAATTCTCTTATCCACTTCCCTAGAAACATCCTATAGGTCCTGGTCTTCTTCAAAGACCAATTTTAGTGCCCTAAGAGGAGGTCTCAAAGAGGCTCTTCAAAGAAGAGGTAATTTACATTACCGATTCTTTCACCTTTATTTCTTCTTCCGCTTATTCTTCTTAGTTTGTTTCATTATGAATTAATAACATCAGTATCACTCATATAATTATATGTTATTATAAGTATTAAACAACCCTATTTCACCATCTATCCATCTTACAGAAAACAAAATCACCGTGCGTGCGTAAGTATGGAATACCGTCTCCACGCCGTGGTGTAATCTATTTTCCACCACCACCTTACTTGGATGGGTATAATGGTGTAAATAATAACTATATATGATTATTATAAATTGATATTTATTATTTAATAGTATACATACACTCCGATAAAATTCCACGATCATGGGAACGATATCATCGCTCATGTGTACGTACGGAATAACGTCTCCACGACGCGATGAGATTTATTCTCAATGATTAACCATTCATAAATGATTATAAAGTATATATAATAAGTAATCATGAAATATATGACATAATAATGATACTGGATTTATGTTTATATATATATATATATATATATTTATATCATCCAATTAATTCCATTCAATTCAATGAGGAAACAAAAACAACGTTCATGCGTACATACAGCCTACCGTCTCCATGAACGATGTATTTCTTTCCATTTATCGATCTATTATATATATGTATATTCTGAATATATATTATATATAAATCATGTTTTACATTCTGGATGTAAGTAATCATGATCTAAGTAATGATATGAATAATAACAAGTCAAAACACGGACGACAAATGAAACGATTTTACACAAAACGCTCTTTAACATGGAATTTACAAAAGAATGGGTAATATAAAGTCATAAATGAACCATATATGATATCATAACAATTAATATGATTCTGTAATAAGTCAATAACATTATTTAAATCATTATACAGGAGGTTTGGACACTTACAAAGCAAATCAGATCTAAGGTAAGGGATAATTTTGCAAATCTCATTTTTATCCGAGATTGCTTATTCGTAAGTATTTTCTGGGGTTATTGCTATCATCCATGTCCATGTTTTATAAAAGTGTTTTCATGTATGTATAAATTCCTTTTTACCCATTTTTGAATTTTACTACATGGTATGTATGGAATCTTTCTCTTATTTACGTTATGAGGTACTTTTTTGACTTTTCTGACAAAAGTACGAGGAGAATGTTATTTTTAACTTATACGGCGCGAACAGATTTTTACAGTTTTATAAAGCTTGATTTTCATGAAGCTTACTCCAAATTATTTCATAACTATTTTCAAAAAAAATATCTTTATTTTAAAATTGCATGACGTTTTGTGAAAAGAAATTGATTTTGAAGAAGAAAGGATATTTTCCTCAAGAATTCATTACAAGTGTTTTATCAAAACCATTTTCCATCTAAGATGAAATTATTTAATATGTGTATGTTTCAAGTGTAATGTCTCTATGATTGACATGGTTTCACTTTTCTTATTATGAAATGATATCCATTTATTTTATATGGATTATGTGATGATTGGATGATGTTTATGAAACCCATTTTATTTGTTGGGTAATTATGAATGATGTATGTTTATTTTGTGGCACAGGTAAGAATGATTTCATTATAAGATGGGTGGGACCTATATCTCCCTCCAATGAATTGGGTAAAGACTATTATATCTCATGAGATAGACATGGCTGGAATGGTAAGTTAATCCGGTTCAGTGATACATGACTGAAACGAGGAGTGAACTCGATTCAGAGAGGGACTTTGTCCATTAAGATGGTCTTGGCCGTAATGCCTTGGCTACTATGGAAATCATTACATTTGCTTAATGAATGCCCCAATTACATGCTTTATTCCCATGCTATTTTATCATGATTTATGTTCCATTATGATCTATGCCTTATGTACTTCCATGTTTTATGTTGTTGCTCAAGATTTTTAATGTTCATGTTTTTTTAATTTCAAATGTATATGGTACGTTTTATTTTATCCATGCTTACCCTTACTGAGCATTTTAGCTCACCCTTTTTATGTTTTATTTTCCCCCAGGATTAAAATAATGATTTTAGGTAAGGAAACAAAAATGGGAAGATCTTTATGGGAGATTTTGAAGATCTTTCACCACGATTAGAAGATTACGTTCCAAGTTTCCAATGACACTAAACTATTACAGTCCTTGTGTGTCTGTTTTTTTTCATTTACTAAGTATTCCGCAAAAGTAATGTAATGTCTATGTACATCAAGCTTCGGGTCTCTACACAATGCTACCAATTAGTAAGAGTTATTTACCACCATTAGTGCCAACATGCTCTTTGAGCCTTTATTTACTATCCTTTCTCCTCTAAAGAGATACTGAAATCCGTCCTCGGTGGTGAAACTAACTATTCTCCCATAACAGTTGATGTGAACATTAAATGTTTTCGACCAATCCATACCCAGGATTACATCATAGACATCCATATCCAACAAAAAGAAGTCCCATTTCAACTCAGCTCCATCAACAGTTATAACACATGCTCTACACACGAATGCTTGACATTCTCTTTCACCAAGAGGACTTTACAGTTTCAAGATAAAAGGAATCATTTCCAGTTTTATGTTCAGAAAATTAGCAATATGAGAATCAAGAAAGGAATGCGATGCACTAGTATCGAAAAACACTTGCATGAGGGTAGAATTCAAAAGAAGCGTACCTCTCACCGTAGATGGTCCAGCCTGATCATCGATCGTCATCTGTTCAGCTACATACAATTTCTTTATTACTAATCTTTTCTCCTTATTTCTTTGTTTATATTGCCCTACCTGAGGAGTCATGGTATTCTTTAAATCACCAACACTAGCTCTATTCTACTGGTGAGACAGATTTTTCTTTCCTCACCCTGTCAAAGCATACGATGCTTGTGATGCCTGAGAAGTATCCCGAACACCCGGTCATGGAGCAGTATGACAATATCACTGAAGATGTCCCATCTTGTTGAAATTGGGGCATACTCTCAGTGGTTCTGTACATTCTTGTTTCATGTGATCAGTCGAACCACATTGAAAGCAACCTGCTTTGCTCTGGGGTCGTGGAGGAAGGTTGACTGATCCTGCCGTCTGGTTCTGATTCGCACTCCCACCTTGGAAGTAGGTGTCCCTCTTCTGTTTTTTCACAGCATTGGAGTTCCCACCCGTTCCTGTGGGTGTCATCATGCCTCCTCCTATCGATCCCGAGAAATCATGTTCAGCAACTGTTTCTTTTTTCACCATATCTGTATAATCTGTAATACATAGCACCACAATCTTCAATCGAATCTCTTTCCTTATCCCCGATTCGAAGATGCGTGATTTCTAAGAAGCACTTGCTGCATCCTCTGGTGAAAACGGAATAAATTAATGAATTTAGCCGCATACTCTATGACAGAGAGGCTCTCCTATTTCATGATGAACAAGTTCGTTGTTTTCTAGATCTTGAACGTGTGAGGATAGAATTGTTTGTTAAACAATTCTTCAAAATCCTTCCATGTAATCCCTTCATCCAATTTATCCTGCACCGCTAAATCCCACCACTAACGTGAGAGATCCTCGGGAATATACGTCGAATCTTTACTTTTAGATCCACTGGTGTGCTGATGAAATCGAATAGATGATTAATCCTGTTTAGCCACACCTCTGCCTTCTCGGGTTCAAAATCACCCCTAATGTTCAGTGGATTCTCTTTCATGAACTGGATGCTATGATCCACATGTCATGGCTCATTCCTCCAGTTCCCTGTATCCACAGCTTGAAAGTCTTGGAAAATACTCTGAACCAGCTTTTGGTTCATATGTGGTTTAGGTGCAACTACATTTTATTCTGCTTTTTCGGGTTGGTTTCGACGACACCTACCAGGTGCCATTGTCTAAACCAACAACAAACTCCGTCAATCTCACTCTCTAGCAACTGTTGTCTTAGCATCTCAAATTTTATCACAAAAACTATCACAACATTGTTCTCAAACAACATTTTTTCATTTTCAAACATTTTTGAAAACATTCAACATACTTTTTGAAAATCAATCCTTTTTCAAAATAAACCAAATACCCTGTTTTCAAAGTCTTTCGGTTGAATTCAATTTCGGCATTTTTTTAAAAAAATTGTCACCTTTCACAAAATTCATACTCATTCTTCACAATGAGATATGTAATCCTATTTGGAAGTAATTCCTCTACAATTCATGTCATTCTCCTCTCATTGGATAAACCCATGACAATGATATTTCTAACATTCTAGAAGTGTATCCAAAACACTTATGTACCCAACACTCTGGAACATGAAGTTCAACATAAACAGGTTCACTACATCCTTTTATGCTATACATTTCAAGTTCCGACAATCCTACTCCTGTTTAAGATTACGACCCAAGGAATAGGCAAGAATGAATGTCAACTCCAAGACCAAGAACATTGATGACTACCTGTTTGGCAAGGACCGAACAAGATGATACCATTTGTAATGACTCGCCAATTCTCACGGGCTTAAGAGTGCAACGAGTCAATACTAGGCTCTAAGAGAAATCCCCAAGACACCAAAGGCTGTCAATAAATGCCGAAGGGTCTCATGTATATGTGGGGGATGATTTACCCTTTAAGAAATAAACCCATCCATTAAGAATTCAATATATGATGCATGAACAATGAAAGATCAACCAATAAATTCATTTATATTAAACCACATCAGAGTACACAACAGTGGAAGACCAAACCAAAAAACAAGGTACACAGCGGAAGAACAACAAGAGATTCTCAAAAGACACAACAACTCCGTGGTCCACAAGCTCCAAGATCCACAGCATCTCCCAAACATCACCACGATCCATTAGTAATGAGATGCTTTACCTTTACCTGTGTCTCAGAATAAAACATCTGAAAAAGCACCATAGTGACATGGTAGGGGTGAGTATAAAACTCAGTAGGTTTTACCAATTAACTTCCCTACTCATGAAACTAGGATAGAAGAGTTATCCACATTTATATAAAAACAGTTTATATAAAACATTTTCACCAAAGCAGTTTATAACTAAATATAAACAAGTTTTCCAAAACCATACATGATCAAAAGAATCAATGTGCAATTTAAACTAGCTTTTACAACACGTTATTTTTTCATAAAACAAGCCAAACAAGTTTCCAAACCATTTCACAAACATCTTATTTTGGCATTCCCAACCATTTCACAAACCCGTGGAATCAACCATGCATGAATCGTTATGACAGTTCTATACTCAGGAGCAGTTTCTCACCGATCTACCAAGTCATCACAAGGTAATTACTTCCCATTTTCCATTACACCTTTGGCACCGAGCAAAGGTCATACTTCAACAAAACCTCATACATATATTTACAACGTGCCATTAAACGTTTGGCACCGAGCACAAGGTCCTATTTCAACCAAGACCCGTATACGCAATATGAACACACACCACACATTACCAAAAACCTCGCCAAACCATAATTTTAATAAAACACATTTTATTGAAAACCATTTTCCATCCAAACCAAGTGTGTTCAAACAATTCAAACCATTTCAATAAATCTTCCTTTTTATTAAAAACCAAATCCATCAAAACCATTTCAATAAAACAACCTTTTTATTGAAAAAACATTTCTCATAAAACCATTTACAATTTCATCAATTTCATAATTTTACATCTTCATTTTGAATTCAAATAGCCATGTCACTTTGCACACAATTCACCAAGATTCAACAATTTCATGAAAACCATAAATCATCACTAAAGAAGATTTCTTCCATGATTTTCACAATAAATTCCATTAAAAAATCCAATTTGAAACTAATCCAACCAATTATAACCAAAGGAGTCGAGAGTGAAGCCACCTACCTCAATAAAAAGGAGAAACCAAGCAACGGACGAAGAACGCTCAAGAACACCAGGTCAAATTTTCAAAAACCCACCTTAGATCTCTTCTCCTAACACAACCGAGACCAAATATCAACATATTTGTCATCCAAATACATAGTTCTACCCCAAACAATAATAGATCTATGAAACTGAGAGAAAGCGAGAAGTAGATCTAAGTATATCTAAGAAACCATTCAAGAATGTAGTAGAATGATCACATACCTCAAGAATTCAGTTTCGATTCACCATGAGAAGCCTTTGAATCGCCTCCGGAACGATGGGAAAACCCTCTTTTACCTTAGGAGAACCAAAATCCCGAGTTAGTGCCGCTTAAGAGCTTTAATGAGGCAATTAGAGGAAAACGAGTTAGATCCACAATTTACGGATCTAATTTTAAGTGACCACGAGGTTAGTCCACATGGTTTGACAAACTGTGCGCTAACTGTGCATTAGCTACTTCCTTGGAAAACCTTCTCGTACGGCCTCATTTCATGGTTTCTCTTAACTATACACCGACCATGCGGATGCCACTGCCTCCACAGTCAGCCACACATGGTTTAGCCACACGGTTTAGACAAACTGTGCGCCGGCCGTGCACCTTCCCCTTTGCTTCAAACTTCACTCCAAGATCTCCTGAATCTCCCATATGTTTCCCTTATCTTTTAAAACCATGAAAAACATCAATTAAGGGTTACATATTAGAAACCGGGGGTACTACATAGGTATGACTCATCAATTGTGTTCTCTGGCATTTTTTATTAAACTTGTGGAGCATGGATAATTATGTTCTTTGGATATGTTTCATTTTTCCACATGAGCCCCTTAATTTATTAATTATAACCTTGATTATTAGTTCATAATTATAACAAAGATGAATCTATTACAACCTTAACATTGGCTGAGGTTCATTCCTCAATTTTCATATAATGTTTTTCTCCCACCGTTCTTCACCATTCATCGCCTGTAATTATTTTGTATGGCTATCCTATAAATATTAAAGAATAAATTATTCCACAAAAAAAACATTAAAAATGGATTGTTTCCACGTATTCATGTTTCAGATCCATGATGTGTTATGGAGGCATAACAAGGGAAATGATTCACAATCGGATGGGTTGATTTTTGGTAGTGCGACAAAGACCTGACATGATGTGAGGTGTGATTAAAATTGATGTTTGTAAATATAGAAACTAGTATTGATGAGGTTCTTCCAGAGGGAGATCCACAGTTTGTATCAACAGCTTCAAAGGTGCATGTGTGGTTTTAAAAGCCCACTTGTAGTAGCACGTTCCTGACTTTGAGGCGTTCATTTTAGAACTAATATCAAATAGCTAATTTAGGATCATAGATCAAGTGAATGAATTTCCTAAGAATAATAATAATATAATTATTATAATTGCTGTGAAATATTGTATTACACATATCTTCTTCCTACGACATCATAATGATGAACTGTCTGTGTCATCATGGCCCTAAAATTAAAGAGGATGTTTCAGGACTAATTTCAGGTACTTAATTCAGACTCTTGGATTAGACTCACGAGGCATTGTTCGAGCGTGATGTGGTGAAATTAGACTCTTCATCAGGTGTTTGATTGAGGCAATTTAAGATCCTATATCAAGCATTTTTCATGATGATCACAACAGTGTGATATGTTTGACCATCATGGGCCATTTGAAGAGGAATAATGGAGGAAATTACCTTTTTTCCGTAGACCAATGATGAGATTCATGTGTTCAAAAAACTTTTTTCTGAGACACATCAGGAAGTACCCTTATACGCCAGGTAGTTCTACATATCCATAAATCCATGTGCTAGTGAGTCACCACATGGTAGTAGATCCGGGCGAAACAACCCGTGGGTCCTAGAATTTCCATGTACCCCTTTTTAGGAAACTTCAATGTTCATTATATCCTTCATTTGAACTGGGATATTAGCCCGTGAGAATCCTCTATAGAGGGGTTTTCAATTTAGAATGTGATAATACCCTCAGAAGTGGATTTCTAGGTTTAATGAAAAAAAGTATGTGTTTGGAAGTAACTAAGATGGAACTAGATGATGGCATTGATCGTACAAAATCACCAGTGTAATACTGGACTCACCCTCTAACTTCACTGGGCAGTGACATTCTGTGATGAAAGTGCTAGGGTTTCCCTTATATGAGTATGGGATGTGGCATTCCCAGATGGATGTCCTGGGCTAACCCAATAGTAGGAATGGGAAGTGTAATTACCTGATGGTCTTTCCAAGTTATCCTCTTGCTAGGATAGGCAGTTGAGTTCTTCAACATTCTAGACATACCCTCTAGCTGGGCTAGGGAGTGGAATTTCATGATTAAATTTCTAGGCTTAGCCCCAACAAGGATGGATAGTGGCATTTCTTAATGAAATATTCCTGGTATAACCCTCCAATTAGGCTGGGTTGTGGATTAACATGGTCACTTAATGATCTTACCCACCAGTAGGAGAAGGTAGTTACATTCTCCGTTGAACTTTCAAAGTAGTACCCTCTAGTAGGACTAGGTATGTGCGTTCCTTAGTGACTAACAGAGTAGGAACCTTCTCTTTTACTAGTACACGAGATGCCTTTCTAAAACTGGTGACCCCTTGATTATGTGACATAGTGATGAGGCTTGGTTTGAAGAACCTTTCGACTAACAAGAAAGAGGGGCACTTTCCCCATCAAGGCACGTCCTTGTGACTTGAATTAAACCGTTCAGGAGATCCAGTGCCAACCAAAGAGGATAGTATCATGATGTTAAGATTGATTTCCTATAACTTGTGTGCCCTTGGTAGACACACGAGGTGTTGGGAATCACAGATGGAAATTTCATTAGAACTATTTGCTACACATCATCATGGGTTGAGAATAGAGATAGACCCCCTATATTGTAATAACCCGAACCTTTTTTTAGGTATGTTTTTCCTTTTTCTAGAGTTATTGAGAAAAGAGGAGTTTTGGAAATTTTTGAAGTACACACCGTGTAATCTATGAGTACATTCCATGTACTTTGTTGCCATGTGAGGTCGTGTGCTAGCCGTGTTAGGGCCACACACATGGCCTTGTGGGGTGATGTGGTGGCCACTTAAAGCAGAGTACGGAAAATGTGAGTACCTGTTGTGTACTCCAAAAGTACATGCCATGTACTTTTTTTTCATTAAACAGACCGGGGTTGCGTCTGATCACCAGAGGTGTCTTCTTCTAGGTATCGTTCGACAGAGAGAAGCTGTACGGCGCTGAAACTTCTCCGAGACCCTTAGCCTCTATCTATTCTCCGAATCGACCGTTGTTTATTGTGATGGGCTCGCATAGGTGAGTTCTTACTTCTTCTATAGCAACTTTTTCCAATCCCTCATCTTTTCCAAGGTATCGTGGGTTGAATGTTTTCTGTGTTTTTGTAGATATATGACGTTCTAGGGAGATTCAAGCCTCTTGGATCAAGTATTTTGATCCCCAAACCTCGAGGTAGGTGGTTTGTTCCTTTCTATTAAATTTCCATGACTATTATGTGCAAATTCCACCAATACCCTTGAACGGTGTATTGCGTGTTTACATGTTTTACCCCTGTTGTATGCCTTCCATGCTTTTTTACCCATGTATAGGTAAATTGGACTTGTTTTAGGTTGATTTTTATACCTTGGTTGCTCTGATCATGCTTTGTTCTATTTATGATCGTTTGGTCCTGTTTAGCCTATTGGTCGTTTACCTATTTCCCATGCCTTGTAATCGTAGGATGGAGTGTTGTTTTTTGACATACTTGAGATGATGTAGTCTGGTAAGACTATAGTTCTGTAGGTTTACTTTGGCCATATAGCATTTTTATGCATTGACCTACCTGGGTCCGTGAGAACTTGGTGCAATAGACTAAAAGTGGATAGACCGAGTGAGCTTCCTGAGAGAGTCTTGGAGATTTAGGATATAAGAGGATTCGCTGAGTGAGAATCCTCAGAGAGCCTAGGATTACTTTGGGCTATAAATGGATAGATCGTGAGAGCTTCCACAGAGATTACATGACTGTTTTAGACTATACGGGGATAGACCATGTAAGTTTCTTTAGAGAGTCACTGTTTTTCTTGTTTGAATCACCTGATTACCATAGGCTATAGGAGGGATTGACTATGTGAGCTTCCTCAAAGAATCTATGAAAAACCTGAGCTATAAGGGGAATTGACAGAGTGTGCTTCCTCAGAGAGTCCTTGACCTTGGGTCTATAAGAGGGAATTGACTATGCGAGCTTCCTTAGAGAGTTCCGGACTACCCTAGACTATAAGGGGAATTGACCGAGTGTGCTTTCTCAAAGAGTCATTATAATTACATATGACCAAACTAGAGGGGTTAGGATGAGTGCACTACCCATATGGTTGTTGGTACTTGTTAGGTAGGAACAGAGGGGATGGCTGTGAGTACTTCCCAGAGGGTTACTTGTTGTGCTATGCTGCATATTAGCTATTGCTTAACATTGGAACTGTGGATTATTTATTGTTCAACATTTTCATGTTTAATGTTTTCTGTACTCTTACCTGCCATATATTCACTGACTATTATGCATAGATCTTAGGGTGGTTGCCTTATAGGATTTAGTCTCGCACCCTGTTTGGGTCATGATTTTGGGCCCAAACAGACTATATTGTTACATGTATAGACAAGGGAAAGCGCCCTTCTACTTCTGGTACTTGACTTGCTGTGGAGCTGGAGAGCATGAGACCAAGCTATGGCTTGCGATGTTGAGGTGTTTATCTGTTTGCTTTTCTTTTTTACTCTGGTTTAGCACTAATGTATTGCCAGAAATGTGACTTGTTTGGATACTTTCCTAGATATATTTATAATGCATCATTTCATATATATATATATATATATATGAGCTCTAGTTGCTTATTATTTTTGTCTCCTGCTATTTACTGTTGTTGGATATTACTGCTTCCGCTATTTTATGTATTGTTACTTCTGCTATGTACTCTGCCAATGAGGGCATAGTTTCCTCACTATCACACCCAACGCCCTCCCTTCTAGTCGGCTGCCTGTAGCATTCGGGGAAATGCGCTTGAGGCCATGTGACCAACCGGGTATGTGGCACCTCTGGGTGGCTTCCAAAACTAGGACATTACATATATGCTCATTTTATTCATTAACTGTCCATATATATAAATATATATCCTACATCAATACCCAATCCATGGGTATATTAAATTTTCTTCAAGGAAAGGCGTAGATACATGTGGAATTCCATGTGTTTTCTATTTTTAGCTTCTCATGGTTGGATGTGTCCAATCTCTTACTATAGGTATCAATGACTAAACAAGAATTTCATATCCTCACCTTATCAATCTTTATGTGTTTGAATGTTTTCACTTTCACTCTTTTGTAGGGTTGATAAATTCTCAATTAGTGTACCGTGTTCTACATATTACATTACACTTTAGTTATATCTCTTACTACTCTTCCTTAACCCCTTTTAGAGTGTTCTAAGTGGTATTTATATACTCACCCATGCTTTGGATTCACCCAACACATCTCATGTCTTTTGGAGATGATGGACAAGTCAACCATGACTTAATATGAGATTATGGATGTAGGGTTCTTTGACCACGTATGGTGGTCATAGCTTGACTTACAGGATATGGGATCACTCAACTATTTTCTATTTTCTAGTTTTTTTTGGGTTGGGACATATTTCTGGTTTGGGATTGTATTCTCCCCATTTTTATATTCATTTTACACTACTGTACTTTGTTCTTCATAGTGTTTCAGGATTATTTTGTATATTTATATTTGGGTTGCATTCTTCAAATATTTCCCTATTAAATTTTTAATTGAGTTGGCACTGTGCACGTGTATAGGTTTTTAGTAAAAGGCCTCCTAAAGATTAGTGTGCCTTTAGGGCTTGCCTCCACCCCCTTGTTCTATAGAGGTTGTCTTGAGGTAGTTGTGACTTGAGCCCCGACTTGGGTCTCATCATGAATGATTGGTATCAAAGTTGGATCAACCCTTGGGTTGTTGTTTGAATGATACCATAATATAATTTTTGTTGCCTTTAGTTCAATGATGTCAAAGTGCATCGAGTGTGGGTGTTAGACAATGGAGTCTAGTAATGGTGAGGCATCCGACATAGCCATTCATGTAGACCTTGACTAACTACTTGTCAACTCATCATGTAGAGACTTTTGTGTAGGGATCAATGGTACAAGGATTATATATGATTGAGTCTTTAATTGTCTTTATTGAGTCAAATCTCCATTATTATTGTTATATATGTATATGCTCATTTGACTATAGTACTCCTTGATAACTTTTATGATGTCTTTATAAAAAAATTCATCCAGGATACCATCTTTGGTTCATGACAACGACCTTATGAGCGGTGATGCCTCAGTTCAAGGTCTATATTGTGAACCCCTTTCTCTATACGGGTAGGTAGCAGTACCTCCACCTATTGAGGACAATATTTTCCCAATAGAACATGATATGATTGTGCATAGTTTGTATACACATTGCAAGTTCTAGAGTCAAGGACTACTAAGGTTCTGTGGTGGGCCAGGTCATCAATCAGAAGAGGATTGGCTAGATTCAGTGGTCTATATCTTCAGGCTTATCTAAACACTGATAGATCTGTAGGTGGCTTTGGAATCCATAATTTTCTATGGAGTAGGTGGGCATTGGTGGAACCTGGTTAACTAGATACATGATGAGTCGAAAGTCTTGTTGGTTGAATTACAGCAGTAGTTGCAAGAGAAGTAATACCCCTCCTACATATGCTATATCTAAATTTAATAACATCTAGAGGTTTAGTAGGGAGTTATGATGGTGGATGTGTGCAAATTAGAGTTCACATACCATCCGTGATACCATCCAAACATGATCCATGATGGCTACTTCTAAGCATTGAAAATTGAGCAGGGACTCCATAGAGTGAACTGAGCCAGTATAGATCCCTTGAGCCTCCACACCTATGACAGGGTGCTAGATATAGAAAATGTGACATAGAGATGTTTGTCATAGGTATTTTAGGCAGCTTGATCTACTAGTGGGTGCAATAGAGCTAAGTCATCAATAGTAGTAGATAATAACTAGATATATCAGAATAAGATACCCTTTTGGGAAATGACTCAAGTATGTGGTTGTATAGTGCATGGGTAGTGTAGATAACTAGGGTATCTAGTGGAGGGCTGACTCTCTTCCAGTGATATCTATGGTCACAATGAATGAGGCTACCCAACTAGATGAGCTGAGAATCTCAGGAAGGTATTTGAAAGACCACCAGATTAGAGATAATCCCATGATCAAGGATCTCTTAGGTGTGGACATGGTGGTCCCCAAGGAGGAAGAGAAGATAGATTAGAATAAGGATCTATGGGTGGTGGATGTCACTATGAGATCCTTCCACCACCAAGAATCCCACATTAGGCTTTGGGAGCTAGCAGCTAGGTCCATGAACAACATCTTGCTTTAGATGTCAATGATCCCACAATGCACAAGATGATAAGTGGTACGCTCGATGTCTCTTTTACTTTGTACAGTAGTAATTGTTATACACTCTGTGAGGTACTATTTTCTCCATACTTCTTTCTTGAGGTTTAAACAACGGTGATGCAGGGCACCTCTGTAACCTTGTGTCTGTGTTGCTTGATGTATCTTCAAATGCATGAACAATAAGGGTTCGTCCTCCATCAAGATTCATTTTTGTGATGTGAGAAAAATTGCGATGGAATGTAAGTTCCCCCAAGAAAATCTAGTATCGAGTTTTGCTGGATAAGTACCTCTGACTTGTGCATTTTAGTTGAGGTTGTATGATGGAGTCTCGGAGCAGGTCCTGACATTGATGGTGGAGTTTTTTTACTTGAAACTTTTATATTGGGATTCCACTAGTGTCTATGGAGGAGTTTCTAGGTCAAGTTTACTCTCCTTCCAAGAGAGATAATGTCATGTGGGTATCCCATGTGCTTTTATGTACATATTCTTGTGGTTAGATTATTCTAATCACAAACCTTATTCATTGGTACTCTTGAATTCTTGAAATCAATTTTGATGTAGCGGCATACAGTTGTCACATATGGGTTGAGGTAGTTGAGGCCACGTAAATGGAACTACATGAATCACTTTGTAGTTCCAAAATGGTAGTATTTCCTTGAGAATATGGAGGCACTATCTACTAAGAGTGGGATTTGTGGTTTACTCAGACCACTAGAGTCTTAGTTATATCTTCATTCAGAGGGACCAGAAACTAAGATAGTGGAACTAGTTGGAATTACTACAGGACTATGACATTGAGATAGTTTATACTCCAGGGAAGGGCCATGTTGTATCAGATTTTATTTGCAGGATGTCCTGAAATCGCATAGTGTAGAAAGCATTAGAGCAACTAGATTCCCTACAGGTGACCCTAATGAAGCAAGAGGGTTCTATTTTTTTTCTTCAATTGATGGTGTTGAATCCTTCTTTTTTTAATCATGTGATAGAGTCATAGGTGGGAGACATCGACTGCCAGATCATGTGTGACTAGATATCCTTAGTAGTTTCACCTGATATATTTTCTGAAGAATGAAATCAGATCATGCTTTTTTAGGGACAAATAGTGATTATGATCACATTGTAGGAGACTTTAGTTTCCATGAATTGTGATTACAGTCTTAGTATCCCCATATATTTTCATAGTTTTATCCATTTGAGGATGAAATTATTTAAATAATGGAATAATTTAGAGACCCTTGTTTTTCATTATAAGACTTTGGAATATTTCATGGAATATTTTCAAAGTCAGGCATTGAGACGACGCACAATTCTAAGGCTTGGTGTTCCCAGAAATAATTTTATAAAAATATCAAATATAATTATATTACAAACACAACTTTTTTAGTAAATAATAGAATATATCTTAAATAGATGCTCAGATTAGAAATTATAGTAGGCTGTTGAGTCCAAAACATGGAATTTAACCCAGGCGTGACATAAATTTTGCTGGTATAGGTCACATGTAGAAAATGTCACCGAGGATGTAACCATAAATAAAATTATTAAATAAAATTATTTTATTTTTAAGGATAATCCATATAACCCATGAATAGGGACTCATATTGGGAATATGAGTACACCATTGAGTTTATAATGTGGTTTTGTCCCTATTCATGAACTATGGATGGTCATCACAGGTCATTCAGATGAAGCAGCTGTTGGTTGTTCATTCCAGTGGATTGATTAATTTAATTTAATTAATTCATTTAACCTATGAAAATAGTTATTAAATCATCACCATAGAGAACCATTATAGGGATAACTCATAATATATGGAATTCGCTGGCTAAAGCTCCTCCCTCTGTCCATTTGTCAGTTGAGAAGAAATCATTAGATCAAATAGAATTAAAGAATGAGAAATGAAACGAAAACAATAGATCATTCCAATATTTTTCAGGAATATTATTCACCAATGATCAATCCAAAAGGAGGAAGGACTTATCAATTTTGGTCTCCTCCCATTTTGATTAAATCATTTAAGCCTGAATAATTATCTTCTTTTGAACTGTGGAACTTCTTTTACATGAGACCCATAATTTATTAATTATAACCATTATTCTTAGTTAATTATCATAAAAATGATGAATCAATTTCATCCCAAAAAAATGGATGAAGTTCATTTCTTTATTTTGTTTGTCTTTTTTTTTTCTCCCGCAATTCTTCACTATTCATCGCTAAAAAATATTTTGTCTAGTAGTCTCGTAAATATTTGACAATAAAACATTGAACAAAAAAATTGTTAGCACAAAATTTGTTTCCACATATTCAAGTTTGAGATCTATGATGTGGTAGTGAGGGTTATCATGGGATTTGGGTTAAAATCAGATGGGTTACTTTTGGGGAGTGCGGTAAAGACCCAACATGATGGGTTTGTAGTCCCATTGAATTGTGGGGGTTTTTGTCACATGATGTGGTATTACATTGTTCAACCACATGTGGATAAAGATTTTCCATACAAGTAAGGTTATGTCTCATAACCTGAGACAATTCTCTTAATAGTGTAATTATATGTTCAACTTTTACTACAAATATAGCTCTAAAACCATTAGCTTCTATATCAGGAAAACCCATAAATGGAACACATGTGTTGATACAGTTTTAATTCCTTCTACATGGTTTCATTTCTAAAAATTATCATACACTAAATTAGTTCATGAATCATAATGTATAATTTTATATAGAATACAAATTAACATAAATTAGAAAATTATTCATAGCTAATCTCATAATAAAAAACATGGTTTCTTTGGGAAAATTTTTATTTTTAAATACTTTGTAATGGATTGTAATTAAAATAAAAATTAACCTAAGAATATTCCCAAGGAGTGTCCAACAAGGTATGTAGTAATGTCCATTATCATGTACTAGGCTATGCCAAGTAATCTAGACACACCTTCTCAACATTATTACCCATACGTACATCTACTCAATAACCATGTACAAATGTAGTTTTCAGAAAGTGATGTATTTCTTAAAAGACCCACATAATCGCTAACATACAAAATTTTAAGAATGTTATTCAATGATTTAAAAAAAATTAGATCTTAGAGTTATTTTATCTAATCTATATTTTCTAAATCTTATTTCCAATGATTCTATTAAAAAATTCTCTGATGCCAACTCTAAAGACCCTGACCCAAGAAGCATGGATCCATGCCTTTACATTAATTAATAGGTATTATGATAATGTTTTCAAATCCAAAAAAACTGGAAATTTTTATAGTCATGGAAAACAATATATATACACATGTTTAAATTTATAACAGAAAAAGGAAAACAACATAGAATGTACACTTGATACATTTATAAACTCATAGATTATCCCTCAATGTCTTTAATAATATACTTCTTCTCATATTAGAAAAAAATAAATCATAAGAAAGAGGTGATCTTAGATGATCAATAAGGGTAAACAATACATAAGAAGATATCATAAATATAAAAAATAAGGAAAGGAGAATAACTGAAACACATGATAATAAAACATAATCTTCTGAGTAATATAAATGGAATAAAATTAGAATAAAGAATGAAATATAAATAATCACATGAAACATAACCACCAATAATTTATTAGTCAAATAATCACTAGATTTATCAATTTGTAATATCACAATAAAAAAATCCCTAATGTTGGACATATGAAACATACCATCAAGACCTCAACCAAGACTTCTGAAAATAAATGGTTCAGTCCTCGGGTAAATCTATATTTGAGAATAAATGGGCAAGGCCTCGAAAATCCTCATCTATTTTGTCTCATGAGACCTACCCATTCATATAGCTTCTATAAGAGACCCCTACCATCAATTTATTAATCAAATTCATTTTCCATATAAATGGGGGTGATTTATAAACAACATATACATAAAAACATTAAATAACATTCCCTAATCAATAAACATAATCACAAATCATTCTTAGTAATATGATTAATGGTATCAAGATAACACATCCACAATCAAAATGATCATAAACCATTTAATAAAATATGGTAGATGATATCATAAAATATCAACCCCAATTAAGTATAATATTCAATATAGTGTTTTGTAAAAGATTAAAATATCCTGAAAAAATCATCGACTAATTGTTTAGAGAAATATACTTCTTACTCTAGAAATATGTTTTATTATGGATACTCATTTTTATTTGTCGTAAAGTAAAATTATAACATATATTTCCTAAAAAATAAGAGGGAAGGAAAATAACATTATGTCTTAGGCATAAATTATTCCCACCTGAATTGAAAACATTTAAAAATAATACTTAAGAAACAATAGAAATGGGCCACATCAGCGTGGTTTTACAGAAAACATAAAAAAATCTTTAAAACAGAAAAAATTAATAATTGTTTGTATACAACTAGAAAACAACTAAGATATTTATCATGGTAAAAATTTGATTTTATAAAAATAGTGGCGTCATAAAATATAATATGGAGTGCACATGAAAATAGGTAAGAAATTTTGAAGTTCCCTTCAATCTGGCTTGCTTGTTAGGAGGAATTGAGATGTGAACCTTATAAAACATGTATTTCCCAATGAAATAAATATAAAATGGTCTATATACCTGAGTAGAGAACATATAAACAATTTTTTTATAATTATTTAAATATAATGGTGAATTATAATAGATTAAAGGGAGAGAAAGTGTAACCTAAATGAAAAATTGAGTTTCAGGGGGGATTCCGTACCACTTTTCAAATAGCCGAACCATATGCCCCATAATATTTATGATCATCAATGAAAAATTAAATACCATTAAGATAAATAGAATCATGATATTATACATAAAATGGTATTATACATATACCACACATAATAAATAGTGGTGAATAAATCATATCTCACAAAAATAAAGGATAGATGAGAAAACCATTACCTTATGTCTGTAAGTAATCTTCACTACCACTTTTTTTCCAGGATAATGAAATTAGATAAATTAATATTTTGTTTCAAAACTTTTTAAACATGTATTTTATTAATTCCAAATTTATTAAGTTCATTTATGTCTTTTTTGTGACTTATAATATTAAATTTCACCGTTCGGTATTTTTTGTTTCCGTGGTTTTCATGATTGCTTTATTTGTATACATGTACAAATGATCATGTGAAATAGGAATAGTTATCTATAATATAAATTTTTTGTCATTAATGACCATATAGAATATTTAATGGTCTTATATATCGTTTTTTTCTATATATGAGGATGATTTATCAGAAAAAAATGTTAATGATTACCTTTATGATTATTTCGACATCATTTTGATCATCACACACTAGTTTTGTTTTACTTATTAATATTATATATTCATATTGGTTCTAAAACACTATATATGTTTTATTACATATATTGTAATGTACAAGACTTGGATGCCACCCAAAATGGCGCTCCAAACCCAGTTGGTCATAAGGTCACAAGTGCATCTCCCCAAACGCTAGAGGATACCGACTAGTAGTGAGGGCCTAGGTGAGTTTGTGGGGAGACTATGCCCTCATTACCAGAGTATCACAGTGGAAGTCAAATATATATATAATAGGGGAAGAAAAATAAACTATAGACAACTAAAAGTAAGACTAGAAGACATGAATATACATATCAATATCCAAAAGTGTCTCATATACAAAATTGTGCTGATGGTACAAGTGTCTAGAAAGAATCCTGATAATACATCCAAATACAATACTATACAAGTATCCCAAAAATATCAAAAGACGAAAAAGGTATCCCAACATCACAAGACTCATCTTGGTTCTATGCTCCCATGCTCTAAATCGACAATCAATATCTTGTACTAGCGAGCTTTCCCCTATCATCACCTACCACCATATAATTTGTTTGGTTACCCAGGGAGGCCAAAACATTGTGTGAGATAAACATCCCAGTAGGTAACCACCCCGGTCTATACAGTTCTAATAGTAATTCTACAAAGGTGTTAACAAGTGTAAACAACTAGTAGGTAAGGGAATATTCCCATGTCACAAGTCTAATATAAAAATTAAAACTGAACATCCCTAAGCACTACCTGAAAAAGAGAGTTAGCTCCTAATAGGACAACAATAACCAAATAAACAAGTATGTCACACAGCCTGGTTGTACATCCATATGTGTCCTATAACCACAACCATGATGAATATAATAGCCAAGTATCCCATGACCATGTTGTATAGTGAAGTAGCATCCCATGACCATGTCGTATAGTGAAGTAGCATCCAACAGCCACACCATATAGTGAAGTAGAATACCGTAAGGGCCGGATCCAAGGTGTCAGCAGACCCAAAAATCCATGTAAAAATGTCTAGATCATGGAGGGTCGGATACATAGAGCGTGTCCAAGGCACTCCACCGATTCCCATGAGAATCCCTGGAGGAAAAATTATTAGGCACTGGTTTGGGACCTAGGAGAAAGTCAATAGAAAGTCCTACGCGAGCCCAAGCACAGCGGATCCTACGGGGTAGCAAGGCTCGAGGCATCCAACAAAATCAAGACCCAAGGGGTAGAGTCAACCCAAGGTGTCCACTACCATGTTCCAGATCAAAGGATAGTAGTCCAAGGCATTTATCAAACAATTAAATCAAGCATTCAAGAATTCAACATTCATGTTAAACATTTATAACCATGTTGGTATACCCACTCACGTCAACAAGCACAATAGATTAGTATACCCACTAATGCAACCTATTTATCATAAGAATATAAAAATACCCTACCATATAAACCATTTAACATGTCATTAATCATTTACATATATGTATACCCACACATATAAACACATTCCACTTAAGCCTAGATATCAAAATAGATGAGGCATAACATGATATTAAAATGCAAGGAGGTAGTACATCTCTTAAACAAGATACTCTAGTTGTAAAGGTATCTAAGGTCTTACTCTAATTTGGAAAGAATAAGCACACACACCTAGGAAGGTTTAAATAGATATAAAAAAGATATTCCCTTAAGGCACACCACCTTGGGTTACCATGAAACGAGCCGCGGGTGCCAACACACCTTAACGAAATCCACGGTCAACCTCACATGTCCAACTATAAGTACTAAAAGCTACTCGCTCAATAACGAGACCTCGCTGGAATGTCCGATAAATGGAATTTCAGATGAATGATTGAAAACACCATTAAAAGACTAAATAAATTATATACCACCTACCTCTCCCCGGTAGTATTCATCTCAACTAGTATCATGTCTTTATTCGTTCTGGTTAGGAAGAAATGTGAAGAACAGATGGAGAATGGAATATTGGGATTTTTTGCCTTAATTAAAATTGCGCATTCCTTCTCCCAAATAATCAAAAATGGCTAAAAAGGAAATTAGGACATACCTATGTGGATTCGTAGACATGAATGATGATCGAAACGTATAACTAGCGAAGTGTAGGTCTCAATTCCAAAGCAAGGGGCCAAAGGGGGAGCTCCAAATGGTGAACCTCTGTTCGTGGAAGAGAAAACCTGAAATGTGTTTAAAAAGAAAAAAATAATTTTAATTTAAAATTAATAAAAAACACAACACTAGTTTCACGGTTTACCCCCACATTTTACCAAACAGTTCAAAAACTATGTGAACCTCTCTACTTAAGAGGGCCACCCCACATGGTAACCACACATAGTTTTACTAACCGTGTGGCAACTAAGAGGAACCTCTTGGTCCAAAACCAGTAGTTTTCAGACCCCTCACACAGTTTGGCTTAATCATGCGTAGGCTGTGCACAAACCATGTGCCAAACCATTTTCAGCCTAAAACATACTTTTGGCCTCTAAACAAGCCCCAAACACCTCCAAAGCACCCATGATCAAGATAAGCATTCATATAAGGCCATAATAAGCTATATAAACTGAACAGAAAAATATATGTTCCTTGCCTGAAAACCTGGGGTCTTACAATCTTCCCCCTTATAGAAATTCACCCCTGAATTGTTCTCTTAAGGGAGGTCAAGATTTTTCTAAGAACAACTCCCTCCATTGAGCACGTACATCGGCCTCCCACTCCCAACTATCTTCCTGTAAATGGACGTGCTACCATAGAACCCATACTGGTGGGACTGGATGACCTCAAATAACCTTCGTTCTCTTGTCAACAATACGAATCAGATGCTCTTCAGAGGAGGCATCAACATGAAGCTTAGCCTCCTCGGGCTGAAAAACAAGAGACTGGTCAGAGTGATAGTGGTGAAGTTGAGATACATGGAAGACTTCATTCATGGATCGATAAATATGAGGTAACTGAAACCAATAGAAAACCAACCAGACTCTCTCCAGGATCTCAAACTACCCAACATATCTTGGTGAATGTTTACCATATCTTCCGATTCTCATGTGTCCCAACCTCAGTGAAACACATAACAAAAACCTAATCCCTGACCTCAAACTCTAGTAGTCGTCTGCGGCGATCAACATATGATTTCTAGTGATACTGTGCTATAGCCATCAACTTTTGAAAATACTAGACCTGCTCAGAAGTCTCCTTCATGAGGCATGGTCCTAGTAATATTGCCTCTCCTGCCTCTATCTAGTACATGGGAGAAGGGAATGGCCTACCGTATAAAGCCTCGTAAGGTTCCATATGAATCATCTCCTGGTGGATTTTATTGTAGGTGAACTCAATCAGGGGAATGTGCCTCTCCCCAAAGCCCCCAAAATATAGGATGCATGCTCGAAGCATATACTCCAGCACCGATATCATATGATCTGATTGGTCATCTGTCAAAGGGTGGTATGTTGTGCTCAGAAGCACTCATGTACCTTGCACTCTCTACAAAATTTTCCATAAGTGAGACATAAAGTGGGCATACCTATCTGAAACGGTAGTGCAAGAGATCCCATGAAGTTATACCACCTCTCGGATGTAAAACATTCTATGATCATAAACACTGACGGTCTCCTTGATCAGAAAGAAATGGGTGACCTTCGTAAGCCTTTCAACGACAACCCACACATCATCATTACCTTGAGGCGACCTCATCAACTAGTGACTAAATCCATCATGACGTCATTTCATTTCCACTCTGGGATGGGTAACTGTTGTAAAAGCCCAGCTGGTCATCCATGTTCCGCCTTTAATTGCTGATAGGAGGAACACATTGAAACAAAACCAGCTACCTCTATATTCATTCCCGACCACCAGTACTAATGTCACAAGTCACAATACATCTTGGTAACCCTGTGATGCACTGCCCAAGATGATGCATGAAACTCCCGCTAAAACTCCTCACGTATATCCAGTGGAACCCAAACGTGTCCATGGATACACAGGATCTCATCATTACCTATAGTACAACCAAGAGGAGGGTCCTCACTGGCCACACCTTCCCAAAGAACTAGTCCTTCTAAATCTAATATTTACCCCATGCTAACTCTATCCAACAAGGTAGAGGTAACAGGTAAGAATAAAAGAAAAGTTTCCCCCAGTCTACCATGCACCTCCAGATGAATCTCAAAGAAAACACCCATAAGCTGCCACATTCTACTGGCCTGTTTCACTTTCTGAATCTGAGTCCTTCTGATTAGTGCATCAGCTACAACATTTCCCTTACTCGGCGTGTAGGTAAGCTCAAATTCACAAGACTATAGACACTCCACCCACCTTCACTGCCTCAAATTCATATCACGATGCATAAAGATATTCTTGAGGCTCTTGTGGTCTGTAAATACCAAAAAACACACTCTCAATAAATAGTGCCTCCAATAGCAAAATGAATGGACAAACACATATTACTCGAGATCTTTCATAGCATAATTCTTCTCATGAGGCCTCAACTATTGACACTTATACGTTACTACTTGATCTCCATGCATCATCACTACCCTTAGCCAAATCCCTAAAGCGTCACAGTACACAGTGTATCTCTTTCCAAAATCTAGAAGTATTTGTACTGGTGCGGATCTTAGCCTCCCTTTTGGCTCCTGAAAGGCTCTCTCACATGATTCAGATGACAAAAACCACACACCCTTCTTCGTCAATCCCGTCAGCGGTGCTGATAAGCATGAGAAGTCTTGTATAATATACCTTTAGTAACAAGTTATCCCCAATAAGCTCTATATGACAAAACAATTCTTCGTATATTACCTGGAAACTATAGCTCTCACCTTCTCTAGGTCCATTAACACTCTTGTCTACAAGATAATGTGACCCATGAAGTGAATCTAATCCATTAAAAAGTGGTACTTTGTGAGCTTATCATATAACTGATTCTCCGTCATTGTATTCAAAAAAATATCAAGATGCTTGGAATGGTCATCTTAATTGTGAGAATACACCAAGATATCATCCACAAAAACCACCACAAAAGAATCCAGGTACGGATGGAACACTCGGTTCATCAAATCCATATAAACCGTTGGCATATTCATGAGACCAAAAGTTATCACTAGATACTCATATAAACAATACCTACTATGACAGGAAGTATGAGGAATTTTTGTAGGTTGAACACTCACTTGGTGATATAACGACCTCAAATCAATCTTTGAGAACACTTGATCTCCTCTAAACTGATCAAACATGTCATCTATCTGTGGAAAGGGATATCGGGTTTTAACTGCCAATAGGTTCAGTTTCTGATAATCCATGCATTTCCTAAGAGTTAAATCCACCTTTTTTTCAAAAAGTACTAGTGAACCCCATATAGAAGTCTTGGCTCTAATAAACCCCTTCTCGTCCAAGACCTCTAGCTGCCTCTTGTGCTCCTGCAACTCTGTCATAGCCATCTTGTAAGGAGGAATGGATACCTGCATAGCTCCTGGAACATGATCGATGGAGAAATCCACCTCTTTCTCAGGAAGTAAACCAGAAAAGTCATTGGGAAAGACATCTATGAAGAAATAAAACCCTGGAGGAATGTCCTCCATACTCACACCCAGATAATTCAAAAACAAACTTCAAATCTGGGCTGTCATCCTGCCAGTCCCACAATGATCGGGTCCATCACTTCTCACCTAGACATCCCATTCACCCTAGTGAATAAACACTGCACCCTCTGGTGATGTGAAAGTCACCCACCAGTGATAGAAATAATTATATGCTAGATAAGGGACAAGAAAATCCATTCCGATAATGACGTCAAACCCTATCATCTCTAGGAAATATACACTATAGAGGGAGTGGAACCCATCAAACTCAAGGGGAAATTCCATACACTAGAATACATCCCCCGTTCTATCTCACAACAATGTTTCTAGCATCAAAACACCCTTAGAATGTAAAACAACATGCCCAAGGCTATTTTCTACTCATGTCGAGATAAAGATGTGAGAGACACCTGTATCGAAAAGAGGTGATGTAATACTAGAAGCTAAAAAACCATACCTCTCACTGTAGACAGTCTGGGATCCTACTCATGTTGGTTTTGTTACACTGTATAAGCCTGGACTGTACCATGACCCTATGACTCTGCATGGCTACCCTGACCTGATCCACCCTGCTTCCTCTGAGGACCAGTGTCTAGCTACCATGTCCATGACCACCACTGCCCAGGCCTTATCGGCATGCACTGCTCCAGTTTCCATCCTGACATAGATCTCAAGAACCTACTCTGAAACCAGATGTTAGATCTGACCCCCTACCACTCGCAGTCGAAGGGATGATCCTGCGAAAACACTACATGTGCCCCATCCTGTCACAAGCTAGACACTGAAATGGGCTGCAGTCACACTGATTTTTCATATGGCCTTGTATAACACACTAATGGAAATACACCAACATGCCTACACCCACAACCTTACTAGCACTCACATCGTGGGAAGCCTTGTAATGGTGTTTCATTCTTGAAGACATATATTCACTAGGGTGAGAAACAACACTCCCATGTTCGGTACCCCCAGATTCCCTCAGGTTCTTCTCTATAATTATCACTTGATTCATAATCTCAGTGATTGAATGAAACTTGAACACATTGACCTGAGATATGACATAATGTTTCAGACCTTCATCGTGGCACCACTCCCATGACATCTCATTTGTAAGATACATCGACATAAAATGTTGTAGCTCTGTGAAGCATGCCGAGTATTCCATAACCGTCATCACGCCCTAATCCAGAAACATAAACTCACTAACCTGCTCTGCATGCAGAGTCACTGGGTAAAAGTATTCATAGAAGCTGGTTTGGAATTCTACCAAACCCACATCACACATCCCATTAGCTTGGTTCAAAACAATGCACCCGCGCTTTGCCGCTCCACGTAGCATGTAAGTCATGAGCATGACCCTCCGATCAGGAGGCGTCTCCAGATGCTCAAAAATTGATAATGTGGTCTCTATTCACAAATCTATAGCCTGTCGTATTCCATCCCCTAAAAACGTAGGAGGAGGATGATGCTGGAACACCCATGTCAGCTCAGCCAAAGTCAAGGATGGTTGTGGTGCTCCCTAGAAAGGCTGAATATAATGAAAGAAGCCATCACATAACTGTGCCTCTACAACAATGTCTGGAATAGCCTCTCGTGTCATAGATGGCACAATAGGAGGATCAAGAAATATCATGTGGCCCACCATCTCCGAAGTATGGTCATCGCTTTCATCACGACATACCACTAGAGGTCATCATGGTGGCATGTTTCTACAATACCAAACACACACCTTAGAGAAGAACACCAGCAAGGAACAAATATAAAAAGCGCAAGAGAGGTCAAAACCCTCTTAGAAACCATGTTAAACCCACAACCTTCTTCTAAATCTAGGACTGCGCAATGAATAGCCATCAAAACACCATAAACTATGCATCTCTCCCACTAACAAGTTGGGCCTAGGTCAAGTCTATATTCACCATTCAATTTTCCATTTCCATTTCAAAATTAGTTAATTAAGAAATTTTAACAAGGGTTTACCAATTTTCGAATACATGTGGTCCTATAACACCTCATGAACTAAAAACATGGATCATGTTCAATCCATACATATCATGTTCATTTAACATTTACATATCACTGGTGCGTCATTTACCAATTCATAATGTCCCATACCCTTTATGGATTCAAAGATAACGTCACACCATTATCAACTACACCCAACTAACACAACATAAAGCACAACTATCACATAAAATATCACAATAGAATGCAATATCTAATGCATCCTAGATGGCATGGAATAATGCATGACATGTGATTATAAAAAGTGTCTATATGATTCATGAAATGGAAAACCCTCATCTCATCAAGTTGCAACTAAAATAGAACCCAAAATTGCAACAATAGTAATATTAAAAATCAAGTACTTCACCCAATGGTGAAATCAAATCAACTATAATAGTCAAAATCCATAAAATCAGAATCCAATTCGAGGCAATTTGGCTTTTCCCTATACACTGGATTACTACACCTATGCATAGTTTATTACCAAATGCCGTTTACTACCTATCCCTATATATTTTCACAAAATTGAATGTCAAAACAAAAAAGAAAAATCATTTGAAACAACTTTACAACATTCCATAACCGGCTGAGACCCAAAATTGTGCTATGAGCCCAGTTTTCACAAGGCCTCAAGAACATCTTCCCAAACACCAGAGGCTTTTGACTAGTACTGAGGGCCTAGGTGAGTCAGTGTGGAGACTATTCCATCATAAGAAGAGTATCACAATAGATGTAAAATATATATACAATAGTGGAAGTGAAATAAATAGTATACAACTGAAAGTAAGACATGTAGACAGGAATATACATATCAATAACTAGAAGTATCAAATATAAAGGATTATGCTGATGGTACATGTTTCTAGAAAGTAGGAAGACAATACATGGAAATATAATACAATACACGTATCCCAAGAAGAAAAAAGTCAAAAAAAGGCATCTCATCATCACAGGCCTCATCTTGGTCCTATGCTCCACAACTCCAAAGCCACAATCAACAACATGTACTAGGGAGATTTCCCCTATCATCACCTACAACCATATAAACTGTTTGTTACCCAAGGAGACCCAAATAGGGTGTGAGATAAACATCCCAATAGGTAACCACCCAGGTCTATATAGTTCTAATAGCAATTCTAAAAATGTGATAACAGGTGTAGAAAATTGGTAAGTAAGTGAATATGCGCATGGAATAATTCTACAATAACATGTAAAACTGAACAACCCTCAAGACCTCTTGAAAAAGAGATTCATCTCCTAACAAGGCAGTTATAACTAAATAAACAAGAAAGTAACATGGCCTTGTCATACATCCATCCAAATATTGTAACCACAACCATGATGTATAGAGTATCCAAGTATCCCACGACCACGCTGTATAGTGAAGTAGCATCCCACTACCATGCCATATAGTGATGTATCATCCCACGACCACACCGTATAGTGAAGTTGTCAACTGAAATGGCCAGATTCAATGTATCTGCAGACCCAAGAATCCATGTAAAAATTTCTAGACTGTGGAGGGCTAGATCCAAGAACATTTACAAAGCATCCCACCGAGTCCCATGAGCATACTTGGTGTAAACTTGGTTAGGCACTGGTTTGGGTCCTAAAATAAAGTCAATATAAATTTCTACGCAAGCCCACACAAGCCGGATCTGACGGGGTGGAAAGGCCCGAGGCGTCCCACGGAATCAAGACCCAAGGGAAGAGTCAACCCAAGGAGTCCACTATCATGTTATATATCTAAGGATAGAAGTCTATGGAATCTATCAAACCATTCAATCGATCATTCAAGAATTCCACATTCATGTTAAACATTTATAACCAAGTGAGTATACCCACTCACGTTAATAGGCACAATACATGCGTATACCCACTCATGCAACCCTATTATCATAATTATATGGGCCTACCCTCCCATATAAACCATTTAACATGTCATTAATCATTTACATATAGTTATATCCCCCCATATAAACACATTCCACTTAAGCCAAGCTCTCAAAATAGATGAGGCATAACATGATATTAAAATTAAAGGAGGAAGTACATCTAATAAATAAGATATTCAAGCTATAAAGGCATATAAGAGCATCCTCTAACTAAGAACTCACAATCACACACACCTCAGGTGGTTTAAACAGATATAAACAAGGTATTCCCCTAAGGCACACCCCTTGGGTGACCATAAAACGAGTAAATTGTGCCAACACACCTAAACGGAACCCATAATCATCCCACCAGGACAAAGTAAAGCTAATAAAAGCTAATAACTCAAAAATGAGACCACGTAGGAAATTCTGAAAAATGGATTTTTGTCTGAACATTGGAAAAACACCAAGAAAATCCAAAAGAAAGTATAGTCTACCTATCCTCCTCGGTAGTAGACAACTCATCCAATATCATTTCCTGATTCATCATGGTTTGAAAGAAATCTGAAGAACATACGAAGAATGGAATATTAGTGAATATGATCATAAAATCAAATAGAGAAGTCGTTGTTATGAACAATAAAGTATGGGTAAAAATGAATGTACACCATACTGATGTGGATCTGTAGAGACAATTGACGATCAAAATGGATAACCGATGAATAGTAGGGCTCAATTCCTAAGCTAGCCACTAAAGAGGAGCTCCAAATGATGAACCTTTGTCCATGGAGGAGAAAACTAAAAATGGGTTTAAAAAGAAAAAACTAAAAAAAATTAAAAAAATTAAAAAAAAACAAATAGCATGGGTCACACGATTTACATGCACTGTTTCCCAAACCGTGCGAAAACCGTGCACACCTCTCTGACTTAGAGGGCCACCCAACATGGTTTGAATAACCTTGTGGTAACCATGCAGAACCTCTCTATCCAAAACCTATAGTTTTCATACCCCTAACAATGTTTGGCCTAACAATGCACATGCCATTCACAAAATATGTGCTAGACCATTTTCAGACTAAAACTTGGTTCTGACCACTGAACAAGCCTTTGACGCCTCCAAAACACCTGTGATCAAGTTAATAATTCCCATAAGTCCATAACCAAGTATTTAAAACGAAAATAAATAGATTTTTACCTCATAAAAAAACCTGGGTTCTTACATATATTAAAGTCTTAATTAACCATAAACATATTATTATTACCATCCATGATGGTAAAATAGAAAAATGAAAACTCATCATCCATGAAGGTTTTAAATCAGCACCTGACGGATGATGTTTGGATTTTTAGAATAAAAGGGTAAGAGAAAATAATTGATAATGGATATAAAATTATCATTATAGAATTATAGTATATATAATATACTATATTTATGTTTCATTTTTGGATAGAGGAGGTATGAAAAGGATATGAAATGAAAATAAAATGAATGACAATTAAAAGAATAAAAGGGGATTGACCTCTGGAATTATTCACCTTGAGAAACCCCTTAAAGATAATTGAAATTGAATTTTGGTGACCCTATAAAGGCCATAAAATTGGGGAGAGGCATGGGAGAGTAAATGGGTAGAATATAAAAAATAATCAAGGCATTGGAAGTGTGAGGAGAATGGGTGGTTAGGGGACGTATTTATAATGGAAGAGAGGGGTGTTTTTTGAATATTTTCTTCATTTGTATATTATTTGGGATTAAGACAATGAATAGTTTGATAATTATAACTAAATATATTAAAGAAATTAAGTGTATTTCAAGATTATGATTATTACATCACCAATGAATCATGTAATAGTGCATTTGACATACAATGTATATATATCAAAAATTACTATATTTTATTATTAAAAAAAATTCAAGAATTTTAGAAAAATTAAAAAATATCCACCTAATAATTTAATAACATCTATTATTCATAAATGGACTCAATTTTATTGAAATAATTTCTAAATATGTCAAATCTAAATTTTATAGATAATCATCACTTACTCTAAAATTAACTATTGTAATATTATAACCGATTTTATAGCACATTAAATAATTATTTAAAGCATAATAAAATAATAATATAAAAATAAGAAAAAATATTTATTTTGTATCCTATTTCATAAAAATTAATTTTCATTAAAATCATTATTTTAACTATATACCCGTGAGTAAACATTTGTGATTTAAAAAAAATACCGGTACATAATTTCTCATTTTTAAAACATTTATTTACTTATTAAATGATAAAAATATATCATTATTTCATTTTTGAGAAACCTTAAAATTATTTATACATTCATAGGTTAGATAAAATTAATATCACAAATATAATTTTAATATAATAAAATTTAAATTTTTATTAAAATTGGGATTTTCTATTATTCATAAGAAAATAAATATTTTCAAAAAATACTAATATTTCAATTTAATCTAATTTCGAAATTCAAAATTTAAAAATTATGCTTATTTTATTCAATATAATTTGTAAAAGATTCAATTTTTTTTTAAAAATGTGCACCATTGATGGTGGTAAAACTACCTTTAGAAATATATAGTCTTTTATGAGTGAAATTTGATTTATACATAACTATTTTCTATAAAATCATTTGGATGAATGTCGAAACATTTGATTAAATATATAATATATAAAATTCATAATTTTTTAATATTTTCATTCCCGAAAATTTGAGGGATATGTTATAATGATCATTTTATAACAACTATATTTAATTATATATCACTCTTTATTAAAGTTGGGTGTTTTCTGAATCCTATGCTATCGAAGAAAATAAATTTAAAGAGAGACCTATTATAAAATAATATGATGTTACAATATATATATACCATTTAAATATATTATATATATCCAATTAAATGATTTTATTTGATTTTGTGTGTATATATTTATTTTTACACATGATATAATATAAATATATATAATTATATTAATAAATAATATTAATATATTTAGTATAATACATATTTGTTGTTGTAGAATGGCTTAGTGGTAAGAGGCCCATAATACTACATAAAAAATAGGGAGTCAAAACCCATTGGGTTTAGGGCATGTAGCAACACTGGAGCGACTGTACAAGAGGTTGAACTGTTCACCGTTGGCACTATAGTGGTGGTGGGTAATGTAGTGGTATTGTAGTAGCGGCGGGCAGTACTGTAATAGTGGCGGGTATTATAGGATGTACTGTAGTAGTAGCAGTTCTATAAAAGGTAATGTAGTAGACAAGTTACTATTCAAATAATGGCCCAAGAGCCAAAAATGTAATGGGATTCATTCCCACTAGGATTTTAGGCCAAAAATATTATTTAATAAAGCATCTTGTTGTATGGGTTATCCCTTGGCAGGATATGACTTACCTTTCAGGCTTTTGTGTGTGTGGTGTGTGTTTTCTTAATGTAATTGTACCCCCAAGAACCTAATATATATATATATATATAATATAAATAATATAAATTTATAAATTTATATTAATTATGAATCCAATATATGATTTTTATTGTTTAAAAATTAGGTGCAACAACAGAAATGATAATAATTAATAATGTTATTGCCACACACTGACACAAACATATAAGATTATAAAAATTATTATATAAAAAAATTTATAAATAAAAAATTATTTATTTATATATATATAATATACATAAATATAATATATATATTATATTACACACAACTATATATTCTAGATAACTATTATAAATACATATATTATATATTATACAAAAATATATTATATATACCAAAATATATAATATTATTCTTTTTCTACACACACAGACACACAAATATATATAATCTAATATTTTAGTATCTAAATATTTATATTTTATTATATATAATATATAATGATCATTCACCATAGTGGTTTTGGCACTATTAATTCCTTAGGATGTCCCATGTTCGAATCTTAGTTGAAGTATTTTAGTTCTTGAGTGAGGGAATGGGAGAGAGGCACACTACGTCCACATAAGGGTATTCAATGTTGGGGGTCTCTTTCGAGGAAAGGGGGTGTCAGGGCCCACAATGGTGTGGGCTTAGGGTGTATCTGGATTGGGTGTCTGGTGATGTGTCTCGTGGTTGTCTCAGGTGTGAGTGGGCTTTCGGGGGTGTTGGGTGTGTCAGGGGATTGTCCTGGGTGTTCCTAGTTCGTTAGGGTTGTCTACATGGTGTCCCAGGGTGTTGGGGGGGGGGGTGGGGGCATGTTAGGGCTGTTTGGGGGTGTCATGGGTTGATGTGGTGTTTAGGTATATGTGTATGGGTGGTTGTATGGGTTATCTCTAGGCGGATTTCCTGGTGTGTCTGAGGTTTATTGCGGTGGGTTTCTCGGGGTGAAAGGAGAGGGGGTCGGGGTTTGTCCCTAGTGGAGAGGTTGGGGACTTGTGTTAAAAAAATTAATATAATGAATTGAATATTTATGGGGGGTTATAGGAAAACAACCCCTAAACATGGTGTTTAAAAAAATAATTGCAGTTCTATGCACAACTAAATTGATGTTTGAATTTGGGGTCATTAAAATTTTTCAAAATACATAGCTATTTGGGGAATTTATTGTGAAATAGTGGGTGTTTGAACCCCCTCTAATTTAAACACCACTATATACAATTCCATTTTTCCAATGCTTTACAAAAACCACCCCTTGTTAGTGTAGGTGACCACTTTAGCAGAGGTTTCATGTAACTTCAACTAAGGTGTTTAAAGGGGATTATAATCTCATATAAATGAAAAAACAACCCCCTCTAATCACCATATTTTTTATTGATACTATTACACAAATGATACATGGCCCCTTTGTGAGATACCTGGGATTGGTACAGAGGGTCATGATTTACACCATACCAAGAGTGATACTTAGAATAACATGGAAAAATTTTATATCATGAACATTTTCCTAATGCTGAATAATTTTTTTACAAGAATGTATACTTACATGATTTAAATCCCTTTCATAAGAAAATTTTCACCCTTTTCCCACGTCTAGACTAATTTACACTTTACCTATATTTCTAAAAATGATAAATTTTCAATAACTGATGCTCTACAATATCTCTACATTCATGATAATCATCACATTTAATTTCAGTTACCAACAACAGAAAGTAGTTTGAACAGGCTCTCCAATATGAATAAATCCTCATATGGTGACATAATAATTTAATATCACAAATTTGTTTTGACATTTACCTTAAAATTTCCATAAATGGTTAACCTTATTACCCTTCTGAAAGATTAATGTTCAAAACATTGGGAGTAAGGATGGTAATTTTTTCAAAAAAAAATCATTGTATTGATCCCTTATATATAATAAAGTGTCTCTTAGTTATCACATAAAAAAATGTTAGTACCATCATCATATATTCTATTAAAAAAATGTTATAACCAAAATTACCTTAAAATCTTATTAAAAACAATAATGTTTCCTTATTCCATGTATATTGGATGTATTCCTTAAATTCAATTTTTTTAAACATCATCAATGATATCAACAATAATTTTTAAAAAACCCAATAACATTGTTGAGGTAGTTAGTACCATCCAATTTATATACTCATATCTAACTAATATTTATCTAGAAATTATTATATAAACATTAGGAACATATTAAGGGATATCATTCCATTAATAATGTGTCTGTCGCGAACAACACTTTCCCATTAAATCAATTTTCCATTCAATAGGAACCCTTAATAATATTCTTTTAAATACTTTGTGAAAAACATATACCGAACAATCATTATGTATTTCATTATTCATAATTCTCACATCCAAAAAACATAAACACTTTTAGTATTCTACTTCATATTTATGACATTAATAATGATACCTTTTCATATTACTTAATACTTATTTCCTCTCACATCTCATGTATTGTTTCATCATCATTTGCAATATAACCATCACTCGTACCACCTTGCTGATTCTCTTTGTGAGCTTTCCACGTGGGATATAAATTTTCATAATTACCATTAATTCCACACATAAATTATTTAACTTTCGATGATACATTAGAGAGGACCATATACCCATTCATCACGTTCACTGAACTATTAAATTTTTCAATTGTAGTTACTTAAATTTTGTCATTATTTTCCATATTAAATACATATTCTTTATCATCTTATAAATTAACAAGGGTGATTAATTCCATATACATAACACAATGGAAAATGATTCTTCTAAACTCAATGGTATTCATTACCGGAACTCTCATCAAACTCTCTACTTATCTTCATTGGTCAGTCTGAGAGTTGGTTAATGTACACATTGTTAATCATGTTCCTTGAAAACTAAATATGAATCCTCAAAACATCATTTACTCCAATGAGCATACTAGTCGACTACTCACTATAAAATTTTTCATCACATTCAATGTTTACCTTGTTCCTTTTGTTTTCCACCATTGACTAAAACCATGAATAATAGTTTATGAATTACTTATGAAAGATAAAAACCAAATAATCTTGGAAAATAACCAATAGAATTTCCAAATGAGGACCCCTTCAAATGAAACCATCTCATTATCCTTAGATACATCCCTAGTATTGTACAAGTAAATCTCTAATGGGATATTAGTAATGTTTTCTCATTCATTTTTACAAAGGTTCACTAAACCATTCCTTTAATACCAAACATAGTGAACCTGGAGTACCATACATGGATATTACATCATTTTAGATGAATTTTCTGCACGTTACACAAATACATGATCAAGGACCACAAGAGTTTAGTTTCATTGGAAACATGGAACACATTATTCTAGTTTTGTGAAAGATATTAATCATATCCAATAAAGATCTTCCACTTAAGTATACCTATATAGAAACCATTCTTCATTACATAAGGACTAAAAATATAAGAAAGGGGTGAGCGTAGATGCTTAGTAAGGGTAAACAAAGGAGACACATAATCATAATAGGGGAATAATGTTATGGGAAATTAATAATAAATTTATTTGATAATAACCTAAATTCCAATGATCATATACATTACTCTTGGAATATTAATTAACATTTAATAAGACCATAATTATAAGGGAATGAAGAGCATAATCCATGAAATTATAAGATATAAATAAGAAATAGAATTTGTGGAAACCACATAAGAATATAAAATTATTATATTAGTCAATTCATTGTTACCAAGGCCATATTTCTAGTATGGGTTCACTCCCCATAACATATTGGCACTCATGGTTCACTCCCATGAACATCTTCATTGTCGGGGTTCGCTCCCAAGACCATCTTAGTGAAAAATCTATTTTAATGAATATATTTCACTCCACATTCCATCCATGTCAACCTCATGAGATAGAAATATTAACCCAAGTCATTATAGGGAGATATAAGTCCAACACATCTCATAATGAATCCATACATGAATGTTACAAAAGATCATAAAAAATCATATCATAACCCATGAAATTAAACATGTATAAAAAATGTCATTATCTTAGAAACTATGAATAATAGATAAAATTTGCATAATCATTTTATCAAATTATAACTCATGAAAAGAAGAGGGTTTCATAAGAATATAATTTGTGAAATAGTAATAGGTTTCATAAACATATAACCATTAAAATAGAAACAGGTTTCATAAATACCATTATATAAATAAACCATTACAAGAAAGGATATAAATGGATCTATAGGATCATGTCCCTAGAATTAACATGAGTGACACCATAAAATTTCATCATCGATTGAAAATAATTTTGGAATATATTTAATTTTTTAGAGGAAAATAACATTTTAGGATTGAAATATGTATTTTTGAAACATAAAACATTTCGAAAACCATTTTTATTAAAAATAGACTTGAAAACTTATAAAAGGAGTTATAAAACAGTTTAGAAGCATGTTTCCCTGTAAACTTATAAAGGGAACATGAAATAATTTTTAAAAACCCATTTCCTTGAAAACTAAAAAATAATTGTTGAAAACATGATAAAACCTATTAATATGAAAATACAATAAAAATTTATAATGAATGAATTAAAGTATTATGAAATAAAATTTCTATGAAAATAATTTGAAAATTTATAATGAATAATTAAAAATATAATGAAATGCATTGTATTTTAAAATAGCTATTTGAAACCATATAAAGGATTCTTTGAAAATTATTTAAAACACATATAATGTATAAAACATTTTTGAAACCAATTTTCATTCAAAAAAATTAAAATAAAAAATCATAGTATTATGAGAACAATTCACATAAAATTAACCATTTAATCTTATATTGGATGATTCACCTCAAATTATGGATATGATGGTTGGAAATTCTGTAGATGTCGGACACTCATTTTGTACTCTAAAAATATTAGAAGAGTGAATTGATAGGAAACAAAAAAAATATTCCTTTTAAACCCATTTTATAAAAAGGAAGAACATGGGTACACACGTAATTTAACAATAATAGTATTATAGTATTTAATTTCATAAAACATTTATAGAAAAAATGGTTTGGAAAGAACACAGATTTCTGACCGAAAGTACAAACATAGTAAGATTTTCTTAAAAAAATCATTGTTATATTAACTAAAAAGTAGTGGTAAAAATATTCCAATTCATGAATATATCTTGAATAACCAAATGTTATGATAATTCATTATTTTTCATGACATATGGATCATAATATTTCAATAATGGATGTATAATTATAAACAATCCCACTAAATGATGGGATTGCTGTAATAGACTATCACCACTTGGTAATATTGAATCATACTACCCATATTGGAAAGTAAAATTACATGAAGCATAAAATATCATGAAAAGATTTATAGTCATGATATTAAATTCATAATATATGTATAAACACCTCAAAAAATAATACAGGTGCATAATAAAACATGTTCCTTTAAGAATAAAAATTGAGACAAAACATCACTACTAGTTCAGTGACTTTTGAATTAGAAAACTCAATGAAATAGGGATAATAAAATGGATCTATAAATTCAAATAAATTTAAATATTTAAATAAAATAATAAACCCATTTTAAATATAAATACCATATATAATAAAATTGGAGCCGCACATGGCTTTTGTCTCACAGAAACTAATAGTGCGACAAGAAAACCCTTACCCTAAGTATTGCTATTATTCGTACAAGTTTAAGACTACTATATAATAAATACAAGTTTATTATAACAATATCATATAAAAATATTATTACTTATAATAAGATATATGTATTTATATTACTATATTATGAACAATCAAATGTTTATGTTACACATTGGTTAATATCCTCTTTGTTTTTTCGTACATGTTTTGAATTAATATTCATGATCGTCATACATATATCATGATTTACATATTTAAAAAATTTATAAAATTATATAAATATAATATATAATTTTTATATAAATATTTATAAAATATTATAAATGATATAAGTATGAAATGGAATACACTATTCACTAAGATAGTAGGCTGTACTTACACAAAAATGTTATTTTTGTTTAATTATCATTTTAAAAGAGATAAATAATGTGAATGACATATATATTTTATCATTATTTTAGAATTATTATTTCACATATGTCATAAAACAAAGTTATAATTTTTACACAAATTGGATAGAATGAGGTATAATTTATTTAAAAATATAAGAACCTTAAATAAATAATAAATGTCATATATATAATATAAAAAACATAGTACCCATCAAAATTCTCAACCATGAGAGTTTTTAAAGAAAAAAATAAACAATATTTTTTCATGAGGTTTTAGTTTTCCTTAGATAAGAATAGTATATTCGTTACCCATTAGATTGAAGTGTGTTTAATTTTATGTAAAAACATTAGAATAATAATATATAAGTATATATAGGAAACTTATTTTATTATATACTGATGGAATAATATGAGTTGAGGTGGTGGAAAATGAAAATAAAACAATGGATCTTGAGGAAAGATGTTACCTCTTCACTGGACAACTCCTTATGGTTTTAACCAAATTGATTCCTTGGATGGATTTATTAGATTGAGGGATTAAATAATAAAGTGAGGTATTTTGGGAGATTATTATGGCATATTTTGTTTGATGATAAGGTCTTGAGAGGTGTGAATAAGTTAAGGGAATTTGTACCTTTTTAAAGTGGAGGAAGAGTGGGATTGTTGTAAATTTTTTAAAAAGAAATTACAACCACAACTTTTCAATGTCAAGTGGTCCCAATAATAGTCCAAATTCGATACATTGGAGTAATAGTTAAACATAATAGCATAAAATAGATTTTGGACAGGTTTCTATGTCAATTTGTGACTTAAGTGTCAGGTTTAGTCATTTTTAGATATTTTTTTCATAAAATCTAAATTCAATTTTATAAACATTTACATATATTTTTTTTATAAAAAACATATTTGAAATTATTATAAATTATAATTTATTATGAATAAAAATATGGAATCCATTTCTCCAAATTCCAATCATAGATCTAGTAGAAAAAAATTTAGATTTAATCTCTAAGACGAGATGACAACGAATGGTTTTAAAGTAAAATTGATTAAAATTTTGGAATGTTTTTATATCCTATTTCAAAAAGAAATTAGATCCAATGAACTTTGATAGAATAATTTATTTAAAATAAATCTAATTAATCTACTAAAAAACAAAAATATAATTCAACTATATAAATAAATTATATGAAAAATAGTTTTTAATTAAAATTCAGTATGTTTCCTTATTCATAAAAAAATGAATATTCTCAGAAAAATAAAAAAACATTACCTAAATTAAATTTGGGTATTCCAAATTTAAAATGATGTTTGTTTTTAAAAATAAAAATTATAAATGTGTGGAAAATCATATTTAAAATTTGTTCACCATTAAAAGGTATTAAAATTTCCTTTTAGAAAAATACAAATTTTTAGTCATAAAATTTGATTAATTATTATATTATACCTACACAATATATTGAAAGAGTATAAATTATATATATTTAATCTATAAATTTTATTGAAAACGTTAATTAAATGTGTTTTGTTAAATTTATTGAGATAAAATTTTCTTTTGTACTTAGAAAAATAGTTTACTTAGAAATGTAATTTATTTATTTTCAAATTGTTATATCATTCTCTTTGACTTATAGATAACTAAAGGATTATTTTTATATACATGTTTAAATCAAATTTTTAAAATTTAGTGAATATTATTCGTAACGTCCTTTTCAATTGAAAATAGTTAGCTATAAAAAAATTTAATAATCATATTAATAGTGTATTTTAGATTCATAAAACTCATACTTATATGTCATAAAAGATATAAAAGGGACTCATTATTGTGTTTAATACAATCCAATCATAATGTTACATGTAACAAATGAAAATAAATTTTTTCATGTTTCACAAGATTTACATGGTGTTTTATATAATGAAATAAAAACTTATTTCTTCTCTATAAAAAAACTATATTCCTTATTTTTTAAAATGAAAATTATTAAAAGATTAAATTAATTGAAAATATTAATTCAAAAAATATTATGGTGTTACACTTATGGTACCTATGTATAATACCTGAATCATAGTGAAAAATTGGAAGGGCATATTGACACCATTATGGTCTATCCAATGGAATATATTCATTGACTATTTTTTAAGGTCAGCATATTACACCCCCAACAAATGAAATATTTCTTATGAAATATTTGATGTTATTTATGACAAATATCTATAGTCATATGACCTAAAAATAAAGGACATCATTAATCATTTCTACACAAAATTAAACTGCATAGATCGGTCCTTAAAATTAGAACCTCAAATTAGTGACCAGAACCATTATATTCATATGACATTATAATTTATGGAAACATCTTCAATGAATGACATTAAAAGGTAGTCTTACCCTAAGAAATATGTGTATGATTCCATAGAAGACAATCCTATGTTGTTTCATATGATATTCATGGGACATATATTACCCTCGGTTTCAGGTATGTAACCCTTATATAATTATTTTTATGGTTATAAAGTGTAAGGGTGATAGTTATGAGTTTTGAGAGAACATTTGAAAGGTTTTGGAGACAAAGGAAAGTCACACGGGCGGTTGACAGTTTGTCTAACCGTGTGACCAAACAGTGAAAAATAGAATGTTTAAGGTTGAGAGCTTCATCACAGTGTGTGCACGGTTGGGGAAACCATTCTAGGAGGCTATGTGAGGGTCTACCTAGGTAGTGGTTAACACATGGTTAGCACATGATTTTTCTAACCGTGCAAAGTAACCGTACAGATGGTTTAAGTAAGATCCTAAGAAGAGAATCTCACACATTTTTCCCTATGGGTGGGTTTTTTCCTATGTAGCCATAACTCGGTATTTTTCTTATTTTAAGGCCAGATAAGGTTCTCCCATAGATTTGAAGGTGATTCGAAGGTTTCCCTTGGCAAATCGAATCCTGATTCTTGAGGTATGCGATTGTTCTTCTTCGTTCTTGATCGGTTTCATAGATCTACTGAGATCTACTTCCCCTCTTTGCTTAATTTCTTATATATACAAAAATTATAGGTAGATCTAGGTTTGGGGATTCCAAATATGTTGAGATTTTATCTTCTTCTTGCTAGTAGAAGAAATCTAATACTGGTTCTTGGAGAATCGATCCAGTTTTTCTTGTTCATTCTTTGTTTTTTGTGGATTTCATCAAAACCTTTGAGGTAGAAGGATTCTTTCCTGACTCCACTAAGTATAACTGAGTGGCGCGATTTTAAATTGAATGCGTGGTGTTTAATTGATTGTGATTTGGTTGTTGTACATTTGTTTGAAACCTTATTGAGTGATGGTTGTGAAATATGAAAAAAGTGATTTTAAATGAGTACTTTGGTTATTGATTTTAAAACATGGGGTTTAAAAAGTGTATTTTTATGGATTAATTTCATATAAATGGGATTAGTTTTTTTCAATAAATTGGGATGTTTTATTGAAATTAAATGTTTCTTTGAAATTGGTTGTGCTTTGGTTTTCAATAAAAATTCTGTTTTATTGAAGTGTTTGGTTTTGGAAATGGAAATATATGGTATCAATGGTGTTGGTATGATTTCATTCTTAATGGGGCCTTAATAAGGTACGATTTCTATTAGGGTACAAAGGATATGACCCTAGATCGGAGACATGTGTCTTTGGGACACAAGGTAATTTGAAGAGAGACCGCTCATGAGTGTGGAACTTTCAAACGAAGCATGCATGTGTGGGTGTGTTGTGAACATTGGAAATGGGTATGCCAAATGATAAGAAGGGTTAATTTTAATGATTTGATCATTTATTTTTCTGGGAAAATAACTATTTGGAAATTTGTTTCATTTTTTTTCACTTTGATTTAAAAAGTATTTGGAACCTGTTTATACTTGTGTATAAGAGGTTATGGTAAATTGATTTATATAAGAGGTTTTATATAAATGTGGCTAACTTTTTCATCATAGTGGCATGAATAGAGAAGTCATACGGGAAAACCTTCTGAGTTTTATACTCTCCCCTACTTTGGATCTTTAGTGATTTTGTAGTAGCTATTTTTTTGGGTCAGGGGAAAAGGTAACGTTTCCCACCTTTTAAGCACTAGCTCATGATATTTGAGTTGTTCGGTGATCATAGAGCTTAGACCATGTGGAGAAAGGAGTCTTGTGGTCTCTGGAGAGTATATTGTTGTTTATATACTGTTTCACTTAATGTTGGTTTGGACTTCTGTTGTTTCACACTTTGAAGTGGTTTTGAGATACATGAAGGTACTCAGTTGTATTTTATTTGTTCATGCATCATATAAAGAATGTTTTGGTTATGGTTGGTTGGTTAAATGGTTTATTTCATATAGGGAAAATATTTCCTCCACTTTTGTTAAAACCCTTTGGCAATTAATTCAAGCCTTTGATGTCTTGGGGATCTCTCTTAAGGTCATGTAATCACTCGTTGTGCTCTCAAACCAATGATAATGAGAGGGTCATTACAATTAGTATCGGTATGGTTCTTCATCTATGGAACACATGTTATCATCTTGTTCAGTCCTTACATAAAAAGTGGTCATCAGTGTTCTTTATCATGGATTTGAAATTCTTTCTTGTCTATTCCTTGGGTTAAATCTTACACAGGAGTATGAGTTTTAGAACATTAAATGCATAGTATAAAAGGATGTAGATGACCCTTTTATGATAAACATCCTATTACCATGTAGTTGGGTACATAAGGGTTTGGAGACACTTATAGGATTTAGAAATCTCATTGTAATGGGTTTAGCCAATGAGATGATCATGACAATCATTGTAGAAGAATTTATTCCGACAAGGATATCATATTTCATTTGGAGTAATAATGTATGATTTTTTACAAGTTGTACATTTTTGAAAAATGTAGAATTTGTTTTCCATATGAATGATTTTGAAACTAGGATATTTGGTATTTTGAAATTGGTTTAATTTTCAAAAAGCATGTTAAATGTTTTAAAAAATTGAATAACATCGAAAAATGTTGTTTTGGAAAATAATGTTGTGACAATGATGTGATAGAATTTGAAATACTAAGACATTAGTTGCTAAAAAGTTAGATTAGCAGAGTTTGTTTTTGGTTTAGAAAATGGCACCCGGTAGGCGTCATCGAAACCAATATGAAGAAACTGTGTAAAATGTGGTTTCACATGAACCATGGGTGAACCAAGATCTAGTTTAGAGTATTGTACAAGTTTTTCAAGATGTCGATATGGGGAACCTAAGGAACGAGCCAAGGAATATAGAACATACCATCTAAGGAATGTGGACCATACTTTTGGGGTGATGCTGAGCTTGAAAAGTTAGAGGTGCGGATGAGAAGGATGATTCATATCATCAATTTCATCTATACACTAGTGGAGATAAATTTCAAGATAATGACATATATGCTTGAGGATCTTGCATGCCAATGTTGGGATTTAGTGGTGCATGATAAATTGGAAGAAGAACTTATATGGGAGGATTTTAAGGAATTGTTCAGAAAACAATTCTATCCTCACACGTTCAAGATCCAGAAAATAATGAATTTCTTCATCCTGAAGAAAGAAAGTCTCTCTGTCACAGATTATGAAGCTAAATTCATGAATATATTATTCTTTTCACCTATAGTTTTGGAAATTTCATCATTGAAGTCACGTATCTTCGAGTTGGGGCTATGGAAAGTGATACGATCGAAGATTGCGGTGGTTTGTATGACGGATTATATGGTGACGGTGAATAGAGTGATTGTGGATGAACGTGATATCTTGGGATCATTGGGATGAGGTATGATGATACCTATATGAAATGATGGGAACTCAAATGTTGGGAGTAAGTGGGAAAGGGACACCTATTTCCAATGTGGTAGTGGAAATCAGATGGTTGGATCGGTGAACCTTCCTCCACAACCCCAGAGCAATGCAGGTTTCTTTCAATGTGGTTCACCTAAAAACATATAGAGATAGTGTACTACACAACCTAAAGGATGTTATAATTGCAACAATATGGGTCTTCTTCTGCACTATTGTCACAGCGATCCAAAGTCTACTGCTCGAGACGCTTTTCAGGCGTTTCAAGCATTGTATGCTTCAATAGGTTGAGGAAATTTGAATTAGTATTGTCAGCAGAACAGAGCTAGACTTGTTGATTCTCTAAATACCAAGAATCCTTAACCAGGTCAATATTAACATGGAAATAATGAAAAAAATTCATCAATGAAGAAATTGTATGTATTTGAGAATATGATTATTGATGATCAAGCTGGACCATCTACGGTGACATATACGATTCATTTGAATTCTACCCTGGTGTAAGTGCTCTTCGATACTGGTGCATCACATTTATTCATTTGTTCTCCTGCTATTGACTTGCTACATTTAATGTTGGAAATGATGCCTTCTATTTTAAAATTTAAAACTCCTCTCAGTGAAAGAGATTGTCTAGCCATTGTGTGTCGATCATGTGATATAACTGTTAATGAAAATGAGATAAAATGGAACTTCTCGATGTTGGACATGGATGGCTATGATGTAATCCTGGGTATGGATGGGTTGACAACATTTAAGGATCACATCGAATATTATAGAAGAACATTTTGTTTCACGATTGAGGATGGCATCAAGCATCTCTTCAGAGGAGAGAGGATGGTAAAGAAAGGGGAAAAGGGTTTGTTGGCACCAACGATGGGAATGATCTCGTACCAGTTAGCAGCATTGACATTGTAATCAATGAATGTGATTGAGGAAATTAGATTTCTAGTAGTTGTGGATCAATTTCTAGACATATTTCTCAAGAACTTCTTTGGGTTACCACCTATATGGGAAGAGGATTTTACGATTGATCTTCTTCTGGGGACCAGTCCTATTTCCCATCCATCTTATAGGATGGAACCAATAAAGTTAAGGGAATTGAAATCAAAGTTAGAGGATCTAGAAATCAATGGTTTCATTCGACCAAGTACATCTCTGTGGGTAGCACTAGTCTTGTTCATGAAGAAAGAATATGGAACTCTTCAGTAGTGTGTAGATTATTGTAAGCTTAACCAAGTTACGATAAAGAACATATATTCACTTCCATGCAATGGAGATATGTTTGATCAATTAATGGGAGTAAAATAGTTCTCTAAGATTGACCTCTAATTTGGATATCTCTAATTGTGAGTATAGAATGAGGATATTCCAAAGATAGTTTTCATGAGAAGATATGGCCACTATTAATATGTAGTCTTGGATTTTCGTCCAACGAATGAAGAACCAGTCTTCATGGATTTCATGAATAAGATATTTCAATGATATTTGGACTCTTTTGTTGTCGTTTTTTTCAATGACATATTGGTGTTTTCAAAGAAAATTATTGACATTGAGGAGAACCTAGTTAAAGTTTTTAAAATATCGAGAGATCACTATTTGTATGAAAAATTATCAAAGTGTATTTTTTGGATACAAAAGTACATTTTCTTAGCAATTTCATTTCTAAAAAAGTCATTTCGGTTGATCCGGAAAATACATAAGCTGTTATCTTATTCCAACCGCCAAAGAATGTATTTGAGATACAAATTTTTCTTGTTCTAGCTGGTTACTACTAACGCTTTGTGCATGATTTCTCATGATTAGCTTCACCAATGACATCTCTGACAAAGAAGAATTATCCATTCCAATGGATAAAGTAATGTTAGAAGTCTTTCCAGGAGATAAAAATATGGCTTACACCAGCGCCTATCTTGATTTTTCCAGAATCAGGACAAGGGTATGTGGTGTACTGTGATGCTTCAGAATTAGGGTTGGTTTGTGTTCTCATACAAGGAGACCATGTGGTTGCTTATGGTTCAAGGAAGTTGAGGGTGCATGAAAATAATTACCCCACACATGATTTGGAGTTAGCTGTATTCATAAATGTCTTTAAAACATGAAGACACTATATCTTTGGTGAGAAATTTACTCCGTTTACGGACCCCAAAAGCTTGAAACACATTTTCTCACAGTAAGATTTTAATTTGAGGAAATGGAGACGGATGGATTTACTCTAGATTTTTGACTTTGACTTTATGTATAAACTAGGGAAAGGGAACTACGTGGACGATGCATTGAGTAAAAATTCATATCCCCAGTTGGAGAAAGAAGCATCGGATGAATTGTAGTTGATGTCAGTACTAGCTGATATGCATTTGGAATGTGAAAATCGAGGTGACGTTGCAGTTTTCTATTCAGTTTTGCTTATTCATGATTTTGTAAATATGGTCAATGAGGCACAAATATCTAATACAGAATGTCTTGTTATGTGTTCAAAACTAACTGGTGGGGACACCATTGAAGGATGGAAACTTGATGGGAGTTCAGTTTTGTTCTTTAGCAATCAAATGGTTGTACCAATGGCTCATCGAGAAAAAAAGTCTTCATGCTTTCCGCCATTAGAGATAGTCTATACATTCAGGTACAAAGAATATGTATAATGCGTTGATGGTGCAGTTTTGGTGGACCATCATGAAAAGGTGGGTGGCTTAGTTCGTCTCAAAGTGAATAACTTTTCCTCCAGTGAAATCAGAATACTAGAGGCCAGTAGGAATGTTTCATTCTTTACCTATCCAAGTTTTGAAATTGAAGAAGATATCAATGTATTTTGATATAGTTCTTACATGAACGGTTTGTAAACACGAATCCATTTGGGTATAGTGGATCAGCATACCAAGTCAGCCCATTTAATCCCTATTCATAAAACACATAATGTGGAAAATCTGTCAAATATATATATCCAAGAAGTGGTAAAGAGGCAACAGGTACTGGTTTTAATAGTCTCAGACAAATATCCTAGGTTCACCTATTGTTTCTAGATATCGTTACAAAAATCTCTTGGGACTTAGTTAATGATGAGCACGACTTATCATCCTCAGACGGATGATCATTCTGATTAGATGATACAGACCTTGTAATACATGTTGTGGTCTTGTGTAATGGATTTTGGTGGCTCATGGGAGGAGCACATACCCTTGGAGGATTTTTCATACAATAACAACTATCAGGCCTCGATACATATGGATCCGTTTGAAGCATCGTAGGGGCATCCTTGTTGTTCTTCACTATGATAGGTGTAAATAGGTGAAAATTTACAATTTGGCCCAAGCCTTGTCCATGATACAATTGAGAAGATATAGTTGATCAGAAAAAGGATGGAGATGACTCAGATTCATCAAAAATCTTAAGCAGATCACCATCAGAGCTCATTGTCATTCGCTGTGGGTGATCATATCTTCTTGAGGGTATCTCTAAGACATGGAAATTTTCATTTTGGGAAGCATGGAAAGTTATCACCTAGATAAATTGGCACTTTCGAGATACTGGAATGGATTTGAAATGTGGAATGTCGATTGGAATTACCACCATGGATCAGTTCAGTGTAGAATGTGTTCCATATATATCGACTAAAAAATATCAGCTTGATACTGACCATGTGATCAGATGGGATCACATTGACCTAGAGCCAGATGCATCATTGATCCATATCCTAGTACGGATTTTGGATAGAAAAGAGAAAGTCATTCATGGAAAGAGAATCTGTCTAGTGCGAGTTTTATGGAAGAATGGTCAGATTCAGGAAGAGACTTGGGAACGCAAGAAGGAGATGAAAGAGAAGTAGCTGAAACTCTTTAAGAAAGATGGGGGTTTTATACTTTACGTGGACGAAAAGAATAATGGTGGGGAGAATTTATTACCCTCAATTTCTGGTATGTACCCCTTACTTAATGATTTTAATGGTTATAATGTGTAAGGGAGATAGTTTGGGGATTTCGGAGAACATTGGAAATGTTTTTTTAAGATAAAGGAAATTCACATGGGTGGCGCACGGTTTATCTAACCATGCAACCAAACCCTGAGAAATGGAAAGTTTGAGGCAGATATATTCAGCATGTTGTGTGTATGGTTACAGAAACAGTGTGAGGAGGCCATGTAAGGGTCTACCTAGGCAGTAGTTAACATGAGGTTAGTGAATATTTTATCTAACCGTGCGAACTAACTGTGCAGATGGATTAAGTAAGATCCCAAAAAAGTGTATCTCACACATTGTTTCCTTTAAGGGGGTTGTTTTTGTCTTATGTGGAAATAAATTGGGGTTTTTCTTCTCCTAAGTCCATATATGTTTCTCCCATCAATCCGGAGGTGATCTGATGTTTTCCCTTGGAAAATCAAATCCAGATTCTTGAGGTATGTGATTGTTACTCTTCATTCTTGATCAGTTTCATATATCTACTTATATCTACTTCTACTATTCTCTTGATTTCATTGATCTATTCCCATTATGGGTAGATATAGGTTTTGGAATGCCAAATATGATTATATTTGGTCTTGTTCTTGCTAGGAGAAGAGATTTAGGGTAGGTTCTAGGAGATTCGAGCCAATTTTTATTGTTCGTTCTTTGTTTGCTCTGGTTTTCATCAACACCTTTGAGGTATGGGGCTTCATTTTTGACTCCACTTAGTAGAACTGATTTTCATGATTTCAAATTGAATGTGTGATGATGAATTGATTGTGATTTGGTTTTTGATCAGTTGTTGGAAACCTTCTTGAGTGATGGTTGGGAAATCTGGAAAATTAGGGATTTTAAATGAGTGCTTTGGTTCTTGGTTTTAAAACATGGGTTTTAAAAAGATTTTTTTTGGATTTATGGAACATAAATTAGATTAGTTGTTTTTAATAAAAGGGGATGTTTTATTTAAATGAAATGTGGTTTTAAAATTGGTTGTTCTTTGGTTATCAAAAAAAATTTAGTTTTATTGAAGTTATTTGTCTTGGAAATGGATATATTTTGAATAAATTGTGTTGGTGTGAGTTCATGCATAATGGGCCCTTAATAAGGGACGAGTACCATTGGGGTACAAGGGATGTTACCCTGGATCAGCGGTGTGTGTCATTGGGACACAAGGTAATTGGACTAGGGACCGTTCATGTGTATGGAACTATCAAATGAAGAATGCATGTGTGGGTGTGTTGTGAACTATGGAAATGGGTATTCCAAATGATATGAAAGAGTGGTTTTAAATATTTGATAAGTTATTTTTTTTGTAAAAATAACTTTCTTGAAATTAGTTTCATTTTTTTTGTTTTCACTTGGTTGCAAACTGTTTTTGGAAATTATTTTTATTTGTTATAAACTATTTTGGTAAATTGTTTTATATAAGCAGTTTCATATAAATGTAGCTAAATTTTCTATCCTAGTGGCTTTAATAGGGAAGTCATTGGGGAAAACCTACTGAGTTTTATACCCACCCATACTTTTGAACATTGGTGCTATTTCATATGCAATTTTCCTAGACAGAGGAAAAGGTAACGTTTCCCATATTTTGAGCACTACCTCATGATATTTGGGTTGTTTTGTAATCGTGGAGCTCGAATCTTATGGAGCATGGAGTCTTACAGTCTCTTGAGAGACCATTGTAGTTTATCCTCTATTTACCTTGATACTGGTTTGGTATTCCACTATTTCACACTTTGATGTGGTTTTGAGATACATGATGTTATTGAGTTGTCTATAATTTTTTTCATGCATCATATAGAGAATGTTTTGTTTATTATTGTTTGATTAAATGGTTTATTTCTTAAAGGGGTAAATATTTCCACAATAGTATTGAAACCCTTTAGAATTTATTTCCAGACTTTGGCATCTTGGGGATGTCTCTTAGGGTCAAGTAATGACCTTTTGGGCTCTCATGATAGTGAGAATGAGTGGGTCATTACAGGATACCTATCATGAGATGATATATTTAATTCCATGGATTCTTTTTTCATGTGATAATTTCCAAAACCTCGAGGTATCATTTATCATAAGATTATTTTCTAAAAACATGGGTAGTATATCAAATAATATTATGTCTTGAAATCATGTTATGATTTTGTATTGAGATGATATCTCAAATTCATGGAAATATTTTAATTCATAATCTAGACATCCAATGTTGGGACATATTCCATGGAAGAAGTGTTCTAACAACATGATGCAAAACTACTTGGAATGGTATTTAGTGGAAAACCTAAAATGGTACCTAGAAAATTTGAATCATCCGCCATCAAAGCTATGGGAAAATTCATTTCAAGTATGGATAAATTTGTGAAAACATATTTATTTATTTTCTCTTTGATGAGATACATAGTGATTCATAGACACCACATCATAGGACTAGCCATAAAAAAATGTTTCCAAATTCCTTATATACGAGTCACATCCGTGAAGGTAATATTTAACAAAAACTATGGGTGGCATGATTCATGTTTCTATAGGATATATAATGACACCTAGACCTTATGTATCAAGTATAAAAATATATTCAAAACCTTTTTATGATTGTATTTACTAGTTTATGACTCGATACCATTCATTCATGTCGTATTACTCCACACCAACTAATGAATCCACTCTGTTTCCATATCTATTAGTCTCTCACTTCCCCATATTTCATTACATAAACCCTTGGGATAAGTTAAACCCTCACTATTTGTTATTTGTTTCACTGATCACAACTCACATAGTCTTAAAAATCATGGTAATAGACTCCACACATTGATAGGTCACATCACGGTTTGAGCACCATGATAATAAAATATGATATATTGTTAAATAGAAATTTGTATTCCCTATGACAACATGAATTTTCATTACATCAGGTAACAAAACAACCCATTTTCTAGGTGACAAAGATTGCATCCCATGTACATATGATGAGATATTATAATGCATGGTTTCCAATCCTTTTATTCTATGTTAAGATGCAAATGACTCTATCCCTCACCTAAAAGGATCACCACTTTAGGTGTCGATCCCATATCTCTTCATCTCTATAGAAATATCTGTCACATGATTTTGGTTTCAATGAGATACATAGTGACTCCCATATCTCAAATACATAGTCTAGCTACAACAATAAAAAACCCTCCTACATTAAACAAAGAACTTGATCAGTGTGGGAAGTCACTATACATAAAAACTATGTGTGGCTTGATTCTCTTCCAAATGAGATACATAGTGATCCATAAGTCCTCCATTCTGTCCACAACATTTTAAAAATTCTAAACCTCCTATCCTAAATATGAACTATGTATAGGTATGGAATTTTCTTCTTAGATATGGCCAACAAGATTCTAAATCAATCTGGTGTAATACATACATCTTCCTTTTACAAATGAAACTTCATGTTGTAGGAAGAATAGATACCTATTATCTTCCTTTAGATACCATTGATAACATAATCTAACCACAATGGACACCTTTTTTCTATTAATAATATGCCCAAATATAGATCTACATAGTATACCTCCCAATATAGCCTTCCAAGTATGGGTACCGTAGTTATCATGATAACAACCTTTTATCCCTATGTTCTATAAGAATATAATTACAGAAGACACATATTGAAATCTTTACAAGTTTAATGCTTTTGTGTTTTTCCAATATCATCTTTTCATTTCCATGCACCCAAATCATGATTTATGGAATCCCTCACTTCTTTACCATCATTTACAATGTATGGTGGAATTCATTTTTCATCGCCTCAAAATTGCTTGGTCTGTGGGATCTAATTGAAACAATAAGATAAAATATCCTACCATACACTTCAGAATAAACTATTTATTAATGATTTTAGTGCCATTTTTAAAACTCCTTGAATCCTCTTATGTCTAATTTTGTTTCATAAATTTTGGGGCATTAGATATTTAGGGCGATTGTTCTAGGTTTCAAGGATAAATGATTCAATAACTTGGGGTAAATAATGAATATTTTCCAACAACATTAAATGGAATTGTTGGAACTTGGTTGGAGAAATATAATGGAACAAAAAGGTTAATTTTTTTAAACAATAAAGTTTTTCCACCAGAATCTATAAGCACACGTTCTTTAAACTAGCTGTGTGTGTTTTTGTGGTATTCTACAGAAGCATTGATACTCTTTGTTCACAACATTATTTAGTAATTCTATTATTGTATAGTCTTTTTAACCAATCAAAATACTCCCCACCTCGCATAAAAATCAGATATATACAGGAATGTTTTTCCCACATTGCTCTAGTTAGGCTCAATTTGAAATTTCTTCCCATTACACACATTGGCTTCATCCTATTTTACATTACCCATAAATCAATTTATTGTTAAATCCATCTCATTCCACCGTTAGATATCAATAATAATAGAGTAATAATCCAAAATAATCCATTATTTTATCTATGTATAATATGATTAATCATGGCTCTGCAAAATACATATCAATTTAGTCTGTCATCCAGGTGTTCCTTCATCCTTATTGGAACAACCTTTTATCTCAGTATTCCTTAACAACATCATATAGGATTTCACTTGAACATGGTTTATTGTCATTCATTAAATATTCTTTTAATGTAATTTATTTGTGATCCTAGAATCCCAATATATAGACATAGAACATCCCAATTCATATCAGAAAAGTGTTTGAGATTTCTTGGACATTAAAACCTACTTCGGTCATTATTCTCATAACTCATAAATTTTTTTATTACCTCTAACATTAGATAATTTGGTCTGGAATATGAAATTCAAGAACCTTATCACTATGAAACACATGTTTCGTGATATAAGAAAAATAATGTAATAAAAATTAAGAAGAAAAAACAATTATTATATTGACTACCCATATAGAATGGACTATGAAAAAGAAGTGTGTAAATTGGTAATTCTTACCTTCAATGTTTAGGATATGATCATGCTAACTACTAAAAACTATTAACGAGAATAAATGTTCAACAACACAAAGCATGTGGTACATTAATGTACCACCAAACATAAATGTGTAAAAACAAAACCACCCAAAAAAACTAGGAAAATGATATATTTATCATAAAATTAAAAACCCCATGAGCCTTTTTTAATATTCCATGACCAAACAAAATAAAATACCCCAAAATACTAAATGTCTTGGGGCCAAGACCCAAAACCCAAACATTTCATGGTGCATAACATGATATTTTGAAGGCACAAGGCCCATTATCTTTTTGTGATCTACCTTAGTTCACATCACCTAAGAATTATAGCTTGCAGTGTTAGACCATAATCAAGATGTACCCCTCCCTCATCTTAAGGTCTTCAATCCTTGTACCCTAAACTCATCATAGCACCTGAGGTCACTATGATATTCTTTTCCTGGTGTTCCCCCATCATCATCCTCCCATATGATGAATAGACTGCCACATAATCACCAAACACATTCATTGGATCTACTAGGATCCCAAACCAGTATACCACACCCCATGAATGTTTCTTGAGATCACTATCCATAAGGTCTTATACCTTTTTCACCATGAAGCTAACCAGCCGTCAACCATTTCCATCAGGCTCCCAAAAATGCAGCATCAATGCATCATCATCTATGATAATTATTAAATACAAATGGATTAGAAAAAATTATAATGATGAATAAAATATTAATGAGTTTGAAGGATATGTTATGTCTTCCTAGATAGAGTCTATCTATACTCTCTTGGACCCATGATCAAGGAAACAAAATTGTGCATTCTATTATTATTATCATGGAAAATAGAATACATTCACCCTAGGATATTAATTTAGGAAATAAAATTTCAATATTATTTTATAATTTTAGGAAGAATGACTGGGAAAAAACTATTGATAACAAAATTCCATTAATTTATATACAAAAAATTTAATAAGAGTCAAAAACTAGTGTCGCTATTTGTTATGGTCACGGATTGAAATATTCAATAAACATATCTTTTAAACTTTTGGAGGGACTTTGGAGCCACATAAAATATATATGGAATATTGGTTAGATTAATAGTATTATCCTTGTCATCCTAGGGAAGATCTTTAGACCCGAAATTAGTTACTATCTTACCCTATTCCTAGACCACTTTAGGTGAATGATTATATTATATGCATTCCCCTATTATGGTGTACACCTCTAGATAGTGATGTAATATTTAAAGGGATACCCAATAAAATTGGTTTTTTCAGTCCATGAATACTTAGAATTACAGATCTCCACCTGGTATATTGTGCTCTAGGATCATTAGTTTTTGAAAGAATTTTTTCATTAATATGAAGATACTCAGACTCAATCTTTTACTGCAGTTGAAAAAAAAAATCTGTTCAAGGTGATGTAGACCATGTGATAGTTATATATAAAATACCCCAATATATTGAACATGTTTTTATGTTTATGGGTTTTGAAGTTAGATCCATTATAGGTGGTCTCATGATGAACTCCAAGAAATATTTCAAAACTAAACAACAGCATTCCCTATCATAATACTGATACTGTTGGCATGATATAGAGCTTGTCTACATATGAGAGGTGTACTAATGAATTAATTTTATTATGGATGAGTCCTATTTTTTTATTTATATACTATCTTTTCTACCATTTTACATCATTTGTTGTGTTTTGGAAGAGGATTCACCTTCAGGTTCGACTATAGAAGTGTATTTTATGGAAAGAAAAATGAAGTCATATTTTTCATCCATATTAGAGGGAAATAAACGTACTATAAAAAATTGACGTCTCTGGATGTACTCACACATTGCATGATCAATAATTTGGATTCATTTCTCTATATAATCCTCTATCACAATACTATTAATGGGATATCCTAATAAAGAACATCTTCATAATTTTTATCAGGACCGTGGATGGAAGGATAATAAGAAACTCTTATTTTAGAACAATAAACTGTTGTTCTATCATTAAGAGGAGTAGGAGGGACCTCAAAACACAAATAAGGTGGCCAGTCATTTTTTATAACATAAGAGGCGAAAAATCACATCCATCCTATTTAATATGAAATTCCTTGAACTCAAATAAGCAGTTTGGAATTATAGTATATTGTAATATATATTCTATTTTCACTATTTAAGTATATATTTCCTCAATCCTCACAAAAACATCCCCAATAGTGATATTAATTATTCATGGATAAGGAACCAAATTATCTCTTCCATAAAATTCATTATCGAACTATTTAGAAGGAACATAGTTTTCATGCCTAACCAAGGTGTAATCGACATCGTAACCCCAATCATATTACATAATGTCATGACCGACACCTTCTAAGATAATGGTAGATCCATTGGTGTTTTCATAGGGTCCCCCATTATAAAAAGCATATCAATAATATTATGAAGAGATAGATAGATAGTTATAAATAATTAACTTCATATGATACATGATTGACATTATCGTGACTCTCCTATCCCATTAAGGTAGCTGAAATAATTTTGGTCTTGTACCTTAAAACATCTCTTATAAAGGGGATAGTATTTTTAATAAGAGGGTCTTCCACAATTGTAGTATCATCTTCAATTATCATAGGGGCCATTCTAATTCCATTTAGAGAAGAGTGAGAAGATGATAATGTGACCTAAAATCATGACCAAATACATTTGTTAAAGAATCCTAGAAGAAATGATACTGTGAAATCTCACCATGACTAGTGATTCACTCAAAAAATATATTTAATCATCATCATTACTTTATTTTTAGAGGAAGGATAATAATTTCCATATAAAATATTATTACTAGATGAGGAAATAGATAATATTATTCAACTACCTCCTCCTTCATGAATATATGACCTTATGTCAAATCACATGACTTATAGGTCAATTCCATAGCCCCATTAAGGGTTCCCAAAATAACATATTTCAGTGACTACACTCCTAATTCCACATAATCGTATATCTAGAAATTAATGTTAATAATTTTCAAATCAATGAAAACTTTCATAAAAACATGAAAGGAAAAGTGAAGATAAAGGGGGAATAAGTATTTAACATTGATGAATTCATCGTATTCATTGGTGGTGCGATTAAATGCACAAAAATTAGTACCTTGATTAAATTTATTTTCCACACACATTATAGCATGAATCTAGTCATCATTGGAAGACATCATCATCTATAGAAATAAGATATGCTTACCCATCTCAGCAGGGTTGGAAAGTGACATCCTAAATATAGGTACCACTCAAAGGATCCTCAATCCTAGTTAGCCACATAGCATTAAGGGAATATCCCCAAATTCCAGAGGCTTTCAAATATCATTGAGGGAATAATGTGTGTTACTGCGAAGGCTATGACCTTATTACTAAATCTTATCATAGTAGTTACATAAAATAATATGAAAAATACGTGAATAAGTATAATAAAAAGAGGAAAAAAATAGATAAAAGACTCTATAAACACTAGAACTGAATAATTAATGACATTTTGGCCAAATCATAATATTTTTTTTAAAATATTTTATTATGATTTTTAAAAAATTAAATTAAATATAATTTTTATAAAATATCATTTCCATCAATTTTGACACTACTCATTACATTGAATTAAATAAAATCAAGACAATAAGATAACATCGAACAAAAATATTTAATACACCCCTAATAGGTCATACTCGTCTAGAAATTTCATGGAATAAAATATTTAAATCAAATTATATTAAATTTGATATTTTTAATATCATTTATTTGATTGTTTCATTATTAAAATAATTATTTTATCATCATTTATGGTAATTTAGTATAAATATTTCCCCCATAAAAATTAAAAATAGAATACTATGATGTATATAAATTTTTAGCTTTCAAATTAATATTTATAGTTGAAGGTATATTCTGAATAACACAATTTTAAAAAAGATATATTTATTAAAAATATGAATCTGAAAATTTTGAGTTTTATTTAAATAAATTATTATAAATATTTATCCATTTCATAAATTTTCCACTAAAAACCACAACTAAAATTATATCATGAAAATAAGTTCGTTAGTTTAAAAACAGACACTTAGATATAATCATAAGGAGAAAATCATAAAATAAATGTGTGTGAGATATTATATTAGCAACATAAAATTATAGTTTACACATGATACAAGAGTTATTATTCCATTATGGATTAATGAGGTTAGGAGATAATAGAAGAAAGAAAATTAAGTGATGTGGTTTGTGAAAATAACCTTATGAAGATAACCACTTGAAGGACCACTTAAAGATCTTGGAATTGGTCTTGGGTGACACTAGAGCCTCTCAAATGTGTATAGGGAAGTTTAGAAGTGAATTTGTAAGAGATAGTTTGAGGTAAAAGGACAATGGTGATGAAAATAAGCGAATGAAGGAGATCACATTTATAATTTAGGTGAGGGGTGCTTTACTAATTTTATAAAATATTAAAATATAATAAGGGTATTTTTGAGGAAAGGCCACAAAAAATACCATAAAAATTTAGGGTATTTTGTTGACTAAATATTATCCACCTTTTCCTTATTTATGTTTTTTTATGATTCTAAATAATTTAATAAACTATTTTATTACTAAAATATGATTATTGTAAAATTTAATTCTATTCATTACTGTATCTTTCAAAACATTAAATGAAAGTGTAATATTTTTACCAACTATTTTATTATATCATATTCATGTCAAATTTATTTTGATAATTAGTTTATAAAATTATTTATAAAAAATTATATTTATTTCAAATTTTTAATACAATTTGTTTGATTTTCCCATTACATTGACCATTTTTGCATCATCATTGTGTATGTATTTATAGTATTTTTTCATCCTTAAAATTTATAAATAAATAATCATTATTAAGAATAATATATTTTATTAAAAAATAATTTTTAGGGTGTAAAATATTTTCAAGATAACTACACATTAAAAATGTTATACTAATTAAAAACCATAGTGTGACCGGTTTGACTTACTTTCAAATAAAATACTATAATGGACATAATGTAAAAAATATGTATCAAAATGGTCCAAAATTAAACCAAAGTATTAATAGGGTTGAAAAATTATCTTACAAAATTATTTATTTCGATTTTGTGGTCATATAATGTTTCTTAAAATGTTAAGAAAAAAATACATTATTTATTTTTCTTCTACTTGAACATGAACTTCATGAGTGGTGCATATGTATTGAAGGTAATTATTTCCTATTGATAAATTAAAAATAAAATAATAAAATAATAACTAAATTAACTAGGTTCAATTTAATATTTTCTATTCAATAATTATTTATACTTACACAAATCCATGTGAAAACAACTTACATAATCTGTTTATTTGACTTTTATTGCCAAGTGCAAGCATTTTGCAATCACTATGAAAATATTTCTGTCATATAACTCTAAAATGATAAATTACTAGAAAAATTATATATTATACATCATATTTAGTAAAAAGGTCATGAAAATAATTTTTAACACTCAAATATTTTCTATAAGGCAAAACATTTGTCCTTTCCAACAGTGCATAGGCAATACGACGAAATTGAAATTGATATCTATATTTAACACAAAACGGTTTATAATTTCTATGTTATTTATATTTTTATTAAAATAGTTATATTATAATATCATTATTTATTGATTTTATTTGCTTAGTAAATTTTATATCATAATTTTGCCTTGACGATATTAGAAAAATACTATAGTAAAAACTGTATTTTCACTATTCAAAAAAAATATTTTCAAAAAATTTCTAAAAAATTCATCTTATGATAATTTTGACATGATGATATAAAATATGAAATTAATTTTTTTCAAATTAAAATTCTATAAATTTATAATTAATATTTTAAATATAACTTTATATGAAATTAGTTTAATAAAACTACTTATTTTATTAATTAAATAAATTAAAGAATTTAACTATTTGATTCAAGAATAATAAAAAATATGAATTAAAATTATTATATCCATACATTGGTTTCTACACTTTACCTAGTATATAAAAAGAATGCGATATGGGATTTTAAGGGTATGTTGGGCATGATTGAATACGCCCACTAGTCATATTGGACCATCACCAGCATATGACATAATTTATAGAAATGCCTATCTATTCAAGTAAGGATCTCCCTTTTGGGCATTGTAAACTGGGTCCATATACCTTTTATTACACTAAATATTTCATCCATTCCTCAGGATGAGTAATTTCTCTTTGTTAGGGGTCTTCCTTTCTTACTTTTCGAGTTATTTTTCAGCAACACTTGAGATAATTCATGTATTTTTTTCAACATCATCCTGTATATATTTTTTTATGAAAAATACTAATACATATATTTGAGAATTGTCACTTTATAAATAATAACAATGTCTTAGATACTGATACTAGAGTCTCTATGCATTATAAAGAAAATAAATTTTTTATGACTCAATCGGTTGAGAATCATGGGAATGAGATCCAAATACTTATAAACCTATTTATGGGACACCTATATAGCCACAAAGATTCTGACAACTTTTCATTCAACATTAAATTTAGAAAATATATTTTACACCTAGAAATCCCATATCCACTCTTGTTTGAGACATCCTTACAGATGCAAAACCAAGTATTCAAAAAAAATTCTGGTCTGTCCTGGATGCATGGATGAAAAAGTATACCAGTGTGGGTTTTACTATAATGTACGAGGCATAAAATATGAATCACATCTACTATTATGAATGGTAGATATAAAATGGAATATTCTTTTATTTATTAATACACCCTTTGATGATATATTTGTAGTGGTAAAATTATTATACCCTTGGAACCAAGAAATTGGAATGTAAATTTTTCACATCAGAATAACTTATTATTTAAATGATCGATAGTCATATAGAATCATCTATTCTATCTTATGGTAATTTAAATGATACTTCTTATGATTCATAGAATGATCTATAGGGTTATAATCACACACTGAGTAATAATATTTTCCAATATTTCATATCATTTCATTGATCCATATAGAACCATGATTATGAGAAACTAAAAATCTTTGAGTTGAAATTGGAAGTATACGAAAAATAATAATGATATTTATTAAAAATAATGACTTAGGATAGAATATCATAGAATAAAGTTTAGACAAAAATGTTCGTGTAAACATGCATAGGTTACTCTCAAATGTGATTTCACATAGGACACTCACCATAGTGACATCACATAAGTCACCCACCAATTTTTCCTCACACATGTTTCTCAGCCAAGTTTCCTCCTATTGGTTATCCACTCATTATATATAAGAAATGAACCTAGTGGAAGTAATTTTAAGATCCTTGATTTCTCTGTAAGGTATGTTTTACACAGATTTCATTTTAATCCTATTTTTTTGGTCAATTAAGTGTTCTCCCAAGTACTTAAAAATGATTTGGGGTATTTAAGGGGATAGAGACTCAAAATATAAAGAAAATGTATGGTTCTAGGAATACTACATGGTTTGCATATAGTTAGTGAAAACCATGCAGAATTCCAATGAAACCGTGTGGGGGGGGGGGGATAGTAGCCTCCACAAGGTTTCTGCACGTTTTGGAAAAATGTGTGGGTAAACCGTGTGAAGGGGATATTTTGGGATAGAAGCATTAACAAAATTTGTACATAGTTTGAAAAACTATGCGGGTAAACCATGCGACCTAGAAACCTTTCAAATATTACAAAATTGCTGCTCCAGGATTTTATATCCCACTCAGGATGTTTCGCCTCTTACTCCCTTGAAACCCTAGGAATGAACCAAAGGGACCAAGATCTCCCAATGATTGATCTCTTTCATTAATAATCCATTTTGAGTTCCATCATTTGTGGATTGAAGATCTGGGTAAGGTTAATCTCCTTCTTTCTTTTCTTTTTGGATTTAGGTTTCTATTTCTTCCCCCTCTCCATCTGAAGCTCTCAAAACATAAATTTTTGGTGATTTTCATGGTAAATCTTCAAGGGTTGGTTTAATAGATATCCAAGTCTTCGATTGGGAGTGCATTCTCCAATTGATTCATGGTATGTTGTCTAAAAGTTATATCCGTTGGTTTTTGAGTAGATTTGTGCATATAGAATTTTACTTCTTTCCCTCTTTTGATGAATTATTGGTGCCTTTGGCAGGATGTGATGTAGTGGTGTATAAATGTTTAATTGAACCCCTCTTGATCCTCATGGGATTCAAGGAGGATAAATTGACCAAATTAGGTGCACATGAAGGTAATTCCAATATTCTACGAACATAGAGATTGCTAAGTCAGTGTGGGATGTTGTACGAGAACATAGAGCCTATGAAAAATTTTTCAATATAATTATGTGATGTGAAATTGGTGTTTAGTAAAACACTTATGTTGGGTAACTACCTATGATTTTGATTGGTTTTCATGAAAAATGGTTAAAAGGATAAATGAAAAATTCAAGGGAATAACAATATATTGTAATATTCCTAGTGGGATGGGCTTAGAAAATGTGAATGGGGGATAAAGGGGTTATGTAACATGAATACTAAATGTGATAATGGATTGAAGAAAAATGTAATTTCACCTTTATTGATATTATTTTGATGTTGTAAATGATGTTGGCTATGTTTTTGTGATATGGTGTTTTATGGTGAATGATAAATAGTCACGTGCACAAGGCTTGGTAGAGTGGGGTATTGACTTGAGATTCTATGTCCACGGGATGAGTTGGACTTAGGTTCTAGCTTGTCCCCTAAATGCATGGGTTAGGGAATGGGACAAAGTTTTATTCCCCTAATAGTTTCATTCCACCTAGACTGAGGCTTCGAGGTAAGGATATTGGGAATTGTTTTTAGATGATTCCTAGTTAGATAGGACTTGTTAAATCCCCACATGTTGAAAACGTTGATCATGCCTAATCCATTGAACACATGAAAATGGGAAAGTGATAAACGAAATTTCATGTTAATAAACAGGGGTAAATTTTGTAGGTTAACTTAACTATACATAATTAAAAATACCATACTGAACTATTTACCTCAACTTTACTTCATTTATCATTACAATGCATTATCTACCTTACTAGATATTTGTAGACACCGTTGGTGGTGGCCTACTGATTTATAATCACACATAGCTCGGGATGCCATTGGGTACCTGAGAAGATTTCATGCTTGCATATCAGGACAAGGTCAAGGGCCCTATGCTAGGGAGATTAGTTGGACATGTAACATGTTTGGGTGAGGTTCTAGACATGGATAAGAGACCATTTTGATGATTCTACTATTTTCATACTCTTGGGTTTTGTTCACTTGAAACTATAGCATGTCCTGAGATATTTATTGTTGTTTATGGTTGTACCGTGTTTTTGGATTTGGTTATTAAAAATTTTATGGATTATTATCTTATGTTTCATCTATTTCAATTATTATCTATTGTGTATTACTCTGTTATTGAGGGTAATGTCTCCCCACATGGCCTATTGGACCCTCTGTGCTAGTCAAAAACCTATAGCATAAGGAGAGGCGTGCTTGAGGTAATGTAACTACCTGGCCTGGGGTATAGATTTAGTGGCTCCCAGGTTAGTGACATTACAATGTTGTATCAGATGAGTTCTCTTCTCTTTCTTACATTTTGGGGATAGTAGAAAGGAGATTAGGAATGTGGCAGGCCTTGTTAGTGAGCTCATTCTTGGGAGTATCTAACCCATGTATAGGGGAAAACCCAAGTCACCCTAGGAGGAGATTGTTGTTCTTGTTGTGTGTAGTTATATTTGATGATATTTCACCATTGGGTGTTGCACTTGTTGTGTGATTTTACAGTTTTGTGATATTTATCTTGTGGCTAGAAGGGAATGAGGTTTTGGATTCATGCATCATTCTAGGAAACTATGAAGGAAAGTGACATACATCATGATAGACACGTAAATGGGATGGGTGTGCTAGATATAAAGTTTAGGCTACATAGGTTCTCTTAAAATTAATGAAAAATACCTAATAAGATGGTACGAATTAGTAAAAAGGGGAAGTGAAAATGTCAAGTAATAAATAGAAAATGGTTCTTGATAAAGAAGTAAAAGTGGAATAACTTGTTGTAAGGGTAAATTGGAATATGAAAATGGGTTGAATGGGAGTAAAAGGTAAGGCTCATAACTGTGTGAATTAGATACCGTGTTGGCCATGGACATAGGTAGATTGACAAAGGTATTGACTGGGTTTTGGGTGGGCTCTCTAGGGTAGTATATGAAAAGCGGTTTGGTTATGATGAATGGTGAGTCTACCTATGTGTCTTTGTTTTCCCCTTGTAAAATTATTATGGTTTCATTTTAAAGTTCATGTGTTTCATTATAGGGAAATTCCACCTTGAATACATTCTATGGTTGGGCGACATGAGGACATTACTGAGAACACTCCTCTAATAGTGGAGAAAGAGAATAGGGTGTTCCAAGGGGATAAGGAAGAGCAGTTCTAGGAGAACTTTTCTTATTTTATGTAGATGATGGAACAATACCCTGGGTGGGTTGCACTGAGCATGTTAGAGATGACCAGTGAGTTTCACATACAGGACCCTCCGAACATTACCAGAGAGGGTGGGCCCAAAGAAGCAGAGTTCTGGATAGAGTCCATCCAAAATATTCTCACCCATCTAGAGACCCCTCTTGACAAGTGAGTCAAGTTAGTAGCCTATATGCTGATAGGGAAAGAAAAAAGTTGGTTGGACATTATGGTTTAGATAGTGTAGGATAAGGGGATGATGTAGACTGATTTTTAGGAGAAGTTTCTTGAGCACTTCAATACAGAAACCTTGAGGCTGGATAAGGATACAAATTTTATGAGGTTCTCTCAAGGGGGAATGAAGGTGATGGACTGTGCTATCCATTTCACCAACATGAGACGCTTAATTCCAATGTGGATGGGATATGAGGTAGATGTGGAGAGATGCTTCTAGAATGGGTGGAAACATAGAGAGTAGTCAGAAAAGGGGGAATAATTCATAGGGCAGTGACCAGGTCTTCAGTTTTCTGTATGGAAGGCTGGGGCGGAAGTGTTCCCAGTGTCCCCACCCACTAGTTGAGTTCCAAGCATGAGGTAGGCTAGGCCACATACATAGATTCTATAAGAACTTGTGTCAGTCAGGGAAAGATGGAGGTCATAGGTAGATAGTGAGTGAAGAAAGGGGGTCAGTTACCCCATATTAGGCAGGTAGTTGGAGCTCCATAGGCCGTATATGTAGGGGTGGTTGATGTGGAACTCTAAGGTGAGACCACCCTTACCAATAGTGTAGTGCAGTTTAGGGTACTCAGGTTGGAGCATAGGGTAATGGGGCATTTCATCTCCATGCAGTTCAGGAAATACATGAGTGTGGTGAGGCAGAACCGTTTACTATTCAAGGTACAATTCATGTAGGTTTCTCGTTTTCTAGTGCTTTATTTGATGTCGGTTCTAGGAATTCCTTTACTTTATCTCAGTTTATAGTCATGTTGGGATTAACCATAGAGACTGAATGTGGGGTAATGTCACTTGATACTCTACTAGCGGCATGCGTTGAATATATCAGACATTTTAAGGGTTGTGATTTGATGGTTGGTGGGTATCGTTTTCTATGGGAACTATTTTTCCTAGAGATGTCAGGTTTTGACCTAATCTAGGAAATGGATGGGTTGGTATCAATCCCATGTCGACTATTACTGACGTCAGCTAACATTTCCATTTTTCTATGGGGGCACTAATGTCCTTTGTGGTGAGTGGGATACTTGAGTGGCCCACACATGGCCATTACACCATCAGATGGGGGAGCTCATAACCCAAGTGGCATGACTTATGATAGATGATGGGGAGAAAGGACAGTCAGTCATTCCTTTTGTTGTGGACTAGTTTCAGGATGTGTTTCAAAAGTAATTGTCAGGGACACCACCTGAGATAGATGTTGAGTTTACAATTGATTTTTTTCCAAGAGAAGAGCTAGTTTCCATTCCACCTAACTGGATGGAGCTAGAAGAGCTCCATGAACTGAAGGTTCTGTTAGAGGAATTGGAGTTTAAGTGGTTTATACATCCTAGTACATCACCTTTTGGATCTCATGTTCTATTTTCTAAGAAGGCTAGTGGATCACTAAGGATATGTGTCGATTATAGGAAGATGAACCAGATGACAGTTAAAAACCGATTCCCTATTCCTAGAATTGATGACCTATTTGATCATCTCGTAGGTGCCTTTGTGTTTTACATGATTGATTTGAGATAGGGATACCATCAGTTGAGAGTGAGACCTTCTAACATACCCAATATAGCTTTCCAAAGAAGGTATGGGTTCTATGAATTCCTAGTAATGCTTTCTGGTTTGACCAATACACCAGTTATGCTAACATCCTTGATGAACTGGATATTCCACCCATATCTAGATTAGATTGTAGTTTCTTTCATTGATGAAATCTTGGTGTACTCTAGAATTCATGATGATCATGTCAAACATCTTGACATCATGTTGAGTACACTAAGAGAGAATAGGATTTACGCCAAGCTATCAAAATTTCAGATTTTGATTGATGAGGTGCACTTTCTGGGATATATCATATATGAGTCAGGCTTGTTGGTGGATCCAGAAAAGGTTTCGGATGTGGTGTATTTGGATAATCCCAATAACAACTCTCATAATTGGAGTTTTATGGGTTTGGATGGTTATTACTAAAGATTTATTAGATATTTCTCTCATTTGGCAGCACTGCTCACATGCCTAACCAAGAAGGGGGTTATGTTTGTTTGGTCTGAGGCTTGTGAAAATTCTTTGTTGGAGTTGATGAAGTGGTTGAACACCACACCTATTTTGATCTTACCTAAACCAAGAAAAAGGTACACATTGTTCTGTGATGCATCTGGTGTTGGACATTGGGCAGTGTTGATGTTGGATGATCAGGTTGTGGCATATGGGTCATGGTAGTTGAGGCCACATGAAGTAAATTATCATATTCATGAAATGGAGCTAGAAGTTGTGGTTCATTTCCTAAAGTGTTGGGGTAATTATTTGTTGGGAGAACCATTTATAGTGTTTAATGACCATAAAAGTCTCAAATACATATTCTCTCAGTGGGATTTGAATCTTCGATAGCAATAGTGGGTTGAGTACCTGCAGTCTTTTGATTTTGAATTTGTTTAAACACTAGGAAAAAGTAATAGTGTCACTAATACTCTTAGCAGAAAGACGCTGAAAAAGGTTGTTTAGGAATCTAGTTTAGAGTGGGTGACGATGTACTTGTTTGCTGAGATGCATTTGGAGGTACAGGAGGTGAACATACAGATGACCCTCTCAACTATAGAAGTTGAGTCTATGATTTTGATCTGACATAAAGAGAGTCAGTTGGTAGACCTAGAGTGTTTGGCTATGAAGGAAAGTCATAGAGGTGGGGATTCACCTTCTGGTCAGACCATCAACACTAATAGATTTTCTTATGTTCATGGTCATGTAGTGGTGCCGACAGATGTACGGGAACAGTTGATGTGTGAGTTCCATGAAACAAAGTGGTTAGTGCATCTGTGATTAACTACAATATACCACGACCTACGTAGGTAGTATTGGTGGCCAATAATGAAGATGGATGTGACGAGTTTTGTGGAACGATTCCTTACTAGTCAGCAGGTGAACACTAAACATCAATGCCTAGGCGGGTTGTTATAGTTGTTCCCTATTCCAGAGAGGAAGTGGAATGATATCATGATGGACTTTGAAGTGGGTCATCCAAATATGCCTTAGATGAATAATTCCATTTGGGTGATGGTAGATTAGATGAACAATGTGGCCCATTTCTTTCTGATTCAGGAGACCTATATAGTCGCCCATTTAGGGGACTTGTATGTTCCATAAATATTATGTTTTCATGACATGCAAAGAACTATAGTTTCAGATTGCGAACCGCATTTCACCCTATTCTTATGGAAGGGTATATATAAGGCACTTGGTACCCATTTGTTTCTAAGTACGGTTTACCACCCATAGACTGATGGGCAGTCACAGTGTACAATTCAGGTATTCGAAGACATGTTGAGAGCATATGTTATAGATTTCTGTGGTTCGTCATAAAAGAACTTATAGTTTGTTGATTTTTCATATAAAAAAAGTTTCATTCCATAGTTCAGATGAAACCTTTCGAGTCCCTTTATCGGAGACTATGTAGATCACCATTGTGTTGGTTAGAGGTCGGAGACTCTAAACTATTAGAGCCAAGTCTTGTACAGGAGATGTGATAGAAGGTTTGTTTTATTCAAAAGAATATGGAAATAGCTTAGAGTATGAAAAATTAATATGCAGATCAGTATTGTCTACCTATTTAGTTCATGGTGGGTGATGGTGTGTTTCTTTGGGTGTCTCCAAGATTGGATCACCATCGAATTCTGAAACAGGGCTTGTTGGTGCCTAGATATGTGGGTCCCTTTGATATTGTGGAAAAGATCGGACCAGTGGCTTACTAATTGGATCTTATATAGTTTTTTAGTAGAATGTATAATATTTTACAAGTTTTACAACCCTGGCAGTATCATCCTAACCCATATCATGTGATAAATTCTTAGGATGTAGAGCTTGAGGCTGATGCATCTTTTGAGGAGCACCTAGTTCGTATTGTAGATCATAGAGGGAATGTTTTGCAGGGTAAGGTTGTACCCTTGGATTGTGTTCTATAAGAACCTGAAAATGTTTAGGAGGAATATTGGGAGTGATAAGAAGATATGTGGTGTAACACTCCAAGCTTCCACAGTACGTTTCCCTTCGAATAATGCAATGGCGTGCATTGTACGTAACTTCGAGATTCTAACACACCACAACCAATCAAACTAGCCATTATGAATAGTAATACCTACTTTCTGAAATATTATAAATTCTATCTCTCAAAATGGAGTTCATTTTTGGATTCAGAATATCGAATTTATCCTAGGGTGAAATTTTGGAACTTTTCGGATAACACTTATAATTTGATGAATAGTGAAAATTACTATATTTTAATTAAAAACAACTTTGTTAAATCAAAATAATTTATTGTGATAAATTATATTATTGAGTGGTTTTAATGTATAATTAGAATATATTTTTACCATTTTATACAATGGTGTTCATTAGAATTAATTTCACATTGAAATTGGACCTAAACAATTGTCAATCTTTTGATATATATTGTTTCTTAAAAACACGCTATTTTTTGTGACAGCGGGAATTAATTATAAAATTAATTAATGCAACTTATATGTTTAGAATTTTTTAAAATAGAAATCATTTTTGAATTAGGAATATCAATTATAGCTTAGGATGAAGTTTTGGCATTGTTCTGAAAAACATCAATTTTTGATGAATAGTGAAACTACTAAGTGGTAGTTAAAAAAACTGAATTTCTCATAAAACATAATTTTACCGCTTCTTTGAATGGAATTTCGAAAATCCGAGAGACACGGTTAATATCAAGACGTAAAATGTGGTTCAATGAGATGAAAATAATTTTTGGTGAATAGTAACTTTTTACTTTTATTTAACACGGTTAAAAGTTAATAGGGTAATTATGGGTAAAAATGATATTAATATTACCCTAACACTTTTCCTAGTTCTATTGGACAAGTTTATATCGACCAAAAACAACCTTAGGAATAATGTATTATCATTTAGGTCCACTTGGATTAGATTAGGACATTTATTATTATTTAATTTAAAGAAGAGTTAAAAGAGTTAAAATCAATGTTTATTTACTAAAACATTTTTAATATAGAGTCATACATAAGATAAATTAGATTGTAAATATTAATTAGAAAGATAATAATATTTCCTACATAATTATATTTTATTTATAATTTTTAGACATTAAATAATTTAATATATTTATGACACAATGATGATGCAGTAATTAACATAATAGTGAAAAGTTAAACTTATTGATATTATAAATACCAAAATAATTATAATTTAAAACTTTTAATGAATTACACTAATTTTCTAGGATAATATTACATATTAGGATTGATTTAATTGACTTTTTGCGAAGTAATCATTCCGTTATGAGTTTCACAAAAATCAACTATTGAATAGTGTCAAAATTGACATAAAAGAGATCTTAAAAACATATTATATTATTAATTAATATTAAATTCCAAAAAATCTAAGGTTCGGCCAACAGACTTATATCATGATAGTTATATCATTAATGGACCACTTGGGGGTCTCTTGGATGTATATAGTATGTTTATTAACTATATAATATAAAAATACAAAGCGACATGGTAAATGTCAAACTAATTAACTAAGAGTTATAACTAAAAGATAAGGTTAATATAATAACCCAAACCTGCCTAAATTATGTTGGTTGAATGGTTTTCGACCTATACACACCTTAAACTTTTAATAATCAACTTCTGAGCCATTAGAAACCGAATATGAATTTATTATAAATTAATATTTCTAGCTTTTCCAAAGGTGCCCCTCACCCCTCTTATAAAAGGGCACTCCTCATTATCATTTCTTCACACCTTAAAAGCCTTTTGGTTCAGCCAAACCCTGCCCAAATACTCTATCAACTTCCCTCAATAGAACCTAGTGGCCTTAGTTTGATCAGAAAGCCAATCTAAAGATCCATTTTGATGAAATCAAAAGGAAGAACCCGAAGAAGAGGTAATGTTTTCACAAACCCTTTTCAAGTTCCTTTCTTCTTCCACTTCTTCTTTATTTGTTATTACCATTCTAAAATAATAACTCCAGTATCTTATATATACTGTGATGTTATTATAAATATGGTACAACCATATTCAATATTCTATCCACCCTTTGAATAACATGTCACCATACGTGTGTACGTACGACTTACCGTCTCCACGTCGTGGTGTAATTGTTATTCAATATATTATTTTTTGGGTCGGTATAATAATGATGTGTAACTCATTTAAATAATAAAAATAACATGATAATGATTCTTTATATATGATATACCATCCAATTATATATTATTTTAATATCAAAAGAATGATATTGTCGCTCGTGCGTACGTACGGACTACCGTCTCCACGAACGCGATGAGATTCATTCTCCATCACATCCATTCAAGTATAATTATTATTTGATGATTTAAAAATAATATTTAAGAACTTTATATCATTTTGGATATGAATAAGATACGACCTATCCAGGAAAAACATGGCTTACTTAACAAAACATATAAAAGAAAATGAGTAAGTTAACACCCAAAACGACGATAATTCTAAGATATTATTAACAAAGCAATGTTAAAAGATCATATATGATATCATATTAATGTATATGATTCGTGAATAATTTAATAACAATTATTTCAACATTATAAAGGAGTTTAACCTACCCCCAACCAAGGAAATGTACAAGGTAAGGGGTTTCTTATCTCCCTTTTAATTCCGTGAGAATTCCATTGTTCACCACTTATTTATTACATGTGGTGTGTGTAGTGCCCATGTTTGTATTCATTGAGTAATATACTTTATTTAATGAATATTTACATCATCATTGTATGATACTTCTTTCATGGGTGTATTTTTTTAAGTTACCAAATCGATAAGGGAATTTGAAATTTCAATTTCCACTCATTCGGCTTTACACACACTTCATTGATTATTTTACTCCAAGATTATGTGTGGAATCACTATTCATTTGAGTATTCCATAATTTCCACTCCCCTTTCTGTGGATATACTTTTTATACACATAATCACTCCATTGATAAATTCTCAAGTCATCGGTATGAACTTGATAAGAGTAATTTTTACTCAATCTCGATTTGTTGAGATAAACATCCAATTCATTGGTGTTGTTTTTAATAGAATATGTGTGAATTCCCCTTGATTGTTTTACACTGAATATACAACAATATTTAGTGTATTTATATTTGTCGCACATAATTATGTCGTTTATTTATCCTTAACTTAAGGATACGACCTTTATGAGAGATTTCATCTCAATTTACATTCCATTGAAACGTTTTTGTTGTTATACACCAAATCACTTTTATGTGGTGTAAATAATGTACTTTGACATATTATATCATGAATCTCTTTATTATCATGATATTAAATTTTTTTGGTTACCTCAATTATTTTTATTCAAGTGTCTCTCTTTTGGTTAGAAACTCTAACTAAAATACCATTTTAAAATGTTTTAAAGGCTTATTCTTCTAAATCTTGCTCATTAATGTCCATGTTTTAAAAATGGTTTTAAGGATTTATTTATATGGACATTAAAGTTTTAAAATTAATACTCCTTTTATAAGTTTCAAAGTGGTATGTGAAACTTTGATTCAAGAATCTATTTTTAATCGTCTTCTTGACAAATAATGTGACTTTTAATTGATTTCAAGAAAAAGGGGGATATTTCTCTCAAATAGATTTGATGATTATTTTCATCTATGTCAACATCCTTCATTATTCTTGATTGAGGTTAATGTGATACAATTAAATCTTCCATATTGTATCGAATGAGTTATGTTTGACTGTGGATGTGCTATTTTTATACCATTCATGGTTTGTGGTTAAAGTATTGACATTTCGTATGCTAGTTTTAATACGAATGTTTATGTTATGTTTAAACCTATTCATATGAGGAATGAATTGGACTTAATAAGTGATGGGTGGAGCCCTCTATAGCTCCTCGATGCATTGGTAGGTCTCATGAGACAAACTAGTGTCTTGGCACAAGGCCTTGGAAAAATCTTATTTGTAGTCTTGGCACGAGGCCTTGGCTATGTGGTTATGATAGTCTGGCATTATGCATTCCATCATTATGAAAGTGGTTATTGATATTTCATGTGATTATTCGATTAGTAGAATATCAATGTGAATAAGTAAATGGAATTATTTCATTTTATTTTTTTTCATACAATGTTGAAGTTCAATTTTAAAAGTCTTTTGTTTTAGTTATACATTGCCTTAAATGTTTATTCTTATTTATGAAAGTTTCCGCTATATTGTTATCCTTACTGGGCATTTGAGCTCAACCCTTTTCTATGTTTTATTTTTCCCAGGATGTGAAGAAGTAAATTATAAATGACATACAGGGATATTATCAGGGGATAATAGTGTGGATTATGGAGAAAATATGTTGTTGTAGTAGTTTTTCACTTCATGATGTAATGTAAAGATTTATGAATATATCTATTGTTTCCAAGGCTACTAAACTAATCAGTCTTTCGAGATTTGATCATTCTTGTGATCATGCCAATGTTATGTAATAATGCACCGACTCTGGGTAACTGGGGTCGGGGAATTAAAGTTGGTATCAGAGGAAGTTTAGTTCAAACCTTGGAAGATAGATTTAGATAAACTCTGATTAGAGCACGTATACCTAAGATGAACTTTGAGGATTAGTATAGAAGAACTTCTTATGATTTTGGTATTGTAGAGATTTTGTGAGTTTTCTGAGCAATACATCCCTATCTGGATACGATCAAGTAGAGGCGGCTCTGGCACAGATGTACCTAGGGGTAAAACCCGAAAACACCACTTTGAGCTAGACTCGAACGGGAACTGGTGCACGACAACAGGCCTTGCTGCACTCTTGGTTACGACACTCTCGGGGATATGATTAGGATAATTTACATTTTCTTTACAAACCGATTTAAAGTATTATATATATAAGATGATAGTAAATGACCTTGGTTAATCCTAATGTGTTTCAAATTGAGAATATGGTGACATGTTAATCTCTAAATGATTGTATGACAACTATTACTCACACAATGCTTTCTGGTTTTAGATAATGGCTGGATTCCAAGGAAGTCATAGTGACTTTGAGAATGATGTACAAGGCCGTAAAAATGGTGGCAATGAGAAAAAAAATGGAATGTTGATAGGCGTAAAAGATATCGTCTTTATACCAAATCAATTTTCCAAAAATATGATCAACAATATATATATTAACCAATTACCGGACTCAACAAAGAAGAGAAAGGTGATGAATGGTAAGAGCTCCAGTAGTGGAGACCATGGAGAAAAAAATCCTCTATTTCCATCATGTAGGAAATGTGGAAGGAGACACCCAGGAAAGTGTCTCAATGGGACAAAGAAATGCTTTACGTGTGGGAAGGAAGGACATAAAGTGAAGAATTGCCGACGAAAAATGAAGAGTACTATGGAAGAAGATAAAAATGGTCCCAATAATCCATTTACAGTCATTTTCCATAAATGTTGGGGACCTGGCCATTACCCAAGTGAATGTCATATTCTATAGAATATTTTATTGGTAAAAAAAGAAGCTATGTGGGAATTAATGGTTGGAGAAATGTTTAAAAAGTATTAGCGCTCCTTGTTAATGGGTTTACTTTGGAATAATTTTCTCTTGTATTTGTAACCCTAACTTTTCCATGTGAGAATGATATTTATGTAAGAATTATCTTTTATCTTATGGATATAGTTATAAATAACCATTTGGTTTTATGTGATCATTGGGTTTGAGGAAATTACAAATTATTATAATTTGGGATGAAAATGCTAGGTATGAGATAACATTTTTGGTTAAATTATGTTATGGTTATTTTGAGGAATTAATCAAATTTTGATAATGTTATAAAATATAGTTTTTGAAAATGGACAACACATAGACCGTGTGACAACCCGTCGCGTCAGACAAAACTGTGGGAATCGAACCCACAACCAACGTGCGATTGGGATTTATCGCCTACCACTGGACTACGTGAAGTCCCTAGTTAGTGTGACTATTATTTTTAGTTAAATGATTTTATTGATCAATAATAATTTGATTTGGGATCTTATGTCTTATCAAATGAATACCATTAGTATAGGAAAATGATTTGGTGATTAAGTGATAAATGTTATTTTGGAAGCTGTTCGCTTTGTTGAGAACACTATATGCCAAAGGAAAATAGGGTAGTATGGGATTTAATTTGAGGAGTAATGGTGGATTTTTATCTACGTTTTTATTGTGGATTTATAATGATTTGGGTTATTTATGGAAATGATTAGGTTAATTACTTTTAAGTATGTGACTTTAAGAAGTAATTATTGTCATTTGGAGATACAATTTAAGGTGGAAGACTACATTCTTAATATGTTTTGGTTTTCAATATTAGTTTTGATTTTAGGATTGTAAGGAAAATTTATTATTGAATGGTATTTATTTAACTTTGGGGTGTTGTTGGTTTAATTAGGGAAATTAAGATTAGTGTTTATTTCTCTCAAGGAATATCCATTTGGGGGATCATTAGATCTTGTACTAACCATTTTGGTTTTGATTAATCTCTAAAGACAGGTTAAATATATAGTTTATTCTACGTGGATCATGTATTTTTGTTGAAGTTTATTCTAGCTCTTCCATTGTGACCAAGTCTTCTTGAATACTCATTGTTCAAAAAAAATGAGTTAGTGGTAAAAAGTTATTAAAGAATGAAACTCTACTTAAAAAGTAAGTATATCTCTTTATGTTCTTAGTCAATATCATAAATGAATTCCTCATCCTTATGTAATGTAACTTTAAACAAAAAATATGTTGTCCGTTTACTTTCCTACTACGAGACTAATGGTCGTTTGTCCCAACACCAGTTTTTGGTTTTCTTATTGTTAACTTTCTCCTGATCATGATTTCTATCCCTCTCCATCAAAACTTGACACTTAGTTTATCATCCATATCCATGTTTTCTTACATGAAATCCTAGTATGGGTTATCTTGGTTGACCTTTATACCTCTCTTTCTTTCTTTTAAAGTGATAGTTATATTGACTCTTTTTCCGATGTGGGACTTTCCATTATATTCCCAAGCACAATTTTAAAAATTGCGAGGACGCAAATTATTGAAGGAGGGGAGAATGTAACACCCCATTCTTCCACAGTACGTTTCCCTTCGAATAATGAAATGGCGTGCATTGTACGCAACTTCGAGATTACAACACACCACAACCAATCAAACTAGCCGTTATGAATAGTAATACCTAATTTTTTAAATATTATAAATTCAATCTCTCAAAATGGACTTCATTTTTGGATTCGTAATATCGAATTTATCCTAGGGTGAAATTTTGGAACATTTCGGATAACCCTTATATTTTGATGAATAGTGAAAATTACTAAATTTTAATTAATAACAAATTTTTAAATCAAAATAATTTATAGTGATAAATTATATTATTCAGTGGTTTTAAAGTATAATTAGAATATATTTTTACCATTTTATCCAATGGTGTTCATTAGAATTAATTTCACTTTGAAATTGGACCTAAACAATTGTCAATCTTTTGATATATATTGTTTCTTAAAAACACGCTATTTGTTGTGACAACAGGAATTGATTATAAAATTAATTAATGAAACTTATATGTTTTTAATTTTTTAAAATAGAAATAATTTTTGAATTCGGAATATCAATTATATCTTACGGTGAAATTTTGGCATTGTTCTGAAAAACTTCAATTTTTGATGAATAGTGAAACTACTAAGTGGTTGTTAAAAAAACTGAATTTTTCATAAAACATAATTTTACCGCTTCTGTGAATGGAATTTCAAAAATCCGAGAGACACGGTTAATATCAAGAAGTAAAATTTGGATCAATGAGATGAAAATAATTTTTGGTGAATAATAACTTTTTACTTTTATTTACCACGGTTAAAAGTAAATAGGGTAATTAAGGGTAAAAATGATATTAATATTACCCTAAAACATGTCCTAATTCTATTGTACAAGTTTATATCGACCAAAAACAACCTTAGGAATAAATTATTATCATTTAGGTCCAATTGGATTAGATTAGGACATTTATTATTATTTAATTCAAAGAAGAGTTAAAAGAGGTAAAATCAACGTTTATTTACTAAAACATTTTTAATATAGGGTTATACATAAGATAAATTAGATTGTAAATATTAATTACAAAGATAATAAGATTTCCTACATAATTATATTTTATTTATAATTTTTAGACATTAAATAATTTAATATATTTATGACACAATGATGAAGCAGTAATTAACATAATAGTGAAAAATAAAACTTATTGATATTATAAATACCCAAATAATTATAATTTAAGACTTTTAATGAATTAAACTAATTTTCTAGGATAATATGACATATTAGGATTTACTTAATTGACTTTTTTTCGATGTAATCATTCCGTTATTAGTTTCAAAAAAAATCAACTATTGAATAGTGTCAAAATTGACATAAAAGAGATTTTAAAACAAATATTATATTATTAATTGATATTAAATTCTTAAAAATATAAGGTTCGTCCAAGAGACTTATATCATGAGAGGTATATCATTAATGGACCACTTGGGGGTCTCTTGGATTTATATAGTAAGTTTAGTAACTATATAATATAAAAATACAAAGTGACATGGTAAATGTCAAACTAATTAACTAAGAGTTAAAACCAAAAGATACGGTTAATATAGTAACCCAAATCTATCTAAAATCTATTGGTTGAATTATTATAGACCTATACCCACCTTAACCTTTGAATAATAAACTTTGGAGCTATTATAAATTGAATATGAATTTATTATAAATTAATATTTCTAGCTTTTCCAAAGGTGCCCCTCACCCCTCTTATAAAAGGGCACTCCTCCTTCTCATTTCATCACACCTTCAAAGCGTTTTGGTTCGGCAAAACCCTGACAAAATACTCTCTCAACTTCCCTCACTACAACCTAGAGGCCTTAGTTTGATCAGAAATCCATCCTAAGGAGCCATTTTGATCAAATCAAAAGGAAGAACCCGATGAAGAGGTAATGTTTTCACCAACCCTTTCCAAGTTCCTTTCTTCTTCCACTTCTTCTTTATTTGTTATTACCATTCTAAAATAATAAATCCAGTATCTTATATATACTGTGATGTTATTATAAATATGGTACAACCATATTCAGTATTCTATCCACCCTTTGAATAACATGTCACCATACGTGCGTACGTACGGCTTACCGTCTCCACGTCATGGTGTAATTGTTATTCAATATATTATTATTTGGGTGGGTATAATAATGATGTGTAACTCATTTAAATAATAAATATAACATGATAATGATTCTTTATATTTGATATACCTTCCAATTATATATTATTTTAATATCAAAAGAATGATATTGTCGCTTGTGCATACGTACGGATTACCATCTCCACGAACGCGATGAGATTCATTCTCCATCATATCCATTCAAGTATAATTATCATTTTATTATTTAAAAATAATGTTTAAGAACTTTATATCATTATTGATATGAATAAGATACAACCTATCCATGAAAAACATGGCTTACCTAACAAAACATATAAAAGAAAACGCGTAAGTTAACACCCGAAACGACGATAATTCTAAGATATTATTAACAATGCAATGTTAAGAGATCATATATGATATCATATTAATGTATATAATTCATGAATAATTTAATAACAATTATTCCAACATTATACAAGAGTTTAACCTACCCCCAACCATGGAAAAGTACAAGATAAGGGGTTTCTTATCTCACTTTTAATTCCGTGAGAATTCCATTGTTCACCACTTATTTATTACATGTGGGGTGTGTACAGCCCATGTTTGTAATCATTGTGTAATATACTTTATTTCATGTATATTTACATCATCATTGTTTAATCCTTCTTTCATGGGTGTATGTTTTTTATGTTACCAAATCGATAAGGGAATTTGAAATTTCAATTTCCACTCATTCGGCTTTACGCATACTTCATTGATTATTTTACTCCAAGATTCTGTGTAGAATCACTATTCATTTGATTATGTCATAATTTCCACTCCCCTTTATGTGTATATACGTTTTATGATCATAATCACTCCATTGATAAATTCTCAAGTCATCGGTATGAACTTTTAAGAGTAATTTTTACTCAATCTCGATTTGTTGAGATAAACATCTAATTCATTGGTGTTGCTTTTACTAGAATATGTGTGAATGTACCTTGATTGTTTTACACTGAATATCCAATAATATTCAGTGAATTTATATCTCTCACACATAATTATGTCGTTTATTTATCCTTAACTTAAGGATACGACCTTTATGAGAGATTTCATCTCAATTTACAATCCATTGAAACTTCTTTGTTGTTATACACCAAATCACTTTTATGTGGTGTATATAATGTACTTTGACATATTATATCATGAATCACTTTATTCCCATGATATTAAAAAGTTTTTATTACCACAATTATTTGTATTCAAGTGTCTCTCTTTTGGTTAGAAACTCTAACTAAAATACCATTTTTAAATGTTTTAAAGACTTATTCTTCTAAATCTTGCACATTAATGTCCATGTTTTAAAAATGGTCATAAGGATTTATTTATATGGACATTAAAGTTTTAAAATTAATACTCCTTTTAAAAGTTTCAAAGTGGTATGGGACACTTTGATTCAAGAATCTATTTTTAAACGGCTTCTTGACAAATAATGTGACTTTTAAATGTTTTCAAGAAAAAGGGGGATATTTCTCTCAAATAGTTTTGATGATTATTTTCATCTATGTCAAAATCCTTCATTATTATTGATTGAGGTTAATGTGATACAATAAAATCTTCCATATGGTATCGAATAAGTTATGTTTAACTGTGGATGTGCTATTTTTATACCATTCATGGTTTGTGGATAAAGTATTGACATTTCTTATGCTAGTTTTAATACGAATGTTTATGTTATGTTTAAACCTCTTCATATGAAGAATGCATTGGACTTAATAAGTGACGGGTGAAGCCCGCTATATCTCATCGATGCATTGGTAGGTCTCATGAGACAAACTAGTGTCTTGGCACAAGGCCTTGGACAAATCTTATTTGTAGTCTTGGCATGAGGCCTTGGCTATGTGGTTATGATAGTCTGGCATTATGCATTCCATCATTATGAAAGTGGTTATTGATATTGCATGTGATTATTCGATTAGTAGAATATCCATGTGAATAATTAAATGGAATTATTTCATTTTATTTTTTGCTATACAATGTTGAAGTTCAATTTTAAAAGGCTTTTGTTTTAGTTATACATTGCCTTAAATGTTTATTCTTGTTTATGAAAGTTTCCGCTATATTGTTATCCTTACTGGGCATTTAATCTCACCCCATTTATATGTTTTATTTTCCCCGGGATGTGAAGAAGTAAATTATGAATGACCTGCAGGGATATTATGAGGGGATAATAGTGTGGATTATGGAGAAAATATGTTGTTGTAGTAGTTTTTCACTTCATGATGTAATGTAAAACTTTATGAATATATCTAGTGTTTCCAAGGCTACTAAACCAATCGGTCTTTTGAGATTTGATCATTCTTGTGATCATGCCAATGTTATGTAATAATGCACCGACTCTGGGTAACTAGGGTCGGGGCGTTACATGTGGGCCCAGTGGCCTAATCTCTTTAATTAGGAACTCAATGATGCTCAGGAGAGCGGGTCGAGGACGAGCCGTTATAAGGTGTGGAGGTTGTAAGATCCTAGATTTCTTTTTAAGGTGTGTCTTACATACGTTTAATTTTAAGTCCTTTATTTTGGTGAATTAATTTTTTTTCCAACTTCTTTAGAAGGCTTGGGGGTGTTTCGGGTTTTCAAGACTCAAAAGAGGTAGAAAAAGTAGGGTTCTGGGAATGCTACACGGTTTATGCACGATTTGTGAAAACTGTGCAGAATTTCCAAGAAACCATGTGAAAGGGATTTTTTTGGACAGTATCCTCCTCACGGTTTTCACATGATTCAGAAAACCATGTGGGTAAACCATTCAAGATGGCTATTTTGTGAAAGAAGCATCTGCACAGTTTGTGCACATTTTGGAAAACAGTGCGGGTAAACCGGGCGGCCCAGAAACCTTTAAAAAATTAATTTGTTCCCACTCTATCATTTTATATCCCACATGGTATTTTCCTCCACCTCCTCCCTTGCTACCCTAGGAACAAACCAATGGGATCAAGATCTCCAAATTTTTGATCTCCTTTATTCCTAGTCCATTTGGATCACCGTCAGTTGCAGATTGACGATCTGGGTAAGGCTAATATCCCTTTTACTTTCCTTTTTTGGTTTAGGGTTTCAATTTCTTTCCCCTCTCAATCTGAAGCTCTCATACCCTATTTTTTCGGTGACTATTAGGGTAAATCATAAAGGGTTGGTTGAATTGAGATCCAATGCTTTGATTGGGAGTGTTTTTTCAAGAATATAACTTGTAGGTGGTCTATAAGTTACATTCCTTTGTTTTTGAGTAGATTTTTGCATGTAGGGTTTTACTTCTTGACCTATTTTGAAGAGTTCTTGGTGAATTTAACATGATATGATGTAGTGGTGTATAAATGGTTAATTTAACCCCTCTTGAACCCCATGGGACTCAAAGAGAATGACTCGACCAAAATTAGGGCCACCCAAAGGGCTTGCCGATTTTCCCCAGACATAGAGCTAGTTATGTAAGTGTAGGTCGTTGTGCGAGAACATAGATCCCATGACTAATATGTTAATATTATTAAGTAATGCGAAATTGGTGTTTAGTAAAACACATAGGTTTGGTAACTACACAATAGGCTTTTTTGTTTGCATAAAAAGGGTTAAAAGGATAAATGGAAAATGTAAGGGATTGGCTTTATACTGGAATATGCTTAATGATATAGGCATGGAAAATGGGAAATGGGGATGAAGGGGTTATGTAACATGAAAAATGAATGTGTTAATGGATTGAGGAAAAATTTAATTTCACATTTATTAGGATTAATGTGATGTGGTAAATGATGTTGGCTATGTTTTTGTGATATGGTGTTTTGTGGGGAATGATAAATAAGCATGTGCACATGGCTTGTTAGAGTGGGGTATTTACTTAAGGTTTGACACCCACAGGTTGAGTTGGACCACGGTTCTAGCTCCTCCACTAAATGAATGGGTTAGGAAGGGGTTAGGGAAGGGGATGAAGTTCTCTTCCCCTAATGGAAGAATTCCACCTGGACTGAGGCTTTGCAGGGAGGATATTGGGAATTTTTGTCAAATTATTCCTAGTGAGACAGAACTTTTTAAATTCCCACATGTTAAAAATATTGATCATTCCAACTCCACTGAACATGTGAAAAGGGGGATGTGATAAATGAAGTGTCTTGGTAATAAATATGGGTTAATAGGTATATTAACTTAAGGTAAAATAAATAAAGATATCCTATTGAACTTTTTACCATATCTTTACTTCATTTATCATTTTCATGCACTATATGTCATAATGTATATTTGTAGACACCATTGTTAGTGGCCTATTGAGTTATAATCCCACACTTTTCAGGCCACCATTGGGTACCCAAGAATATTTCTTGCTTTCAAGTCATGATAAGGGAAAAGAGACCTATGGTAGAGAGATGAGTTGAACATGGGACATGTTTGGGTATGGTTCCCGACTTGGAGTTCAGATGATTTTGGGGATTCTACTATTTTCATAATTTTGGGTTTTGTTTACATGACATTGTAGCATGGCTTGGCACATTAATTGTTGTTTTCGGTTGAATGCAGTTTTAGTATTTTGTTATTTATGCATGTTATGGATATCTCTCTTATGTTTCCACTATTTCAATTATTATCTACTGTGTCGTACTCTGGTATTGAGGGTATAGTCCACCCATGTGACCTATTGGACCATCACTACTAGTTAGAAACCTCTAGCATATGGGGAGGCGCACTTGAGGTAATGTAACTACCCGGATCGGGGCACCATTTTAGGGGATCACAGGTCAGGGACAACAAAATATATTTATATAGGGTAGTCATATTGGTAAGTTATTACAATGAGTTAATAAGAAAATTTGTGTGGAAGAATTAAACAATGAGAGAATATGCGAGCACAACAACATGTATGTAGAGAAATAAAGAGTGGGAAACAATAATTTTAAACTCATGCCCCACTTATGCACTAATCTTACTTGTACCACCTTTGTGATCGACCACTATGACTGAACTTCACAATCTACTTGCATGACCAAACATTTTGGACTTCATGCATAGCCCATATGTTCACTCCTCCTTTACACAGGACCCAAGAAGTAACAATTTATAAATAATGTCAATACAAAACATGTGATACCACATAGATGAGTGCTATATAAATTTAATTTTGTTTCTAAAACATAGGATTTAATACTAATTTATATAATCACATCCAATCCTTCAGTGGAGGGGTGAAGGCATTTATTGGAACTCATTTTGTGTTGAAATAAAACATGATTTTTATAATATGTGAAAGAAAAACGAAATAAAATTATCCTCCAATAGTGAGGACATATAGACCTTATATGAATAACACCCCATTAATATCCCACATGTGAAACCAAATGTTTTAATATATCCCACCTATGAGTCAATGCTTCACTCATATCCAACATGTATGGTCAACCTATGTAGATAACATATGCTGAAAAACTTGTGAAAACCAACTACATGGTATACATACATGATGTACATGTGTGTAAAACCTCTTTAACCTAGGATATTTGAAATACATATAAATAATTCACCTCTGATAGTAATTTTACATATTTTTAGGTCTTTTGTATCCAACAAATTCTTATCATTTCTAGGTCCCTCTCATATGTTTCAAACATAATTTTCCTTATAATCACCTAAGAAAATAACCCTATGTTACATCTATCATACCATATATAAATGGGAAACCCTTACTCAAATACCTCGCATATGGGGGCCATGATAAGGCCTCCTCCAAATACTCCCAACTTGCGTGATCCGAGTATAGGACACAACAATGCATCCTCTTGATCATACATTCCTGTCATAATTTAAATATCATATTTAACCTCCTTATTATAAGGAGACCTCTGAATGTCCATGATTATACATTCTCATGGTAATGAGTATCCAATACCTATGGAGGTCGTATCATGTCTTATCCAGAAGATATGCAACATCTCTTCACAAAAATTTTAACAAAATTGTAGAATAAGTCCTCCTTTTCATATGTGGCCATGCATTATCCCACTATTCCACATATTGTAATGGAAACAATATGGTAATACCTTATATATTAAGTCAATATTCTTTTTTTCATGACATATCCCACCTTACATAACTTTCCCTTATTCAAAAGTGGGAAAATGATATTATAATTTTTTTTAATATTCATCTTCCTCTTCTTTCCCACACTAATCATGACTCATTTGTGATTAATGGATAATTATTATAATTCCACAAGACTAATAAAATATTATAAATTTGGAATTTCCTACAGGTATAATCACATTCTGAACAATAAGGATTTGATTATAGTAATCCATGGATAAATATAATTCCTCCATGAGGTTCAATCCCAACATCATTAATCCATTATTTTCATTATTGGGTTATATTACTAGTACGATCTACCCCCCCCCCCCCACTTGGGTGGTTATATTACTTTTAGGGAATTTTTCACCTTATCCATATTTTCAAAAACTATCATTGAAAGTAATTTCACCCTAGATATATGTCCCCTTACATATTAACAAAAACAGTAGATTTGATATAAGTCCATCACAATCCATTTCTAAGAATCATCTTCATGGTTGTACTTTCCATATGACATTAAACAACATTCTCTGGTCAATTGCTCCGGAACATAAAATGTTTTATGTGTCCCAGTATGTGGCACTAAACTACGTGTATTCTAATTCATTTCATAATTATTTGGTAGAATCCCCACTTATGGGATTGATCCTAAAATCAAACTACCACCAACACCCTCAATGAAAATAAACACCAGAGTTCCAAAAAACGGGTCTTTAAACCATAAGCAGTTAAATAATGAATTACCATGTACATAAAAAATGATATAAAGAATTTATGAGTTGTGAACATGTGTGTTTCAAAATGGTGGGCCTCTATTACATAAATATTATTCCATTGATGGAGATCCTTTGATACATATAGAATAATATTGTTGAATGTATGTGTGAATGATTTGAAATGTGAAGGGAATCAAGTTTTATTATATGGTTTATAAAATATTTATTAATATGAAAAAATATAGAAGAGAGAGTTATTTTAAGGAAAACATCAACCTAAAACGGTGTGATTTCTGTGGACAAGCTTCCTCTTAACCAATGTGAGTTTCAAAGCATCATTAATGAAAAAAACCCGTCAATGACCATTTTTCTTTTGGAAAATAGGTCCATAAACTACCATGTATATGAGAATGGTTTGGTGTTTCAAGTTCCATGATTAAATCCCATTAGAATCCACAAGAATTGAGATGTGACATAACATCATAAAATATTATATTCTAAACCATTTTTGTTTGTTTCTACAACATTTTTATCTAATTTGACCAATACCATAGAGATATTTTTGACCAAGATGACTATTTGGTAATAAAAAAATAAATTTTATCACATTAAAAAAATATAACATTATAATTTTAAAAATTAAATAAAATTTTCAATTTTCAATTTATTAAATTGTAAAATTTTAATTTTAATATAATTATTTAAACCCTAATTAAAATGTTTCTAGAAAATTTCCATTTTAAGAATAAAAATTATATTATTCAAAAATATTGAATATTGATAATTACAGTAGAATTAATTGGAATATTTTTAGACAATTAGGAGAAAATTAACTTTAACCCCAATCAGAAATAATATCCAGCTTTTTAATTTTCGAAAAAGTTAATGATAGTTTTAATAAAAATTGATATTTTTGATAATTAACAAAAAACATTCTTTTCAGAAAAATTACATAAGATCACACAATGATATATTTCAGAGTATAATACTAAACATTCAGTCTATCTTATCATATTTCATTTATAAAATCAAGAATAATTTTCATTTAAATATAATAATGTTATAAATTGTAATATAGTTAAGTAAAAAAATTATTTCTTTTTAAATTAAAAAACATGATAAAAATATTGACAAAAGATAATGAATATGAGTTGATAATTTGAATACATATAAATATGATAATTTATTTTTCTTACTAGTAATACAATGTTTTCATTATTCTCCCCTATTAAGAAATCACACCTTAAAAATTTTATTCATTAGATAAACAAGTGAGGGAATTTTTACATCATCACATTTTATCATTCCCATGATTCTTCTTCAATAATGTAATACATCTATAAAACCATAGCCCTATGAAATAAATTAGTCCCTAGTAAATTATTTATTTTTTCAAAAATATAAATAAATTTTTTCTTATAAAATAAATTCACCTCAATAGATACAACTTTATGTAAAATAAATAAATAAAATTTGTACATACTTCCTTTTCATAGAAATAAGAAAAACATTATGTACTTGATATAAAATCTGAGACAATGTTTCTTAGTATTAAAATTACCATACTTTATCTAGAATTTATTATGTTCTAATGAATATTTGGTTGATCTTTCCATTTTTACCAAACTACTTTACACATTTTCAATGATATACCATAAAAAAACATGATCTAATACCTCAAATGAGAGATATCTCAACATGATATCTACCTATCATTTTTCCTTCATTGTGATTCCCTCATATGGGTTTTAATAATATTTACCTTCATAGTTGTCACATCCATCAATTTTTTTCCAAAAAACAACATTTCAGAAAAATAAATGAAACACGATGTAGTTCAATGCCACTTTCCATATAATGAATCAAATGGTTTCATCCATATCCTAGAATGGAAAATGTTTTTATTAAAAATTTCGACAAAAGAAACATATTGATCCCAACATGAAACATAATAATATGAATAATTCAAATCAGTAATTTCCAATGTCTAAAATATTCATCACATTAAGGGTGAAATGTTTTATGTATTTGTAATTCGATATCATAAAACAACTCCAATCCATAAGAAAATATTTCTAGAAAATCAAGGATCATAATTAGATTAAGTATGGAGAGAGACTTCTTGTAATATAACAATGCCACTATAATTAATTATATAATGAAGCTAAAAAATATTATCATAAATAGAAATATAATGAGAATATTTAGTGAAATCACATTTTTACCACAATATGTATTGTGTAATCCCTCTTAAAAATCCATGGTTATATTCAACCTTTTTTATTTTTGAAACAGAAATGGATAAAGAATACCTATATAATGATTTCACTCATCTATAAATTGTTTATAAATCAAATATTTCATAGTTAAATTTTCAATACCATTCTTTATTCAACCACGCCAATAATATAATCAACCATCTCTTCAAATCAAGTAGTACCTAGATAGATGGAAAAAGTAGATATATAAAAATCACCAATTAATTCTTTATTTAATTGGTTATTTCATATCATATAAAACATCTTTCAAAATATTATAAGACCTTATTATTTAATAATAATTTATTGAAACCTACAGTTCTTTTCATTTTCCTCTATTTCCTAAAAATAATTTTTTTTTATAATTCTTAATTCAATTGAAAAAATACGAATGCAGTTACAGATAAACCAAATGATATGGAGTTAATGTTTAAATAATTTCTAGGACATCAATAATTTAATCATTATCCGAAGGATAATTCTTAAAATTAATATTTTTTAATAATAAATCTTCTTTTTGAAACAATTAATTAGTATCATTGTTTTCATTTCACGGATCAACATGAATCATGAAATCATTATCCTTAATTACAGATATATATAATTTACTCATAATATTCATCTATTTTTACTAAATTTACATATTTTACCTTTATGGTCTGTAAATAATTTATATTTTACTCCGTGTAGAACATGACACTATATTTTCAAATAAAACATAACCACTTTATGAACGTGCTCATATATAAGATTGTTTTTTCTCATGTATGATTAATTAACTTGAAGAATATGAATCTACTAGATCATCTTGAATCAAGACACTAGCATGACCCAACAATGAAGCATCACAAAAAATAAGGAAATATCCTTTTATTATAAGAATGTATAATAGTGGATAAGTATCCAATAATATACTAAATTAAAGGAAACATTCTTCCCAATCCCCTAATGAGTTGAATTAAACACCTTTTCAAGTTGAAATTTTTATTAGGATATATAAACAAGAAAATTATTAAAAAATTCATTTGTATTAACCCTCTAATACAATATAAAATTTTAATATTATTTTAATTTGTAGGGATTTACACTATTCCACCACATTACATTTAGTAGGACAAACAGTTATGCCATAATTAGAAATAATATACCAATGGAATGAAATATGGTGTAACCAAAATTCATATTTACATTATTTTCCATAAATATTATTTTAAGGTTTTAAGGCCAATCCATATATATTTAACATGTCCCTCATAACATTTATAGAAAACAAGAATTTCATAAATGAATTTCACTAAAAATTTATCCAAATACTAATGGAAAATTATATTAATAATATCCATAAATACTATGGGATATTTATTAACTATAAAGGAATAACCATAGGCTCATAATTCCCATATCAAGTATGAATCTTCTTACAATTTATTCATCCTTCTCCATCAGTTGGTGAATCATGGACATGATATCAATTTTCAAAAACTAATTAAAACCCTTGATAAAATCAACCAAGTTATCAATATGATAAAATATAAATTTCAATCAACCACAATATTATTATTTAATCTATTAACAAAGCATATTATGATACAACCATAATTATTTTCAACATAAAAAATATAAATTCTCTAAGGTGACGTAATATGTTAGATGAAACCCATATCCAGATACTCATGTAACTGACATTTTAAATCCAAATGTTCTACTAACATAATTAGATAGAAGGTTTTTGAAATCATCTTACTGTAATTCACTTTATCAACAGGAAATTCTACCTACATTTTATGAATAAAATCTATAAAATCATTAGTAATTAAATCATGATATTCATTTACAACAATAATTCACTAATTGGAATTTTTTCTTTATTTAAAAATTATATAGAAGATATATTTCAATTTAATACATTAAAGGTTTAATATATTATTGATATGTAATCAACGGTATAAACTCAATTGTACATACAACATGAAAAAAATTCTTATAAAATAAACATTTATCTCATAAATATATTATAACATAATAAATTGAAAGATAATTCTTACTCAAAATAACATAAATATTTGAAATATGAATAGAATGAATTTATGATGAAATAAAAATTATATAAAATATAACATGAATGTTTATATAAATTTTCAATTCATTTATGTAACCCTGATGAGTTTTAACAAAAATCACTAATTACATTTCATGAAATTATTTTTGCATTATACATGAGAATTTCCCAAATATAAAATTAAGTGCATATCCATATTCAAACACGGAATGGTATTAATCAAAATAATTAAGTAATTTATATCTCAGTAGATTATTTGAGGGGCACTTATCTATCGTAGTTTAAAAAAATGACAGCATACCACTATTTGGTTTTTGATTTGAAAAATTTACCCAATGGGAAACTGAGTATGTAAAAAAATAGAATAATGTCAAAACAAAATGAAATTAAAACATCATTACTCTTAATTAATATCTCTTATATCATTACATTTCTAATATAATCTATTTTTCTTACCATCATAATCCAAATGAAAGGACATAATACATTTTAAAGACATGCATAATCCTGTCTAACATTCATTAAAAAGTATTTTATCACATAATGAACATTTGAGTGGTGTACCACTATATTAATTGGTTAGATATACCTCCATTTCATATCGTGTTAAAAAATTATTTTTATGATTATTACAAAGAGAATACATGTATCAAAATGTTGTCTGATTTTATAACCATAAAAAATAACATCATCATAAAATTTAATTTCAACAGAGGGAAACAATCTTAAAAGTCATGGTTTCCCATATATGTAAAATAAATCAAGTATACACTCATATTATATAGAAAATTTCATTGTATAACTATCCATTTTGGTAAAATTTTCATCAGACGAATCCACTGCATCCTATTTCATTTACATCAATTCCAAAATGTTTCATTTCAATGTATAACATATAACATCAGAAAACTATTACATAATAAATAGATTATTAAATAGAATCCATTATATGACATCAATCTCAGATGTTTCCATAGTATTATAAATTATAAACCATAGTTGATTTGTTGCATTTCTATAATAATAAATATATTGAATTACCTTGTTATTTTTTTAGTTTATAAAAACATTGATTATATTATACACTTAATTTAAAATTAATTCAAAATTTTCTTGGTCTGAAGATCAATACAATTCTAGACAGTGTTGTTTCATTTCATTGTCTACCATATATATATTTATATTTGTTTAATTCGATCATTACATTCCATACATTCCACTAATGTAATGTATATTAACATTATCACAGACTATATCATTCTAATCAGTCTATGTTACTAATATAGATTGTTTTTATCCTCATGGTTACATCTTGTTTAATCTTCATGGTTTCATCAACCAAAATCCATAACAAATGGAATGTATTATATGAAGAAACATGGAAATATTTGTAATCTATCTTATGAAAATATAAACCTAAACAAAAATCAATTTAGTGTCCTTATGACATTATCTAAACATTTATTGGAACATAAAACTATACTATCATACCAACTATAGTAACCTATTTTAATAAAAACCCATTAATATGAGTTTAATAGAACAAATTTGACATTTTATTCATCCCTTGATAGTTTAGATACATTTTTTTTATAATTATGAAAAAATAAAAAATAAAGTGTAATTTACCTAATGAGTACAATATCTATGTAAAACTAAGAAATACTTCTAGATTGTGGTTTTATTCAATACAAATTATCAACATTTAAAATGTTTCACCAAATAAGAAAACATAACCTTTATAAAATTTAAACACAAACAAAGATTCTATAAAAACATTTAATAATGTGTGAAGATAATAAAATTTGTAAGGGATATAAAAATAATGTAATATCATTAGTCTATAGAAAAAACCCTAAAGACGTTTACCAATTTAGTGCTATTTTTTTCTTATAAATAATAAATTTCCTCTTGGGAAAAATATTATTTACCCATATAAAACCTTAGAAAAACATCATGAATCGTTAAAAAACAATAAATGTATTTTGATGTAAGGGTGAACTCATGAATACATTTTAAAAACATTCACCATTAAAATTTCATAAGCATTATTTTCTTTCTAAAATAAAATGATTTAATGAAAAAATTAGGAAATCATAATATATGTAACTTGGGGAACCATACTCATAAACCATGCTTTCTCATTTTTAATCCTTGTCAAAAAACAAATCCTAGGTAATTCCATATAAGTATCCAACCCAGTTGTCACCATCATTTTCCCCTTCAAAAACACAATTTCCAATTTATTTGGAGAGATATAGTATGCTCACAAATTATTATAAGATATATTTGGATCATCAATCATATATAATTACTGTGTAGAATAATTACATAACAATATAAATTTAAGATTAAAAATTTTCATCTTAATCATTCTAAAAAATCATTTGAACCCAGAAGAAATATAGATAAAGTTTTCAAATAATTTAAGGTATAAATATCTTCATTCTTATAATATTAGTATCAATTATAAATTCCAAAAAGAGAGGGAATATAATATACTTTCAAAAAAATATTTAACATGAGGAGGAAATTTGATATCAGATTTATCTATAGAAGAGTAAAAATTCTACCATCTCAATGAGTTTTAAAAATAAAACTTTCCCAAATTGGTAAAAAAATAAAAAATATTATATATAAAAAACATTAAAAAGTATCATTTGTAATCATTTATAAATTATAAAAAAAACTATTGAAAATGAATATTACCTACTATTATGGGATAAATTTAAGGATTCATAAAACATTTCAAAGAAAATAAATATTAGAAGAAAGAGTGGGATGAAAAACATTCAAATATTTTTTTTGAATTCCATTTTCACGAGTCCCATATCAGTGCATTTCTATGTCTAACCTCTTCTTTATTGTAAAAACACCCTTGGAAAAAACCGTACATATTAACATGATGGTCTTTTGGTGAGGCCAATACCTCCATGTTATTGGGAGGATATTTGGGAATATATTTGGGTATGGGTTGGAGGAGCTATAGTGCTCAATATGTGTAAATAATTGAAGAGGTGAGGTTTCTTTTTATAATTTTGTATTGTGGTACACTAGTAAATAATTTTTAATATTAAATCTATTATACATCCTTCTGAATGGAATCTTCTCAACAAATTAAATTATTTTTATTTTAAGGCTCAGTTGATTTAAAATCAACACATCTAATAAAATTTAACGATTTTTTTGGATATTTTGAACTATTTCTCTAAGTTTGAACCCCTCATTATGAATTATATCTATTATTTTGTGGATAATATTTTACTAAGCTACCTATTCATTATGGAAAAAAATGAAATTGAACATAGTAAAAAATTTTAACCTCTTAATTGATTGTATAAAACCCATTTTTAGTGATCTAGTTTTTATAATTTATATATATTAATTTTAATAAAAATATAGAAGCCAAAAGCGAAAAGGGTTTAAAGGAAATTTTACCTTTTAAGCATATAAATGACTTTTTACCAAAAGTTAGTAGAATACTGATTTTTATTGAATTAAATAGATTATGATTCGTCCATGGGTAATAATATCATATTAAAATCAATCTATAATATAATTTAACATTTTAAATACATTAAAATAAAATGATTATTTTAATAAAATTTGTGTTTTTATCTATTCACAAAAAAAGAATTCAAAAAAAATCCCTAAAATTAACAATAAGATATATTTTATATGATGAGATTAAAAATAATTTTCACTTAAAAAATTCAAATTTCATTAATTAAAAATTTCATTTAAATAAAATCTTGTAATAACAGGGAAATAAATTTTGTTAAATAAAACTACTAACTTTTAGGTTCAAAAACAATATTCAATTCATAATAAAGAAAAAATGAATTTGAAATCAAAAAATAAATATATATATATATATACATATCATATGTTTCATTTATTTCTAGTATTACATGGGTGGTCACAATATAAATATGGTTCGTTTACACATTTGGTATTTAGATTTCATAGATTTTTATGACTTGTTTATTTATTATATATTTATCATGTGATATTATAATTATATCTATCATAAATATTTTACACTTTATAGAATGGATATATTATAAAAACATTTTTATCTTAATATTAGACTAAGGAACACATATCCAATTATATATAGTTCATTTTTCGGTTCCCCAATTGAATGATACCTAGTGTGACATCTTAAATTTTTAATAGACAAGTTAGTTGATTCACGAATTGAGATTATAATATTATATTTTTTGAATAGTTGAATTATATTATAAAGGTTAATGATTCAAAATGGATTTCATTGAGAATTTTTATTTATATAAATATTCTAGAATTGTGCCATTGAGGGACTTATGTGAGTGAGTCTAATAAAAGATGTATTAGGAATTTTAAAAAAATAGGTTTATATATTATGTTTTGATGTAAAGGAAATATTTTGAGAGTTGATTTAATCTTATCAAACATGTGTTACCAAGTCATCATCTTTAGTTTGTGATTTCATGTATACAATCTTCATCTTTATGGATGCATTACATTTCTTTTCCCAATGCATTATGATAAAATATATTGTGATATAGTTGTTCAAAATCCATATACATGGTGATGGGATATAACAATCGAGATTCTAATGCCCCAGATCTGGTAGTTATATTACATTATTGGTAAAATCATGTAACGGTCTTGAATGATACAATAGTTTAGTAGTCTTGGAAGACCGTATAAAATCATAAAAATGAAATTTAAAATATAATATTTGACATTGGAGAATTATAGAAATAGTATTTTAACTTTTATTATATCCCTTAAATTTACACATAAACAACCTCTTAGCTTCATTTTGGAAGGAATTGAAATAAGTGAAAGCTTAGTTTCTTATTAAGGAGTAACATATATGAGAATATTACATAATATAAACATGGAACAATATTTACAGAAATAATAAATTAACAACATGAATCACTGATGAAATTAAACATAAAGAATATTACATCGTTGAAAGTAAAATGATAAATGGGAAATAATCATTATTCACCTAATATTTATTGGAATTTATAATGTAGAACATCAAAAAAGGTTTTCAACTCTTTTTTTAAAGAAACATTCTGGTCATGTAAAGAATAATACACAAAAAATCAAACATGTTTTATATCCTGAGACCTGTCTATGCATAAAGGGGCTATATAAATCATATCCCCACTCATTTCATTGTTATGTCAACTACATTAACCTTAAAATTACAATTGATCCTTAATGCCTGTACCAACAAAAAATCATTCCGAATAAAACAAATTATATATAAAATGAGAGATAAATATATCACTAACATAATCATTACATAAAATAATTTATATGGTTTTGGTAATATCCCTTACTAAACATGGAATCTGTATGGTATCATCAATGTTAAATGAGGTACCATTATCCAAGAAATATAGTGGGGAGTGTACTTAAAATATGTCATGTTATCCAAAAAATATATTATTTGTATTAAATAGGTTTTATTAGTTGGAGACCAATGTAATTATAGGACAGTTCATACATGATGGTTAATAAAGACCAGGGAAATATTCCATTGTATATCCCCTAGGAGTGTCTCTCCAGGTGTTTAGTCTTAGGCCTAGTCATGCAGAATCTGGGTGATGAATTGTTTAATGATCAACCAACTATTTTTGGTGTGATTACCCTAGGTGCATCTTTTCCATAACCTTATCCCCTTTCTACCATCCAAATAGGGGTACATCTTATAGGAAATTATGTACACTATTACTTTACAAAAACATTGGATGAAATTTACACCACGAAAAAGGTTACTCTTTAATAAAAAGAATATGTGAGATGGATATATATATATATACACCTTAAATTATGGGATTAATATGGAAAAATATCTTCTATTTAAATTTATTCTCTATTTAAATGAAAATAGGTGCTTATGGTAACATGAGTCTCAAAAAATTAAATTTCGGACAGGAATCCCCCATATATTTCTTGGGAAGAAATTAGATCATAATATCTGGAAATGTAGTTCTTGAATATGATCATAAAATACCATGAAAAAATTATTTTCATGGTATAACCTCTAAAAATGTTTGTATAAAAACTATAGAATGTAAGTAATGTTTTTAAGAATTTTTTTTCTTAAATTGAGGAAATTGGGATGGAAAACCTATACCTCTTGTCCCGAATACCATGAATGTAAGTTAACATACAATATAATAAAAATATAACACATAATCACTTGGTTAATAAAATTAATTAATCAAATTTTCAACTATAATCTACATTAATATGCATTTTCTACAGGACATCAATATATTTTCCACTTCATTGTTTATCATTTTGATCATTTATAGTAGTTTCATAATATCAGTGTTAATATTTATTAATCATAAAAAATATCATCATTACTTGATAATTAATGATACACTTATTGATGTTTTAAAATAATTTATTCTATTTCCAACTCACATCATATTTTTTTGGACCTTATCTATGAAGAATATGTTCATAATTACCAAGTTTTGAAAAAAAAATTATTAATGGATTGTGTTCAAATAATTGATGAATTAAATATTGATATCATATACCTATAATAAAAACAACTAATTTTTTAAACATTTATTTCATAATATACAATCAAACATGTTTTCATAGTAATTCATTTTATAAATTCGATGTATTATTCTATTAGGTAGTGAAACCAAAAAATGAATGAACATATCTTGATTAAATGAATAATTATGAGGTGGTTTTATGGTAATGTAATTATCTAGAAAAATTTAGATCCCATTAATTGTTTATTAGTGAGATATATGAAAATATATTTTAATTTTAGGAAGAAATAATGTATTATATAATATTATACATTTTGAAAAAAATATTTTCCCTATAATACAGTTATTCTAAATGATGACATTAATGATGATCATTTTTAGATCATATAATTAGTAGGTTATTATATTTTTAATAACAACAAACTAATTATATCATAAAATTAATATGCATACTTTGAAAACATCCTGAAATGCAACATTGTAAGGGGGTGAAGAAAAAAATTGTTGTGTAGTGGGGGTTGTTTTCCGCAACACATAAAAACAACTATTTTATTTTTCTTAATGGAAGAGGTATATGAATACTATTTACAATAACATATATAAGGTAATATTAATGTAAATAAGTGATAATAATATAATTATATTAGTTTTTCTACAATAAATTTGGTAGATTATACTTAATTAAAGAACTATGTACTTGATAATACCCTTATGGGTGACTTGTATTTTCCTTGGAAATCCCATTTATTTTAAATTAGTTAGTATAAAATAAAGGAAAAATGGGATTATTTTTAGTTATATGGGGTTATAAAGAGAGTAAAATGTTACATTATAAAGGATGAATTTGAAGGTGAGTGTGTATTTGGTAGTGGTTGAAGTGTCCCCTTTTATAAGTGAATGAAGGGTTAGTTTTGGAGGTATCCCTAACATTATAAATAATTTAAGGTTACAATTCAAGTCTCATACACCATAACAAGTACGAGACTGGAGAGGAAATGACGTTTGGGTTGACACTCAACTCAAACACTACTTTTTGCAGCATCTTTGAGTGTAATATTGATTTTTTATATTATTTGTTTCTTTAATGTTATTATGATTGATCTAGGTAATTAATTTCTAAACATAGAAATTAATTTTAATTAAAAATATAAGATTGAACATTTTAGATAGTTTAACACTTATAATTTAAAATATGAAAATAATTTTATCATAAAAAGATTATAATGTGATGAACATTTAATTTTTAAATAAACACATAATCGGGTAATAACTTGTTTCTATAGAAATAAGGTTTTTATGATTTAAAATAATATATTATATACATTATATTAGACTATAATTATAATTAAATGAAGTGATTTTTTATAAGAAAATATATTTTTATGTGATTTTAAATGCATCCCACCCCCTATTTTCGCATTAAAATTAATATATTTAATAAAGCGAATAAAAATTATTTTTATATTAAAATATATCTTTAATTAGTTCCAAAAATTATTTCTATAGGTTTAAGAAGTTGGAAGATCATTTTAAATGTGTAATTTTATTCTTAAAATAAAAATTTGATCATTAAAATGTTTTATCAATTTATAGATCATACTAATATAGTGGTAAAGTCGAAAAATCTATATGTTTCATTAAAATGGTATTTTTGACTAGAAAATGTGTTTTTCAGAAAAAAGGTAAGAAACTCATACTAAGATAATTTGATATGGTGAATTTAAAAAATGGAAATAGTTTCATCAATTTCACCATGTAAAATTTATCTTCTAAATGTTTTATTAAATTATGTCTTTTGAAAAGGCACATTTGTGCACTAAGTTTGTGAATTAAAAATTACTTAATATATTACAATATATTATATAAAATTAACCCCTCTTATATAATTTCACAATAGAATGTATGGTATCTACTATCTAGTGAATGATAATTTAATATTAACCCTTATATCTTCTTCAGGATCATTGTTTTCCTCTTCTAATATTTTATTTCTCTACCGGACTTTCAGTAGATGAGTTGTTTGATTCAGTAATATATACTCTATAGGTGCAATAATCTTGATATTCTCTTAATTATAAGGCAATATAAGAAATAATCCTATTCCCTCATATATGAGCTAATGATTTAGATCAATTGTATATTTTTGGAGTAATTAAACATGGAATTTGTTGTCTAATATAGAAATGATGGGAAGAAAATCTAATCAATATCATGAACCCTAATTATTTATAATATCTAAAATGACCCAACATAGCTAGGTCTTAACATCCTAGTTTTAAAAAATCATACAACCCCATATATGGTGAAACATTTATGAATGCATGATCCTCAACATGAAAATAAATATATTTATATCATTTATCAGCACAACTCAGTTGAATACACCAGTATTCTCTAATGTAATTGAGAATAGTTTGTAATTTAATATTCATATCCTCCAAGAGATTGTGTTAAACAATTTTTTTTGAAACATCTTATAAATAAGTTGGAATACAAAACCACCACTTAGAAAATGCATCATACAGTGCAATATAGATGATCATTTAGAAGAAATTGTTGTATAAAAAGTCTGTAATATGAAGATATTGATCTAACAATCCTTAGAAGTGAAGAGAAAATGATATATTCATATCTTATAATGTTTGGATAGTTCATTTAGACCTCCCATCAGTCCTAAAATGATATATTCTTCTTAAATTCATCTCAATATTGATATCCATTGGAAGATACATCAATTTGTTTATATAAACTATGGATCATAGTCCAATAAAATAAATTGAGGTTCCCCATGAAGAATTATTAGTTCATTAATATTGATCCAATCCGGGATCCAATTTTGTTGATCATCTATTATCTGTAAAAAATGATTTTTTTTCTATTCAATCAATTATAACCCATATAGAATCATTATTTTTTGTAGTATTTGGGTTTGAAATGAAAAATATATATTATATCAATGTAAAACTTTCATATTGGTATAGAAAAAGGTTTCGTGATTTAGTCAGTATTTTGTCTTTCATCCTTTTCCGAATAGCATACTAAGAATATCTTTGCACAATATACAATTTCTAGCTTCATACTATCCTAGTAAAACTGTTAATTTAAATCCATATAAATCAATGGTCTGACAGTGTGTATAGAGAAATTTAATCTATTTGGTTCATTTATTAGGTCCCCTTTCAACATAGTTATGAATAGACCACATAACACATATCTAAATGTAAACTTTAAAACACTATAAATTATGTCTGTAAATTTCCTGTCATTCAATGATTTTATCTTCTTTTATATGTCTTCATCATCCTATTTGGAATTTTTAAATCTTTCTCTTAAGGATTGTTTTGAAATTTCCCATAAAGGAATTATAGAACCCCATGCATTGAAATCACATTATCCATCATTACTAGATATCTATATATAGAATCATTTTTAATCCTTTTAATTTTCATAACACTATGGTTTCTACCAATCAATGGATCAACAACCTAGTTTTCCTTTCCAAATATGTATTGCATCCTATAGTTATATTCCTTATGTAGTCTAAACAATCTTGTTTTCCTTGTTTTATCGCTTTTCATAGAGATGTTATAATTCAATATATTTTGTGTAACACCCTGAGATTTTATAAGATATATTCCTTTTAATTTATTTCATATCTTTTGTTATATGGTACACCAATATTATCTTGTGCTATATGAAACACCATATTAGCTTACAGTATACACAGCACTATTTTTGGATGGTGTTACACACAATTTCATGTTTGTTTGATAGAAGTTATTCTACACAACATTGAGTGTGTGTGTGTGTATATATATATTCAATGTATAAATGTGATATGGTTGGATTCTATTATAAAAAACAAAAAAGGTGTCTTTCACTACATGCAACCTTGACTTGGCTTGCATTACACGCAATCGTGACCTTCCTCGAAAGCGTGTGTTGTACTCAATATCGGATTTCAATAAACAACGATATATGGTTTTAATATTCTTATAAACTAATATTTATGAATATTATTAACTATATTTTGAATTTTATAAAATTATTACTCATCTTAAACATTTTCTAGAACATGGTATGAGAACAAAATAATTTTTTTGTGTAAAATAAGTATTTTTCAAAAAATGTTGTTTTGCCGCCTTTTCATGGCGCACCCACTTTAAATCTAGATTTTGACATGTTTATAAGTTCAATTTGACAAAATAAAATTCTTCTTTGGAATCAGGATATAAAAATAAACTTTGGATAAATTTTTCATATTATTCTAATAACTTTCATATTTTAATGAATAGTAAAAACACGCTATATTTTAATTATAAACAACTTTTTTCATCACAATAATTTATATGGTTAAGTTATAATATTTAATGGTTTTAAAGTATAAATAGAATATATTTTAACCATTTCATATAATTTATGTCATTACAATTAATTTGACATCGAATTAATAAGTAAAAACATTTCAATCTTTGGCAATGTTTTAACTTTTAAAACCCATTTTCTTAATAATGGGATTTATTTTATATTAATTACATCAACTTCTGTGTTTTGAATTTTGAAAAATGGAATCCATATTTTAATTTAGTGGGTCCAAGTTATTTTAATAGGTTAATTTAAATTTTTTTTATACTATTATTAGTAACTACGGTAATTTTTATTTACTATAGTTAAAGGTAAATATGGTAACTAAGGGTAAAATTAAGATTATAAAATTACCCTAACACTTACTAAAATCTTATTGGATGAATAAAATTAGACCCATATCACATAAGGGTCGGACTAGATTCATTTCATGGACTTTTGGCCATGAAATAATATAATTATTATTAAAACCAACGAAAGTGACAACATGTCACTCTCTTAAATATTATAAGTATAATAATTTTAATTTAGTGATAATATTCTGGAAACTTCGAACATTAATAGTCTACAGAAATATAATAAATGTATCTACACCATGTTAATTTATTTATAATTTTTAGGGATTAAATAATTATCATTAAAGGTGACACAATAGTGATGCAAAAATTGTTTATTTAGTGAAAAATCCATAATATAGTTTTTATTAAACTAATAGTGTCCATAAAAGGAATAGAAAACCTGACCAAAACTTATTGGTCATGTACATGTAAACCTTAAGCATAAAATGGTATAATATTTGGCCATTTGGAGCCTTATAAAAGCGATTATGACACTTATATTATTTTATTTAAAATGATGTCAAAGTTCTTACCTTCCTAATTTAATAAAGATAAAATTATAAAAGTGGGTTGTTATAGAAGATAAATTCGAATAAATATATTCATATGAAATATATTATATTTATATTCATAATAGTATTTTATTTTTAATTTTTATACTAGTAATAATTATAATAAATAATTATAAAAAAATGTTGTATTAATTATTTTATTAAGAGAAATATCAAATAAATGATTTTAAAAGAATTAAAATAAATATTATATGAACTAATTAATTTACTCCACTAATTTTATAAATGTATATGGCTTGTTATTAATCTACTAAAAATGTTTTTTTCGAAAATATATTCTCTGTGTATTTTATTTAAATTCAAATAAATTAATTGTGTCAAAATTGACACTTTTGATATTTTATATTATTAAATTGTTTAAAATCACAAAAATATTTTAAAAATAAAAATTATATGATATAAAATGTCATAAATTATCAAATTATATATAATTAACAACACATAAGTAAGTATTTATAATCATATAAAATTTATCACTTTATTACCACAAATAAAATTAAATAGATTAAATAAGGATAAATCAAAATGATCATGTTTAAAATAAAATCAAAACATGTCAAAATTTAATTGGTTGATGAGATTAAAACCCTATATTATCTAATATCTAAAGTTTAGTCAATTTAGAAGTTTTTATGTGGGGTTTGAATTTATAATAAATTAATATTTTTGAGGTTTCCAGTGGTGCCCCTCTCCACCCTTATAAAAAGGGAACCCCTTCCCTCATCACTTCACACCCTTTGGAGCCTTTAATCTCGGCCAAACCCTACCCATTTCCCTTCTCAACTTCCCTAGAAACATTATAGATTTTCTGGTATCCACAAAATACCAACTCTAGTGCCTTAAGAGGAAGCTTAAAAGAGGTGCGTCGAAGAAGAGGTAATCTCTTCTACTGATTCTTTCAAGTTTCTTTCTTCTTCATCTTCTTCTTCTTTATTTGTTCCATTATAAAGTAATAAAATAAGTATCAATAATATAATTATAAGTTATTATAAATATGAAACAACCCCATTTCACCTTCTATCCATCCTATTGGAAACAAAATCACCGCGCGTGCGTATGTACGGAATACCGTCTCCAAGCCGTGGTGTAATCTGTTTTTCCACCACCACCTTACTTGGATGGGTATAATGGTGTAACGAAAAACTATATATGGTTATTAAAACATAATAATTATTCTAATACATTGTATCATCCACTCCAATTCAATTGAACAATTATTAGAACGATATCATCGCTTGTGCGTACGTACGGATTACCGTCCCCACGACACGATGAGATTCATTCTCCATGTTAACCACTCAAGAATGATTATAAAGTAGGTATAATGAATAATAATTAAGAATATGACATGGTAAAGCTACTGGATATATATATATATATATATGTCATCTACTTACTTCCATTCAAGTCAATAAGGAAAGGAAAACAACATTCATGCATACGTACGACCTACCATCTCCATGAATGGTTTATTTCATTTCATTTATCTATCGTATATATATATATATATTCTGAATATATATGGTATATAAATAATTATTTACATTCTTAAAGTATGTAAATCATTATATAAGTAATAATAATATCAAGAACAATAACTCCAAACACGTTTGATAAATGAAATGATTTTACGTAAAACATTGCTTTTACATGGAATTTCTAAAAGAATGGCTAATATAGGTCATAAGTGAACCATAAATGATATCATAACAATGAATATGATTCTGTAATAAGTCAATTACATTATTTAAATCATTATACCGGAGGATCAGATACATATGAAGCATATCAGACCTAAGGTAAGGGATAACTTTTCCAATCTTGTTTTTTATACGAGATTATTTATTCGTAAGTATTTACTAGGGTTATATTTATCATCCATGTACCTGCTTTATAAAAATGGTTTCATGTATTTTTAAAGTCCTTTTTACCCATTCTTTACTTTTACTACATGGTATGTAAGCAATCTTTCTTTTGTTTACCATACGATTTATTTTTTTACTTTTCGGTAAAATTATGAGAAGAATTTTTTTTAACTTATACATCATGAATGGATTTTTACGGTTTTATAACGCATTATTTTCATGAAGATTACTCTACAATATTTCATGACTATTTTCAAAAAAAATCCTTTTATTTTAAAATTGCATGGCATTTTGTGAAAAGAAAATGATTTTGAAGAAGAAAGGATATTTTCCTCAATAATTCATTTCAAGTGTTTTATAAAAACCATTTTCCATATAAGATGTCATTATTTTATATGTGTTTGTTTCAAGTATAATGCCTCTATGATTTACATGGTTTTACTTTTCTTATGATGAAATGACATCCATTTTTTTATATGGATTATGTAATGATGGGATGATGTTTATGAAACCCATTTTATTCTTTGGGTTACGATGAATAATTTATGTTTATGTTATGGCACACATAAGAATTATTTCATTATGATATGGGTGAGACCTATATCTCCCACCAATGCATTGGGTAATGATTTATATATCATGAGATAAACATGGATAGAATGGTAAGTGAATCTGGTTCAGTGTTACAGGATTGGAACGAGGAGTGAACTCGGTTTAGAAAGGGATGTTGTCCACTAAGATGGTCTTGGTAGCAATGTCGTGGCTACTATTTAAATCATATCACGTGCTTAATAGTTTTCCACAATGACATGTTTTATTTCCATGCTATATTATCATGATTGATGATCCATTATGATCTATGCCTTACGTACTGCTATGTTTTATGTCATTGCTCAAGATTTTGATGTTTAAATATTATGTTCATGATTTGAAGTTTAAATATATATGGTTTGTTTTATTTTCTCCATGAATACCCTTAATGAGCATTTTAGATCACACTTTATATGTTTTCTTTTCCCTAGGATATAAATAAAGGCTTTAGGTAAGAAAAAAGGGAAGATCTTTATGGGAGATGTTGAAGATCTTTCACCAAGATTAGAATATTATATTCCATGTTTCCAAAGACACTAAACTATTACAATCCATTGGTGTCTGTTTTTTTTATGTATTAGATATTCTAAAAAAGTAATGTATTTTCAATGTACATCAAGCTTTGGGTCTCTATATTTGGTATCAGAGGAAATGTTTAGTTAACATTTGGAAACTAGGATGCAAAAACTTTAGTGAGATCCCTAGAGAAATTTCTAAGGTATGTCTAGGGATGTCCCTAAGGTTAAGTATACGCATAGGTAATAGTCCTAGAGTTATGGTAATGATCTTAGAATTAAACCTAAGATATTAGATATTGAAGGTACTCCACCTCTATTATGTTGTTTTCCTATCATGATTTTTCCTCTCACACTACTCTTTTTGGGTTTTAGACAATGGATGGAACCTGAAGGAACCATGTTGATCAATGTAATCGATAATGCAATGATTGTCCTTCGGAACAAACCAATGTTATGGGAGATGGAGTGAAAAATCTTATTGCATTACATACACATGCTATGAATTATTCTAGACTTCCAAATGAGCAGAGAATGGAACAATATTCTATTGAGTCCTTCATGAGGGAACATCCAACTTCTTTAAATGGGTCTTTAGATCCACTTGTTGCTGAACAATGGTTCAGTACCATTGAAAAGATATTTTCCATACTTCGCTGTTCAAAACAGGAAAAAGTCATTTTAGGTGTTTACTGTTTAGAAGTTGAAGTAGAACAGTGGTGGACTCTAATTAGGAATATAAGGCCTGAAGATGAAATTGCATCCATGGAATGGGACGAGTTTAGGAACTTGTTTTCCAATAATTATTTCCCTCGTATTCTTCGAACAAAGATGGAAAATGAGTTCCTTGAGTTAAGAAAAAGGATGATGAATCTATTGGTATATATGAAGTGAATTTTACAAGGCTTTCAAGGTATGCATCTGGCTTTATCATCCAGCCTGAAAGTAAAGTTGATCGATTCTTCAGTGGCTTAAAAAAAGTCTTCTAAGGGCATTAGTGACAAGAGACTTCAGTATCTATGATGAAATTTTGGATTTTCCTATCAAGGTAGAACTGGATGTTGGTGTTACATATCCATCTCATGGTTTTGACAAGAAACGAAATATGGAGTTCAAGGAAAAATCTCAGAACAATGGTGAAAAGAAGGTGAATGTTTCGTTATGCTAAAAGTGTGGAATGAAGCATGTTGGAGATTGTCTAAAAGGTACTAGAAAATGTTTCAACTGTGGAAAAGAACTTCATCAAGGAGTTGAGTGCTGAATTACTGGAAAAAAGGTTTCTAATGATTTGAATATGGAAAAGACTACAGAGAACGCTCCACCAACACTTCAGTGCTACAAGTGAAAGTAAATTGGGCATTATGCTAACCAATACCCTAATCCAAGGGTTAATGATGATCTACATAAACAAAATCTTAAGGAAAATCACAAAGGGAAGTCACATGCAATCACTATTGGTGATGTTGAGTATGACAACGATGTGGTGGAATGATAATGTGTTTATGTAACAGGAATCCAAAATAATGTTATGTAATCTCATTTGTAGTATCGTGGAATATTGGAATATCTATGTATTGATCTATTTTGGTTTTTAATAATTTTATGGTACTGGTAACCAGGAAAAGTGATTGAAATATTTTTGGAAAATATAAGATATGCGCATAATGAAGGGATAAATAGAAAATAATATGTTTGATGGTATTCATGAGCTCATGACGGATATAAGGAAAAAGTGATATCATGGTTTGAGTATATAGAATCTTTGGGATTTTGGTATGTGGAACGAGCTAATTTTTGACAGTATTCATGTTTTCACTAAGGTTCAATGGCTATTCATTTTTTTCAAGAGAATACAAGATTAAGGTATTCACATGTTTGGAATGCGATCAACAAGATATATCTTATGACATATAAATGATGGTATTCGCGTGCTTGTTATGTGACCCTTACAGTAATTGTTTTCTTTATACTATGATATTGGACATATGGATAAGTCTAAAGATTGGAATGGATTATGTTAGACATCAGATAGTATTGTTTAAGGATTGAACTTTTTTCATATTTTTTCTGTAATGTTATAATAGTGTATTTTTAGAAAAAGGACAACCCGTAGGATGGGTGACAACCCGTCGCGTCGGACAAGGTTGTGGGAATCGAACCCACAACCAAATTGCGACAAGCCTTTATTTCCTACCACTAACCTACAGGAAGTCCCTGGTTAGTAGAAACTATTTTTATTTTATTAACAGTTATTATAGATGAAGCATAAGTCCATTTTTGGAACCATATACGATTAATATCACCATAAGATGGACTTATGTATATAAATTTTTCTAACCATATGTTTGATATAGATGGAATGACTTATCATTCTATCGTATGATATGCTAACACTTCATGAATGACAAATTCAACTTCATTTCTTTAAGATATGAAGTGGAATTTTTTCTAGGCATGAACAATGGTGAAATTGTACCAAAATCAAGTAAGAATTTCATTTAATTAATCAACTTTAGGGAAATGATCTTGAAAACAAAAAATATTTTTCTAGTACTCTCATATCCGATGAATCATATGGTACCTTAGATCATCACAATTTTATGGATTTGTGATTGTTGGATTTTTCATATCCATGTTCTCTACTACTCTCCATCAGAACTTGATGGTTAGTTTTTTCTTCCATATACATATTTTCAACTATGTTCTCCTATGTGGAAACCCAGTGATGAGTTAATTTGGGTATTCATTACATTTCATACTTTAGTTTTTAAAATTATATTTTATTATTCTTTTTTATGACGTGGTTTTCTATGAATATTAAATTATTTACAACCCCGAGGAATTTTGAGGGCGATATTCATTTTATGGGGGTTAGAATGTAACACCCTGAGATTGTATAAGATATATTTTTTTAATTTCTTTAATATCTTCTATTATACACTACAACAAGATTATCTTGCGCTATATGCAACACCGTATTAGCTTGCAGTATACGCAACACTATTTTTGGATCGTGTTACCCACAATTTCAAGTTCGTTTGATAGAAGTTATTCTACACAACATTGAGTGTGTGTATACATATATATATAATGTAAAAATTAAATATGGTTGGATTATGTTATACAAAACAAAAAAGGTGTCTTTCACTACATGCAACCCTGACTTGGCTTACATTACATGCAATCATAACCTTCCTCGAAAGCATGTGTTGCACGCGATATCGGGTTTCACGAAACAACGATATATGGATATAATATTATTATAAACCAGCCATTATGAGTAGTATTAAATATATTTTGAATTTTATAACATTATTATTCATCTTAATCATTTTCTAGAACATGGTATGAGAAGAAAATAAATTTTTCGTGTAAAATAACTATTTTTTAAAAAATGTAGTTTTGCTGCTTTTTTATGGTGCACCGACTATAAATATGGTTTTTGACATGTTTATAAGTTCAATTTGACAAAATAAAATTCTTCTTTGGAATCAGGATAAAAAAATTTACTTTGGATAGAATTTTCATATTATTCTAATAAGTTTCATATTTTAATGAATAGTAAAAACAAGCTATATTTTTATTAAAAATAACTTTTTTCATCACAATAATTTATATGGTTAAATTATAATATTGAATAGTTTTAATGTATAAATATAATACATTTTTACCATTTAATATAATTTATGTCATTACAATTAATTTTACATTGAATTCATAGCTAAAAACATTTAAATCTTTGGAAATGTTTTAACTTTTAAAACTCATTTTCTTAACAACGGGATTAATTTTAAATTAATTACTGCAACTTCTGTGTTTTTATTTTTGAAAAATGGATTCAATATTTGAATTCAGTGGGTCCAAATTATGTTAATAGGTTACTTTTAGATTTTTATGTTATGAATAGTAACTACGTTAATTTTTATTTACTACAGTGAAAGGTAAATATGGTAATTAAGGGTAAAAATAAGATTATAAAATTACACTAACACTTGACAAAATCTTATTGGATGAATAAAAGTCGACCCATATCCCCTAAGATTCGTACTATACTCATTTCATAGACTTTTTACCATGAAATAATATAATTATTATTAAAACCAACAAAAGTGACAACATGTCACTCTCTTAAATCTTATAAGTATAATAATTTTTATTTAGTGATATTATTCATCAAACATAGAATATGAATAGTATCCAGAACACTAATAAAATTATCTACACCATGTGAATTTATTTAGAATTTTTAGGGGTTAAATAATTATCATTAAAGTTGACACAATAGTGATGCAGAAATTGTTTATTTAGTGAAAAATCAATAATATAGTTTTTATTAAACTTATAGTGACCATAAAAGGAAGCAAAAACCTATCCATAACTTTTTTTCATGTACATGTAAACCATAAGCATAAAATCGTCGAATAGTTTACCATTTGGAGCCTTATAAAAGCTATTATGACGCTAATATTATTTTATTTTAAATGATGTGAAAGTTGTCACCATCATAATTTAATAAAGATAAAATTTTAAAAGTTGGTTGTTTTATAAGATAAATTCGATTAAAATTATTTTTATGAAATATATTACATTTATCTTCATCATAGTATTTTATTTGTAATTTTTATACAACAAATAAGTATAATAAATAATTATACAAAAATGTTGTATTAATTATTTTATTAAGAGAAATATCAAATAAATTATTTTAAAATAATTGAGATAAATATTATATGAACTATTTAATATACTAAAATAATTTTATAGATGGATATTCCTTGTTATTAATCTATTAAATATGTTTTTTCGTATTTATATTCTCTTTGTATATTATTTAAATTCAAATAAATTATTTATGTCAAAATTGACACTATTGATATTTTATATTATTAAATTGTTTAAAAATCACAAATTTTTTTTAAAAATACAAATTAAAATTTATATGACCTAACATGTCATAAAGTATCAAATTATCTATAATTAACAACACATAATTAAGTATTTATAATCATAAAAAATATATAACATTATTATGACAAATAAAATGAGATAGATTAAATAAGGATAATCAAAATGATAATGTTTAAAATAAAATAAAAACATGTCTAAATTTAATTGGTTGATGATATTAAAACATTATATTATCTAATATCCTTATTTTGGTCACATTGGATGTTTTTAAGTGGGGTTTGAATTTATAATAAATTAATATTGTTGAGTTTTCCAAAGGTGCCCCTCTCCACCCTTATAAGAAGGGCACCCCTTCCCTCTTCTCTTCACACCCTTTTGAGACTTGAGGATCGAAACAACCCTTCCTATTTCCCTTCTAAACTTCCCTAGAAACATTATAGAGGTTCTGGCCTCCAAAAAATACCAACTATAGTGCCTTAAGAGGGAGCTTAAAAGCGGTGCGTCGAAGAAGAGGTAATCTATTCTACTGATTCTTTCAAGTTTCTTTCTTCTTAATCTTATTATTCATTAGTTGTTTAATTATAAAATAATAACATAAATATAAAAAATATACTGATATTTTATTATAAATATGAAACAACCCCATTTCACCTTCTATCCATCCTACAGAAAACAAAATCATCGCGTGTTTGTACGTACGGATTACCGTCTCCACATCGTGTTGTAATCTGTTTTTCCACCACCATCTTACTTGGATGGGTATAATAGTGTAAATAAAAACTATATTTGGTTATTATAACATCATACATATTATGAGACATTATAACATCCAATTAAATTCAATTCAATAATTATGATAATGATATCATAGCTTGCACGTACATACGGATTACAGTCTCCACGACGGGATGTGATTCATTCTCCATGTTAACCAATCAAGAATGATTATAAATTATTTATAATGAATAATAATGAAATATATGTCATGTTAAAGCTACTGGATGTATGTATATATATATATATGTTATCTGCTTACTTCCATTGAAGTAAATAAGGAAAGGAAAACAACGTTCATGCATACGTACGGCCTACCATCTCCATGAACGGTGTATTTCATTTCATTTATCTATCTATTATATATATATATATATAACGAATATATATGATATATAAAAAATTATTTACATTCTGGAAGTAATTAAATCATGATATAAGTAATAATAATATCAAGAACAACAAGTCCAACCACGTATGATAAATGAAATAATTTTACCCAAAACGTTGCTTTAACATGGAATTTATAAAATAACGGGTAATATAGGTCATAAATGAACCATATATGATATCATAACAACGAATATGTTTCAGTAATAATTCAATGACATAATTTAAGTCATTATATAGGAGGTTTGGATACGTATGAAACATATCGGACCTAAGGTAAGGGATAACTTTTCCAATCTCATTTTTATCCAAGATTGTTTATTTGTAAGTATTTACTGGGGTTATATTTATCTTCCATGTCCCTGTTTTCCAAAAATGGTTTCATTTATGTTTAAAGTAATTTTTAATCATTTTTTACTTTTAATACATGGTATTTAAGGAATATTTATTTTGTTTACCATACGAGGTACTTTTTTACTTTTCAGTAATAGTACGAGAAGAATGTTTTTTAACTTATACAGCATGAATGAATTTTTACGGTTTTATAATGACTTATTTTTGTGAAGTGTACTCTACAATATTTCATGACTATTTTAAACAAAATCCTTTTCTTTTAAAATTTAATGGCATTTTGTAAAAAGAAAATTATTTTGAATAAGAAATAATATTTTCCTCAAGAATTCATTTCAAGTGTTTTATCAAAACCATTTTCCATCTAAGATGACATTATTTCATATGTGTATGTTTCAAGTATAATGTCTCTATGATTTACATGGTTGTAATTTTCTTATGATGAAATGATATCCATTTGTTTTATATGGATTATGTAATGATGGGATGATGTTTATGAAAGCCATATTATTCTTTGGGTTATGATGAATAATTTGTGTTTATGTTGTGGAACATGTAATAATGATTTCATTATGAGATGGGTGGGAATTATATCTCCCTCCAATGCATTGGGTAAAGATTTATATCTCAGGAGATAGACATGGCTGGAATGGTAAGTTAATCCGGTTCAGGGTTACAGGACTGGAATGAGGAGTCAACTCAGTTCAGAAAGGGACTTTTTCCACTAAGATGGTCTTGGCAGCAATGCCTTGGCTACTATGGAAATCATATCTTGTGATTAATGGTTTTCCACAATTACATGTTTTATTTACATTCTATATTATCATGATTGATAATATATTATAATTTATGCCTTACTTACTACCATGTTTTATGTCATTACTCAAGATTTTGATGTTTTAATATTATGTTCGTGATTTGAAGTTCAATTGTACATGGTTTGTTTTATTTTCTTCATGATTACCCTTACTGAGCATTTTAGCTCACCCTTTATATGTTTTATTTTCCGCAGGATATAAAGAAAGGCTTTAGGTAAGAAAAAAAATGGGAAGATCTTTATGGGAGATGTTGAAGATCTTTCACCAAGATTAGAAGATTATATTCCATGTTTCCAAAGACACTAATCTATTAGGATCCTTTGGTGTCTGTTTTTGTTATGTATTAGATATTCTGAAAAAGTAATGTACTGTCTATGTACGTCATGATTTGGGTCTCTACATTTTTTTCATTATATATAGGACATCTTTCCCCATAAATTTAGTATGTATATATCTTCAAATCAAATATTACTACTTCAACACAATTTTTTGATTTTATAGTTATATTCCTATATTTTTAATTGGATGATGCATATGTAATCACCATATCATTCTTCATATGGACATAAAAATTCCCTTTCATCGATGAATATCTATATATTAAATATCTTCCATTACCATGTGATATATTTAATGTTATTTTATTAATCTATCACATATTAATCTTTTCTAATAATTGCATACATTCACTTAACCTTGTTAATTTCACCCGTTGACATGATAACATGGTTAAAAGGTTTATAGCTATGAAAAAGAATGAATAAACCCCTAATAGTAACATTCTGATCTAAGGGAAATTTAGACCTCATTTATATCCATCTAAATTGGCAATTAATGGACTATGTCATATATTTATGGGTTAATATATGTCAATTACCACTATAAAATTTTTCCATGAGAAGAAATTTTATATACATAAAATTCATATTTATTATACTTTCAATATAATTTCATTTTTTGAGGGTCTTTAAAATTATTTTTTGATAAATCTATTTATCTATATAAATCATGGTGTATATCAAGATATTGTTGATTAATTCCCACAAAATGTTTTCTAGATACTCACTAAATACTCTACTAATAAATAGTACGAAGATATAATGATCATTAGTCGATACTATTTGAATTACCATAAACTCATAATGTCGATACCTTGATCTAAATCTCGTATTTGGTATATTGTCCAAACAAATCCTTAGTAAATGATAATTAAATATATGATTCATAATTTAAAACTATTATAATCCTTGACATTGATAAATTAGTGATCAACATGTGAAAAATGATACTTATTTATTACGGTGATGGAATTGATCTCACTATAATTGATGCATAATCTCATAGATCTATGATTATTTTCAAAAAATAAAATTGGGTCTCCCCCATGTGAAACACTACTATGTATAGCTCTTTAATCATTAAACACTTATAAATATTTTTAAATACATAAACACCAATATTTCCATATTATATGGATTATAAGATATCATTAGTTCATCAAGAATGAGTTTAATCGAGAACAGAACTTAACGCTCTAGTGGATAACCATATAATTCTTTTGAAAAATAGTAAATTTTATTTTATACATTGAGTAAATACTCAATTCATTGTATACTGTCTTCATCAACATATCACGCTTTATATTCATTTTTACCCTCAATTTCATTGTGGAGAGCTATTAGGGATGACCTAGATATGATATATATGATCATTTTTTCCATTTAAAAAAAGTGATTCCTTTTTTACCTTCATGAATCAGAATTTCATTCATCTGGAGATAAATTTTTGTTGATTTTTATTTGTATTAAATTACCTTCTAAATATAAAATAAATTTCAACCATAGGTATAATAACCATGATTCAAAATGGTGTGTGACCATGCAACATAATTTGAAATTTGTGGCATGTTTGTGTTTTTATATGACTCCCACCTTATATCTTAATTGATAACATCATTATTAGTGTACTAGTAAAGTATACAATGTTTTCAAAAAATGTGTAAGATATAATATAATATTATGATCAAAAATTAAATAAAAAATTAATTATATTTAGTAAAATAACAATGTACCTTCCACCATGTCAATAGGAACATCAAATTTATTTATTTGAAATGTCATATTTTCTCTATAACTATTGAACTTTTTTAATAAAATGTAAATAATTTTTTTAGAATTTGTTTGAATAATGTCCCTTATCTATATGAATAATGTTTTTAATATCAATAACTTGTACCATGACCCTGTGTTAGTGAGTTTCAGGCCATTATCTCCGCACCTGTAACAAAAAATTGATCAATTCATACATTCCTTATATTATTTATTCCCTCATTTATCAGATATATGAAATAAAATATGTCCATTATTAACCTTATCCATAGTATTCTTACCTTGATGTTCAGAAGACAACTTATTGTACTTATTTTGTTGAATAACATTTTTCTTGAAAACTAATTTTCGATTTTAGTGGATATTCACACAATATCCTCATATAGGGACTATGATATAAATTCACAATAAATACATGATATTTAATAACTAAAGAATCAATCAATATTATTTTTTGGTATATGTATGTAGTCCAAAACATTACTAGATAAGAATATAATTTTATCCTTATACTGAACACAATTTAACTCCTTCGGTTTTTCTATGATTAGGTAACCACATTTACCTTTATTTTATTGACACTCATGGAAATTAATTTCAATAGAATACATCATAAAAATATCCCCATTCCATGAAAATATCTAAAATTCCTTTTTTTAATAAGAAACCACCATTATTCCAGCACACATATTAGTTGACATACCATCATTATGATTTTTTCAATTTCACTAATTCCCAAAGAAATAAAGATATTATATAATTATTTATCCATTTTATAGCTACAAATGGATTATTTTATCCATAGAATGGCTGAATATATTGTTTCATATTGTGACCCATCAAAGTTACACCATGTTGTGGATTAGTAAGATGATCTATGTGGGATATATTATTTTTCACAAACATGGTCAATATCCTCAAGAGGGGTTTGACCTATTTATCCTCGTCCCTATATTCATTATATTATTAATTGGTGATATACAATAATTGAATATAGTTGATGATATGGTTCCAATTAAATTAGTTACCCTATCTATTTATATTATGAAATAGAAAAATTAACTCATGATATTTAATTGGAAAAAATTCATTTCTGATTTTCTATATAGTTATCCAGAAATCACAAGGGATTTACATAGTACTGGTTCAATAATAAATGGTTTGTCCAGATATTTTCCCCAATGTTTTTCCTAATATTCCTTTGGTATGACCTACAATAATATAGATTCCAAACACCCAAATCTAATAGTTATAATAAATTTTTGGTGTAAAAAATGGTACCAAAGAATTCAACACATTAGTTGTCATGGAAGTCAATATACAGATATATAAATACATTGTAATACAAAATATTTAACAGTAGAAAATTGGCGGAAAATCATTGGATCTTCAATCATATCATTTAAATATACACATATTCCTCCTATAGGTTTTATGGTGAAAGAAAAATATAAGGGTTGTCATAGATTTTTCACAAGGAGTAAATAAAATAGAAGCATACAAAACATTGATGTGGAACAAATGATACGACTAGAATAAATCAATAATATGAAGAAATAATAATGTGATACTGAAAGAAATATATATCCATGATAGTAACTATAAAAATGGATAAAAATAACTATAAATATCATATTTATGGAATGTATAATTATGTATTTCTAGATTTTTTTCAAGGCCATATTACAGGAAACATTATTATCATGGGAAGAAGAATACACAAAAACCCAAAATCTTCAGCCTCATGAAACCAATCAATGCAATGAGGTGTTATATATTTATAGTACCCAAAATTAACTTAATTCTGTCTAATGCATTTAAATTACATGTCATTAACATCTCTCATAATATAACCTAAGGAACCTCTTTCTGTATAAAACATGTCACTCTATATATTGGAAAAGATAGACCTAAAATACTTCCCCATTATATATATGGTTGTTGATGTCTATGAGAAGATACATTAATCAATACGAAACTAGTGGGTAACCATAAATAGAACTTGGATTACCTAAATAAAAGAAATATAAAGGCAATTTTACTTCAAATGTGTAACTTTTTTCATAAAAAATAGTATATGGATTCAATAGGTTGAAGTACTAAGAGACCAAGTATATGATAGGAAAATTCTTTTATCATAGTTCATTATGAGTGACTAAATATTCCAAATCATATACCTTGAGTGTGTCTCACCAGGTGTGCAATCTTGGGGCCACTCATCATGCATTAGTGTGAACATTTAGTCAATTATCAACAAACCCATTATGATGTGACTACCACTAGGTAAAGTTTTACCATATCCACATGCAGTATCCAATATCTATATTGTGATGTATCTTATAGTAAAAAACACAAAAATTTACATTATGAAATCATTTAGTGGTTACTACACTATTGAAAGGTAACTCATGAATCAAATGACTATTAGATAGGGATAAAAATGTAGGCAGGTAATACATTCAAATTTCATTCTCAACAAAAATATAATTCCTATATATAAATGAATGCACAAAATAAAATAAAAATATATTGGGTATTTTACATGAGTCCCAAAGAATTAAAATTATGTATCAACTTCATATGTGGATTAAGTGATAAATAATAATCCCCTACCATATCAATAAAGTAAAAATTTCACCCATATCCAGAAAGAAGTTTATATTCCCTACAAATCTATTGATGATTCAAATTGTGTGAAACATTCCAGAAAAAATTTTCACCAACTAAAAACCCAAACCACCAACGATAATTATCATCAAAATAATTATACCAAAACTGTTACATAATCATTCATTAATGAATCAAATGAATATTTGATGTTGTCTCATGAACCAAACTTGGTACAACCAAGGATCTTTCACTAATCACTTACCCAAAAAATTGAAATTTTAATGTCGGCCAAACAAGGCCTCAAAACTATACATTTAGATCACAGAGTAGTAGATGTTGTTATAGGAAAACTCTACTATCCCTAAATGATAATCGTAATCTCCAACAAATTCTAGAATGCAGACATAAAGCATATCATAAATGATAGGTATATATATTTTGACTAGAAATCCAAATGATTATGGTACATCATTATAGAATATACTTGAGATCTAAGTTCCTTCGTATGGCCTCTCAAAAAATTATTAGTGAACCGAGGATCCATATAAGAAACTATAAAAGATAGAAATCCATAATAATGAACAATATCATTCAAATAAAGATATTTTAGCAATTCAACTTTGGTTGTATTATGAATGGGAAAAAAGTGAGCTAATTTAGTTAGCCAATCAATCTAAACCATAACACATTATTCATAATTTGGTTATACAAAATCCCAACCACAAAGTCCATAGAGATCTAATACCACATCCATGATGGGACTGGAAGTGACTAAAGTATACCTAAATGTATCTCATTCTCTGCATTGAAATCTTTGTTGGTATAACAACAAGATAAAAAATAATCATTCATCATCTCATTCCAAGCCACTAGAATCATCACCATATATCAGTGAACATCTTTGTGTTTCCTAGGTGCACTTCCCATTGGGAATTTTGGAAATCCTCTATAAAAGTGTTCCTTAGAGTAAAAGGTATATCATACATGTTTATAAAATATATAATAACATTTACTGAGAAAAACCACTCCAAAATGGTCTCCCCCAAAAAATAGGATATCTAATCACATAGAAGTCATCATTAATCTAATTTTCCAAAAGAATCTACTCGAGATGATATGCGGACATATGAACATTTTCCAAGTAAACCTCCGCCCTGAATTCCAATACTCCAATATGAATCTCCATAAATTGATCCATAAATTATCACTATTCTAAAGATTCCATCACAACATGGGGTGGATTTTTCATTCTCAAATAATCTAAGACTAAATTTCCTTTCCCTGAGTTATAGGTGCATTAAATGTAACAATATTTAAGGTATTCCACAAAATAGATTTGGTGGATATTTAATTATTTGTTAGAGATGATATATCTCAATATAAACTAGTTATAATAAATGGTAATCCATTCACTGAAAACACAATACTGTGAATTATTATGTGCATGCATTATAGCTACATTTTCAAGATCACGGGCCCTATAATTCTTCTTATGTTTCATTAGATTCATAGAGACATAGGCTATGAAAAAATCACCCTACATAAGAACAATGCCTAATCTTGAACTGAATGCATCAAAGAATACTGCATAGCTTTAGAAGGTCTCTGGATCAGTCAACAATAAAATTAAATTCTGAAGACATTTCTACTTAATAAATTAATTATGAATGTTTTCCTCCAAAGAAAAAATTAACCCCTTGTGAGTTATAATTGTCATTAGATAATCAAAAATTGATATTTACATTAAAAATCATTGATAATATCCTTATAAACCCACAAAGCATCAAACATAGAAAATACTTCATTCTTCATCCAATGCCATAATATCATTAAACTTTTCTAGATAATATATAATTCTATGTTCCAACACCATATATACCAAACACCCCTTAAAAAATCTAGAAATTAATATATGATAGCTTTGAATAATTTTGGTGATTTCTCAATATTTCCATAAATTCACTCATATGATGCACATGATCCTTCACATACATAGGGAAAAAGTGTTTTCAACTATAAATTCGACCAAAAAAATCAAGATACTCATGGAATACCATTTACATTTAATCCATAAAAACCTTAGGAGAATTTTTTAAACCAAAATGAATGGAAATATACTCAATATGGAAATATATCATTTGAAATACAGTTTCTTGAATACCAGATTCATTTATCTATAAATGATGTTAGTCAGATAAAACATCAATATTCGATAATCAATTATCTCTCTTAAACTGGTAAAATAGACCATCAAAGTGTGTAAAAGGATACATTTTATATATCATAATGCAATTGATATTTCATTAATCAACACAAAGTGACCCATAAAATTTCTCAACAAAGAGAATTTGAACTGCCCGTCGTGACACACTCATGCATATAATGAAATTCTATAGAAGAACATCTAAAAGAGTCTTCAAAAATATAATTTTAGCTGGTTCCATGCACAAAAGGGGAATAAAACAGGTTCAGTACCAGGTACAGAAGAAATAGATAACTCTACCTCTATTAGTAGTGGAAAACTAGAGAATTTATAAGGAAGAACATCATGAAATTCCATGAAAAGTATAGGGAGATCACAAGTCTTTCATTCCTACTCTAGAACAAAATTGAAAAATGATATTACATTCCCAAACACTAGATAAGATGGTGAGGATTTACTCAACCTAAGGTTCCATTCTCCTTGAAATACAAATGACTCTGTATTAAGGGTATTGAAGGAGTCCCATCAAATATAAAAAAACAATCTGGGGTTCATTAAAAACTATACATTACATCCCAAACAATTACATCAAGAGTTTTCATGTCGAGAAATAGAAAATCCCAATCAAGCTCTATATATGAAAATAAGAAAAAAAAGGCATGAATACATAGAAATTGATATATCTTTGTTCCGAGGGTTATAGAAATATCAACCACAAAACCTAAAATATCCATATAATGATTTATAAGATTAATAATATGAGTTTAAATAAATGAATGAGATTCACCAACATCAAATATAGAAATAACATAGGATTAAATTATAGTGATGTTACATCTAATAGTCATCAAACCAATATTATCCTCCTCCAGATACTCTTCCACTCTGTGAATAAGCACCATTCTAGATGCATGGGTATGGAACCAATTCATTATTAAAGTATATGATTTGATATTTTTTTAGGTTATGATGTTCTCGTAAAACTAAAAAAACTAGAATAGTCATTGAAAAACCTTTACAACTATCTTGAGAATACATAGGAACCACATAATTTTGGCGACTTAGGAAAAACCCATTTCAAGTTCATAGGTCTTACAAATTCATAAAAAATAAAAGGGATTCTTCCAGGAATTTCATAAGGCCTAAAAACATTTATTTTGGGAACCACCATGAGATTCATCACAATTACTCATCTATTATTGGGAACTCACATAACTAACATTGGGAGAAAAAGGAACTACAGTTAACAGTGACTTTCTAGGTAGGTTCATTTCAACCATCATCTGTCTATCCAATGAATAATAATGAGAAGGTAGCTTTATCAAGAATACATGAGAATGGAAATAAATAAAAATTCCAATCTTGAACTATTGAGTCTTCATCTTTTCATTCAATATAATATTAGGAAAAAATTTAACAATTTCAAAAAAGTGATTTGTGTACCCTATCATGGCCAATTCTGCCTACTCATGTTTGATAAACTATATATACTTGGACAACACCAATGAATCTAGATAGAAATTTTAAATGAAAATTTATTTAATGATATTAAACTCTACTACCATTTACATCTTTTACATATTCATCTTGTCCCACTATCATTAGATTGGTCCCTTTAGCTTGAAGGTGGAAGATTTCACCTTGATTTAATTCTAGATTTCCAAGAACATAAAATGATTATTGGTATTTCTCAACTAATCATCCACTAGTTTATGATCTTTAGATCCTTGAAAACATAGTGGATTTTTTTTCAGCGAACACATGACCTTGATTTTTGTAAAACATCTCTTTAACATTCCATAGTTGGATCCTGAACGTAAATTGGGGTTGGTGTCTATCCCGGAGCTTGGAAAACATGCATGATAACCCCAATAATGTTTTTGTCTACAAGAATATTTGATCATTGTGGTTGATCAATAGAATACTCTTGGTTTTGATTCTCACGTATTCTTAGAGTAATATTACTACACAAAATAAAAAAAATTGAATACATCAAAAATTTAAGAAAAACAAATCTAAAAAATGAGAAACATGAAAAATTAATCGTATTAGATAGATAAAAAATATTTGGATTTAAACTAACCATATCAAAATAAGGGAAAATATTATATTTTACAGCAAATAAGTATTTCCAAGTCCACCCCTGGTGACATAAGGAAATTATGGTGAGTAATTTCTTGGTACATTATTGTTTGTACCTGCAATGTATCGATAAGATTCTGCCACTATATACTAATATCAAGGAACGATTATTAGACTCCCATTAATACCACATTGTTAAAACACATCTTGAATACCTTGGTACCCTGACACCTGAGTTAGTCCATTCATGGAAAAATAGAATTCTTGATCCACATGGGTTGGTGACTAACACCTCTCATTAAACAACATTAATGTGGGAACCTATTTTCCACAAATAAAACCAAAGAAACAGATACAAGCATGAATGCTTGAAATAAAACTCCACATAGATAACAATACCATAATTTATGTAGGAAAGAACCCCTAAGGACATCATTAATGTACCAAAAAATATGACAAAAAACGCATGTCCCAAAAGTCAAAGTAGCCAAAATCCCAGGAATTGATAAAAACTACCCCTCTAGGTGGTGCTTTCCCTTTTCTCAATCCTCCCAAAACGAAATATAAAGACTCCCAAAGGAATAGTTATGGTGTTAGATAAAACAATAGTAGGTTCTCATCATTTATTCCATAATAACATTTTACAATTAATTAAAAAAATGGTACATTAAATTTTAAATAAACATGTATGTTTGTTAAACACATATTTAAAAAGTTATACATTACATTTCAATTGATGGAAATTTTTTACAAACAATTTATTAATAAACATTTTCTATAAATTTTTTATATCAATCCATAAGGAATGTGTAAAATAGTATACAAAATTAGAATATATATCAAATTAATCACAAATGAGAAACATAGTAAACTTCCAAGAGGTATAATAAATAATGTATAAGGGATCCTCACAAACTTATATGGTGATAATGACATTATGCACACACGTCTCTCTAAAATTTTCCAAATAATTATAACCAACATCCCTCCAGTGATAAGATATGCCAATATGTATAATTTAGAGTTATAAAACAATAACTTATTACTAGAGAATTCTAATCCTATAATGTTTTTCCAAAATAACTCAATAACTAGCTAGTATTTCATGTGCTCAAACCAAAAATCAATAATGGGATTTTTTTTGAAAACTGTTGAAAATACAACTAACCCATTTCAATATAGAAATTTCCATTTAAAAACCAAAGCATGTTTTTAATCATATTATACCTTTTTCAAATATAAAACTTACTAGTTTCTATCAAAAAAAATTAAGAAATATCTCTAAAATTAATATTTTAAATCATGTAAAGAATTAAAAATATAGAAATCATGTTCTAGAATATTCAACAGATCCCAATCACACCCTAATTCACTAAAATTGATGGTTTCTCCCAATTTAATGCCAAAAAAAATTCAAAATTAAATTTCACAAATAAATGGATTTTTAAAACATAATTTAGTGAAATTAAATTCAAATCAAACAATTTAGTTTAAATCACACAATTTAGTGTTAAATAAATTGGAAAACATTAAATGGAAATTCCTTCCTTAGGATCAAAAGATCACAAATACAAATGCCAAAAAACATGAAACTCAAATAAACAACATTGACAATGGAGATCTAAGAATAAAATATATATTCTAAATCTAAATCAATTGTGATTAAGTCCTCTAACAACATGGATATCTAAAAAAACATGTGGATAAAAGAAGAAAAATGTGGGTGATAAGTTACTAAGAAATATTCACATACCCGGAGGAGATTAAACGTGATTATACTAAAATATTGTTTCTTTTAAAGGGGTTTAGAAGATCCAAAATGGTACCCTTTGAGCCTCTTAGGCCAAGTATAATTTTTGATGTAGTGTTAGGTTTTCATGGGGGTCAAAAGGTGGGGCTTGGTAAATGTTGACGAAATGTTTCAATAATTAAATTATGGTTGCATGGTTATATAGATAGGTGTGCACTATTTTTCAAACAGTGCTGCCTAGTTGGGAACCCATATTGGTTGGGTTTCATTGTTTCTCTTTGGTGGGAACATGATTTTTCAAACTAATACACATCTGAAAAAAAATCATTGACTAGGTTTTCAATGTTCTCATTAGTAGGATGAACTATTTTGGAAAACCATGTGTCAAACATGCACAACCCATGATCCCTCCAAAATCATCAATGCTTTACTCGAAGCACCATTAAATGAAACCAAACCAAATAATGATCAAAATAGGGGTTTACAAGAACATAAAAAGAGTATCATGATGTTACATGGATGAATTATGTTGTTGATTCCTACCTTAACCATGAAATAAAATGCATGAATCAAACTTTTAGTTACATTGCCCCTATATTTCATTATTTTTTCAATTTAGTTTCCTATCATGGTAACTAGTTTTATCACCTATGTATTTAATAAAATAAAATAAAATAAAATGATCATTTATATATAATTTTGACTTACTAATTCCAAATATGTTATATTATTTTTAAAATGAAAATCCATTATGTTTTTTGAATTAATTTTAATAAATGTGTCATTAATGTGAAAACTCTACTTAAACTGAAACTACCAAAACTGAGTATTTTAATATTTAACAGTCTAACAATTAATTATAAAAAAATAATTATTATGTGAATTAATTAAATTTTATATTTTTTAAATTTTCAATTCACTTAGATGAATATAGTGATTTCAGTAATTTTAAATCAATTAATAAAATATCATTTAATATAAACTAGAACTGATATTAATTTTTTAATTAATTATTTATATTGAAATAAGAAATATCAATACAATTATGTAATTAAATTCTATTATGTTAATAGATTTTTTAAAAATATACAACTAAACAAAATAATGGAACATAGTAATTTAATTATTTTACATAACTTTTAATAATTTTATTACCATTATTTTTATTTAATAGTCTGTTAAAAAATTACTATTTTCATGTTTCATTAGAAATTTAATTTAAAAAATAATCTCAAAAAATTTGAGATAAAATATAATGTTGAATTTTTTCCTTTCATGATAATGTTTATATCTGATCCTATGCTAAGTATTTTAAAAAAAAATTAATAAAGAAAAGTGTATTTTTTCCCTTTTCTTCATATAGCCTGTTATATGGTTCACATTCATTGAAAAGTGTCGAAAGAATCTTAATAATATATTTTATGCTCATAAGGGTCGAAATATGTCCATACAATTTGTGTTGGGCATGTTTTGTGTCATTCCTACACCCTATATTCTATATTTAACCACAATGTAAATTCATTTTCTCTTTAATTGGTGAAATTAATTTGAATTATTTTCACTACTTATTTTCAAAAAAAATTAAACTTATTACAAATTAAAATTACAATGACTAATAATCTAGAATACATTGTCAAAAATTCAATGCATATAATTATAAATATTAAATTTAAAATTAATCCCACCTAGGTGATGATAAATAATGTTTTTAAAAAAGAAATGTTTGAATGATTAAAAAGATAATTTATAAAAATTTAATATGAAAATAATTAAAATGAAATAAATTTTATTATATGATTTAAAATTAATGTATTTCTTCTTTAAAACCAATTTAATTTATAATTTAACACTATAAATTTTTTATAAAAAATTACCGTATTCAATTAAAATTTACTATCACTTACAAATAATAAAAAATACAATATTCTCAAAAAAATAACCAAAATTCTACATAATATAATTTTGATATTATTATTTCAAAAATTAATTTTTTTTTCATATAAATTTTCTAAAAAGTTATAAATAAATTAGAATTATGTGCACTAAGAACAATTAGATTGACTTTTTGGAAAATGAATTTTTTACAAAAACAATTCTTCTTCTATTAATTTATAATTTTTAATATGTATAATTAACAGATAACAAAAAATGTTTGTAAACAATATATTTTCATAATTTGTTTTAATCCTACTCAGACCGGGCATTCTAACCGCTAGTTAAAAAATAACCTATTAAATTTTAATATTAATAGTGTATTGTCATTTAGTAAAATAGTACCATGTGTGTAATAAATAATTTCATAGAAACAAATTATTTCATGTAACACAAGCTTACTCGGTATTGAATTCAATCAAAACTATAATGTCATTTTAATATATCAATTTTAGTAAAGATTTAATAAATTATTTGGATTTTATATTCAATTTACACTTTTGTTTTTGTGTTTTATACATAATATCGAATAATATTTTCATATATTAAAATTTAATGATGTTAAAAGGACCATAGTGAAAATCTAGGGTGAATAAATTTTTTATTGTAACACCCCAAGCATTCAAGGTACGATTCTCTTTGAATAATACAATAGTGTGTGTTGTACGCAACTTCAACTTCTAACACACACCACAACCAATCAAACTAGAAGTTATGAATAGTAATACCCACTTTTTGAAATTTTATAAATTTTATATTTAAAAATGGACTTCATTTTTGGATTTGGAATATAGAAATTATCTTAGGGTGAAATTTTTGGTACTCTTCGGATAACTTTCATATTTTGATGAATAGTTAAAATTACTAAATTTTAATTAAAAAGAAATTTTTTAATGAAAATAATTAATAGTGATAAATTATGAATTTGAGTGGTTTTAAAGTATATTTAGAATATATTTTTACCATTTAACACAATGTTGGTCATTGGACATGATTTTACATTTAAACTAGACATAAGTAAGTGTCAATCTTTTGATAATAATTATTTCTTAAAAACATGCTATTTGTTTTGACAATAGGAATTAATTTAAATTAATTACTGCAACTTATATGTTTTGAAGTTGGTAAAATAGACATCATTTTTTAATTCATAATATCAAATATAGCTTAGGCCGAATGTTTTGGTATTTTTCTGAGAAACATCAATTTTTGATGAATAGTGAAAAACACTAAGTTATTGGTTAAAACCAATTTTTTATTTAAATTATTATTTATTTTATTTAAATTAAATTATGTCAAAATAGACACATAATACTTATATAAGATCATTGTAATTCATTGGAGTCAGTTTATAATAATTTTAGATATATAAATATTTTATTGAACTTTTCACCGGCTTTTACCCACCTCCTAGGAGAATTTGAAAATTCCCAAAAAACATAATTTTACTGCTTTTTTGAGTTGAATTTCTAAAATCCAAGAGACACAGTTAATATCAAGGAGTAAAATGTGGTTCAATTAGATGAAAATAATTTTTGGTGAATAGTACCTTTTTACTTTTATTTACCACGGTTATAAGTAAATAGGGTAATTAAGGGTAAAGATGATATTAATATTACCCTCACACATATCCTATTTCTATTTGAAAAGATTATATCGACCAAAAACAACCGTAGGAATAAAATATTATCATTTAGGTTCACTTGGATTAGATTAGGACATTTATTATTATTTAATTCAAAGAATAGTTAAAAGATTTAAAATCAAAGAGTAATAACTAAAACATTTTTAATATAGGGTTTTACATAAGATAAATTAGATTATAAATAATCAAGATAAAGATACATATATTTTCTACATCATGGTATTTTATTTATAATTTTTAGACATTAAATAAAAAAATTTATTTATGACACAATGATGATGAAGTAATTACCTTATTCATGAAATAATAAAATAAATGATATTATAAATATTAAAATAAATATAATTTCAAAGTTTTTATGACATCCACGAATTTTAAAGGTGAATATGACATGTTAGAATAGATTAAATGTATTTTTTTTGAAGTAATCATGTTGTTATTATTTTAACAAAAAACAAATACCAAATAGTGTCAAAATTGACATAAAATAGTTTTTAAAACAAATATTATATTATTAATTTATATATTGGTCCTAAAAATTTAAGGATCGGACAAAAGACTTATATAATAATATATATGGCATTAATAAATCAATTGGGGTTCGATTGGCAGTATATAGTAAGTTTATTAACCATATAGTGTAAGAATACAAGAAGACACGTGAAAAGTTAAATTATTTAACTTAGAGTTAAATCTAAATGATAAGGTTAAATTGATAATCTAAACATATCTAAAACCTATTGGGTGAGTTTTATTCGACTTATCCCCAGCTTATACTTTAAATGATAAACTTTGGAGCCATTAGAAAATGAATATGAATTTATTATAAAATAATATTTTAAGTTTTTTCTAATGTTCCCCTCACCCCTCTTATAAAAGGGAACTCCCCCTTCTCTCTAATTCACACCTTCTATGCCATTTGGCTCGGCCAACCCCTTAACAAATACCATCTAAACTATCATCCCTTCAACCTAGATGCCTTATATCGATCATAAATCCACCCTAAGGAGCACTTTTGATCAAATGAAAAGGAAGAACCCGAAGAAGAGGTAATGATTTCACCACCCTCTTTCAGGTTCTTTTCTCCTTCAACATACTTTTTATTTGTCTTTTACATTATAAAATAATAACACCAGTATATTCTATATACTTTTATGTTATTATAATTAAGGTACAACCAAATTCATTATTCTATCAACCCTTTGAATGACATGACACCATTCGTGCGTGCGTACGGCTTACCGTCTCCACATCGTGGGGTAATTGTTATTCAATACATTATTATTTGGATGGGTATAAAAATGATGAGTATTTGATAAATATAACTTTATAAAGAATTTTTATATATTATATACCATCCAATTATATATTATATTAATATCAAAAGAATTATATTTTCGCTCGTGCGTACGTACGGATTACTGGCTCCACGACGCGATGAGATTCATTTCGAAGTTCACCATTTATTGACGATTATGAAAATATATATTACTAACAAGTATGTAATATATGAAATAATAATGATACTGGATATATATATATATATATTTATATATAAGTATTTACGTACTTACATATATCTTATTCACTTACTTCCGTTCAATACTATATAAAAACCGAAACAGCGTTTATGCGTACGTACGGACTACCGTCTCCATAAATAGTGTTTTCCATTTCATATATACGTCTATTATAAATTTTTATATTGTAAATATATATGGTAAATAATTTATTTGTTATATTCTTGGAAGTATTTAAATCATGATCTAAGTGATACAATCAAGAGTAACAAGTTAAAACACGTACGATAAAGAAAGCGATTATTACCTGAAATATTAATATAACATGGAAATTATTATTAAATGGGTAGTATAAAGTCATAAATGAATAATGTATGATAACATAAATATTAATATGGTTCTGGTATAATTTAATAACATACAATAGTCTTCATACAGAATGCTAAATGTACCCTCGACTAAAGGAAAGTGAAAGGTAAGAGGTTTTCATCTCACTCCTTATTCTCGTGAGATTCATGCCATATTGCCACTATTATTTTTTGTGTGGTGTATGTACTGACCATGATTGTAGTATTTTTGTATTAAAATTTTATTTATGTTTGTTTACATATTCATTTTATGATACCTCTTTCATGGTTTGTTGGTTTCGTAAGTTACCAAATTGGTAAAGCATAATTTCACAATCTCTTTTTTATCCGAGGTTGTTTTTACGTAAGTATCTACTGGGACATATTTATTATCCATGTCCATGTTTTATGAAAGTGTTTTCAAATGGTTTATTTTAAGGGAATTTTTTTACTGAAACATCATTTCAAATGTTTTAAATATTTATTATTCTAAATCTTCCTCATTAATGTCTATGTATTCAAAATGGATTTAAGGATTTATTTATATTGAATTTAATGTTTTAAAAATGATAATTCCATTAAAATGTTTCAAAGTGGTATGGGACACTTTGATTCTTAAATGTATTTAAATGACTTCTTTTCTAAATTTTGTGACTTTTAAATGTTTTCATGAAATAGGTTTATTTCTCTCAAAGAGTTTTACAAATCATTTTCATCCATGTTAAGATACATTAATAGATATTAAACTTGTTTTGAAGTTGATTTATCATGATACAAATCTTCCATATTGTGTTGAAGGTTTTCTGACATGTTTGACTATGGATGTGTTATTCTTATACCATTCATGGTTTATGGGTAAAGTATTGACATTTGGTATTCTAGTTTTATTACGAATTTTTATGTTATATTTCATCATCTTCTTAAGATGAATGTGTAGGACTAGTATGTTCTAGGTTTGGGTCCGATTACTGCAGACCCTCCGAGTTGGTGTCCGGTTATTAGAGGAACTACGGGTTGGTGTCCAGTTATTAGAGGCACTCTGGGTTGGTGTCCGGTTATTAGAGGCACTCTAGGTTGGTGTCCGGTTATTAGAGGAACTCCGGGTTGGTGTTCGGTTATTAGAGGCACTCCGGGTTGGGTTCCGGTTACAGTTATCCCCTAGATCTTGGCACGAGCCCTTGACAAAGAAATTAATGTTTAGAATTATGCATTCCATTGTTATGAAAGTGGTTATTGATATTGCATATGATTATTCGACTAGTAGAATATCTATGTGAATAATTAAATGAAATTATTTCATTTCATTTTTTCAATATTATGCTGAAGTTATATTTTAAAAGGATTTTGTTATACATTTCCTTAAATGTTTATAATTATTTATAAAAGTTTCCACTATATTGTTATCCTTACTGAGCATCTGAGATCACCCCTTTCTATGTTTTATTTTTCCCAGGATTCCAAGAAATGTATTGTGATTGATATGCAGGGTTATGCCAACGGAATAATGGCATTCATAAAGGATTATTTATGTTGTTTTGTTATAAATTCTAATGTAACATTCATGTATGTAATCTATTTTCCAAGACTGCTAAACCGATCGGTCCTTCGGGAATTGATTCGTTGTAATCATGCCAATGCATTAAAATAATTCACTGAATCTAGGTAACTGGGGTCATGACATTATATTTGGTGTTAGAGGAAGTTTAACAATAACCTTGGAAACTAGATTTAGATAAACTCTGATTAGAGCATATATCCCTAAGATATAATTTGAGGATTAGTATAGAAGATCATCCTAGAATTTTGGTATTGTAGAGATTCTGTGAGTTTTCTGAGCAATACATCCCAGTCTGGATATGGGTAGGTAGAGGTAGATCTGGCACAGATGTACCTAGGGGTAAAACCCGAAAACACCGCTTTGATCTAGACTCGAATGGGAACTGGTGCACGACAACGGGACTTGCTGCACTCTTGGTTACAACACTCCCAGGGGATATGATTAGGATAATTCTCATTTTCATTACAAACCATTATGAAGGGATTATAAGTATATACTTACTGGATTATATCCACAAACTGTTCAATTTAATTTAGGTATTTTACAAGTTTGGAATTATTCATTGCAATTCATAAACTGACCTAGTGTATACCATTGTATAGAAATGGTACCTAGTAGAAGGAATGTGAACTCCAATAATACATATGATCCAAAGAGTAAGAAGGATCATATCTTCCACGGTATTAAGCCAACATTTATAAGGGAAATAGTATCTTATGTTTTCTAAAAATATAAAGAAAAAGTATCATGTGTTAATAAGATAAGTAAATAATTATCTGAGTCCTATGGATTTGAAGGGAAGAAAGAGAAGAAAAGTATGGAAGAGAGAAAAATTGATAAAGGGAAGAGGGAAAATAAGAATTTTCCCATATGTGATAACTGTGGGAAGAAACAGCCTCTGACTTGCCAGAAGGGAATGTGAGTTTGTTATAAGTGTGGAGAAAAAGGACACCAAGTACGTGACTGGAAGTGTAATAAAAAGGTTTCAAATGTACAATGCTTCATCTGTAAGAAGTTGGGACACTAATAAAACCAGTTTTCAAATCATTAGAGTATTCCCCACTTGATTCTATTGCATAATAATCATGTTATGATACTACCATAGATGAAGAGGAATGATTATTGTTCTTATGTTGTTATTTTGGAATTATTTCATTGAATTGTTGTGTCAATGATGTACTGGAAATAAATAAGGATTGTAATGCAGTACTATTTCATAGAGGATTTGAGATTTTATGGTACTAAGAAAAGTGACTCTACAGTGAGTTACACTTTTAGGAAATTACATGATTGAATGAAAGATAAACCTTAATATGGTTCTAATATTGAGGTACTAATTTTGGAATAAGATATGGTTGATTTGGGTAAATTATATTGGACATTCTTGACTGCCTTGAAACTGATTAAAGATTTGTATATTCCATCATTGTTGGAGTTTACGACATTTTTGGATGAATGAAGTATATCCAGTATTCTATAAGGATTAAGGGAGAATTAATGTAATCAATAAGGTTTTATGGTAATTCAGGATGTTTCAGTGTTTTAAAAGAATACATGATGAAGGTATTCACATGTTATTACAGGGTAAAAATGATCTACATTATGTTTACCTTTTATAGAAATTTTGGACTGAGAGTTTACAGAAGTATTTTGGATATGTCTAAAGGTTGTAATGGATTAAGTTTGAAAGGTTATTTTTGGATTTTTATAAAAGGACAACACACAGACCTTGTGACGACCCGTCGCGTTGGACAACGCTGCGGGAATCGAAACCAAAACCATAGTGCAATTGGGATTTATCACCTACCACTGGAGTACATGATGTTCCTGGATGGTATAATGTAGTTTATTTAAATGGTCTGATATGTGAATTATAGATTCATTATATTTGGAACCCTATACAATTAAGATAAATAGAGTATTTTTGAGTTGTATTATGTTTTGGGGTGAAAGATGACTTTGTGGTAGAAATTTATTAATGGTTAAAACTATAATTATAAAGTAATTATTTCTCCTTATGATCTTTTTCAATCTCATAAATAAATTACTCAACATTAAGAAAAGGAACTTAGAAAAAAATGTTGTCCTAGATGGTACCTTAGATCGTCACAAATGTATGGCTTTGGGATTGTTGGCCTTTTCATAGCCATGTTCTCTACCACTCTCCATCAGATATTGATGGTTAGATTTCTCTTCCGTAACCAAATTTTCCTACATTGAAACCTAGTATGTGTTATTTTCAGTAACCTTCATACTTACCACTATTTATTTTAAATAGAGGCTTCATTAATCCATTTTTCGATGTGGGATTTCAACTATGATATTTTCAAATGTCAAACCCAAGTTTCCAATACCGATCATAAATTGCGAGAACACAATTTATTGAAGCAGGGGAGAATGTAACACCCCAAGCTTTCATGATACGCTTCTCTTTGAATAATACAGTAGCGTGTGTTGTACGCAACTTTGAGTTCTAACACACACCACAACCAATAAAACGAGCTTTTATGAATAGTAATACCCACTTTTTTAAGTTTTATAAATTTTATCATTCAAAGTGGACTTCATTTTTGGATTTTGAATATAGAAATTATCTTAGGGTAAAATTTTGGTACTTTTTGGATAACTTTCATATTTTGATGAATAGTGAAAATTACTAAATTTTAATTAAAAACAACTTTTTTAAATAAAAATTATTAATAGTGATAAATTATGAATTTTGGTGGTTTTAAAGTATATTTAGAATATATTTTTACCATTTAACACAATTTTGGTCGTTGGATATGATTTCACATTTAAACTGGACATAAGCAAGTGTCAAACTTTTGATAGTTATTATTTCTTAAAAACATGCTATTTGTTTTGACAACATGAATTAATTTAAATTAATTAATGCAACTTATATGTTTTTAATTTTGTGAAATATACATCTTTTTTTAATTCATAATATCAAATATAGATTAGGAAGAATTTTTTGGTATTTTTCTGAGAAACATCAATTTTGGATGAATAGTGAAAAACTCTGAGTTATTGGTCAAAACCAATTTTTTTATTTAAATAATAATTAATTTTATTTAAATTAATTTATGTCAAAATAGTCACATAAAACTTATAAAAGATCATTGTAATTCATTGGAGTCAGTTTATAATAATTTTAGACATATAAAAATTTTATTGAACTTTTCACCGTCTTTTACCCACCTCCTAGGAGAATTTGAAAATTCCCATAAAACATAATTTTACCGCTTTTGTGAGTTGAATTTCTAAAATCCGTGAGACACGGTTAATATCAAGGAGTAAAATTTGGTTCAATGACATAAAAATAATTTTTGGTGAATAATAACTTTTTACTTTTATTTACCACGATTAAAAGTAAATAGGGAAATTAAGGGTAAAAATGATATTAATATTACCCTCACAGATGTACTAATTCTATTTGACAAGTTTATCTTGACCAAAAACAACCTTAGGAATAAAATATTATCATTTATGTCCACTTGGATTAGATTAGGACATTTATTATTATTTAATTCAAAGAAGAGTTAAAATAGTTAAAACCAAAGCTTAATAATTAAAACATTTTTAATATAGGGTTTTACATAAGATAAATTAGATTATAAATATTCATTATAAAGATAAAAATATTTTATACATCATGGTATTTTATTTATAATTTTTATACATTAAATAAATAAATTTATTTATGACGTAATGATGATGATGTAATTACCTTATTCATGAAATAATCAAATAAATGATATTATAAATATTAAAATAAATATAATTTCAAAGTTTTTATGACATCCACTAACTTTATAGGTGAATATGACATGTTAGGATATATTACATATTTTTTTCTGAAGTATTCATATTTTTATTATAAAAAAACAAATACCAAATAGTGTCAAATTTGACATAAAATAGTTTTTAAAACAAATATTATGTTATTAACTGATATAATGGTCCTAAAAATATAATGTTTATCCAAAATACTTATATAATAATATATATGGAATTAAAGAACCAATTGGGGTTCGATTGGCAGTATATAGTAAGTTTATTAACCATATAGTGTAAGAATACAAGAAGACATGTGAAAAGTTAAATTATTTAACTTAGAGTTAAATCTAAATGATAAGGTTAAAATGGTAACCTAAACATGTCTAAACCTATTGATTGAGTTTTTGTCGACCGATCCCACCTTATACTTTAAATAATCAACTTTTGAGCCATTAGAAACCGAATATTAATTTATTATAAAATAATATTTTAAGTTTTTCTTAAGGTGCCCCTCACCCCTCTTATAAAAGAGAACTCCCTCTTCTCTATAATTCACACCTTCTAAGCCATTTGTCTTGGCAAACCCTTCCCAAATACTCTCTCCACTATCCTCCCTTCAACCTAGAAGCCTTATTTTGATCAGAAAACCAACCTATGGAGCCCTTTTGATCAAATCAAAAGGAAGAACCCGAAGAAGAGGTAATGATTTCACCACCCTCTTTCATGTTCCTTTCTTCTTCCACTTCCTTTTTCTTTGTTTTTTCCATTCTAAAATAATAACACCAGTATATTCTATATACATTGATGTTATTATAATTATGGTACAACCAAATTAATTATTCGATCCACCCTTTGAATGACATGTCACCATACGTGCGTACCTACGACTTACCGTCTCTACATCGTGGGGTAATTGTTATTCAATACATTATTATTTGGATGGGTATAATAATGATGAGTATTTGATAAATATAAAATGATAAGGATTTTTTATATATTATATAACATCCAATTATATATTATATTAATATCAAAAGAATGATATTTTCGCCAGTGCGTACGTACGGATTACCGTCTCCACGACGCGATGAGATTCATTTCCAAGTTCACCATTTATTGAAGATTATAAAAAAATATATTACTAATAAGTATGTAATATATGACATAATAATGATACTAGAGATATATATATTTATATATATAAGTATTTATGTACTCATATATATCATATTCACTTACTTCCGTTCAATACTATATAAAAACGGAAACAACGTTTAGGCCTACGTACGGACTACCATCTCCATAAATGGTGTTTTCTTTTTCATATATATGTCTATTATAAATTTCTATATTATAAATATATATGATAAATAAATCATGTTTTATATTCTAGAAGTATTTAAATCATGATCTAAGTGTTACAATCAAGAGTAACAAGTTAATACACGTACGATAAAGAAAGCGATTATTACCCAAAATATTAATTTAACATGGAAATTATTATTAAATGGGTAGTATAAAGTCATAAATGAATAATGTATGATATCATAAATATTAATATGGTTGTTTTATAATTTAATAACATACTATAGTCTTCATATATGAGGCTAAATGTACCCTCGACTAAAGGAAAGTGCAAGGTAAGGGGTTTTCATCTCACTCCTTATTCCCATGAGATTCATGCCATATTGCCACTATTACCTTTTGTGTGGTGTATGTACTGCCCATAATTGTATTTTTTGTGTAATAAAATTTAATTTATGTGTATTTAAATATTCATTTTATGATACATATTTCATGGTTTGTATGTTTCGTAAGTTACCAAATTGGTAAGGGTAAATTTCACAATATCTTTATTATCCGAGGTTGTTTTTATGTAAGTATCTACGGAGACATATTTATTATCCATTTCCATGTTTTATGAAAGAGTTTTCAAATGGAATCTTTTAAGGGACTTTTTTTTACAAAAACATGATTTCAAATGTTTTAAATATTTATTCTTCTAAATCTTCTTCATTAATGTCCTTGTATTCAAAATGGGGTTTAAGGATTTATTTATATGGAATTGAATGTTTTTAAAATGATAATTCCTTTCAAAAGTTTCAAAGTGGTATGGGACACATTGATTAAAAAATTTCTTAAAATGACTTCTTTTCTAAATTGTGTTAATTTTAAATGTTTTGATGAAAAAGGTGTATTTATCTCAAAGAGTTTTACATATCATTTTTATCCATGTTAAGATACTTTAATAGATTTTAAACTTGTTTTGAAGTTGATTTATCAGGATAAAAATCATCCATATTGTGTTGAAGGTTTTGTGATATGTTTGACTGTGGATGTGTTATTCTTATAAAATTCATGGTTTATGGGTAATGTATTGACATTTCGTATTCTAGTTTTAATATAGATGTTTATGTTATATTTCATCATCTTATTAAGATGAATGTGTTGGACTAGTATGTTCCAGGTTGGGGTCTGGTTACAGAAGACCCTCCGGGTTGGTGTCCGGTTATTAGAGGCACTCCGGGTTGGTGTCCAGTTATTAGAGGCACTCCGGGTTGGTGTCTGGTTATTAGAGGCACTCAGGGTTGGTTTCCGGGTATTAGATGCACTCTCGGTTGGTTTCCAGTTATTAGAGGCACTCCAGGTTGGGTTACAGTTATAGTTAGCCCCTAGGTCTTGGCATGAGGCCTTGATAAAGAAATTAATGTTCAGAATTATGCATTTCATCATTATGAAAGTGGTTTTTGATATTGCATGTGATTATTCGACTAGTAGAATATCCATGTGAATAATTAAATGACATTATTTCATTTCATTTTTTCTATATTATGATGAAGTTCAAGTTTAAAAGGATTTTGTTATACATTGCCATAAATTTTTATGCTTATTTATAAAAGTTTCCGCTATATTGTTATCCTTACTGAGCATCTGAGCTCACCAATTTCTCTATTTAATTTTTCCCAGGATTCCAAGAAGTGTATTGTGATTGATATGCAGGGTTATGCCCAGGGAATAATGGCATTCATAAAGGATTATTTATCTTGTTTTGTTATAAAGTGTAATGTAACATTCATGTATGTAATCTATTTTTCAAGACTGCTAAACCGATCGGTCCTTCGGGACATGATTCCTTGTAATCATGCAAACGTATTAAAATAATGCACCGACTCTAGTTAACTGGGGTCGAGGCATTACATTTATCTTCTAAGTCCTCCTCATTAAAATTGAGTTTAAAAAATTTCAACAACTTTAAATAGAAAATATTGAATAGAAATAGGAATCATTCTAGGGAGTAGGTCTATTAAAAAAACAACCAATCTCTATGTTGGGAAACTGGAAAAAAAATCATGAAAGAACATGATGTAAAAAATTACTACTGTAGGAAGTGGAACAACATAAAAATGGTCACCTGCTTCATGTATCATCTCTTACAAATGGAATTATATTCTCCAAAAATATGTAAAAATATTCCAATCCCTTTCTGATCTAGAGTCCTACTCACTATGAAAAACATCATTGGCCCCATTAGAAGATGATAACTTAACTAAAGTATGATAATAATCTATTTTGGCTTAAAAACTTATCACCCAATCACTTCCAAATCAATATGAAGATGAAAAATATTGATAAATCAGATTTCCCATACAATATCATTGTCATCTCTCATCACCCTGACATCAAGGTCACCTAAATCCATATAAAAACCTCTTTCACAATAGAATGGAATGGTCTAAAAAGTATGACAGAATATAAAAATTTAATACCAAAAAATAAACTATCATTTAAAATATTAATTAATGAGTTGAAACTACATGAAATAGTTATATCTCCATTGAAGAAAAAAATATAAACCATACCTCTATGTTTTACAGGCCTTTCATTAGATTCTTATGGTGTATAGACCCCTACATAAAGTCATCCAGTCTCATCTACTCTAGGAGCTTTCATAGCCTCATGAATAACCTATATAGCCAAAGAATAGGACCCACCACCCTAAGAAGAATTAACAATAATATAATATCCCTTGGGAATAATAGATCCTGCCTTACTACACTGGGATATCTGATAAAAAAATCATAAGTAAAGAACATCCACAATGATAAAAAGTCACGGGATCCTCCATACAATTAGACTTTGAATGACCTGGTATTCCACAATGGTAATAGAAATCATTTCAATACACTAAAAAATCCATTGAATCTAGTCCTGAAATAACTGAACACACATGCATTTCCTTTTTTGGCTTGAATATACACACCCACTAACAACAAAAACAATTGAAGATCAACCCAAAACTACCATCCAAGATATGTTTTCCTCATCTAAAGAAGTATCTTTCCACAACATCAACTCATTTCTAAAGTAACATGAGAATCCACATCGTCCAAACATCTATCCTTTACCCTAACTCAAACAACAATGCCTTTAGGAAGTCATTAGTGACATGAAATAGTGCTAGATACACCAATGTTGTAAAAATAGTGGAATACTTCTGAATGGTATACTCCCCATACACCACAGTCAGAAAATCCTTATACATTCTCACAATGGAAATCATGGTAAAAATTAATATCAATGATTTTATTGAAATAATCCTTGGTACTATCCTCATGAAATATATCACGGAAAATTGATTCCTACCATCTCCTTCCCAAATGATCATGAATGTATGTTATAAATCCCCACTACAGTGTCATCGCATGTACTCAAGAATTTGATGATCCTCTCAACCCGCTCAAGCCACTCCTCATATTCCTAGGTTAACATACAATAATGAAAAATAGATAGGTGCTACTTTCCAAATACATAGCCATGATCCACCACACTTCAAGGGTATTTAACACCCACTTGATATTCAGTTTGAATAATACATATTACTAATTTAACCATGGATGAATCCACTGGATGTTTTTACTGTGGGTCATATATTGCAGCTTCCTCACTCAGAATGGGAACATGGATTCCCATATAACGTATTCAATAAATACAAAAAAAATAACCAATTATATCATAGAATCATTCAAACATCTTAATACCGCTATTAATATTCATAACGATGCCTATAAACATCGAAAATATAAAGTAATAATGAATTATACCATGAAAATAAATTATATTAAATGGAATAAGTCTATATAAATAAACACCCCAAATAGTTAATTCAAATTAACTCAAAATCAGTGTATCGATCCTTGTAAATGTCCCTTACCACCCATTGGTACTCAAATTTTGTCATGGAAGTGAGCAAGAAAAACCCCTTATTTTCACATACTATCTGAATTATGTGGATTCTAACTCCCATCAACCAATGAAATATAACATAACTCTAAAATCATTAACACACATCAGGATGATCTTTCTCTCTCATTCAAAAATAAAATATTTCATCCTAGATAAAAATATATATTCAGCTTGATCTATACCATCATAATGAGAAATAAAAAATGTAATGGATAAAATCCATGAACATTACAAAAACATGACATAAAAATAGATTAAAATGTGGAAGAATAATATAAAACTAGATCTAGAAATATCAAGGTGCGTAGGATAAATGAAAAAATAATTAATCATAAAATCCCAAAAAGTATCTATATGACCAAAACTCACCACTAAACTATCATATATCTAAGGAAGAGAAAAATATGTAATCCATAAAAGTAAAAATGGCCCTTCCCATTACATGTATTCTACAAAATAACATCTACAACCACCCTATAAAAAATCACAAGGTTTGAGTAAAAATATTATTAGTATACAACCAAAGAGTCTATATAATGTATAATATCAAGAAGTAAATATTTCTAACAATTAAAATGAAAATAATTTCAATAATTTTCAAAAAATATAGTCACATTTGAACATTATTTTCCAATTTTTTGTTTTCATAAAATCCAATTATATTCACAATTCCATGAATTTGACAATTATAATTGATAAAATATGAAGGAATATACATACATCATAACTTTAGTAAGTAAATATATACCCTTGAAATAAGATAATGTGAATCCATGTGAGAAAACCTCAAATAAACCATTTTAGAATATATCCATGTGAAAATCCATTATGTGATAAAAATGTGTAAATGATAAAACACACTATCATTTGGGATATGCCTAGTGGGACAATACATAGTAGACATAAAAAATAATTCCCTAGGAAACTGTTGGTACCATCCACTATTTTGACCTTCCATTGTCCATCAATATCCAAAACATGACCCCAAATAGTGCCACACTCACTTAGGTTACCCATGTGAGTTTCTTAACATGCCCATCGTTTTCAAGGTTCCATTGTCCACCTCCACTTTATATCCATGGCCACAATTGATAAAAAAATTAAATCCATTCTAATTTTTTCTCAAGGTTTAATAACCCATTTTCATATCAAATTCTCACACAAAATTTTTTCCCAATAACATGGAGTGAATGTACCATTTTATAAGGAAAAAAATATAATAATATGTAACTTTCCATGAAATCCCTTTTATCTAAAAATTACATCAATTCAATGAAAAAATGACATTTTACAAGAATGTTATGAAATTAACTGACTGAACCCTTTATATATAAACACCAACCATAAAATGGTATAAACCTAGACACATTTGTAAAATGTGATTGGAAACCAAGAGAATAGTCCTCAAATGGTATTTCAGATTAATAAACTCCAAAGGATCCATAGAAAACAATATCTAGTTATGAATATTAGACATAAATGAAGCCAGCACTACTATCATGAACAAAAAAATGAATGGATGGTTATAATATTACCAAAATAACCACACTAAAAAATCCTCTCAGGAAATTAGTGACTTGAAGGAGTGATGATGTCAAAAAATTCCACAAACCACTTTGGGATTTTAGATGTATGGATGTGGACTATATGATATGAAAATTAACCCTACAGTTCCCTAAAAATAGAATCCATGAGAATTTAACATTGTATAATACCCATTCACATATTTTAATCTAATAATCCTATAAAATATGAAAACCCATCACCCTATATTAAAAATCCATATTTTACCATTACACATCATGAACTCTTTTCACTACATATAAACCTTTCTCTCCTTAAACTAGATTCACACCATCTTCCCATTAACTATTAAACAAGGTGAAATACCATTACATGGATTATAATATAATATTATATAGAAAACAACATAGTTTATATAGTAAAACTCAAAACCAAGGAAAATTTAAATACCATGATCAATGGAGTAGCAAAATAGTGTAACAAGGTGTTACATTTTAGATAGTTTATTTTCAAACTAGCATTGATGAATATCCTTATGAAACATGATCTATTGTTTTTTTCAGTCTTGGTGAAGTAGTATTTTTTAAGATCATACCTTTATATATATCATGTATAGGGTTCTACATTGGTAAAACAATGCTCATCATGCTTATGTGGGGTGAGTTGAGTGGTGGTGAGAATCTAGAGGATTCGTGGATTTTGTTTGGAATCAGCTCGAGTTGGGTTTTATTGTTTTAGTTTTGGATAGTTTGTATCAATTATTCATGGATGTACCTTTATAGACTAGATTCTAATCATTTATATGAAAATTGGTTGAATCATGGTAGTTAGTTAAAACAAGATTGAATTGTTTTAATGTTTTTGGATCTTGTGTTTGTTTTATACAACTCTATTTATATCATTTTTTGTAGACATCATTCACAAAAAAGTTCCTATGATTCCCATGAACGTGACTATATATCATGGGGATAAGGTACTCCCATCAAGCCTTGAGATGGACCGATATGGATTCAATATCGTATGAAATCAATGGTGGGTTCATGACATATGATATAAACTAGAATGACACTTTTACAATGAAAACATGCATTTAGAGTCATACTGGAAACATAATGTGTCAGATAGATTTATACTTCATTTAGAAACATCACACATTAATTATAGATCATCTAACTAATTTTTAAAGTCAACTAAATATCATTTAAAATCTTTTTTCTATGTTTAATGTGTTTTATAATAAAATGAAATATTTAATGTGAAATCACTCATTTTGAGTCATACATAACAAATCATGTGTTGAATTGATGTGTGTTAAATTACTACACATCACACATGAAATGTGGATCATTTTCATAATATTTTAATAAAATATGATCTTTTTTAATCAGGATTTTCTATGTGAGATTAATATTAGTGTACAATCAATATTTTAATTTGAAACCACACACATTGATTTATAATTTACACATCATGTGCCTTATTGACATGCATTCAATTCCTACATGTCAAAAATAAATTATAGATTATTTTTCTTTATTTTCTTTATAATATGATATTATTTACTCATTTTTCTCTATGTTCTATTTGTTTTAGTGTCAATTTTCACTTTAATGTGAAATCATGAAATTTATGTCATATGGGCCATATTGTTTATCAAATTGATGTGGGGTCGATTCCTACACATCACACATGAATTATGGATTGTTTTAAAAAGAATATAAATAAATATAATCTCATTTTCTTGGTTTTGACTATCAAACTACACGCTACAATTTAGATAATATTTATAGGTTATCTATACCATAAAAAAATTCTCAATAAAACAAAAAATAAAATTTATAATTTGTTTTTTATTGGTAAAATAGTTAGTACAATTCTTTATTAATACAAAATGGAAATCATAGGTTGTCTACTGATTGTAAATCCAAACATTAGATCCAAAAAATATAAACATTAGGGGTATCTAAAATTGATTGAGATGGGTATCTTGTTCTTCTTAGAAAAATAATTGATGATATATATATATATATATATATATATTATGGTCAGATTATAGATTTTTACCCATGCATTGAAGGAATAAATAAGTTTCTATCTTCTATTATTTATATTTCCAATTCTACTCTTATATCATATTTATTTTCATTCGATTTATTTCAATATATTTTATTTCCAAAAGAACATCAGGTATAAATTTGATAAAAGTATTAATTTCTGAAAATATTTCTTCTATGGGTTTTCATGTTATATTGTAGTAATATATAAAAAAATATAAGATATAAATAGTTGTTAACATTAATTAAAATATTAAATCAATCTTTGAAAAACATATTATGAAAATTATCCTTAGGAATGCATTAATTAATGTGGATCCCAATAATTGAATCAAGATAATTTAATTTATACCCCTCCGAGTAACTGCATTCGTAATGTAATCTCGAAATATTTAATATCTTTATTCAATGTAAGACATATTAAAATTTCTGAAAATTTTATATGTAAGAATATGTATTGTTAATATGTGAAAAAGTGGACATATTAGGGTGAATGTACTCTTAGAAGGACCTTTTTATTTATTTTTTGATCCACTAGATATTTTGGATCCAAAAAAGTATTTCCCCTTAGTTTTATCTCACAATAATTCCATACCTAATTTTTGAAAAAATTTCATCAGCTATTAATGGAATATAATTTAATATATTTTTTCAAAGTACGTACCTTATGTATATTTAATTTATTATCTGTCCATGAAAAAATATTTCATAGAATTATCAAATGTAGTGATATCAAGGTCATCAAGAGAAATAGAAATCATGGTACATGGATCATGAGATACATCAATCCCCAATATCATTTGATCTTTTTTATTTTTTGTGTAAAACATGTATCTGGAGATATTTTACACTAGAAACCTAAGGACTAGGTGGGGTGGACAATGATTTATATAAACCAAATAAAATTTCACATTATAGAATATTTGTATTGTATAATTATAATAAAATTTGATTTAATTTTAGGAGAACGAGGAATGAAAAAATTGATTACTTCTTATATGGAAGCTGATCGAGTTGAATAGATAACCTCAAATTTAGTGGGGTAAAGTGGATCTTAATTGATTTATCTTTTTTATAAAATAGATTCACTTAGAAATTTTTACATATAATGATATACTGAACCAAATAAAACATTAATATCATTTAAAACATCTATCTATGAATGAATTATTTTCATCATTTCTTATGTATATCCTTGTGACATTATATTCTCAAAATGTGATCGAAATGAAACCTGAAAGACTTCACCCCAAATGTAAACATATTATTATTACATCTTCAGTGCTTCCAAATGTAGTTTTTCTTCAGGTACAGTAAATAAAATTTCATTTTTCTAAAATATATAAAAACATGTGAACAAAAACATATATTTCATTTAATATTATTTTAAAGTATAAGAAATAACTATTATTTCATAACTGCACATGATTCACATACTCCCTCCATGTTTTCGACTACTTGGATCCCCTATTTTTTAGAGGTGTCTCATTCTATATAAAATTAAATATGGTCTAAGTGTCTTTGGATTTTGATTCATCCATCTGTGTATAGTTAAAAGACCATATTTTGTTTCATAACACATAAATCAATCATTTTTTATTCAAAATACATATCATTTTTATTTCAAGTGATTTTTACCGCATACATTCATTACAACATGGGTAAAATGGTTTTGATTCATACTTACTATTTTTAGCACACCATTTTGTATTTCATAAATTAGTTATTTTTAATCATTATGGATAAAATAAATAATTTTCAATCAAATATTATAGATTAAAATTCACCCAAAATGATTCCATATCATGAAAATAATTAAGAACATACATTTTTATCAATTTATAATGGATCAATACATAGATAGTGGATGAGATTTTTCATTACCTTTAAAATACATGTGGTAGTTCTTTTTCAAAAGGGTCTAAAAGTCTCTATGATATTTTCTAGTGACAATTAATAATTTTTATAGTAATCACATGAAATAAATGAACCATGTAATGAATAAAAAAATTTAGGTAAACATTTCATTATATTGACTTTTAGTAAATTGGATAAATTATATCATTTCACTACCCTAATATCTTCCAAAATGATTGCCTTCAATGCATACATGAAATTGTTTGATGTCTCTATATTGACTGGAATACGAATTCGAGTTGTTACCCTAATGTATATTGAACATTGATATCTTGGAGTAATCAAATTTTTAACATTGATTCAATACAACATCATATTTTATTCCATTTCTTATTTCCTATATAAATTTAGTTAACATAATTATTGTAAATCATGATTACTTTCATACACATGTTACTAATACACTAAAAATTTCATTAGTTCTAACATCAACGGTGTTCTCTTCCTTAGGACTCGAAAATAAATTAATGGAAAATTCTTTTTCAGCATAAGTACGTAAAAATTTAATTTATATTTTTTAAATGCACAAGGGATCACATAATATAATGAGAAAAAGATTAATATAATTAATGAAACATTAACAAATTCATTAAATTATATTTTTCTTCTTTTAATATTAATGGTACTTGGATCCTCTATCAATTATTCAAATCCACTAATTTTGGTCCCCTAAAAAATTAAAGGCATTGATTATATTTTTTCAAACATGAAATTAATTTCATGTCCCAATAAAATGTTCATGCTCAGTTGAATTTTCATATAAACATGTCATTTTAGTAGTAAACAATGAAATAATTAAAACATTCATGTTTTTTGGATGTGGATCCTAAAACAAATGAACCTCTTGTGATTCCATCATGAAGGATTCATACTTATACCCTTCTATAATGAAATTCACCATTATGACACCCAATTCATCATCTGCAACATCACTTGTTTTTTTAAACTAGTTATAGGGGAAAATAGTACATGAAATGTTGTAAAATATGACTCGTATATTTTTTAAAGATGTGGATGTATGAAATATTCTAATAAATTGGTCATATATCCTTCAAAATGAATAAATTCATCAGTTCTTCCATAATAATTACTCTATTTTTAGAAGCATATTACATTCATCACATTCCTCCATATAAAATTTATAAAAATTAATTACAGAACTAGTGTAAGAGATAATAACTACATTTGGTCCCCTAGTAATCAGTTGACTTCATTTGAAAATTGAATTCATATTTCTAGAAAAATACTTATAAATATGATATCGATTATGTTGTGTAAACTATTAATTATTTTTATACGATATCCATAGTAAAACTTTTTTTGGATTCAAATGTATATGAATTAACTAGTGGGATTTAACCTATAGAAATACCTATGTAATACTATTTATATTTTAAATGTGTGCATTATCCTTCTCCACAATAGTAATTGTAAAAAAATTATCTTCTAAAAATACATTTATCCATAAGGCATCCACTATGATGATATATTAATAGACCAATACTATAAAATAGGATATGTAATTTGTAAATAATTCAATAACATCATCATAATATGTCACCATCAAATAAAACTTTCCCAGTGGATTTGATTATGAATCCACCATTTCAAAATATTTATACTCCATTAAATGTGGTGAAAACATATATAATGTGTCATACCACATAGTTTTATCTTATAAACAATGTGAAAAATTAGTTAGACTATTATAATAAATAATTATGGTGGGAATAACATCTATAATTTTCATAAATTAACTGAAATTTTGTTACTTGTGATTGAAAACATTACTAAGTATATAGAATTACTGTAGATGGATTTTAAAAACAACAAATATTTTGATAATTTATTTCATTTATTTGTAGGAAGAATAAAATTTATGGATATAGAAAATAGATATTTCATAAAAACGATACTTTCATGTTATTTTACACCCTATACCATAAAATTATTCATTGAAAATTAAATATTTATATTCAAGGAATAAACATTTTGATAATTTTCACCATTAATAAAGATAGCAAATTTAAATGTTTCTTTTCTAGAGAGAGTGTATGATTTTGGACTTAGAAATTTTTTTTTCCACCCTTCACCATTGTAAAAACTTCCCTTATCCCCATGTTAATCATTTCCACCGAACCCTTAATTCCATATTTTCTTTTTTCATTTCTAATAACATTAAAAAATATATTTTTATATATTCATGACATTAAGAATAATTATGACAAACAAAAAATTCCATTATTGAAATTGACTGAAAAATACATATTTTTCAACATTGTTTAATATTTTTTTTTAAAAATGGTTGACAAAAAATTGCATAAATATTTGTTATTTTTTTAATTTTTTATCACAAGTTAGTGGAGACAGTTCTCTCGACCATTTTTATTCATAAGATATAATAATAGTGAGTTTGAATTTAGATATTGGGACTTCAGAAAAATATTAGTTTTCAGAATTAGAAATTATTTATTCAATGTGAGTCTTATGCAGAAAAAAATGAACTTTGTAACCATGGAAGATTAATAATAATAATCTCAAGCCCACATAATCATGGGATGATGTTCTTTAAGTGTTCAACTACTCAAATGTTCTGGTGAAACTGAGTCTCGAGACAACATGAGAAATTTAGGCTACCTCAAAATGTTTTATATAATATAGAGATCCATGGATTTTAATACTAAATGAATACCATCTATAGGGGAATTACAAAAAATATTAGGAAAATAAATAGCTAAATAATATGGTAAATTTTGATTACATTCCAAGATCTGAAGACTTGTATATATTTTTTTATCTGATAACCCGTTCATACTTATAATAAATTGGGGAGAACATGGCATTGGAAAGGAGGTAGTTAGTCTCAATGATTATTCTATGTGGTATCATGTTATGAAGTACGAGTTATATTTTTTATATTTAAATAACAAGAGTTAATTAGCTATACATTAACCCAAGAATGTTGGATCTATAAATTAAATGGATCTTCTAGTTAATGTAAGAATATAAATGATAATTGAGGTTTAAAGTTATACTATTAGTGAAAGGTTTCCAAAAAGTATCATATTGACTTTATATATATATATATATCTCAATTGTTAAGAATGATAAAATCAAAGCTATGCCATGAATGGTTTCTACCAAAAATACAATTTTTACCAATTGAATGTGATGTGGAAAATTATTCAACGTAATATATTTAAATGGATTGAAATTAAGAAACCAACTGGATTTTTAACAAATTATATCATGAATTTGGGTAAAAAATGGAGACATCATGGGTTACATAAGAAATAAACTAAATGGATCCATATTCTTGATATTTTTCTAAAATATAATGGATTAATGTATGGTAACTCAAATAATTGTTAGTACCTGAAGAAGTTTGATGATAGAGTATATATTAACTTGATCTTTTATATGGATGAAATTTCTCTGGGTTTGATAAACGTCTGATTGATTTAGAGGATGAAGAATTATCTATCATTTATCAATAAAATAAATGATCTTTGGAATACAAGTTGATTGGGAAAAAAATTATTTATTCTTGGTAATCTACTAGATGAATGAAATCTATAAATTAATTAAATGAATCTACATGACTGATTATTAATCCATTTATACTTATATTTCTAGGAATTTAAAATTATCTAAAGAGACAGAATCTCAAAATAGAAGATGAGAAAAATAAAATGGATAAATTTCAATTCATATCTGTATTTTGATGTTTGATATATTCCATGGTGCTAACTCATGTATTTCTTTATCATTTACTTTGTGCTATTAGACTATTCATGGAAAATATTTGAAATTAAGAGTGAGAGGTATTTAAATTAATTCAATGGAATCTCAATGAAATAATACATTACTCCTTGTCATTAATTCTAAATGAACATCTATTATGGTATTTGGATTCCAATTTGGTGGGGGGATTCAGTTAAATAAAATATTAATACTTGTTGTGTATTTGTTTATTGTTGAATGACTATCAACTACATAACAATTTTGTAACTAGTTGTTTATATCTCATTAATAAAGGCTCAATATGTTTTAGTAACATAAAAAGAAAAACAAATGATGTAGTTAGGGAATAATCATGAAGAATACAGTAAGGATCAAGGAAATGCTTCATCTTACTACAATAATAAAAGTGTCATTCACATGGTAAGTAATATGATTTCTCATTTTACGACTACAAATATAGTACGAAAGTACCATTACAACAAGATTTTTTATAATATGGGGAGATTAAGTAAGAAATGATTATTGGATAACATTATCTATCTAATATTATCAAAAAAGGGTTTTGAAAATAAATACTAAGGAAAAAATGTGTCACATTGGGGATGGATTGAATGTAAATAAAGGAGTAGGTAGTTCACCATTCTGATAAAACAAAGTGCATCGTTACTTATAGATCATTATGGATACCTCCAAGTGTGACATTGTTATAATTATGAAGTCTCATTGAGGATCCAATATTACATTCCCACATTTTTATAAATTTTCCCATAAAGAGGAGATACTAGTATGATATTCAGAATGTTTAACCAATTAGAACTTGAGAGGGGGTTGGGATATGGGAATTCCAAGTAGATCGGTAGTCATATTTTTGTACTATAAAGTCATGTATATGAGAAACCTATTTACATTTTAGTCTCTCTTCAGTAATAGTCAGTAGGAACAGTGATTTGTTGGATTACTGCTCAATTACTAGTGATAAGAAGTAATATGAGGAATTATTCATGGTATTAGAGAGTTCACAATGAAACAAATAGATGATTTTATTTATAGTAAGTTGATATAACTATTTGATTGTGTTGGATCCAATATAGTAAGGGGTTGAGACTAACTATTTTTGTAATATCAAACCACCGAGTGGTATTTTTAATTTTTTCTTACATAGATGATAAGTAACTAGTTGTAAACCACTGTAATAATGGTGAAATAAAACCATTTAGTGTTTCTCAATTAATGGAGGATAAAAATTTTAACCACATGAAGACAATTTGGATTAATTTTTCCTGTTTTTCCTAATCATTTATGCTTGTGTGTTTGTGTGTTGGATTTATAATTGGTTTTTAATATAGAAATTATTATATGTTTTAGTGTACTATACAAATGTAATATCTATATCGATGATATGTTTCCATCTTGTTGATATTCAAGTGGAAAAAGTTATTGTTCTTTAATTTCATACCGCATTCTCATCATACAAGATTATATATAAATTCATTATTTATATACATGCAACCTTATTCTTTACACACATACAAACCCAAACATAATCACTTTTACTTATGGATGTATGTAAATAAATAATTTTAGGGGTGGTCGGTGAGTTGTTAACAAAACATGTAATTTTTAAGAAAGGGAAGATCAATTTTGAGTGGGGTCATATTTATGATGTTAATGTGTCATTATTATAAAAGAAAAAATATTGAACAAAATTGGGCATTAGGGACATGGGATTGGGCCTTCAACCTATAGGAACTTTGGCCAATTAAATACCTACTATACATTGGGCATCTCAGTAAGAAAATAAATATAGGGACCTAAGACAATAAATAAACCCCAAAGCCATAGGTCCGCTTAGGCATAAAGGATATCAAACACAACTAAAAAGCTTGAAATACGTAATGGTCGATAAACATAATAGAAACCTCAAGAATGATCCAACCAATAGATTCGTTGAACGAGGAAGATGTAGGTCAATGCATTGACCCATGCATATATTCACATGGGAAATGTATTCTTGTATATACATCTGGATGTGAGTTATGTAAAATCAAAATTTGGTGACGAGATGGGGTTGTTTCCTTATAGATGGTCCAATGAATTTAGGAATTTAATGGATTTCAAGACACATGGACCTTGGGACATAATGTTAAGGCATACGTGCCTGTGGACCTCTAAATCATGTAAGGGTTCTTTGTTAACCCGGATAAAATGATGATTATCAAATAAAAAACAAAAATCAATGGAATTTATGCCAATGAGACATAGATATATATATATATATATAGTATATATATCAAAACAAATATACTTACACACACATAAAACATTTATGTGGATATTCAATTAAAAATTTATATTCAAATTTAAAGTGACAGGTAACTATAGCTAAATGGAATGTAATGGCTAAATTGTAACACCCTGAGATTCCAATATATAAATTTCCATTACATATATACTGTGTAAAATATTTTTTTCCAAAAAAAAATATAAATCTGAAAACTGGATTGAAATATTTGATTAACATTATTAGGATAATTATATAAATAATTAAAAAATATTAAAAAATTGTAATTAATTAAAATTAATTAATATTTAGATAACAATTAATTAATATGATCTAATGTAAAAATGGTTTTTTAAAAATAATTATTAATGTTTTGTTAATATAATAATAATATATTAAATTGAAAACATATAAATTATGATTCTAATATTATATAATTTCTAAAATATATGAACTAATATATTAATGTTGTTTTAATATGTAATTTATATGAAACACTATTAAAAATAGTTGAATTTTGTAATGTATTTTTTCTATAAAATAATTTTCATTATTTTTAATATTATCATTTAAAGGTTAAATTTATTAATTTATAAATAATATTTATATTAAATGAAATTTTTTTTTCATTTCATCATATTGAAATTATCACTAGGTTATGTGTTTGGATTATTATGAAAAAGTGTTTTCTGAGAGAAATTTGATCAATTTGATATAGAAAATACTATGAATATTACTGAATTATCATGATATAAAAAATAGATAAATTTTTAAGAAACCCCGTTTATATAAAAATATATATTTAGGGATTATAATAATTCATATAAAAATTTAATTTTTAATTTTAAATCATATGTTTCGTATATTGAAACCTAGGTAAAATTTTATAATAACAAAATATTTATTTTTAATGATTTTCATTAATTATGTAATTATAAGGCTACATTTGGTTTTGGATTATTTTAAAAGTACCATAAATATCATGTAATTTTACACAAACCAATAAACCTTATTTAAATCATTTATATCCTTGATTTTGGAGTAAAATAATTTTTTGTCTTCATATACAATTTTTGAATAAAATATTTTTTTATCACACATTGCATACTTATATTATAATTAAGATATAATACCCCTAGAAATTGAATATATTAAAATATATTCCATATTCTAAATTAGTACATTCCAAATATTTAACATGATATCTTTCATTTTAATTTATAAAATTAATTTAACACAATGTAACTGTTTTCGCCATAGTATGGGTTAATAAGTTTAAAGTGCAATTTAAACCATAATATATGACAACATATATCAATAAGAAATATCTAAATTCAATTAAATTAGTGTATTTTTAACCTCCGTTAGAATATCATTTAAAATATGGAAATTTGGTTTCACAAGCACATGAACATGAATTTTTATTATTTTAATGTTATAAACCTTTACAAGAGTTACACTCGCCTCACTTATAAAAGGATGCCTTTATACCTTACTTTACAGGCACATTAAAAAAACTATATCCACAAAATTTATAAAATATATCATTAAATTTTCTTATTGTTTTTATTCTCACTATATGACTAAACAAAGAAGGATTAATGTGTTAAAGAAAGGAGGATGTCCAAGGAATAGGTAAAGGTATTAACCGAGTTCATTTAATTTTATTTCTTTTTTAAACTCAATCATATATATTTTATCCTTACTAATGTGATATAATTTTAATCCTGAATATATATATAATACTATTATATTAATGGAAAAATATTTTTCAACCCCATTTTTACAGAATTGTAAATGAAAATGTCATCTATATATATGTGAAGGCTATAGACTCCATGAAGTGACATATTTTATTTTTCATGAATACCTTAAGTCTATTAATATAGAGGTGTATTTAAAAAATATATATGATATTTATTATATAATTATTATTGTTAAATAGAAAACAATTATATAATTTACATATTTCTCATCCTTTGTAAAATTGAAGTATCACTTTTGTGCTTGTGCGAACTACCACCTCAATGAAATGAGATATACAATTTATCATAAAAAACATAAATGGATAGTCATGATACTATATTTAATATACAAAAATAATAATTATGAACTAATTAAAATTCTAAATATTATATAACCATGACCCCATTGACCATAAGAAACCTACAAATTGTTTTTGGAAAATTTGATCCATATTCGCTAAAAAAATTAGATGTAAACAAAGCTAATTTGGTTACTATATATAAACTCATATAAAATGTAATAAGATGAATTAAAATGATGAAATTAAAATTAAAATGATTATAAATCAATAAAAAACTAATATAATTTTTCTTTTCATAAGATATGAATCCATATGAAGCGATTCATGATTATAGGTATGGGGTTTCTCATCTCAATTTCCATACACTGATAATTAGTACATTCACAACAAATTTTTATTTTTTTGGTGTATAAACATCCATATGTATGTTTTATCATAAATTTCATAATTTTTTAGAAGTGTAAAAATCCAATTTTGTTTCTCTCTATCAATGTTCTTTTGATTCAAAATATACTAAATTGTTAAGCGATTTTTCTCAAAAAAAATATTGTAATGATTTCCTCAAAATATTTTTTCTCTATATCCTTGTAATATAAATTGATTTCAAATAAGTTTTTTTTTGATAAAAACGTCTAATTGTAAAAATAATTAACTATTTTTAAAATTATTTATATTGGTTTAATAATGAATTTTTCTAACATTTTTTACTCGTGAAACTTCTTTCACTTTTTAAAGAAGTGAGAATATAATTTTTTTGTTTTGCAACATGAATATCATTTATCACCATAATGTTAGTTATTAATTGTGAAGCATCATCTTCATGGATTTATTATTTTTTAAAATTAAAATCACTCCCTATTATTCATTATTTTTTTTCATATAAAATGTGATTTAATTTTGTTGTTACAATATAACAAAATTATTATTTACATTTAGGTTGAAAAAAAATTGTTTCATATATTTATGATTAATGTGAGAAACCTTATTTTTTTAAGTTATGGTTTTATGAAATATTATATTATCATGGGTTGGTCAAGTATTTACCTCCAATGAATTGTGTAATAATTTATTATAACGAGATCTATTTTTGGAATTAACTGCGCATGTTATTCCATTATAATATTATATTAGAATTAAATTGTCATATAATTACATTATTAGATTATATTGGAAATAATTTGTTAAATAATTCCCTTATATGTTATATGAATACAATGTTTCCATGTAAATATCATGATTTTTCCTTTCTGATGAGATTGTGTTATAAAACACTTCCAAAGAATATTATTTCCATATATGATTTTTTTATATATAATATTAATGTTCTTTGTTTAAAGAATTAAATTTTTTAAAAATATTAAAATATTTCAAAGGCCTGACATGTTTTTATTTTTTTGTATAATTTAATAATATTTTACAGTCAACAAACATTTTTAAATATTTTTTATAAGATCAATGGATAAGTAGAACCTATAATAGTGTAAAATTTTCCACTATGATAAATATTGTCAAACAAAGAAAAAGTTATATGAATGAAATGAAGTTGTAAACTCAATAACTAATTTATGTGGGAAAAATGTACACTATGTTGAAGATTCTAATTTTTTTTAAAATATTTTTTTAATTCTCTAAAACTCTAATCATTAATTATCATTATAATATAAGAATATTTAATCCTTTATTTGAATCTCAAACTTATGAGTTGGTTATGGGTGGGTAGTAATTGTTGGAATCAAAAAAATGGTTTAGATAACATTATGGGTTAGTATATTTTCAATGAAATAAGAATTATGATTTTTAATATATGTATATATTATCATGAGATAGTCATTGAGGGTTTACTTATTTCTAAGTATAATATGTGTCAACATCAGAATGGTTTTCAATAGAGGAATCAATTTTAAAGAATGATGGATGAAAAATAGGTTAATATACATATAAAATAATACAATTATATGGTTGTAGTTGTAATGTAGTATTTTGATATTTTGTTAAATCAATTAACATAAGATATAAATTGTCCCCATTCAATATAACAAAATAAATATCCACATAGGATCACATTAATAGGGGTAATTTTTTGTGAAAAAATAATCTACCTTTTGATGGATCCATATAACCAGTGGTTTTTGAATGATGGATAAAATATTTGGACAATATTATGATGTTTTATGTTTTTAATAAAATTAAAATGTAAATATTTCAATTTATCATCTATAATATGATATTGGTTAGAGGTTGTATTTGATTAACAATACCTAGAATAATAATGATAATTATACCTTGTGATGGATGTTATTTAATTATATTTTACATTAAAAATATTATCATAAAGTCCTTCAATAGTTAATTTGTTAAAATTTCAATATTATAATTAGTTCGAAGAGGAATCAGTTTCTATTTATGTAGAAAATTTTAATATAATGAAAATTATGAACCTAAATTATTATCTCAACCATTTTTGTAAGATTGATAAATTTTCCACCTTCTTATAACTATTTTTAGGATGGTAATGTTTCAGAAAAAAAATTTGATATAAAGAAATCATTTGGGGTTTGTGAACTGTGGATTTGGAGTTTGTTGTGTTTTATAAAACCAGAGATCTTGAAAAAAATGTATTTCCTGAAAATCTATGGAAGGTTATCCTATGTCAAAATCTAATGGTAAGAGAACACATATTTATGAGCTCTCTAAATGATGTAAAATTTGTTTGAGTGAGTGTCTTATGCGTTTTAATATGTTTTTTAATTGTGATAAATTTGGAAATGTAACATGAGATTTTAGAGAATTAAGTAATGAACATAAAACCATGGTGAAGCACATAATCATATATATTCTCAATCATTTAGGATTTTTTTAAATATAATAAAATGTGGTGCTATGAAAATCCATTTCTTTGGTGGAAATATCGATAATGGGATCATCAAGATATTATTAATAATTGTTTAGAAAATAATATTCTATTATAGAAAAAATAATGAAACTATAATGGACATAAACATTGTATTAAATATAAATTTTCTAATTTTTAATGTAGTAAACATGATTAGCATAGGGATGATGAATCATTGGACATGATTGATATTATTGAATATTTTTAAGGATGTATTATGGCATATAGAGATGAATCAGGAATAGGGTTTATAAAGTAATTTGAATTATTGGTATGAATACATATATAGTATTGAATGTAATTATATAATAATATTAAATGGAGTGAAAAATTAATATAAATTATTAGGTTATAATTTCTTTTAGAGGGTGAGAATATAAGAGCTCATAATTTCAATATATAATTTTCCATTAAATAAATATACTATTTTATAGTTTATTTCACATAGAAAATTATATTAAAACAAGCCATAACATATTGGATTAATGTTATTATGAAATTTAAAAAATTAATAAAAACTCTAGTAAGTAAAATTATAGTAATACATTAAACAAAATTACATTTATAAGGAAAATAATTAATATGATTTAATTATAACAAGGATATTTTTTTAAAATAAATATTATCAAATTGTTTATTATTTTACATAATGAATTAGATTAATAGCATTTAAAATATGGTTTTGTTAATAAATAATGTTTCTATGGTATGAATAAATATATTAACCTTTGATTAATTATCCATTGATTTTAAATAATATGAAGAAAACTAAATGTTTATAATTTCCCTTCTCTAAAAAAATATTTTTCAATAAAATTTTAATTTCAATAAAAAGTTTAATTATAAATTTGTTTAATTTTAATTATATGAAATTAAATTAATTTAGATATCATAATGATAAAAATTATCTTTCGGTGAAATTTTTGATTATTTTGGAAATGGGAGATTTTTTGTATAGTGGACAAAATAACATTTCCAAATGCTATATGATTTATCAAATAGTCATGATTTAAGAAACAATTACATGTTTTCAAAAAAATTTATATATACAAGATATATATTTAAGAAGAAAAATATTTCATTTAAAATTATTATGTCGAATTTATAAAATTTGTGCTACACATTTTGAAATCAAAGTAAGGTTTTATTATGATAAATGAATTATTTTTATCCTTTAAATTTTTTAAAATATTTAACATTATATATTATTATTTGTATTGTTTTAAAGCCACATAAATATAATTTATTATTTATAAACCAATAAATTACAAATTAAATCATTAATATATAGAATCCTAGATTAAAATCTCTTTTATGAATAAAAAGGCATTTGTATAAAAATACTATTTTTATCAAGTTTTGAATACATATATTAAAAATAATATTTAAAAACTATATAAATAGAGAATTTTAAGTTTTATTCCATTTATTAAATAAAAACATTCAAATAAAATAATAATATCCATTTAATTATAAATTGTTAATTATATTATCATTGTAAAATGAATTCACCACTATAAGGGTAAAATGGTTTTATGAGGGGGTTAATATAAAATATAGATCCTATAATATCACTAAAATTTGTTTAAATGTTATTATATGATTGTATTTCAACCGTATATTATCATATAATTAAAAAAATTCCATTTTGTTCCACTTGAACATGAGACTGACAATATATTATTTTAAAGCTAATAATATTTATAAGAGTTCTAGTCCCCTATATTGTAAAAGGATCCCTTAACCAATCACATATACCCATTATTTGAGCACCTTATCTCAAAATAATTCTAAATACCCTCAAAAAATATATTTTCCATATTTTATAGGTCAAGGTCTCCCAAAAATACCATCATAAGAATCGTTAGGGTGTAAACTGAACAATGATATCTAAGGAAGAGTGAATGGTATTAAATGAGTTCTTTCATAGTCATTTCTTCTTGAACATAGCTATAATATTTTCTCAGCATACTTATATAAATATATTATTATTATTATAATGAAATTCTATTAATTTTTTTGAACAAATAATTTATTCCTACTTTAAATACAATATAAAATAAAAAATTTCTCATGTGTATATGTGGACCATTACCTCCATGAAGCGATGTCTTTCATTTTACATTACCCCCTAACACGTATTATTATATTGATATATTTTAGGAATATGTATGATATTTATGATTTAATGATGATTTTTTATTATTAAAATATTATCTAATTTCCTTCCCTCTCATCTATTGCAAAATGAAAACGTCACTAGTGTTTACGTGTGAACTAGTACGTCCACGAAATGATGTATTAAATTTTTCATTATTTCCTTAAATAGATGGATATTAATGTATGTTTAACATAAAAATAATAATTTTAATATTATTATTTTTATACTAATTATTAATCCATGACCCCTTTTATCATGGTCCCCCAACAAATGTTATTTTGATAATTATAAGTCGAATAACCTTAAAATGTCTAACATAATGATAACTAATTTAGTAAATAATTAACAAAAGATAATAAATGGAATTATAGTAATAAATACTAAGGGAATTATCATGAAAAATGTTTTTATGAATTTTATTTATTAATATAGTTTCATTATTCAGGAGGGACGAAGTCGAAAAAACCTGGTCAGGACTCATGGTAAGGGATTTCTCATCTCAATTTCATTTCTTTGTGACTTATGCAATTTTCAATACATGATTTTTTTGTGTTCTATAAACAATAAAATTGATATATTTTATCATGATTTTTTTTAAAAATTCATGTTTCTCCTCTTGATATTAAATGAAGAACATTTTGTATGATAGTTTATTTGGAAAATGACAACAAGCTCAAACGGACCACAAATTATTTTTATTTAAATGTGAATATTATAATATATTCATTAAATTGGGGGAAATTAATATTATTAACTCAATTTTAAAAATAAATAATATTAGAAAATATTTTAAATTTATTATTGAATTATTTTTTTATAAGAACTTGATTTTTATTAAGGTCATTTTATTTCTAAAAAATATGTGTATTTATAAAAAAATGCATTTTTATTTTTTATGAGTGAATAATATAACAAATTTTTGGATCAACTATAAAATTTTTTTGAAGTAATTTAATTTATAAAATATGTATATTAAAATTATCTTAGGTTTAATACTTACTATTTTTCTAGAAATATTTATTCTTCAGTGATTAGTGAAAAATATTAATTTTTATAAAACTTTTATTTTCTCAAAATAAAAAAGAACCTATATGATATAAATTTGATATGAAATAAATTAAATTTTGATTTATTTATATATGTTATAATTAATTAAAATTTAATCATCATTATAATCAATTTTGTGTAAGTATTTTTTTGTAATGATGGATTATTCCAAAATACTATTTTTCGTTGAGTTTTGTGGGATTAATATAAAATAAAATTATACTAATTATGATATATTAATCATAAAATATTTATTCCATGAGGGGATTTTTTTTCAAATTGGGTATATGGTTATCTCTTATTTTTATCAATATTCATAATAATGGTAGTAATTATATTACTAGGGAAAAGAAAAATTGGGTAATTAAATGTTAAAAATAATATGATAAGGATTATATAATTAATTTGAAAGTTCAAAAAATATTATTGGTTATTTATATCTAATCCATAATCACCCAATGGTCTATATTATGATCATTTGGGTCCAAATGGATGAGATTATTACTTTCAAAATATTTTATTTAATGGAAAGGAAAACAAGTCACCATCTAGTTTTTAGTAACTTTTTTATCATAGGGTTATATAGAGTAAACGAACTACTTTAATAATTAATTTTAAATATAATGGATTTATATCCATCATTGTAATTTATTTTTAATATTTAGTGAATAAAATAATAAATTAAATGCTTATACAATGGTGATGCCGTAATTATTCGATTAATGAAAATGTAAAATATATGACATTAGTCATATTTTAGTAAATAAAATTTTATATAAATAATGTAATAAACTAATTATAAATACAATAATTATATCATAGGGATATAAAAAATATTTTTTATATTTAAATTTTTATCAAGGAATTGATAATTTCAATGTAATGATATTTTATAAAAATAAAAATTATGGATGTTTTATAGTATATAAATTTTTTAATGATATAAAATTATAAAAACTCATTAGTTAATCTATTTCTTTAAGATAGGTTTAAGATATCTACCATTATACATATAGTGGTCATTTTTCATCATAATTTTTTCTATATTAACCCTCAGTGTGTAAATATCCATGTTTTTATGGTTAGAGTTAAAGTTGTTAAATATGGTTATAACAAAAATACAAGGTTATAAATATAGAAAAAACATGTATAAATTTATTTTTATTAGATTATTTCAACGCATAAAAATATTTTCTTCTAAAAAATCACATTGCATCCATTTTTTAAATAAATATAGTTTTTATTAATTTAAAATCTTGAGAAATTACATGAGTTCCCCTCTCTACTCTAATAAAAGGGAACCTATTATTCTTGATCCAAAAAAAAAAACAATGTGGTTCTACTAATAAATTTTTAAATTAATTTCATTAATCCCTAACACAATTGTAGAGGCCTTATTTTGGGAATATTTCTAATATTCAATGTATTAAAGTGTAATGAAAATGTGGGTATTGAAAGAATATGTATAGTTTTGAATTGCAAGTTTTAGTTTTGCTTCATATATATCCTCTATAAAATATTCTAAAAATGATAAAATTATAACACATTCTTCGTAAATATTCATATATTTTATTATGTTTTTTAATAACATATATTTTTCTACAACATCCATAAAATGTGAAATTAATTCATCATTCATGTGTATAATGGACTACCACCTCACGCATTGTTGTAATTCATTTTCCATTACCGTTTTTCAATTAGGGACATAATTATGGAATTAATTTTTATATAAGATATTAAAAAAATTAAAATAAAAAAATACAATATACCATTTAATTTCATATCATTAAATTCACTATATAATGATAATGTCTCTCATACATACATGCACACTATCAGTACTATAAATTCATGTGATTCTTTTCGCATGAGCACAAAACATGGATGATATTTATATTATTGTTTAAGGAATTAATATGTTATATATATGATATTATGGTAATTTTATAAATTAAAACAAATAATTACTTCTTTCCATAATGACTATTGAAAAATTGAATCCTTACTTATGCATACATAAAACTGACAATATCCTTGATTTTAACATAGTTCATTTTTTATAAATAAATTTAATTTTTGGACTAAAAATTATAATTCATGTATAAACATTATAATTATTTAATTATTATAATTATTATTTTTAAGTGATAATTTCCTCTTTGACTATGTTCAACCTACCAAGGTCATTTTTATCACATGTGCTAAATACCACTAAAATGCATCATGGGAACATAAATGATTGTGTAATTGTTTTAATATGGTAATACATAATATAATAGGAATAATAAAAGTTTAAAATGATATTCAAAATGTAAATAATAACCAATTATTATTTAGGATGACTCCTACTTTAAATAATGAGTGGGACTCATGTTAAATGAATTTTTCTGACTTTTATTTCTATAGGACACATGCATTATACACTAATTGTGTCCTTTATGTGGTTAGTATAAATTACATAATTGTAACTTATTATTATTATCAATAAAACTGTGGTATATACATATCCATAAAATTATCTTTAAATAATGGTTTGTATGATTCAAATGTTACTAAAGTGGTAATTGTAATTTCAAAGTCTCATCATTACTTTAGATTATTTATTTTAAAGCATGCACTAGGAAATATTTTATTTCTATGAAAATTTTTCCAAAACATTTTTCAAAAAAGTTTTAAATATTTCACTATATTTTTTAATTCCATTTTTACCCATGTTTCACTTTTTAAAATACGGTGTGAAAGGAACCCATTTTCTTTTTTCCAGACATGCTACATCATGACTTATTCCAAAAAAAGGAAAAAAGGTATATTTTTTATGCTAAAAATAATTAGTATAATTTTCCACCATAATGAATAATATTTTAGTTATATTTAAGAAATTTTTCTAGTACTATTATTAATAAATGAAAAAATAATTATTTTAATTGTTTATTATTTTGGATATGTTTTAATTTTACCATCCATTAAAATTATCACTATACTATAATTATCCGACATTACACTTTCCCTAAATATCTATATTATTTATCAAGGTTATACTTACTAATAAAACTATTTATTATTTCTATAAAAATTATTTAAAAAATTTTGTTATATGAATGATTGAGTAAATTATTATTAATCAATACTACATACTTGATATGGAAATTTATTGATAATGAATATTTTTAAGGAATAATATATATTATTTCATATATGAGGAATTATTTTGAGATATAGATATGTGTGGGTCCTAGTTATAAATATCCCCTTGATGTATTGGTTTCATCAAGAAAAATCAATTGAAAAGACCATCCTCAAATGGTTTTTGATCTATATATATCCATAATATTTAAACTATCATATGAAATGGATTTACATTAGAGGCATCATGATTTCTGAGATCATGACGTCCAATAATTATGCATTTCCAGCAAAAAGAATTAAATATTTTTATCCCCGATATTTTCACTAGAATATTATAACTGGATGAATTTTGTTCTAATAATATTTATTAAATAGAATATGTGTTAATTTTTTACCCATACAATCCTTATCAAATCATTTTATTCATATTATTTATTAAATTAAATGTGTGTTTTTTATTACCTTGTGTATTTATTATTCTGAAATGAACATGTTTCATTTACTATTGATTCATGATGGATTCCAGTGCATGAAAAATTTAGTGTGTATTTTATCTCACCATTTTCTTATGTTCAATTTACCTAGGGTGTGAAGAATGGTTTTATGTATGTTGTTCCTATGAAGGATAAATGATTTGATGAATTTAGTTGGATATTATGCTGATTTTTATGAACTGGATATTTATGAAATCTTATGGTTAGGCATATCTCTTAATTATCTAAAATAATAAATAAAAAATGTTCAAGGGTATTTAAATGATCGAATAATTAATTTTGATGTGGTGTTTTTTTTGGAATAAACGTATTCAACATAATTATTACCAAATCCATAAATTTAATGTTAATGTTTTTCAAACTACATCTGAGAATGTGAGTTTAGGGATCTTACATTTAGTATCAGATTAAGGATTAAAAGAAATTTTATGTTAATATGTATTCAAGTGAAGTTAAATAAATACTTATGGATTAAATAATGGAGTTATAAGTTTTTGGTTGATCATAAGTTCAATATCTATAAAACCACTTTAATATTTATTTTTACGAAAATTTAATTTTATTACTAACATTTGGGAGATGTTTAAATTGTTTTAGTTTTATTTATCCCCTAGGTTTAATGTGAATTATTATATTAGGAATTAAAATTTTATGTTTTTTGAGGATAAATATAATGTTAAGGATAAATATTAGGTTTTATATGATATTTTATGTTAATATAATTATATATCATTACATTTAGGGTATGTAAAATGAAAGGAATGATTTATCATTTTCAATTAAAACATTTATTTTATGTTAAGTATATTATGGATATTTTTTTATAATTATCATATTTCTAGTAAGTATATATGGATACTATTAGTATAATTTATAATAAGAAGAAACTTCTAGGTGGACGACAACCCATCACATATAGAAAGGATGTGATTTTTAAACCAAACAATGAATAGAGAGAAGGGTTGATATCCTATAACTAGCCTATATCATGTTCTGGTCAGTATTGTATTTTTTTTATTTTATTTAAGTGTTCTAACTGATAATGGATAAGTTCACTTTCAGATCATATCTTTTATCTTATAGATTACTATATGATTGAAAATTGGATTAGTTTTTATGTTATTAACGTTATTTCATAAGATCGTATCTATAATTTTGGGAACCATTAATAGAGTATTATATCGTGAATATTATTTAATATTATATGGATTTTTTTTCATTAGCTATTTGAAGCATATATGATTTTATCATCGATTTATGGTGATTCATGTTATTTATGAAAAAAAATTACATATCTTGAATATTAGTAATTTACAGAAATTACATTTTAGTTTAAAAATTAACGTGTGATAAATATTATTTAGATATAAATATTAATTTAATATTGGATTATTGTGTGATCAAATACTTATAATTATCATGATTCAATATTAGTCTAGAATATTTATGTTTATTTTTGAGGGTATAGATTTTTGGAATAATCTATATTGATATTTGGGTATTATTCCAGAACTTTAGAGATTAAAAGTAGTTTAATTCATTTGAAGTATTATTCATTTTCAATATTATGTTTTTCTTACCATTTTGGTTTTGTATAATATATAATGATGGTAGAAATACAAAAATTATATTTGGTTAATTTTTTTGATCCCTAGAATTGATTTTAATGCTTCAAGAATGAATAATTCATTATGAATACTCATCATTTGGATAAAAGGATTAGATATATTATGGAAAATTGTTAAAATATAAAATTCTACATGTTATGTAATTATATCTTGCTATTTCATCAGTATATGTGTTATGGAATTAATCGACACGAGGAAAATGATCTTGATAAAAAACATTTTCAATTTATTTTTCTATCCGTGGAATCAATGGCCATTTAACACATCACCACTTTATTGTTTTTTATTTTTTATTTTTTATTGACTTTATTCTATATCACTCTCCAAAAGTCCTTGGGAGTTAGTCTCTTATTCCATATCATTGTTTTCACTTCCCACTAATGATATCCTATATGGAAGCCTAGTATGAGTTATTCTATATGACTTCAATACCTCCCATTTTTTATTTTTAGTTGAATATTTATTCACCATTTTTACGATGTGGTATTTAAACAAAGGAATATTATAATTTAAATACTTTTACTTTTAGAACCATGTTTTATTTTGTAGGAAATAATTTTATTTACGTGTGGGGAATTTACTAATAAGATGTTTTAATATAAACATGTTATGAATGACACCTTATGTGACATGTGAAACAAATCTAAAATAAATCAGATAATATTATTATGTAAATATGAACACTATAACCTAGCTGTTAAATTGGTAGACATGAAAGTATTAACTGAACTATTAAATATATAATTTTCCAAATCATTACTGAAAAATTAATTAACACTTTGTGAATTAGAACAAGATTTTTCCTAAATCAATTTTATTCCTCCAAAATACAATTTATTCATTATTTGTTTTGAATTTTAATGAGTGATTAAAATTTAACTAAGGGTGCATTTTTTAGATATTTTTTAAAGGATTGTATTTCTAGTGAATATTCAATATATCAATTTTTATTTATTTTTTCTTTTAATTTGGTTAAAATGTAACTTTTTGATTTGAATTTAATCTCAATGATAATTATGAAAATAGTAGTTATATATTACCTAATTTTTATAGTCTAATAATCCTTATAACATATTTTATTTATAAGTGCATTTTTTGTCTTCAAACCATTTCTCCATAAAACTATTTTCATTGTGTTTTTTCAAAATTAACATAAAATTATATTATTTCCAATTATTTAGGTTAAATATTTTAAATTGGGTTCCATATTAGGAATCATAGAGTTCAAATATATTAAACGAGTCACTTTTATTTTTAGCTGTCATGAATAGTAACTATAGTATGTTTGTTACCACTGTAATGGTAAATCATGTAATTTATTTTTAAAAAGAAAATAATATAGACTCTAAATTTACCTCAACACATAACTAAATATTATTTTATTATTTTACCTCATTGATAAACATCATAATTTTTAATTTATGCCCTTTTTTGGGAACATGGATAAAAAAATGACTTTTATAATTTTTTAATTTAAATAGAAGTAAAACATGTCACCCTCGAATTTTTATTAATTAATATATTTTTATCATATGGTTATGAACATGACATTCCTGACTCTAATTATTAATTTAAAATATAATGGATTAATATTATACATCGTGATTTATTTTTAATTTTTATTTAAGAAATAATTAAATTAATCGATTACATAACAATGATGCAGTAATTATTTTTAACACCCCATGATTTTATAGTACATGATCTCATTAAAGTAATTCAATTTCTTTCTTTATACCCAATACAGAGTTCAAGCGCACCATAACATACCAAAATAGTTGTTCAAAAAGTGGTTATGAATATTATTAACTTTATTTTAAATCAAATATAATTTATACATCCATATTATGTGTTTCTTACTCATAATATAAGAACAAATTCAATATTTCAGATAAAATAAGTATTTTTCAAAAAATAAAATTTTATTTCCTATTAATGGTGAACCTTTTTTAAATTCAATATTTTGAAACATTTATATTAAATTCAAAAAAAATAAACTTCTTATTTATAATTGGGACAAAAAAATTGGATAAATTTTTGGTTTTTTATGCTAACTGTCATATTTTGATGAATAATGAAAGATTCTAAATTGTAATTGAAAACAATTTTTTTAATCAAAATAATTTATACTGTTAAATTATACATTAGAATGGGTTTGAAGTATAATGAGATGATATTTTTATCATTTAATACAATATAGGTCATTATAAGTAATCTCACATTTAAATTTAACATAAACACATGTCAATCTTTTGATAGTTTTACATTTAAAAAAACTCGCCTTTTAGTTTCGAAAACGAGAATTAATTTTAAATTAATTAATGCAACTTCTATGTTTTGAATTTGGTAAAATAGACATCATTTTTGGATTCAGAATATCAAAATTAGCTGAGGGTGAATTTTTTGTATTTTTTTTGAAAACTTTCAATTTGTGATGAATAGTGAAAAACACTACGTTATTGTTTACAACTAACATTTTATTTTAATAATTATTTATTTTATTTAAATTTATTTTAAGTAAAAATAGATATATAATACCTATATATGTTCAATTTAATTCACTAGATTCAATTTATAATACAATTACATGTATAAAGTTCTATTGAATTTTTTACCGCCTTTTACCCATCTTCTAGGAGAATTTGAAAATTTTCATAAAACATAATTTTACAGATTCTGTGAGTTGAATTTTAAAAAACCGAGAGATATAGTTGAAATCAGTATGTAGAATGTGTTTTAATAGGATGAAAATAATTTGTCGGTGAATACTAATTTTTTGCTTTTATTTACCATAATTAAAAGTAAATAGGGAAATTAAAGGTAAAATTGAAATTATAATTACCCCAAAACATGAAATAATTCTCTTGGATAAGTTAAATTTGACCAAAAACAACCTTTTGAAAAAAAATGATCATTTTGGTCCACATGGATTATATTCGGACATTTATTATTAATTTATTTAAAGAAGAGTTAAAAGTGTTAAATTTAAAGTCTAATAACTAAACTATTTTTAATATAGGGTTGAAAATAATATAAATTCGACTAAAAATATTAATTAGAACGCTAAAAAGACTTCATATATCATGGTATTTTATTTTTAATTTTTAGATATTAAATAGTTAAATTTATTTATGAGACAATGATGAAGCAGTGATTACCTTATTAATGAAAGAATCAAATTAATGATATTATATATAATTAAATAAATTTAAATTCAATGTTTTTAAGACATAAAATTATTTTCTAGGTGAATATAACATTTTAGGGTTCAATCAAATTATCTTTTTTTAAGTAATAAATATTTAATGACTTTTAAAAAAACCAAATACTAAATAGTGTCAAAATTGACATAAATGAGTTTTTAAAACAAATATTATATTATTAAATTTTATAGTATTCTTAAAAATATAAAGTTTGTTAAAAGGGATTAAATAATAATATATATGTCATTAATGAAGTACTTGATGTTCTATTGGAAGTTTAGAGTATGTTTATTAACCATATAGTTTAAGAATAAAAGAAGGAGTGGTAAAAGTTAAACTATTTAACTAAGAGTTAAATATAAAAGATAAAGATAATATGGTGACCTAGACCTATCTAAAACCTATTTCAGGAGTTGTTTTGGAATCATCCCCACCTTATCCTGTAAATAAATTATTTTGGATTTATTAGAAACTGAAAATGATTTTATTATAAAATAATATTTCAAGATTTTCCTAAAGTGACCCTCACCACTATTATAAAAGGGTACTCACCCTTCTCTCAAAATCACACCACCAATGCCATTTGGCTTGGCCAGAATCTACCCAAATATCATCCCAACTTATATCCCTTCGACATAGAGGCCATGAATTGATCAGAAAGCCAACTCAAGGGGCCATTTTGTTCAAATCAAAATGAAACACCTGAAGAAGATGTCATAATTTATCACCTCTTTAAAGTTCTTTTCTTCTTCCACACCCTATTTATATGTTGTTTCCATACCAAAATAATAACTATAGAGTCATATATATACTATGATATTATTATAAATATGTTAAAACCATATTCATTATTCAATCGATCATATAAATGACAATGTCACCATATGTGCGTATGTACGACTTACCGTCTCCACATCATGGTGTAGCTTGTTATTCAAACACTTCATTATTTGGATGAGTATAATAATGATAATAACTCATATAAATAATAAATATAACATGTTAATGATTATGTATATACGATATACCATCCAATTATATATGATTTTACCATCAATATAATGATATTGTAGCACGTGTGTACGTTTGGATTACCGTCTCCACGAACGCGATGAGATTCATTCCCCAACGTAATCATTCAAGAGTAATTTTCATTTTATGATTAAAATTAATGTTTATGAACCTAATATCATTCTGTATATGAATCAAATAAATATTATCCATAAAAAAACATTGATTACGTATCCTAGCCTATAACGTAAAACCAATCAGTTACCACCAAAAATGATGATACTAATGAAATTTTATTAACAAAGGAATGTTAGAGGATCATATATGATATCATATTTATGTATATAGTTATTGTATAATTTAATAACTATGTTCTAACTATTATACTGGAGGTTGAAAAACCATCATCTAAGGAAAAGTATAAGGAAAGGGTTATTTCCTCAATCTCATTATTATTCAAGATTGTTTATGTGTATATTTTTACTGGGAATTTTTTATTATCCATGTCCATGTTTTATAAAAGAGAATTAAAAGGGAATATTTTAAGGGAATCTTTTATGGAAACATAATTTTAAATGTTTTAATGATTTATTCATCTAAAACCTTCTCATTAATGTCTATGTTTTCAAAATGGGTTTAAAGATTTATATATATGGACATGAATATTTTAAAATGTTATTTCCATTCAAAATATTAAAAGTGGTATGGGAAACATTGATTGAAAATTATCTTTAAAACAAATTTCTTTATAAATTGTGTGACTTTTAAATTATTTCATGAAAAATGGATATTTCTATCAAATATTTTTATTGATCATTTTCAACTATGTCAACAACATTTACGTGATATTATTCTTGATCGAGGTGGATTTATTATAATAAAATCTTCCATATTTTATTGAATGAGTTGTGATATGTTTTACTGTGGATGTGCTATTTTTATACCATTCATGGTTTATGGTTAAAGTATTGACATTTTATATGCGAGTTTTAATATGAATGTTTATATTATTTTTCAAATTTTTCATATAAGAAATGCATTTAAATTAGTAAGTGACAGGTGGAGCCTGTTATAGCTCCTTCATGCATTAGTAGGTCTCAGGAGACAAACTAGTGTTTTGGGGCAAGGCCTTGACAAACTTTTATTGAAGTCTCGGCATGGGGCCTTGACTATGTGGTTATGATGTTCAGTGTTATGAATTCCATCATTATGAAATTGTCTATTAATTTTACATGTGATTATTCGACTAGTAGAATATCCCTGTGAATAAGTAAATGTCATTATTTGATTTTTTCCATATTATTCTGAAGTTTATGTTTAAAAGGATTGTGTTTTAGTCTTATGAATTTCCTTAAATGATTATTCTTATTTATGAAAGTTTATACTAAATTATTTATCCTTATTAAGCATCCAATATCACCCTTTTCTATGTTTTATTTTTCCTAGGATGTGAAGAAGTATTTTATGGATGACCTACAGGGATATGATAAGGAATATAAGTGTGTTCAAAGTGGACATAATGTTGTTTTTATTTATTTCATTATATAATGTAAAACTTATGTATGTTTCTAGTACTTCCAAGGCTACTAAACAGATTGGTATTTCAGGACATAATTCCATTTATCATTCCATTGTTATGTAACAATGCACTGACTCTGGGTAACTCGGGCCAGGGCGCTACTGTTTCTATCAGATAATGTTTTGTACATACCATGAAAACTAGATTTATAAAAACATTGACTAAATAACATTAACCTAAGATAGAATTGGAGGATTAGTATTGAAGAAATTCCTAGTATTTTGGTAATCTACAAATTCTGTGACTTTTCCAAGAAATACATCCCTATTTGGATACGAGCAGGTAGAGGTGGCTTTGGACCATATATACCTAGGAGTGAAAATGCCGACATTGAGTTTTGGGAATGACCTAGGGTATAATGGTACATAAAAAAGGGTCTTGATGAACTCTTGGTTAAGACACTCCCATGGAATATGCATAGGATAATTCACATTTTCATTAGAAGCCATTACGAAGGATTTAGAAGTTATTACTTCCTCAAAGAAAAAATTTTATGATTATAGATTATATGCATAATATTTTAAAATAATGTTAGTTATTTTACAAGTTTGTAATTATGAATTACGATTCATAAACTAACCTAGTGTTTGTCATTGTTTATAAATGGTTCCTAGTTGAAGAAATGAGAACTCCAGCAATACGCATGACCCAAATATTAAGAAGGATCGTATCTTTCATGATATTAAGACAACATTTAGAAGGGAAATAATCTCCCATGTATTATTATTATCTGAAGGAATAGAATCATGTGTTATTAAGATATGTAAAGAATTCTCTGAGTCCTATGGCTTTAAATGGAAGCCAGAGAAGAAAATGATGGAAGAGTTAATGATGGATAAAGGGCAGTGGGGAAAAAATTATTTTCCCACATGTGAAAACTATGGAAATAATCTCCTTGGTAAATTCTTGAAGGGAATGAGAGTTTGTTATAAGCGTGGAGAAAAAGGACACCATTTATGTGATTTCAAGGGTAAGAAAATGGTTTCAAATGTACAATGCTTTATCTGCAAGGAGTTGGGACACTATGCGAATCATGGTCCAAATCATCAGAGTATACCCCAAATGCAGCTATTGGATAACAATTAAGTTATGATACTACCAAATATTAAGAAGAATGACTAAAGATATTATGTTGTTTTTTAATTATTTTTCAACTTTAGGATTGTATTAATGATGTACATGTTATAATAATTATTGAGTATATAAAGATTGTACTGCAGTACTATTTCATTAAGGACATTAGATTGTGTGGAACCAAGAAATGTTACTCAATAGCAGGTTAATCTTTTTTGGAAAATATATCATTGAGATAATGATAAACCTTAATATGGTTTTGATTATTAGGTACTGATTTTGGAATAAGATATGATTGATTTGGCTAAAATATATTGATTATTCTTGACTACCTTGAAAGTGATTAATGATTTGTATATTCCATTATTGTTAGAGTTTAAAACATTTTTGGATATAAGGACTATATCAATTATTTTATTTAGAATAAGGGAGAATGAATGTAATCAATAATGTTTTATGGTAATTTAGGGTGTTACCGTGTTTTAGAATAATACATGATGAAAGTATTCCCATGTTATTACGTGGTAAAAATGATCTTCATTGTGTTTACATTCCTTATAAATTTTGGATTGTGAGTTTGTACAGAAGTAGTTTGGATAAGTATAAAGGTTGAAAAAGATTAAGTTAATCATTGGATATTATTGTTTAAGGCTAAAAAAATCTTAATATAATTTTCGGGATTTTTATAAAAAGGACATTCCAGAGGTCAGGCGACAACCTGTCGCATCCGACAAGGCTGTGAGACTTGAACCCACAACCGAAGGGCGACAATGGTGGATCACCTACCATTGGGCCACATGATGTCTTGAATTTTATAATGTATTTTTTTAAAGGTCTCATAGATGAATTAAAAATTAATTTTTTGGAACCCTATACGATTAGAAAAAATATAAATTTTTTTAAGTTATACTATCTTTTAGAATGAAAGATGAGTTTGTGGAAGAAATTAGATAATGGATGGAACTCTACTTGTCAAGTATATATTTTTCTTTCTATTATTTATAAATAAATTAATTCCACAACTTTAAGTAATGGATCCTCAAACCAAAACTTTGTAATTGTAATACCTTATGTTTTGTTGAATCAATGATATTTTGAATCATCTTAGATGAATGGCTTTGAGACCCTCAATTTTACACTTGTTTGTGATTGATTACCTCAATAAATTTCTATAAATATTTATATTTTTTCACCAATTAAATGTCTCTAATGGAAACCAATGGTATCCTAATAGAGATCATAATTTTGTGGTGAATTTTTCATTTCCTTTTCCCTCTTATTAAGACTAAATTTTATTAACCCAATTTTCGATGTGGGTTTTCCACAAAAGTATTTTTTCTTTATTTTTAACATTTTATTTTTAAAGAATAATTTAAAATTGTGAAGAAACAATTTATTGAAGCATGGGAGAATGTAACAACCTAATATGTCATAGTACGTAATCTCATTAAAGTAATTCAATAGCTTGCGGTACACACAACACAAAGTTCGAGCGCACCACAACTTACCAAGATAGCCATTCAAAAAGTGGTTATGAATATTATTAACTTCATTTTGAGTCTTATATAATTTTAAAATCCATATTATGTTTTTCTTAGACATAATATATGAACATATTCATTTTTTCAGATAAATAAAGTATTTTTCACAAAAATGAAATTTTATCGCCTATTAATGGTGAACCTTTTTTTAAATGCAATATTTGACACATTTATATTAAATTTGACAAAATAAACATCTTATTTAGAAGTGGGACATAAAAATTTATATTGGATAAATTTTTGGTGTTTTTACGATATCTTTCATATTTTGATTAATAGTGAAAGATAATAAATTTAAATTGAAAAAAACTTTTTAAATAAAAATAATTTATAGTGAAAAATTATACATTTTAATGGGTTTGAAGTATAATTAGATTATATTTTTATCATTTAATATAATTTATTTCATTATAAGTAATTTGACATTTATATTTGACATAAACACATGTCAATCTTTTGATAGTTTTTACTTTTAAAAAAACTCGCTTTTTGGTTTTGAAAATGGAAATTAATTTTGAATTATTTAATTCAACTTATATGTTTTTAATTTGGTAAAATAGAAATAATTTTTCGATTCATAATATCAAAATTGTCTTTGGGTAAATTTTTGGTATTTTTCTGAAAACATTTAATTTTTGATGAATTGTTAAAAACACTGCATTATTGTTTAAAACAGACTTTTTATTTTTACAATTATTTATTTTGTATAAATTGGTTTTAATGAAAAATAGATATAAAATACCTATATATTTTCAATTAAAATCATTAGAGTCATTTTATAATAAAATTTGATATATAAATTTTTATTGAATTTTTACCATCTTTTACCCACCTTCTAGGAGCATTTTCAAATTTGCATAAGATATAATTTTACTACTTATATGATTTGAATTTAAAAAAATCCAAAAGACACAGTTGAAATTAGTTAGTAAAATGTGGTTCAATAAGATGAATGTAATTTTTTTGGAATAGTAACTTTTGACTTTTATTTACCACGGTTAAAAGTAAATAGGGTAATTAAGGGTAAAAATGATATTGGAATTAACCTAACACATGTCCTAATTATATTGGATAAGTTTAATTCGACCAGAAAAACCTTAGTAATAAAATATGATCCTTTTGTTTCACTTGGATTAGATAAGGACATTTATTATTATTTTATTTAAAGAAGAGTTAAAAGTGTTATATTCAAGGTTTAATAACTGAACGATTTCTAATATAGGGTTATACATAAGATAATTTCGACTAAAAATATTAATTAGAAAGATAATAAGATTTCTAGATCGTGGTATTTTATTTATAATTTTTAGACATTAAATAATTAAATTTATTTATGACACAATGATGATGCAATAATTTCCTTTTTAAATAAAGAATCAAATAAATGGTATTCTAAATATTTAAATAAATATAATTTTAATGTTATTATGACATTAAAAAATTTTATATGTGAATATTACATGTTAGGGTTTATTAAATATATCTTGTTTTATGTAATTAAGTTGTGATGACTTTCACAAAAACCAAATACTGAATAGTGTCAAAATTTCCACAAATGAGTCTTTAAAAAAATATTATATTATTAAATTATATAATATTCCTAAAAATATAATGTTCAAACAAAGGGTTTTAATAATATTATATATGTCATTAATGAACTACTTGAGGTTCTCTTTGAAGTTTATAGTATGTTTATTAACCATATAGTGTAAGAATACAAGAAGACATAGTAAAAGTTAAACTATTTTAATAAGAGTTAAATCTAAAAGATATGGTTAATATGGTGACCTCAACCAGTTGAAAACCTATTGGTTGAGAGATTTTTGACCCATCACCACCTTATCCTAGAAATAAATCAATTTATGCCCTTATAAAACTAAAATTAAATTATTATAAAATAATATTTCAAGCTTCTCATAATGTGACCCTCACCTCTCTTATAAAAGGGTACTTCCCCTTCTATAAAAATCACAGCTCCAAAAGCCATTTGACTCAGCCAAACCCTACCAAAATCTCTACCAAAATTACCTCCCTTCACTGTATAGGGCTTAATTTTATCATAAATCCAACTCAATGAGACCTTTTGATCAAATCAAAACAAAACACCCGAAGAAGAGGTAATAATTTAATCACCTCTTCAAAGTTCTTTTCTTTTTTCGACATCCTCTTTCTTTGTTGTTTACATACCAAAATAAAAAATCCAATACCTTGTACATAATGTGATTTTATTATAAATATGGTACACCTATATTTGTTATTAAATCCATCCTATAAATGATAAATTCATTATACGTTCGTATGTATGACTTACCGTCTCCACATCATGGTGTAGTTTTCTATTCAAACACTTAATTATTTGGATGGGTATAATAATGAGTAAAACTAATGTAAATAATAAATATAACAGGTTATTTATTCTATATATATGATATAAAATCCCATTACAGATGATTTCGTCATTAATATAATGATATTGTCGCTCATGCGTACGTATGGATTACCATCTCCATGAACGCGATGAGATTCACTTCCCATTATAATCATTCAAGAATAATTTTCATTTTATGAATAAAAATAATGTTTATGAACATAATATGATTCTGTATATGAATCAAATAAATCCCATCCATAACAAACTTGGCTTATGTTACCAAGAATATAATGGAAAACGAATCAGTTATCACTAAAAATGATGATACTACTAAAATATTATTAACAAAGTAATATTAGAGGATAATTTATGATATCATATTTATGTATATGGTTCTTGTATAATTTAATAACATTGTTTTAACAATTATACCAGAGGTTAACATACCATCTACTAAAGAAAAGTACACGGTAAGGGTTAATTCCTCAATCTCATTATTATTCGAGATTGTTCTTGTGTAAGTTTTTACCAGGACATATTTATTATCCATGTAAATGTTTCATTAAAGAGTTTTCAAAGGGATTATTTTTAAGGGACTCTTTTAATAAAACATTATGTTAAACGTTTTAATGATTTATTCATCTAAACCTTTCTCATTAATTTCCATTTTTTCAAAATGATTTTAAGGATTTATTTATATGGTCATGAATGTTTTAAAATGTTAATTAAATTAAAAAGTTTCAAATAGTATAAAAGACTTTGATTCAAAACTATCTTTTAAATGAATTACATTATAAATTTGGTGACTTTTAAATTATTTCATACAAAAAGGATATTTTTCTCATAGTTTTTTACTGATCATTTTCAACTATGTCAACATCCTTTACAGGATATTATTCTTGATCGAGGTTGATTTATAATAATAAAATCTTCTATATTGTGTTGAATGAGTTATGATATGTTTTACAGTTGATGTTTTATTTTTATACCATTCATGGTTTATTGTTAAAGTATTGAAAATTTTTATAATAGTTTTTATACGAATTTTTATGTAATGTTTTAAAATTTTCATATGATGAATGCATTAGACTTCGTAACTGACGGGTGGAGCCAACTATAGATCCTCGATGCATCAGTAGGTCTAATGAGAAAAACTAGTGTGTTGTCATAAGGCCTTGATTAAATATTATTTATAGTCTTTGAATGAGGTGTTGACTATGTAGTTATGATGTCCCACATTATGAATTCCATTATTATGAAATTGGATATTGATATTACAAGTGATTCTTCGACTAGTGGAATATTCACGTGAATAAGTAAATGGAATTATTTGATTTATATTTTCCATATTATTCTGATGTTTATGTTTAAAAGTTTGGTGCTTTAGTCCTATACTTTTCCATAAATGTTTGTACTTATTTATGATAGTTTTCGCTAAATTATTTACCCTTACTTAGCATTTGAGCTCACCCCTTTCTATATTTTATTTTTCTTAGGATGTAAAGAATTATTTAATGGTTGACTAGTAGGGATATGATAAGGGATATAATTGTGTTCAAAGGAGACACAATGTTGTTTTTATTTATTTCATAATGTAATGTAAAACTTATGTATGTATCTAGTACCTCCAAGGATACTAAACTGATCTGCCTTTCGGGGCATAATTCATCGTATCATGCCAATGTTTTGTAATAATACACCGACTCTGGGTAACTGGGGTCGGGGCGTTACATTATTCCATTAATTGAAAAATTTAAAAAAGTATACTAAAAAAATTACAACAAATAAAATTGCTGATAAATAATGTAAAAAAAGAATATTGTACAATATAATGAAATTTTAGGGATATTTTTTTCAAAATCATTGTTCTATCATGATATTATAAGTGTTAACGAAATGAATAGATCTATAAATAAATATTATGGTTATTTTATAACATATAATATTTTATTAAATAAAATAAAATACAAAAAAATTAATTTGGAAAAGTGATTAAGATATTTATAAAAATATAAAAAATGTTCTATTTATTTTCTAATTTTCATTTTATAATAATTTCATAAACCCACAATGTGTAAATATCAATGTTTTCAGGGAAAGAATTAAAGGGGTTAAAGAAAGGTTTAAACAAAAAAAATAGTGGTATTAAGAGAGTAATGACACATATAATTTTTATTAGATAAATTATACAAAACCATACACATATTATCATGGAAATAACTCACATTGGAGGCATTTTTATCTTAAAATTACATTTTATTACATTAATATTTTGAGAATTTAAACGAGTCCCACTCTCATATCTTATAAAGGTGATCCACTTTCTCTCAATCATACAAAGATAAAACCCCATTTGGTTTAGCTAAAATATAAAAAAATCCATTAATATTGTCCCTACACTAATTATATATACCTTTTTGGGAAAAATTACAATCACAGGGGTCTTAGGATTTCATGAGAATAAAGTATTCCAATGTAGATATATAGTTTTCAATTGAATTTTTTAGTTTCATTTCTTGAGTATTCACTTTAAAATATTCTTAAATAATGCTAAAATAATAATACTAGTATACTACGTATTATTATATATAATTATATTAATATATAAACTATATCAATCTCCAAAATCCATCAAATGGTAATGGAATCCCTAGTTTGTGTATACGTAAGACTACCGCCTTGCGATATGATAAAAATCATTTTCTATTACCATCACCTAATAATTGTTATAATGATGGAATTAATTTCAACATAGGATATTAATTACATTTTTTAATATCTATAAGGATAATTTATAAATTAACTTTTATCTATTCCATGGACTAGACAATGATATCATTATTCATGTGTATGTGTGGACAATAACCTCAATAAAGCTATGTGATCCATTTTTCATCATCAAATCACATGTATGATTTATATATGTATATTTGAAGATGTTATATATATATATATATATTAAATCCTGATAATTATATTTTGATAAAATAATATTTTCCTTCTTTCTTTAATGATTGTTGAAAAAAGGAAACGTTACTAATGCATAATTACACTCTAATGTCTCAACGAATATAACATTGTTTTTTCATAGCCATATTTAATAGATTTTTTTAAAATTCTTTTTTTTAAATAATAATAATTTTTTCATGGTTATCATTCTCTATATGATTGGCTAATGACCTCTTTGACCATTGTCAACCAACCAATTCAATTTTGGTATTTTTTTACCAAATATCAATAAAATGTATAACATGAACATAAATGACAATATATTTTGTAATAATATAATAAGTGATAAAAAAGTAACAATAAACTTATAAATGGTTCTTAATAATGTATAAAATTACAATTATTTTATTAATCATGATGGAAAACAACATACATGATGATTCATACTCAAGGATACTGTTTTTTGTCTAAAATTATTTCTGTGGGACACATACCTAAAGAAACACTAGTTTCATTTGTGTTGTGTATATACTTCCGATGATTTTCATTTATGATTATTATCCTAAAAATTAGGTCATATACATGTTAATATTTTAATATTTCATTCTTTTTCTTTATAATTTGAATCTTTTCAAATAGAAAGGATTTATTTCATAATCTCGTCATTATTTGAGAAAATTTATGTTTACACCTCTACTGGGGAATATTTCTCTGCCATGTCCATGTATTGTATTTTTTTCCAAAATATTTTTACTATTATCCTATTATTATTAAAATAAATTTTTACCCATGATATAATTTTTATAAAATTGTTTGAAAGGAATCTTTTTTCATTTTCCAAACGAGGTAGTTTGTAAATTTATTATCAAAGTATAGAAAGGATTACTTATTATATTATAAAAAATGAGTGCATTTTCCTTCCATCATGAATGATAGAAATTTGATTATTCATTTTCAATTTTAAGAGGTTGTTTTCAAATAAAAATATATTTCTTTTTTATATTTGATGTTTCTTTTTAAGAAATAATTTTAATGTAGAAATGTTATTTTCCTCAAAAACAAAATTGTTTTTATGATATATTTACTCATAAATGATAATAAGATTTAATTAATCATATTAACCATTGTGGATATGATGTAATGATTCCATCTATTTAAATATTCATTGTCTTATCCTAATTTAATATTATATTTTTCCTAGATTTCCAAATAATTTATCATAGAAAGACATATTACTGAAAATATTTTTTATTTAAACATACAATATTTTTATTTGATTATTATGTGAATGACCAAGGAAATTATTGTTAATCCAAATTCTTCAATTTATATCAAAATTTATTGAGATTTCATATTATTATTGAATTAAATATATTATTTGATATACGAGGAATGATTTGGGAATGAAGACATGGTTTGGGTTCAGTAATAGATAACGCCTCTTTGTGTTAGTGTCTCTTGAGAGAAATTATTTGGCTATCTATGATGAAATGGGATTCTGGTATATACTAACATATTAGTTATAAAATATACTCTGATTGGTCTTGATAGTAAATATATCATGATTATTTGGATAATGTTGTCCAATAATAATGAATCTCCTCCATCAAGAATTTAGTTATTATTATCCACAAGAATATTACAATGGTATTATCAATGAAAACATTTTATTCTGAAGATATTAAATAAATGTAATGCATGGTAATTTTTTATCATTCCATTTCATATTTAATTATTCTAGTAAAGTTATTGATGAAAGGAAATGTGTGTTCAGTAATTTAGTTTTCTATATTGATTATTCAATAATGATAATTTTTTAATTTATAAAAATTCATTATTACTTCTTATTGACATAACCCATATAAAGAAATTGATCTCACCCTGTTATAATTTTTCTATTTTACTTACCATGAACAATCTTTTTAAGTATATTATGTCTAATAATGTTACTAGATGTGATTATTTGAGTATGAAATGATGCTAAATTTGATAAAAATGTTTTTTCGGAATCATGTTGTAAATAGTTTTTCATAATTCTCTACAACTCTAATACTAAAATTAAATTGGGTATGTAAACAATAAAATATTTCCATTTGATGTTTTTTTTATAGATCTAAAAAATCAGTTCACCATTATTTGTATCAAAACAGGAAATTAAAATTTAATTTCTTTAGATCTAAATCCATTCATTTGGGTTCAGGGCTATTATAATTCTTGTAATTTACTAATGCATTTCTTGTTTTATACTTGAAATATTTTTGATTCAAATGTTAGTAAATCCATATGATATTTTTCCAGAAAACCATTTCATAAATTTTTTATTCGATATCCTTTTTTTCCATTTCAATGTTATATATTTTATTTTTAAAAAAATTACTATTAATAGTTCAATGATTTTTTGTTTTTTGTTTTTATATAGTTAAAATATCATTACAACTGTTAAAAAATTACATTTAGAAAAAAGTTTACCTCTGACTCTTTTTACAAAAGTTATAATTTTTTTTCCATTTACCACTTTACCACCTTTTTTATAATCATGTTCCTCATTTTTATGAATCTTCAAATTCCTTTTTACTTGGTGTTTCCAAAATAATATGAATTCTATTTTTCTGGTGAATTTTTTTCATAAAAATTTATCTCTTATTTATTTTTGATAGAAAACTAATTTTTTTTATGGGCTACGATACTGATTTTTGAGTTTTATGATGAACATGAAAGAAACTATTTGTTGTATTAATTTTATAGATTAATAAAATTAATTATGATGATATGTGGGACTGATATAGCCATATAATTTATTAGGTAATGATTAAAACCCTATTAGATTTGATTTTACGATTAATTCGGTATGTTATTACATTATAAGCTTTTTAAATTAAATCGTTATGTTATTCTATTATGAGGTCATATTAGAAATGACTAGCTAAAATTTTCGATTAAGATTTGATATTGGAATTAACTAGTAATATTTATAATTATTATTTATTTTAATTTGTGTTTTCTTGGTATCCTTACTAATTTATGATTTATTACATGATTTTTTTATGAAATATTTTTATCTAAGAAGTTGATTTTTCTATTTCAAGGGATGGTTTATAAAATTTTTAAATAATTTTTTTCCAAGAAGGAATATTCTAATGTGTTTTATAATATTTAAATGACCAAACAAGATTATGTTTTTCTTTTATATCCCTTACTAATATTTTTGTTTTATCCTATATTTTTAAATGCTTTTTAGATGATATATGAATGACTAGAAACTATGAAAATGTCAATGTTTCCACTATATTGACTCTTATAATGAATAAAATGTTTCTAGAATATAATAGGGATGTTATCTTAGTAAAATATTTTATGTAAATGATATGAATTTGGTATAAGTGTACTCATTATCCTGTGATGATTTTCAAATTTCAATAAAACTCTATAGAAAAACGATCACATTAATGTAATAAAGTAAAATATATAATTTTAAAATCAACTTTAGTGATATTTATGCATAGGTTGTTACATAATCATGTTATTAGAGGAAAACCAATTCACAACCAATCAATATTTATTTAATATTGAATACCTTAAATACCATTTCCTTAAAAGTGATTTATATTAAAATTTCCTTCTTCAAAATCATGTGTAGACTTTCAACAACTAATTATAAACATGTTAATCAAATAATAAAATTAATGTGTGGGATCATGTGAAGAATAAGATGAATTTTTTTGTGATAGTGTATTTTCCCCCAAATGATTATCTAATAAGGGATTCTATTTTATATTTTTCTACAATTTTAACTCAAACAAAAAATTCTTCATAGACATCTGATTACAAAATTGTTGCAGTTCTTAATACTCTAATTTTATGGAATTATAAGTTGATGTTAATTACTATAGAACATAATTGTTGTAGGGGTGTAAAAATACATTTCAATATATATTTTTCAATTTCATCATGAATTACTGTACATTAGAATATTTTATGAATAATATATGAAAAATAAAATAAATTATTAATTCATGTAATATTTGACAAATAATTTCTCTTTATTTAGAATTGAAAATTAGATACTAAAACGTTAAAATATCCTATTATTTAAAAAGATAAAATACCACTTAAGTAAGAATATTTTAACAATCTATAATGTATAGAGAAATTAAAATTTGTTCAAGTTTTTTATAAATAAACTATTTAAATTACAGAGATTATAATGTATATATAATTGTGTTTGTATGTATGATATTTGGAAAGGTTTTTTATATTCAAATTTTTGGTAAAAAATTGGAGAAGTATTTTATAATTTAAATGGAATAGTTTCTGAATAGAGATATATTGAAAGAGGCATTGATACCCTTTAAAGATGCTAAGGAAAATGTGGTGAATAATTATTTAGAAATGTATTTTTAAAAATTTATATTATTTAATGTAAATTATTTTTTTGAAATAGGAATAATAGATTATGAATTTTTATAATATATTATTATAAAAATATATAATAAAAATAAATAAATTCATATTATAGATCCACTTCTATGATATATTTATGGAAATAAAATAAATATTTTAGTAATTTATGACAACATTATTGGGAAAATGAAATTATTTACGGATGTCATAAAAAATGAATATATCCCAATAAAAAAATGATAAAAATTATGAGTTCCAAAAATTATAAAACCAACATAAACATTCATTTATTAAAAAACATGTTGATTATATTTATAATATTATTATTTGAAAATAAAAAACAATCTGAAAGATGTTTCTATGTTTCATTATATATATAGTCATCTTGCATAATTGTGTTTTATAGAAACATATGTGAACAAAAATGTTCTGAAACAAATCACGAGTTCTCAAAAAATTAGATTCTTCTATAGCTTTAACAAACTCAATTTCATTTTTATGTAATACTAGAAAATACCTAACTTCTATGAATGTTTCATGATATATATCTTTAACAGTCAAGATATCATGATAAGAGTTTTTAACTATACCTTTCATAGAATATTTTTTTAGAAAATTAGTTTATCTAATTTTGGGGGGTACATAGTGCAACCTTCCTATTCAAAACCCACATTTTCAAAGGTACCATTTACGATCACATTCATTAATGACAAATTTAAATGGCAGTACTACATATGTGATATAATTTTTTGATGGAATTTTTTATTTTAATTATATATATTTAAGAACATGGTGTAAGTGGATGTTGTTTTTTCATGTTATCATTAATAATATTATGATCATTAAAAGTTACACTTTATTAGATTGGTATATGGAAATATAACTACCAATAGGTTAAAACCTAGAGTGGATGTCAATGAAGAAAATTCACCAAGAGATAATACATTTTAATCTCATCATTTTAACTTTCAATTTTATATTTCCATGAGACCCATAAAGACAATAATTGACATAGATGGTTCCTATATTGATTTATTTGAACCAAAAATTGATGGAATGTGACTGGTTCCCAATTTTGAGTTTATGTACAAATGATATTTAACTAAGAAATATTCCTTATATGGGATAAAATAATTATTTTCAAGATAAACCCCATTCATTGAGATTTATGTACATTTATATGGTATTCTATAAACAACATATCTATACCCATTCAGAAAAATGTTTTTCTATAATTTTTTAGGAATGATAACTGAGTAGATATTATATTTCATTCACATTGATCAGTGATTAGGGTTCACATAAGGTAAGTGAATTATAATGTTTTTTACATAATAATAAATCACTACATCCACATGTTTATTAGAAATGTGAGATGAATTAATGTCATCTATATCAACGACTATTGAAATATTATGTTGAGGATGGAGTGATATAAGTATATGAAAATGAGGGTATCCATAGTTTTGTACTAAATTGTTTAGATAACTGTAGTATAAATGAAGATAACGTGTCAATAAGTTTTTACATAAGAAATGGGATTCAAGTGTCTGTATGTTTGTTTTCATATATATTTTTTATAAAACAGAAATTTTTTGTTAATAATATAATTAATACATTCCAAAAAAAGCTTCAACTTTTAAGTATTCAATTGAATGATGAACATTAATAATAAAAACTATATTATGTCTTTCTGGACATTTATCAGGTTGAATAATAGGATTTTAATAAACCTAGTTATTTCAATCTATTTTTAGTTTCATATGAATGTTAAAAATAAACATTGGTATACATACCAATTACATATTTTTATTACATAACGATAATTTTGAATCATACATCATGTACCATCTATAATGGATGATGTAATAATAATATGTTCTGCTCATGATGACCCGTCATCTTCACATATGTAATAATAATCATTTAATCCATTATACAACTCAATAATACAATTTTTTTTAATTATATAAATGACAGCCATTGATATTCAACCAAGGTGTTTGTATTTATAGTAAAATGTGGGAGTAGCCATATTTATTGTATCTAAATTCATTAATTATTGTATGAAGATAAATAATGGTATTAATAGTACATGCTAATTATGAATTTATGAATTTTAGACGATTCTTTCAATTAATATATATATAATGGAAAATATTATCATTTTATCAATCCATACCAATATAAAAAATAAATGGGTATTAAAATGTATTATATATATGGTGATGTAATCATATATTATTTAGTTCAAAACCATGTGTTTGTATATTTTTTATATCTCCATTGGGATATTCAATGTCTCCAATTACGAGTATAGTGATTTTAAATGAATTTGGAAAACAAATAATTTTTAAATTCATGATCCATCATTGAATTATACATATTTTGATATATGGTTCATTATCTGTATTGATTAAATCCATAGAAATTTATAATTGTTAAATAAAAGGATTCTTATTGTATAAAATTCATTGCATATTATCTATATTAAGTGTGTTAACATTAGTTGGTACACTTTATCTTTCGGAAATAAAACATAAAAAATAAGAATGTTTTTATGAAATAAATATATAAATAACAAAATATATATATATGTAGTATGTAATGTAGTGAAAATTTATGAAATTTCCTAATTTATTGAATTATTTGGGTCACCTCAGTAGTATTGTCGTATGAATAAAAATATTAAAATTTTAGCAGATGTCTATCTGAATGATGTAAACTACTAATAAAGTGGTAGTTCTGAAAATTTAACATCAAAATATGTTGAAATACACTAATGTTGATGAAATTATTGATCCTACATCCCATTCATGTGAAATTAAACCATTACTTAAAAATATTGACATGAAGTAAAAAATTTAATCTTAGAAGGGTCATTTAAGATCAGCCAGGGAAAATACTAAGGAGGATGATGAAGTTATGCTAAAAATATCATTCTTACAAGAAAAAAATATGAATTTTTGTAATGAATATAATTATCATACCACTTCATTCCTTCATTACACAAGAATATAGAAGAATAGACTATTAAATAGAGTATTGAGACTCCAGTATCTAAATATCTCACATTGATTATTTCTTATTCTATTGAATGAGTTTTAATTTTGAGGTCATGTGACTTTAGAAAGAAATATTAAGGAGCTTTGAACAATTCATTCCCTAATTTTATGAGGATAAGAAAAAACAATGATTTTTTATAATAATACATACTGAGCATGGTTGAGAACAAATATATTCGACTCTTCAGTATCAAATATCTTCGAAATGTTCTTGAATTTGTGGAATTATATACCTTGGAAATATTCATTTTGGATTCCACAATGCATTTTTTGAATTTTGATTAAATATAGTATTTATTATTGAAGAAAATAAGAGTATCTTAGTTGAAAGTTAATTAAATCATTTCACGAACAAGATTATATATATAAATAAGAATCTATTTATTACAACATTATCATTTATATCACAGTTAATATAAAGTGAGATATAAAAAATTATTTTTATAATATATTTGGATGAATGAATATATATTAGTTAACCTTTCTATTTACTAACATGAATTTATGAAAAAGATATTTAATAACAATGTTGATACAGTTTTTAGATATCAAATATATAAATTTCAATAAAAATAGACATAAATATTGTTGTGAATTTTTATAAGAAAAACCTATATGTATATGAAACCAAGGATTTATTTCATAATAAATTCCTAGAATTTGTAAGACAAAGTAATATTGGAGGAGTTTCATATTATTTTGGAGTGTTATTAAGATATGTCCCCATTGATGGAAATGGAAGATTCATAAAAAGATATAAAATGTAATTTTAATTTACCAAAATATTTAACAACTTCCAATCAAAAGATAAATGAACATACCACATGGAGGATCATTTTTTATAGATCCTCTATATTTTTTATCATACTAGATAGAGAAATATATATAAATTGGTTTTTATGATCCGAATTTACCAAATTAAATATGAAATATTTATGATGAGGAAGTATAGATTTTATTCATAAGAAAGTAGATACATAAATTTATTTAAAAATATTTTAAATATGTTATACTTTACCCTGAATAGGTAAGTCTAATAATTTAAAACATGTTACATTTTCTATTGTAATGTCACTTTAAAAAACCACATACCTGATATTATGGTGTTTTTGTTTGTTGGATTATGTAGAATATGAGTTAATCCACAAACCTTATTATTTATTTATATAATCATAATATGTGGATAATATAAAAAGACATAGTTTGCATATATCTGGTTAAATATTTCATATGAAATAACAGTACATAAATTTTGATGAACATGATGATGGGAAGGTTTTTACCCAAAAGATGCACAACATCCATTGTAGTGTCACTTTATTCGAGGAAAAGTTTTGTTTCGAGAACTTATCCTCCATATTTATCAGTTGAATGGTAAAGAGAAATCATGTTTATGAACATAATGAAATATATTTATTATATTTTATTTGTTTGTTACATCATAAATTGTGGTAATAAAAAGGAGGAAAATATTAATAATAAAAATAACTAATTTAATTTATAAAACATCAACATTAATAGTTTTGGTAAACAAAAACTGGAGACGTTTTCCTATGAAATGGTAGATAGATAATGTAAAATACAGTAAAATTTTTAGTATAATTAATATCTTAACCAATCATAATAACATTTTAGAACCGTATTAAAATAACAGAATAGATGATCTATATGTAGTGTGATGGGAAGAAACTATATATGAACCATGATAATTATGTTGTGGGTACTAATTGAATTAGAAGATATAAAACACTACATAAAAACATATTATTAATTTAAATAATAAAATCTAGACCAAATAAAAATGTTAGAATGATCTAATCCTCAATTAAAATAAATACATAATACAAAATAATTTAATTACACTAGTGTTAATTGTTATTTTTTTAGTAGATACATAAATAATAAATAATATATAAATATAATTACACGTGTAATCCTGTTCCACCCTTTATGGAGAATAAAATATTAATTTAAATAAATTTATTTATACGAATTTTTTATGTGAGAATAATCCAATTCAAAAAGAAAATAAATACTGAATGAAAATTGATTTAATAGGACTAGTATAGTTTTAAAACTATATAGGAGAGACATAAATAATAGATTAATTTGCAACATACCTATTTAAGGAATTATCAGTAACCTATTATAGAAATCATATAGTCTATTATGAGGATCAAAACATATTTATAGGTAATTTAATTAATGGGATACTAAAACAATTGGTTTTTGTGATTAGGGGAGACAAAAAATATGTGTTTATTTACATGATGCAACCTTATGAAATTTAAATTTCCAAATCAAAAATCAATATTTAGTGATGATTATAAAGGGATATATATATATACATTATTGGATGTTGAATGAAAATATTCATCTGTAGAACCATGTTGGAATCATTTTATAATGATTACCTTGAATATTGATTATCAAATATTATCAATGCTAGGATCACATAATGATAGAAGGATAAGGACTCTTTATTTGGAATTTTATCTGATGGTAGAAGCGATGAAAAAGTATGTATAGTTTTATCCCATCAGTTAGGATAACATGAGTTAGAATATATTTTAAAGAGATGATATTTTTATATATCAATTGAAGAAGTTATTGTTGAATCATGTTGGCTCTAACAAAATTACTAAGGAGAGATTTTAGAGTAAATATTTTCAGAGATCCATAGATTATAGAATTGGGATGATTATTTAGAGGTTTTTTAGATGTATCGTGTGACGGCGGGACATGTAGAGATAATATTGGAAAGTGAATGTGATATGGTAATCTTGATAGATGACTAAAATTAAAGGGTGAAAAATATATCAGAAAAATGGTGATGTGGGATTGATATGTGTACTAGAGTGTTCATAACTAATATGAATTATATATAATAATAATAATATATTATACAAAATAAATATAAATAACAATATAATTCTTATTATTATAATATAATCATTTCTAAACTATATCCCTTTACTGAGATGCCTAATAGATGATCTTCATTTAGAATCATGACCACATCATTGAGAAATAATATTCAAGTCAAATACTTTGAGCTAAATTAGAGTTCCATAAAAATCTATGCATCTATCCATGTACCATTTTATGTGTTTCATATAATTAAGAACACATTTTTCAATTTTTTATTTTCAATAAATGAATATATATTCATTAATATTTTTAATTATAGATCAAAATGGATTTATTTGATTATCCATGAAGACCACATTCAAGATAATTTTGGTAGTTTTACGATTTAGCTCTATATAACTTCCAATATGATTACAGTGTGACCTTTGAATTGATTATTGGTATGTACCCCTTTGTCCATGGTGTCTTCCATTGAGGTGTGTGCCCCTAACATTCTTTATATCGATTTAGATATTATCCCCCTAGATGTAAAAATATTGGGGGTCATATATTAGTAGAGTCTATATAACATTTTCTAATAGCATTGGTTGAATGAAGTTTAATGTAAACCATTGTAAACATAAAATAAAAAAATACATTAATATCATGTTTTATATATTATATATCACAAAATTTGAATAACCAAGACCCTGAAATGATTAATTTATCGAATACTAGCATCATATATATATTATTTTAAAAAATTTATAACAATTTCTCTATAATCATTCCTATCTAGAACATTTTGATGATATATAACAAGATATAATCATATTAATAAATTTGATTATTGAAGAAAAGGTAATGGGGTGAGGTTAGTTTCCTAGTAAGGGAGAAATATATCCTAATATATCAAATCATAATCATGATGTAGAACATGGGGAATGCATGGATATCATAATAAAAGATCATAATACTATATACGATAATCATAAATAATGATAGAGAAACATAAGATACTAATATCATATTTATTGAAATGTAAAATTTATAACATGTCTTAAAAACACATATTAATTATCATAAAACTTGTATTAATAATATAAAACTTTGAAATAATTGAAAAATAATGTGTAATCATGAAAACATGGAATTTTAGGGAAACAATACACAATGAAATTTTTTCATATCTCGATAAACAACATAGAAATATGGGACAATATTATTAATAGAAAACCCATTGTGATAAAACAGATTATTAACATTCATTTGTATACAAACTCATTATGCCCACAGATGAAAATTTGAGAAATACCTAATTCCCATACTTGTGTATATAAACAAATTATGTACATGCATGACTATATCATGAAATATAAACTTAAACTCATTCATTGGATAGTAAAATAGGATCCCACTAACCATCATCCATACAAATGTGTTTCACATAAAATCTATGATAATCATAACATATAAACCCATGAAAAAGAACAAGATTCTTACACTTTTAAAAAAACATCACATATTATAAAGCTACGAAATCATAACATATCAAAATTATCATTTACCAAAATGAATATCATCATAATAACATATATAATGTTATCAGAACATAACTTTAAAAATGATAAATCTTGGAGGAAAAATAGAATTTAAAATATAAATGTTCTAAAAAATCATTGTCAATGTTGTTAAAAAAAATGAAGTAAAAACACTATGAAGAAACAACTTTATAATGAAATATTTACAATTTCAAAGCCGTGTTTTCATTAGTTATATATAATATATAATTTAAATACAGAAATTTATTATTAAATATGGACTGGAATATTAAAAAATTTATTACGGAATTGACGGAATAACATTATTTTTAAATATTGTGATGAACCATTGATTGAAATCCCACATCCTAAAAATTATATTGATGTATAAATCAGAAAATAGATAAGGTAAATTATGAGAATAATAGAAAATAATCCATATTATATTTCACAAAAATATAGGAGAACATTGGTGTTATGTAAATTATGGGTGTGGAAGAAAAAATTAATTTTTTATTGTGGGAGTTGTTCTTACCGAAGTCACTCCTATATTTTAGAACGAATATACCAATGAATTGATTTTTAATGAGGAGAAGATGTTTTAAAATATAATAAAAGGAAATAAAAAAATTAAATAGTGAAATTTATGGATCAATTAAAATGTGAAGACTATATTAAGGTAAAAAAAACTATGACCCAATGAAACATAAATTGAGTCATTCAAACTAAAATATACCTGGTAATATAAGAATGAAATGAGATTCAGAGAAAGACACTAAAAATTATATTAAAATTTTCTAGAAGGGAAGTTATTTTTTTATGAAAATGTAATTGGGTAGTATATATACAATATATACAAAATTATAGGTAACAATATCAAACTTTTCCCATAGAGTGAAAATTGAGAAAAAGAAACAATTTCGATTTTCATTGATTTCAATGAATTTAATTTTTCTCGTGTAAAAAATATAAATATATTGATATAAAATTTAATAACCTTTTTATTACTTATAATACATAACAATTTTCATTAATAATCATTATCTATGTGTATATTAAAGTATTTTTACTTATTTACCCACATTGTATGTATATTGATTTACCAATTTATACATGTTTTATATGAGAAATGTAAGTATTCATTCTTTTTATATATTTATTCATAATAAAATAATTAATGTTACAATACTGTATAAATTATAATGATTTATTATCTTTCAATTTCCATTTCTGAGTGTTTTATTCTAAATATTTTAATACTAAATTGATTACAAGCATGTTTAGGTTATTCTTGATGAACAAAATGTGTTTTCTTAACTAATGAACTAAAAAATATTATAATTAATATAGATATAAAAATTTAATTATTTAATTCTTTATACCATATATTACTATAAAATAACTCCCATTGACTACATGATAAAAATTTATTGCATTGATCGAATAAGTATTTATATCAGCATAAAAACATGAACATGCCATGATTGATGGGTTAATACGTAGTGATTTAGTTATCATATCATTATACCAAAAGCATCAAGAACATATTTTGTGTTCAGTCAGTTTGATATATCTTAATTCATGGGAAGAATAATACTAATTTTATATTAAAATATTATGTAATTTTAATAATTTTTCTTCTTCTTCTATGTTATTTTCTTATATTTGTTTATTTTATAATGATTGTTTTACATTTACATCGCTAATATATTAATATATTATTAATAAAATGAAATTAATCAAAACATGAACATAGAATATATAATTTAAACCCATTTTAATTACCATGCCTGAATTTTGGGGATGAAATGAAGAACAAAACCCATCATTCCCTGGAGATGGTAGTCTACACATAAGCATGGGTGGTGATTTCATTTCCCATAGAATCGATAAAAGGAGTAACATAGTTTAGCATTTAAGAATATAAAATAAATAATCTATAAAATAATTATATATTAAATTACGTAATTGCAATAACATTACAAGGTGGTGATGGAAAATGAAATACACTGCATCATGGATGCAACAGTGCATATAACACATGTCTACATCTTCATTTTTCTTCATAGAAAAGTGGAGGGTGGTTAATTCTGGTTAGATATTTGAAATGACCTAAATTTTTAATATATACTCTTATTGTATTATTTCAAATAGTTTTAATGAAATTATAAGAAAATGAATATTACATAATTAAATAGAAAAGATAAATGATGTGTCTAAAATCTATAACTTATTATTTTTATTATCTCTTATGATAATAAGATTATAATATGGTGAGATAATATTTTTAGAATACAAGAACCTTATTAAGGAGTATTTTATTGTGATTAAGAGGGTTAGTTTTACTTTGGGCTAAAATTAAGGGGTTATTTTGTGATCAGATTTGAGAAGAGGAGTTCCAATTATATAAGAGAAAATGGATGACATTTTTCTAAATTTGGATATTTTTTCAATATTGTGAATTCACTCACAAGGAATAATGATCCATAATTTATAAATAATATATAAGTGAATTGATAAGGTCTATCTGCAACACAAACATTTAATGAAGTTATTTTCTAATAGGTTAGTCTCCTTGAAACTAAGGTTACTTATTTTTTTATTTTGGTTTTCTCTAGAGTAACTTGTATTTTACATATGTAATTTATCCCTTATGGGAAAAAGTAAAATGATTACTATTTTATAAGATGGACCTCATGGATACAAATTCCAAATCTATTTAGTTTTTTATTTTTTATTAAAAGTTAAAAAATTTAATTTTAATAAAAAAATGCATAATATATAATAAAACATTGTCTTAAAAGAAATATAATTTAAAATATAAAAAACAAATATGAGATTATAAAATAACACCATGATTTTTTAAATTAAATTTTCACTTATAAAAATATATTTTTTTCTTATAAAATTGATACATGAATTAGAAATTTACATTTATATACTAATAATTTCAAGAAATTAATTTCATTTTTAATAATGTAATTTTTTCACTATTCTATTGAAAATAAATATTCATTATAAATTAAAAAAAATATATCAACTTAAAATATAAGTTTTATTAATACAAATGGAATTAAAATTTTCAAATTCTCATCTTAAAATTTACTATTTTTCGTTTTAATTAAATATATATAATATAGTGATAAATTATTTTATTAGAAAAAAATTTCATATGATTACTATTATTTTTAGATAAATTAATAATTAATCTATTATATATATATTGTTTTTAATTTTTTATAAATAAACATATTTCCTGGAAATAAAATTCTAATTTCTTAAAACATCATTTTTAATCAAAAATTGAATTTAGAATAAAAATCATTTTCAAAAAGTAAAAAGGTTTAAGATATGTCTATACATATCATTATGTTATTACATGTTTATATAATTCTAATTAGTTATTAAATAACCACCTATGACCTCTATATATGGCCTGAGTATCAAATAATCTCTAGTAATGTGTTCTGGAGGTAGGTCTTATAGAATAAAAATTGGGGAAATCACCATATTATTGAACATATCCTATATACTATATTTATCAAACCATAATTTCTCATGTAGAGATTTTTATTGGTTCAAGCAAGGCCCCATAGAAGCTAACCCCTTTATCATCCTAGGCAACTTATATTTATAAAGAATATTTCCTCTTTGGGATTCCATTTCTATCTTCAACTTTTATTGATTTTCAATAGTGTTATATCAATTAAAGATAGAAAAATTGAAGGATATTTTTATTAGTCATACATAAAAACATATCATGTTTTTTTAATAAATAGAAATAATGTGTGGAAATTAATTTTTAATATATTTTATTGAGAATAATATATAGTGAAATATATCATAATTAAATTCTCAATTGAAATATAAATTGCATCATTGAAATTTTAATTATTTAATACCATTATAAATTACATAAGAGAATAAATTTTATGAGATAAGAGTTTTTTTGTATGAGGAATCAATCACATCAAAATAATAATAATTAGAATATTCCTAATATTGTGTTTATTCTTAAAAAATTCAGTTAAATACATATAATGATTTGTTTTATTGCCTTTTTTATTTTTAATTAAATTTGTAATTTAGACCCAGAGTGACATATCAGTTTAAGGAATGAAATTTCATTTCGTATTTTTATAATATTTACACTAAACTCACCAATATCTTATCCCCTATGTTTCTTGATCTTGGTGTTGTCTATGGAATGATAAGAAAAAATGATAATGTTTAAGGAGAATTATAATCCTCCATATAAGTCTTATTAGTATCCATGTTCAGAACCCTCCTGTAGCTTTTTGGAATAGTCTTCTTCACTTCACCGACCTATAACCTCTTAATTATATCGTTTTCTTGTATTACCAACATCAATATAAAACCACCCTTCTCATTCCCATCTTGTTTCACTAATCCATTAACTTCTCTCTCTATGTTCCTATCACGTGTAATGGTTATTGTGGGATTTTTTCCTCGCTACATCCACTCTAAGTGGCTCTTTATGTGTCCAAATAGGGCCTTACAAGACATGAATTTTTTATTTCACACACCACATGGCCTGAATATATTATAGGAATCAATACTTACTCTTTAATTGCTCCTAAAAAATAGTCAATAAGTGAGATCCTTTATTTCATAACCACTGTTTCCTATTACATTAATTATGGTAGATTTGAGAACTATTACATTTTTATGAAGGCCGATATGAACATAACCACAAGTGTTGATTACATGAATCTCAATAAGGTTATCTTAAATAATAAGTATCAATTTCATTATATTGATGATTTTTTTAAAAATTGAAATTGGATATGGGGTTATCAAGAATTAATCATCAAACTAGATATCTTGAGTTAAGTATTAGAAATTCATATAACCCTATGACTGCCTTCATGATTAGTTATTTACCTTATGAGATCCATTTTTCATTTTAGTCTCACCAATCCTACCATTATTTTTATTACATTGATGAATAGTATTTTCCTCTAGTGCCTTGGTTAGGTCATTTTTCAGGTCTGGATGACATATTGGATTAATCGATGATAGAGGAGTTTCATGTGTTTAATTTCAGTGTAGTCCTAAATTTCATGTGGAATTAATAACATTATACAAATAATTATAAATTAAACATCATGATTTAGGAGGTACTATTTATAGTGAATGTGGTTTCCAAACATTGAATTTTAGTTCATAATAATAAAGTAATGTATTTTATGACATTCAATAAACCTCAAACCGTATTTTGGATTAGGATATTCTTAGTATTTCTATGGTATTTCCACTACTGATTGACCTGACCTCTGTGGCATGTCAAACTGGTACCCATTCATAAATTCCAGATATTCTAAGGGCATTCCCGAACCCCATAAGTTTTCATCTAGCACCAATGAATTAATTAAAAATAGTGGGAAAAATTTCTCCCAAACTAAGTAATTCAATATTATATATATTCATGTACATATAGAAATAGTGAAAAAATATAATTATGTATTTTTTAGAATAGAAATAGAAGAAAAAATGAGATATACTTCTAAATTTATCAAAACAATAACCAAGAGGCACACCCAAAATTAAAGAATGAAAAAACTAAAATAACTACTCTCTTAGATATCATATGATAGTGTGGTTGAATATTTTCCATCTCACCACCCATCTACCCAACCCTAGATGATAGTAATGATTGCTTCCCCACTATGTCACATTTACTTTCTATGTACTAGAATCCATTACGAGGTATATGCACAATTTAATGGGTATACAAGGATTGAGATAATTACCTCATCGGGGTCTCAATAATGTGTTCAATATTTAATATTCTAATAATTGACCATGACTTCACAAATTTAAAGAAAATATTTTGTTATATATAGACTACAATTTTTATATCAAATGCATGATAAAATAATTTATTTTCACCCTTTTAAACATTTCAAAATAATACAGGTAAATCAGTTTGAAATTATTTCATGAATAGAAATCAAAAAAGATATGAAAATCAAATAAAATTCATAATCCCATATTATATCTAGTCCATGGAATTTAAAGGAAAATAGTGTAATTTGTATCACCTACAACATCATGTGGAGGATCACACTAGGTGAAGATATCTTAGACACTCATACCTAACACACAATAAAGTGTGTTCATCAAGACTCTAAACATTTGAATCTATCTTATAGATAGTTAGACACACTATAAAATTAACTCCCCAATAGGTTTTGTATTTCCCTAGAACTACGAGCCTAGGGAGAATTATAAATACCCCTAAGAAACCCCCCTAATAGTGGATGAGTCATATTACAACACCTTATACTTAAGTTCCCAATGTATCTCATGTTCTCTTTTTTTCCAAACTATTTCATAAATCCCTTTAATCATTTAATTTTTTTAAAACCTTTTCATAATCCATTGAATCCATTTAATTATTAAAACTACTGAAAAAATGCCTGAGAAAGACATTTCACCCATAAAATAATTTAATCATGATAATTCATTTGATAAAATAATTAATAAAATTCCTGAGAAAGAAATTTCACCCATAAAGGCTAGTTATCTAACCACCTACCTCAATACTAATGTTTCAAATGCCTGTAAGAAGATATATCAATAAGAAGAACACAACAATGAAAATGGAGTCCCTAGATTCATTCTAACCATCTCAAAATAGATTCAATTTTTTAAAAAGGTGGGAGGATAAGAGTAGATAACACATTCCACAAGAACTCAAACCCATCACAACACAATCAACAATAGTCATCCCTCGAAACAATATCTCACCATTGATATAAATGGAAACATAAAGAATCATCACTACATGTCAATAGATATAGTCATGAAATGTAGTGGTGCCTCTATTATCAAAGGAAATGAAGAAGTATAAAAAATTACAGGCACTATGAAATTTATTGAAACTACTACGATGATCTATCCTAAAATGAGACGATTTGAAAGGGCGGGAAGCCTCCAAAATTGATATAAGTGATATATAGCTTGAGTGGTAACTTGTTAAATTTTGAAGGAAAAATCCTAAAAACCATACAGTACCCTAAAGGCAATATCCATGATATTTACTAGGAATTTAATCCCTTTACACATCATATAATCTATAGGGACTAAATTCCTTGAAAACCCACAAGAATTATATTAAAAACACTCTTTTATTCATTACACAGTGTGTAATACTTTCATGGATTGCAACATATCAGGATATGTGCTCAGCTAAAATTATGATAATGGAAAAAATTACACACTTTTTACCCTTTTCAAAGTGTGTAAAATTCCAACGTACAACGAAAACTATATATTTTTACATATATACCCAAACAACATTTGGTGTATTATGAACATGCTGAGAACTCTGAAAATACATTACATGTTTATACTTATACTCCATTAATTAAATAAACATACATTTTTGAACAATAGGTGGGTTTCGTTTGAAAATGTTCTCCATCCTTGGGAGCCCCAAAATGAAACTAGTTAAAGTGGGAAAATAGTACAGAGAAGAGAAAGAGATGTTTGTGGGTAGTGGGATTATACAAACTCTCCACTATAAGACCTTCGATCATATATAATATAGGTGGAATAATGATGTTTGATAAAGAGGCCAGGTCATCAGTCCCTCATCAATGCCACACACTCCCATGTATAATGAGAATTTGATCCATGAGGCTATAGAACCTTGGCCAACAGAATCTACATCCCACAAAACACATGCTCTTTAGATTCAATGATCAATTCTAGATTCTCCAGATTAGAAAGAAATGGATCTACCTTAATATCTTCCCATATCATAACTTGAAAAGGATTAAAATATTATTTTCTAATTTTTGATATGTGGATAAAATCATGAACTTTCCATAACTAAAATAAAAATAACCACTGATAATAAACCTTCCTAGTTTCTCACTGACAATAATATTTCAAACCTATATCTTGGATCCAACATAGATTATTTTCTAATAATATGGTGATACATCCAATGAGAAACATTCTAGAAGACTCGGTATCCTAAGAAAAACTCCAAATGATGACTCCATTGATCCTAATATGATTTTGTCAACTATGAGTCATAACCTAATTTTTACATATATTTTGAACCCTCACAAACTTCTCCTAAACTATACTCGGCCCAAAAAAGATACTTCACAAACAACTTCCTAAAAAATAAGTGACATGACAAGATGAAAACATAGTTCCTTAATATGATCCATGCCAATAAATGGATGAAAATGTTGTTATAAGAATGATCAACCAATTTTATATGTATACCCAATGTTCAAACAAAATCCATGACACAATCTTGAATCATATCTTACTATATATAAAAAGAAAAATATGTCTGACCATTATTCTATGGATGATATGCTATATAAATTCTAAACTGAGTCCCTATCCCCTCAAGGATACCCTTCTAGAACATCAAAGTCAACCAAGGATCCATGTCTAAAACAACTATTGATGAAAACACATTTAACCTTGCAATTTAATGCACAATAATCTTATCCATATCTACAATTTTAGCAGTGTCCCTAATCAGAATGAATTGTGGGGAATTTTTCAACAGATCAATCAACACCAAGATACAATTACTATATTAGGAATTTATTGGTAATAGATAAAAAATCATTGAAAATACATCCCCTTTAAAAACCATCACTGGATGTTTCTGATGCAAATTAAAAGGTTTCATATGGTCATCATTTATCTATTAGAATGTGTAATACTGGGAAACAGTATCCACAATGTCATTCTTTATACCCACCCTACAGATTCATCATCTCTTGTCCTAATAAATATCTATGATTATTATTTGAATGGACCATGAATAACTATGATAATAAAACAAAACTTATCTCCTCAAATATGAAGGGATGAAAAACCAATCCCCGTTATTGAGAATGCAATCAGAAGAAGGATTCCAATAAGAAACGATCTCTCTATCATATAGGTTTTCCCAAATTTCAATGAACATGTCATACTGCTACTGACATTTTATACTAGTCTCAAAGAGAGATGATGATATTTGAACACTAGCCAGTACCATAACAAAAACATCATCATGATAATATTGATGTAACAAAGAAACAAGCCCTGTAAGGTTGCACTCTTCCTTCAAATCCAAAATATATTGTGATGGAACATTCATAATGAGATTGTCTATAATGGCATTACCCTTTTTGAGGTGTAGGAAATATTGAAGTCAAACATATGATGGAATTCCACCAAACATATATTCATGAGATTCTAGAATTTTTGAAAAATGATATTACTCAAACTGTTATGGTTAGAAAATAATGTGAACATTTTCCCAAAAATATAATTCATCTACCACTAAATTTCAGGCATAACTATGTCGGGATACATATTATAAGTGGGGTAATTCTCCCCATTCAGTAAAATTTTATGTTGGATTATATCTACCACATGATTATCCTTCATAATAATGAAACCTAAACCAATGAAAGAAGAATCACATAAAACCATATAACTTTTATCAGGATCAGATTGGATCGGAATATGATACAATGTTAGAAGTCATTTAATCTTACTGAAAGATGACCAACACTTTTCATCACATAAAATTTTTACCCCTTTCTTGTTATAAAGTGTCAAAGGTGACACCATCTTTGAGAAATCCTTGAAATATCATCGATAGTATATAGTAAGACTATGGACACTCTAAATATTAAATACATATTATGTATCTTCCATTAAAAATATAACCTTTACATTATCAATATTAATTAATAATCCATGAAAAGAAATCATGTTCCCTAAAAACATCACCTCTTGGATCAAAAATTTCATTTTGATAGATTTCCATTCAAATAGTAACTCCCTATGATTTTCAGAACAAAACCTGAATGGGGTTCATTCTAATTCTATTATCTCAAATAAACCAAAATATCATCCATGAACACTACCAAATATAACTATATTATTATGGAATATATAATTCATCAAATCGATAAAAATTACAGGATTGTTAGTCAGACCAAATGGAACCACAATATTTATGCATTTGATATACACACTCCTGAATGAACTTTTTTGTTTATCAGACTTCATAACCCTAAGAAACTAATAACGTTGATGAAGATATATATATGAAAACAATATTAACCCATTTTAACGGTAAAAAAATAAACCACATGATGAATACAATATGATTTCTTAATTGTTACCCGATTCAAATTTTGATTTTCCACACATAATAGAAGTAAACTATAAACCTTCATAGAAAATATAATTATGGATAACTGATGAGAAAATCTAGTGTAAATAAAAAAATCTCTATTATATAATCCAATTGCGTCTTTAACTCTTTCAACTATACTAGTTCAATATGATATTAATGTATCGAAATCGGGTATGTACCTAGTACCATGTCAGTCAAAAACCCTACCTCTCTCTATAGAGGGAGTTCAAATAAAAATTCTAGAAAACATTAAGAAAATATTATACAATAGTGGGAAGATCATCAGTAGAAGAAAAACGTCTTGTTAAACTACTGCAACAGTTGAAATACAATTCTCTTCCTTGGATAGATTATCTAACTAGACCATAACTTGGATCCCACTCCCATTTAAACGCATATGATCTATAATTTTCTAAAATAAATTATTCACGATAAAGATATTAACAAACCTCTATATGATTAGGAACAATGCTATCCAACTCGATGATAATGTCTAAAAAATTGAGATTAAAAATGTTAAAATTATATACTTACTCATCATTAGTAATCGATTTCACAAAAGATAGAAATCAAAACCCCATCACATTATTATTCCTAAATAGATTAAATAACTCCAATATAAAGTACATAAAATCAATTAGATGATTTATCATATAAAAAATATCTAGATATAAAATGTTTTAAGACCATGTATCATGTTATGTAATCTCTATAGAATATAAAATAAATATGGAACCTCTCACTATCACTGGACCCGCATCTACCTCCACTATGAAATTATCTACTACATGAAGGTGCTTCACTCTTAGGGCCTATAGATTGCACCCTATAGTATTTGAAGAATCTAGTTATGCCACAGTGACTTTTGTTTCCCATGAACATAGACCATATTGGTGTGTAGATATGACTAGGAATAAATTATATTGATGACCATAATATCCAAAAGTGTTACACAATTTTGATGGTGAGGGACAATAATGTTCTACATCTCCATCCTTTCAAAAATGATAACACGTCACTATAACACCAATAGTTATAACTAGAGCTGCTAAATAGGATTGCCACTGGGAACCACCTCTACCACTCCTAAGATGATCATTCAACTTCCTTTATTCCACTATAATTCTTCTAATGTTTCCACCATCTCGAAGAGAAGGGAATGAATATCATACCTTACCTCCCATATTAATTTTTTCCATAATATCCCTATCCAATATCTCAATATTGAATGAAATATTTTTCATAAATAACTACGATCCTATATCATGTTAAAAACCATATAGGTTCTTCTTATATTTCAGCTGGTCATTATTTAGAACCTCTAGTGACAAATGAAATATATTTAAAAAATAATTTGTGTATGATGACACTGAATGCTCTCCCTACTACAAGTAGTGGATCTTTAGTTATATTTATATTATAATAATCTATATAATAACTACTAGAGAAATATATTCTTGAAACTCTTTTATTACAATCCCGCATTCTTCTCCTTGTTTATAATAATATCCCATAATAATTGTTTGGTCATAGAAGATTGGATGCCACAAACATCATCTAGATACTCTCAAGTCTATCCAAGAATTCATATATCTAATAAATATTTTCTTGAAGTCCCTCTACCTCTATATATTAATTAAAACATTTAATGGATGATGTATTCTCATGAAAGAACCCTTGTGATCAATCTCACCTCATACATATCCCGGTTATACCTTAACAACTACATTATGAGATTGTGGTACAATATAGTCACCAACATGAATTTACAATTTGATATCCTAAATATTATTCTGATACAAATTAGGATTCCCTTGAGGCGTATCTGCTACACTATCCTCGGAGACTTGTGGAACACATCTCAGAGTCAATACTCTACAAACCAATAAATAATAAATGATCAGACATCAGAATAATCATAGTTATAAAATTTTTTATTGAAAACCGGATATTATAGTTAATAATTTATAATATGTGACCCACATCCCAACATCCCATGATAATATGAGTCTCATCATGACAAGGGTTTTCCAAGAACACACTGGAACCCACCTCTCATGATCCGACATTCCTATATCTAGTCTTCCAAATATCCCAAGACATGGACACTTGATGATAGAAGATCTTTGATACCAAACTATCATGAAATTGACCTGAATACCCTCTCAAACTTGTTCCTGACCGGAATTTCCACATACCTAAAGGGTATTCCATATCCACACTGACTATAATCTAGAACCTATTCAAGAAATAAATATAGAGTGAAATATTTCTCCCAACATGAATTAAAACACATGAAATATATAGATGTAAATAAAAAAACTATATAAGGGAATATGGTTTTATATATGTAATTAAATAAATAAATAAATGTGATAAAACTAAAAAGGAATAAAAAATTATCAAAGTGAAAAGTCAAAAAAAAAATGATGATAAAACTTAAAGGGATACTCAAACAATCTCCATATGAATTCATGGGAAATCCCACACCATCTCACCATCCAGATGACTAAACAATGTTAATAAAAAACCTCACCACCTCACTATTGTGCCTTGGATTTCTATTCATCGAATCAAATAACCCGGTCAAAACACCATTGAAGGGGTATATAGGGTTTGATCTATCAAGGTGATTTCGGGCCCCTCAGTGAGAGTCGAGCATTAACTATGCACTCATTTAGCCCTTGGGGTTTTAGCCGAGGGGTACCCACTGATTGTACCCCTCGCTCTCCATGAGAACTGGCCCAGGCTCGAGTCCCGCCAGACCAGGAAACTGTGCGTATTATGAATAGGGTGATTCAAAGCCATTTGACTAGTTGGGGAACATGTAGTGCGCTCTATGGCCTAATGGGGCCCCCTCAGTGAGAGTCGACCATTAACCTTACACATGTTTGCACATAAGCCTCAGCCCGGTTGGTGAGGACTCGGCATGTGCATCCATGAGACCCAAGATAAAATCCAGGTGGAGACAAATTTCCGTGTTGTTGTAATAGTACTGTAGAAGGAACTGTAGTAGTCAATGTTCGGTACTGTTTCAGCTAGAAATATTCATACATATGGGCCTTTGGGCCACCGGTTTGGTCCTCGGGTCCTGTAAGGCTTTCAGTCCACCCAAGACTTCCAGGCCAATTGATTCTCAAGGGATTAGGTCCACTCTAAGGCCTTTGGGCCACCCCAAGGCCTTCGAGCCACATGAATGAAGAAGTATCAGTTAGAATACAAAAGAGAAGGCTTCAGATGAGAAATCAGGGCACACACATTCACTGGAGTAGAAATAACCGGAATTGGAAGAATGAGAGGGTATGAATTTTTCATCGGTACCAGGCCTGTGCAGATTTTCATAGGACAGCTAGCCGACCAACCCTGTGAAGGTGGAGTGCTGATTTCATGACATATATTGAGGAGGAGCAGTTCTAAGTTGTCTTATCTTGGTGATTCCCTCTAAGACCTACGTGTCATGTAATTATCTCTAATCCTTCAGGCCTTTTAATGGTTTTACCTCACCCCTTGAATGGTGTATTATAAAAATAATAAAAAATGAAGGCCTTCAGGCCATTCCGACCACTTACCAAAACAAGGTAAAACAAAATTTTATTAATAACCCATTTCCAAAATTCGAAATCAATTCATTTAATAATTCATTTTGATTTAACAAAACAATTTACTAATAATCTTAGCAATGCATTTTACCAACAAAGGAAAGAGATGGAACCACCTACCTCAATTATCATATCTCACACACACACAAAAGGATAAACAAACTTAAGGAACACAAAAACAATATCATAGGAACTATAATAAATATAAGCAACTCAAAATTGATTTGGTTTGATTAAAATGTTTGAGGATAAGAGAAAACGACAAAAATCCCCAGATCACACAACCGTCGCACCAGAACCATTAATAAATCAGCTGACAGAAAAAGATCCCTACACAAATATATGAGAAAACAAGAAAAATCATCACTGGGTTTCAATAGATATATTAAAATAATGAAAAAACTCTATTGTGATACAAGGAAATGAATAAGAATAATTGATTACTCACCTATAGAAATGAACCACAACATAAAAAATGATCAATCACTAAAAATGATATTGGAGGGTTGTAGGTCTCCAAAATCACCATAATAGTGATCTAGGTAGATAGGGAAGATTATTCACATTTAATGAAACAAAATATCACTATTATATTTCTATAATGGCCTTATCATTTAAATTTAAAATTCTTTTATTCCATTTACACATCCTGTAATCCACGAGGTCTATTTTAATTGAAAAACCAATCACCATTTTGTTAAAATATTGATTTTTATCATTACATGGAGTGTAATAATCATAAAAAGTGTTACATTTCACACTATATAGTCATCTCACACCCTTATCCAAGAAACATTACACATTATGTGCTCTTTACATTGTTTGTTTATTTTCCAAACAGAGAATGAACTACATATTGATACAAGAAAACCCAAACCACCATGGTTGTTCTCCAAACGTGTGGAGAACCACTATAATCATTTAAAAATATATACTAGGACTATATTATATCAAACCAATATAAAAACTTCAACATTAGGATATTTTCCACTACCAATATTCTCTATCTTCATGGACCCTAATACACACACAATTTATATGAAAACATGTATGATAAGGGAAATACCTGAAAGGGGGTAACATTATAGTACACCCCTATTTTGTGAGACATCACTCAATGTTGTAATCTTCACTTACCACTCTCACTTAGTTTGTATTAAAGTATATATGTTATACAAAATATAATGATTCCATTAAGGAGTAAAATTATCGATTGAATTTAGTTCTAGTGTTGTCTATTATTGAGGTAGGGTATGTCTATGTGATTTTCTATAATGCATCAATAATAGGTTTGAGTTGTATTCTCGTACAGGGTGATCATGTGGTGGCATGTGGTTCTCTTCAGCATTAGTCACATAAGAAATAATTATTCTACAACTGATCAAGAACTATTAGTTGTGATTCACAATCATAAGAATTCAAGACATTTCCTTTTAAATGATATCGTTACCATTTACTAAAATAAAAAAATATGATTTATATTTCCTAAAAAATATTTGAATATCAGTTAGAGCTAATGGGTGGAGTACATGTAAAAATATTAACTTTGACATTTTATATGTCGCAAGTATCAGTTATGTTATTGCTGACTATATTAGAATGAAACATCAATACTAGTCCATGAAATAATATTTTGAATAATGTAATCTAATGGATATAAATTCATATATGATTTTGAGAGTCCATGAGGATGAAATTGATGATGTATTATTTATTGTTAAATTGAATTCCTCACTAATGAAGATAATTATTTTGTAGAATCATCTTGATGATGAGTTCCAAGGATTTAGTAAATTTTCATATAGAATGGAAGATATATGTGAATGGTCTCTATCTTTTAATGGTGTCCAACTCATCAAGAATGAGAATATTTTAATTTTTATTATGAGGAACGATATTTTTAAGTATTTTTATTAATCCATGTGGGTGTTACACCCAGGAATTCTGAATTTTTCATATGTGGAATCATTTATTATTGTTAAGTATGAGATAATAAATCATTTATTTTATTTTTCATTATTATTATTTCATGAAAATCAATTATAATAATCATCAAACTTATATTTTCCTTCATCCCCATTCTAACATGAAATAGTTTTGAAATTATATATTGATGGACCTTTTGGTTGGGTTTCCACACTCACCATACAAAAATAATTCAATTTTCGGATTCACTCATAGTCTGAAAAAATCAACCCACGTTATTCCCATTAGTGATACAGGTAATGTAGATTACTTGGAAAACTTATATGTGCAGAAGATATTCTGATGGAATGGAGATAAGTTAGATATTGTTTCCAATAGGTACCCCGGGTTTCATAATAATTTTCAGATATGCCTATATGGAGCGATTATATACTAGGTAAATATGATAACTAAATAACATCCTTATATATATGGTAAGATGGAATGGGCTGTACATTTTCTAGATGACATGATTCAAGCTTGTGTCCTTGAATTTAATTGAACATAGGAATTACAATTGGGATTGATCATTTTTTCCAATAATAAAAGTTATTAGTTGAAATATTTGGGGAAACCCTTTGATTCCTTTTATGGATATCCATATAAATCACAATTTTATTTTTTCATAGATAGGTGATGATTCCCTGTGTGACCTAGTTTTTTCCAACATATGATGAAAATGGTTTCTATTTTATTTTATGGAGAATGGTAATGGAACAATGTCAATATAATCATTATGATGATCATCATCGAAGCTCTTGGGACTTCACGATGAGTGACCTAGTGTGTTTCAGAGGTTCAAATTAGTTGGGACATTCATTACATGAAAAATATGATATATTAACACAATGATATATGAAACCATAGGAGTTTGTTGAGAGGATCATAATTATTAAATAAATTTTTTCCCTTCAGTAATAGATATACTTGATCTTTGACATATTTAATGTTTCCCACTATATGAAATACCATTCTAATCTATATCATATATTGTGAATAGAGTAAATTGATGTGGAACCATATTTGACAATGAACGATCATCTAATTTGGATTATTATTCATAAAAAATGAACTTTTGGGATACTTTAAACCCTTGGTTTTAGTTTTATAGAAGTATTGTTATGATTTTCTTGATAAAAGGGAGCCTGAGTCCTTATTGAGAGATAAGTGAACTCACATAATTCTAATTATATAATAATTATAGGAATTATTGGGGAATAATTAATGTACATGGTATTTAATTATAACAACCCAAAACTGACTTTATTATCTGAATTTTGGTTTATTTTTTATTTACATTTTCTTTATATCATTCTATAGTTGATCTTATTGATTCGTAGTTGTTTGACCTTGGTTAAGAATTATGAGTTGTTAGGGGAAATGGATTTGAAATTTTTTTAGGAGGAATTTTTTTGAGGGGTGTTGAATGAAAATGGAAAATGGTCTATTCCCAAAATGGATATAGGATGTCCACCATATAGCTGATGGAGGATTATATGTAATGTGTTCCTATTGGAATTCTTTTAGATAGAACATGGGGGCCCACCAACAATCTGGCGAAGCAGCCCTTGGTGCATGATTTCTACCTAGCTCACCATCCAACCAGTGGTATTTAATGTGTGCTATGAATTCCCCAATGAAACTTCAACTAGTTTGTGGGTGCCACTATCCATCCATTGATGTCGATATGGTCAAAAAATGATAGTGTATTATCATAATGTTTTTTTATTTATCATAAATTTGAAATCTAAATCAATCCCCCTTGAATCAAACTCATCTAATAATATATTGAATGCTCTATAAAGATGAATTATTCTCTTCCAAACATGATTATATATCGATTGATGTTGTTTTTAATGATATGGATCTCTTCACATAAGTGTAATTTCAACATGATCAGGAATTATTTTTTACCCCTCTCTTACTCCCTCCTCAATAGTAGTGGATTTTAATTGTATAAAATGATCTATATATTGAATTTATTATATAATTATAGATTTATAAATTAATATTTCTTTACATTGAATATTTCATATTAAATCTTGATCTAGGAAATTCATCATCTTATTGTTGAGGTTGGTGGTTTCTTAAGGAAGTTTTTATCTTCAAAAAACTTTTGTTCCATAATTAATTTGATATATATTTAAAATTAATTTCAAATCATGATTTTATTATTTCTATAAATGGGTTTTAAATGAAATGGTGTGACTGATGAAATCCTTTTCGTAATTGGTGTTCAAATAAAATGTTGATTTATAGAAAATGATCTCAAATTGAAATCATTGATTAGAGTAATGATTTTGAAAATGACTTTTTAGAACAAATGGCTGGAATTGTTTTAGGACTTTATGTGAAATAGAGTCCCTCAAAATGGAATTTATTTTTGATGAATACAATTTGGTGATGGTTTTTGAAATAAAATGGAATGTTTTGAAACATGAACATGTGTTGAATAAATTGATTGTTTGAAATGATTTGATATTGATTGAAATGAATGATAGACCTACAAAGGATTATTTTCCCTAAATAACATGAGATCCTTATTATTTAGGAGGACATATAACAAAATATTCATGTATTTTTATACATGGAAATGGATTTATAATGATAATTCTTACTAATATATGATAAAGGGTGGGAGTTCATTCATTAGGGTATTCTATTATTCTCCTAGGCATATCATCTTAAGATGTATTCACATGTTGAGTTATATTTCATTGAGATGTGTGTGAATACCAATACATACATATAACCAAGGTCTATTACCATATTTTTACTACTATAAATTATTTATACATTCCTATATTTGCGATAAATTATTATCCATTCAAACTTTTAAAAAGAGGAATATATCAGATTAACTTAAAGGAAAAGAAATTGTGTACCTACTTCCGTCTATATATTGAAATTTTTAATAAATAATCTATTTATTTTAATTCGTAAATAATTTAAATGAATGGTTTATTTAAAATTTAGAATAACAAGTTTATTTGATCTAGATTAGATATTTACCACCATGTAAGATCCTAATTGGATTTTTTTCTCATCTATACATTTTTGGTTGCATGTTTATAAATTTATTTATGATAGGTCTATGTTATATAATGGAACCACATAGAGTTTTTCTTTTTCCTTCATTAATATGAAGTTATAAGTTATCAGTAACTACAGAACTTTGTGATTATCTACATTCATGTAGATCATGAGGTTTTTTATTTTATGGTTTATGTGAAAATTATGATTGATGAACAATTTTTGGGACTTGTATCTATCCATTGGTGGTACATTACTTTTATGGAGTGTCTATAAAACTAATAATTTATTAATTAATATTTACATATTATTATTATTATTTTGAGTTATTAAAATCGATAAATCATTACCTCTAATTTTTTAATACCCTATCATTCGTCTCCAAAACATGGGGATAATGAATTCCCTTCAATCGATGTTACAGTAGATTTTCATATTATTTAGGTAGATAATTTGGGTTGGTTCATGATATTACATATATAAAAGTATTAATTGTTAATAGTTTTATCATTAAGATAATATTTCTTCACATTCCAATATCATTCCATGTTTAATTAATAGTTAAATATTGTCCATAATGATCAATTAATGAAAAATAATTTATTTAGAAATGAGCTAAAACCCATTCAATATTCAATAATTTGATTAAAACTAGTTCACAATGTCAAGAAATAACTATTTATGGTATATAATCCTATGAATAGTTATATTCGATGAAATATCCTTCAATAATGAAACATAATATAGGGTATTATTAAAATTTTATAGATTTCATCTCCTGTTCAACGAAATGGCTTCCTCTGACATTGATAATTTGTTCACACAATCTTAAATCAATAGAAAAACTTCTTCCACTTAATTGATTGTCAATGATCACTCCACATCTCCCCCTTTTAAAATAATAAAAAGAAAAGTACATGATAATTAAAAAGGATATTTCAAAAATAAACCATGGAAAAGTATTAAGATATCATACCATGATATGATATATAATTTTAAATAGTTTTGGGTGTTCTATCTATAAGTATTTATAATGAGATTGATACAGTTAGAGATGTATATCTACCTTATTGTTTTTAAAATCAAACAAGGATATAGACATTGTCATTGTGTTGGCTACATGACTTTTAGTAAAAATATACTCTAACATTACATCTTTTTTGTCTACACTATCCACTAAGAAAAGGAATTTATTCTTGATTAATTTCATTATATAGTATTGAATGGTATTTTTATAATTTTTTTTCTCTATAAAATATTTAAAAATATTTAGGATATGATATACTAATAAAATTACGAGAACATCAAGTTGTTTTTGGGACAATATAAAATACATTTTTATATTGTGTTTACAAAACATATTCACAAGGTTAGGAGTTTAAATATATGATTTTTTTATTTTTTATTTTAAATGAAAGGAATTATATATGACGATAAAATACACAACTAGAAATATATTTATTCCCATCACCCAAACATCCCATATCAACATCTATATGTTTTATCAACTACTATAATGAATTTTCATAATAATTCATCCCAATTATCATTGATTATCTAATGTAGTAATGTATAAATGTCATTGGTATCAAGTAAATATTGTTGAGTCAAAAGTCCTCTTTTGACTTCTATATCATGTTTTGGAAATCACAAATGTATTCTATCATATTTTGTAAATTACAATTGTCTTCTATCATGTTTATCGTATTGTACAATGTTGATCGTAATGACCATATCGTATCGTACAATACTGATCGTACTGCCTATGTCAATCGTACCATACTGACTCTGTCAATCGTATCGTACTGACTCTGTCAATCGTACCATACTGACTCTGTCAATTGTATCGTACTGACTCTGTCAAACGTATCGTACTGACTATGCTATTCAGATGTTCATTACTTGTTTTGTTACTTTGTTAAAATCGCGTGTTTCATATGAATAGTACCATTTCTTATCAATATATATATCTTGTTTTAACCAATATGATGTAGTGGAGTTAGTTACAAACTAAATCAAAACGATGTCGTGTTTTCTGTTTCAATATGACCGTTATAATGACAGGTGTCCAAGTCCCTCTGAGTTATTCGGAGAAATATGACGGTTGAAGGCAACATGACCGTTGGAACCCGAGGCCTATAAATAGAAGGTCATTCGAAGCTGAGAGTACAACGATGAATGAATAATTGAACGAAGAGACTCTGTGAACTGTCAAGATTCTAGAGAGAGACATTGTGACTTCTCTCATCTGCCTTGTGCGTCTGATCATCGTATCGAGGGATTTCAGGTGATTGAAAGACAGAGGTGTCGATTACCTACAAAATCGAGGGTTGCTGAAGATAGGCAGACAGACGTGCCGATCATCGTATCGAGGGCTACTGGGGATAGGCAGACAGACGTGCCGATCATCGTATCGAGGGCTTCCAGGGATAGGCAGACAGACAGTCCAATCATTGTATCGAGGGCTCACCAAGGTGTTGGTGAGACATACCTTTTATCCTAGGTGAAAGGATAACCCTTCTCTTTGGGTTAAAAGAATTGTAATTCTTTTACATTTCCGCTGTTACTTGTATTAGAAAGGAATTTGTATTGTTTCCTTTCTTCTTTACATATTCAATTGTAATTGTTTCAATTACAATCATTCTATTACATATTGTATTGATTGATTCTATATGCTTTAAGGTAGAATCATTCATCTTTGTATTACTCTGATTATTGTGTTCATCTTGAATACAATTGTTTTATATTACATTAGTATTACAATACATCATACCTTTTTATATTCAATACAATTGTGGGTGTTTGTATTTGTATTAGTTTAAGATCTTTTAAACTAATCTCTTAGTTGCTAAAACTCAAAGGTTTTTAAACCTACAATTCACCCCCCTCTTGTATTGTTCAATATAATAAACATATATATCTACATATTCAATCCAACAATTGGTATCAGAGGAGGTTTTCCACTAAATTGTATTACTAGCTTTATTTATTTCATTTTATTATCTTGAATACTTACTACACTAACGTGTGGAGTGGAAAAGTGTTATTTGTATTAGATGGCAGGAATGAATATTGGGTCAATAGACAATCTGAATCCTTCTAGACCACCAATCATTGATGTAAATGATTATGAGTACTGGAGAGATGGTATGAAGACATTTGTTATCAATACTGGTGTAGATAATTTTATTATGCTTACTGGAGATTACAAAATTCCTGACAAAGAAGTTAGTACTTTCACCAACCAAGAGAAGCAAGAATATCAACTGAATTACAAGGTACGCAATACTTTATTATGCTCCATGACCAGGAATATATACAGTCAGATATCTTCATGTGAAGCAGCTAATTGTATTTGGAAGAAATTAGAAGTCACTCATTTTGGTACATCCAAGGTTATAGAAACAAGGAGAGCAATGCTTCGAGCAGAGTATCATGGATTTGTTTTTCCTTATAGAGAGCCAGTATGTAAAGTGCAACAAAGGTTTATGACGATTGTCATAATTTTACAATCTATGGGAGAAAAACGTCTTGATGATGAAGCTCTAGTCGACAAGATTATAGATATAATTCCAAATGAATGGGAGTCAAAAAGGACATCTATTGATGAAAATAGAAAAGTTTCCCAGATTACTCTTGATGAAATCTTTGGAACTCTTCTATAGCATGAGACAAGAATGAAGAGAGATGCTGATTTCAACAAGAAGAAGAATGGAAATGGAAGTGTAGCCTTTGCATCTAAAGCTAAAACACCTGAAAGGCTTACAAGGTCAGAATTCAAGAAAGTTGTTATATCTGATTCAAGTGATTGTAATATTTCGGATAATGAGTTAGCCAATCTTGCCAGAAGGATGAACAAGATTGTGGGAAAGAAAGACTTCCAATATAGATTCAAAAAAAAGACCGGAAAGATAGGAATGATTCAGAGGTAACTTGTTATGAATGTAAGAAAGAAGGACATATAAGGCCTGATTGTCCTTTACTGAAAAGGAAAGATAGAAAGGAGAAACACTCTGAAAGAAACAATAAAAGGTTTTATAAGACAAAGAAAGTCTTTAATGAAAATGATACGTGGAGTGAAAGTGGTAGTGATTCCTCAAGTGATTCTTCAGAATATGAGACATCAGGTAAAAGGAATATCGGACTCTTAGCCAGATTACCAATTAAAGATCATTGTCTCATGGCTAAGGTACATAATGCTGAAGCTATTACAAATGTCTCTTTGAATGCAAATTGTACTGATAATAGATATTATGAATCTTCAAATGATGAATCCTCATCATCAGAGGATGATACATTACCTTCTTTTGAATAAGTCTCTAGATTTGCTAAATTACTTGAAAATGAAAATTCTATACTCAAAAAGAGATTTGAAAAGGCAAATTCTAGAATTTCAATCTTGACAAAAGAAGTATCATATCATTCTAAAGATATTGATGAGAAAACTTCTGACTTTGAAATTATTTTAAAAACACTTGAGAAAGTTAAATCTGATAAGGATAAACCTTCTAAGGATATTGAAACTGTAATTTCAAAGAAAAATATTTTAAGGCCTAACTCTAGTTCAAATTCAAATGTTTTGGAAAATAAGAATTTGGTTTTAAAACTAAAGTCAAAGATTTTATCCTTGAATAAATGTTTGTCAAACTTTACTCATGGAAAGGAAAACTTTGACAGGATGTATTCTCAAATTACACCTTTGAGAAATCATTCTGGTCTTGGTTATACTTATTCCAAACCAGTTTTTAGCAATAACTATTTTGTTCCTCAAAAAACCTATTTTTGTTCTAAGTGTCAATGTGGAGGAAACTGGAGACGAGATTGTTCTCATAACAAAACTCAATATTTAGGATTTCATAAAGCTCTTTTTTCAAAACAAATGTGGATTCCTAAAATTCTTTTATCTAACCCTTCTGGATCGAAACAAGTTTGGATTCCGAAAAACTAATTGTTTCTTTTTCAGGAAAATGAGAAGTGTACCAATAAGAAAATTTGGTACATGGATAGTGGTTGTTCTCGGCATATGACTAGAAACAAAGATCACTTTGAAAAGGTTATCAAAACAAAAGGTGGAAAAGTTACCTTCGTAGATAATGCTCAAGGAAAGATTGTTGGTATAGGTAATATAGTTTTTCTGGGAAAAGTTCTTATCTCAAATGTTTTGTTTGGTAAAGGTCTTAGGCACAATCTCATCAGCATAAGTCAATTATGTGATGAAGGTTACCTTGTGAATTTTAGAAATGATAAGTGTCTTGTTCACAATTCCAAGGATGAGTTCATTCTATCTGCCCATAGGCAAGAGAATGTTTACACTATTAACTTAGAAGACCTTAGGAACCAAAACTTACCTTGCTCAAGTGCAATTGAAGACCAATCGTGGCTATGGAATAGAAGACAAGGACACTGTAATATGAGAAACCTTAGTATACTCTAAAATAAAAGACTTGTAAAGGGGCTACCGGACCATAGATATGATTCTTCAAAAGTCTGTGATCCTTGTCAATTTGGAAAGCAACATAAAACTAGCTTTAAATCAATTAATGAAGTTTCAACTTCTAATGCATTACAACTAGTGCATATGGATCTTTTTGGTCCTTCATAATCTGGAAGCATTGGAGGAAAATACTATGTATTTGTTTTAGTTGATGACTTTACTAGATTTACATCGGTCTACTTTTTCACAGAGAAATCTGAAGCCTTTTCCTATTTCAAAACTTTTAGAGCCCATGTTAAAAATGAGAATAACCTACCATTGATAACTATTCATAGTGATCATGGTGGTGAATTTTAAAATTCAGATTTTGAAACTTTTTGTAGTAAGAAAGGTATTACTCACAATTTCTCATCTCCAAGAACTCCTCAGCAAAATGGTGTTGTTGAAAGAAGAAATCGTATTCTTCAGGAAATGACTCGAACCATGTTGAGTGAATACTCAATTGCTAAGCACATTTGGGCCGAAGCTGTTAGTACAGCTTGTTATACTATAAATCATGTTTTAACTAGACCATTTCTTAATAAAACCTCTTATGAGTTATGGACAGGCTAAAAACCTAAAGTTTCATACTTCAAATTTTTTGGATGCAAAGTATTCATTTTGAATAAAAAATATAATCTACCTAAATTTGCACCAAAATATGATGAAGGAATCTTTCTAGGCTATTCTACAACCTCTAAGGCTTATAGAGTTTTCAATAAAAACACTTGCACTATTGAGGAAATAATACATGTAAAATTCGATGAAACTGATCCTTTTGTTTTCAACCAACCCAATCCTACATCCTCAGATGTGTTTTCTAAAAATGTTTATCAACCTTTATTAGAAGATCATTCTGATAAGGAAAATGTTCAAGAAAGTATTCCTGAAACATTTACCACAGAAGATCTTTTACTATATGTTGATGAACAGGCTTTACAAAACCCAAATCAATTGTTTCTTAGAAATCATCCCAGTGATAACATCATTGGTGATGTAAATCAACCTGTAAGGACCAGAAATTCCTTAAGAAATGAAATAGAACATCTTGCTTTTCTTTCCCAATTTGAACCTAAAAGTCCGAGTGAAGCTTTAGGTGATGATGATTGGATCAAAGAAATGCAAGAGGAACTAAATGAATTTGAAAGGAATCAAGTCTGGATTTTGGTTGATAGACCTAAAGAAACAACTGTGATTGGTGTAAAATGGGTTTTCAGAAACAAGTGTGATGAAATTGGAATCATTGTAAGAAATAAATCAAGACTTGTTGCTAAAGGCTATAATCAACATGAGGGAATAGACTATGAAGAAACATATGCTCCTATAGCTAGACATGAATCTATTCGTATTCTGTTAGCCTTTGCAGCATTTTTCAATTTCATACTATTTCAAATGGATGTCAAATGTGCTTTTCTAAATGGTTTTGTTCAAGAAGAAGTTGTTGTCGAACAACCTCCTGGTTTTCAAGACCCAAAACATCCTGATCATGTTTTTAAACCTACCAAATCACTATACGATCTAAAACAAGCCCCTAGAGCATGGTATGATAGAATTACATGATTTCTTTTACAAAACAATTATACAAAAGGTACAACAGATCCAACACTTTTTATCAAAATGGAAAACAAAAAAGTTTTGATTGTCCAAATCTATGTTGATGACATCATATTTGGATCATCTCAGAAATCTTTACCTTATTCTTTTTGCAATCTTAATGAAATCCGAGTTTGAAATGAGTATGATGGGTGAGTTAACATTCTTTCTAAGTTTTCAAATTTCTCAAAAACCAGAAGGGACTTATATATCTCAACATAAGTATATAAAATATTTACTCAAAAAGTATGGATTTGACAAAACTAAAAGTATTAGTACTCCAATTGGTACCTCAAATACTATTGATCTTGATGAAATTGGGAAACCAGTAGATCAAACAATCTTTAGAGGTATGATAGGAAGTTTGCTATACTTGACAGCTAGTCGACCAGACTTGATGTTTTCTATATGCTTATGTGCAAGATATCAATCTAATCCAAAAGAGTCTCATTTAAAAGCCGTAAAGGGAATATTTCAATATTTAAAAGACACTATGGATTTAGGTCTTTTTTACTCTTCTGGGAATGATTTTGTTTTAAAAAGTTTTTCAGATGCTGACTTTGGTGGTTGTAGAATGAAAAGAAAAAGTACATCTAGAACTTGTCATTTCTTAGGAGATTCCTTGGTTTCTTGGTCCTGTATGAAACAACACTCAGTAGCACTATCCAATGCTGAAGCTGAATATGTAGCAGCTGGAAGTTGTTGTGCTCAAGTACTGGGGATGCAGCACACACTCCCTGACTATGTATTGAGTTTTTCCAAAACTCAAATTCTTTGTGATAATACAAGTTCCATAGCTCTTAGTAAAAACCCAGCACACCACTCTCGTGCAAAACACATAGATGTTAGGCATCACTTTCTTAGGGATCACACACAAAAAGGAGATATAGTTCTACAATTTATCAGAACGCAAGAACAACTTGCTTACGTTTTTACAAAACCATTACCCTCTGATTTATTTGAGTTTATAAAACAAAATCTAGGAATGATTACATTAAAATAATCATTCATATATACTTCATGTTTTACAAATCTCCTTACAGTAAATAACTCCCTTTGAAAGTGGGAGCACATTTCTTTCTATCTTTATGTTTCTTTTTATCTTATAATCTTTAACTATTTACTCTCTTGATATGTATCTTTTTCTGTTTAACGTATTGAAAATTTTATCGTATCATTAATTTTTTTCCCTGTTTATCGTATTGACAGTTTTATCACACCATTTACTTTTTCTTTTCCATTGTATCGACCGATGATGGTAATGAATTTCTTTTCCATCATATCGACCGATGATGGTAATGATTTTCTTTTCCATCGTATCGACCGATGATGGTAATGAATTTCTTTTCCATCGTATCGACCGATGATGGTAATGAATTTCTTTCCCATCGTATCGACCAATGATGGTAATGAATTTCTTTCCCATCGTATCGACCGATGATGGTAATGAATTTCTTTTCCATCGTATCGACCTATGATGGTAATGATTTTCTTTTCCATCGTATCGGCCGATGATGGTAATGATATTGTTTTCCATCGTATTCCCAGTTCATGGTAACAAGATAGTTTTCCATCGTATTGTCAGTTCATGGTAACAAGATTGTTTTCCATCGAATCGTCAGTTCATGGTAACAAGATTGTTTTCCATGGGCATGTCAATTCATGGTAACGAGTTTGTTTTCCATCGTATTGTCAGTTCATGGTAATGAGATTGTTTTCCATCGGCATGTCATTTAATACTTCTATTTTATTTTATTTCGTATGGTTGTATATTCTTTAATCCTAAAACGAACAACTACCTTACGTTCTTCGACATGTATTTTCCATTTTTTTTCTTTTTTATTTTTAATCCTAACCATTGATCTGTTTTTTCTCTAATCCTGACCGTAGAAGATCAACGGTCACTCCTTTTTCGCCTATAAATAGCCCCCCCCCCCCCTCTCCAAACCCACATTGGTTTTTCAGGTTTTTAGGCGATGCTCTGCTCCACCGGTTATAAATCATCATACAATCTATCATCGACATCATCTTTATGCCTCAATCCTTTACTAATACTCCCACCGAAGTGTCTTCGAAGATTTTTACAGAGAAAGACTTTAACAGAGAAAGGTTAGTTTCTCGGGACTTTTTTGATTCGTATGATTCCACAATCAGAAGAATCGTTATCTTTCACGGATGGGAACATTTGTGTGTTGAAAGACCTGTTTCTCATGATCCTGTTCTTTTTGATGAAGTTTGTTAGTTTTATAAAACTGTATCATTTGATAAAGATATGACTATCAATTTTGCTGTGTATGATAGAAAATTGTCTATGTCTGTGAAATAAGCGGCTCATTCTCTGAATGTCCCAATAGAAGGGGATTATTTCTGTCCATCTCACAAACTACCAGAAGAAGTTGGTATGTTTAATAGAGAAAGTGATGAAAAGACTTTGTTTGTTGTTAATGAAGAAAAGATAAAAGTGTCTCATCATTCACCGGACAATCGGTTTGTTACTTTATGGATGCAAGGTTTTCTTATCCCAAGGAAAGGGGATAGAGAAACTATGAAAGTTTCTGATATCTTTATGCTTGACTATCTTGTGAATATGAGAAAAGTTAATCTAATGGGGTATTTTTTTGAAACCATTAAGAATGTCAAGACAGGAGGGATTAAGTCCCAAATGATTATGTATCCAACCATCCTTACGAAGTTCATTCTTGAAAGTATGAAGTTTTGTAACATTCCTTTGAAAGGAACCCCCATAGATTTGAAGCCATCATGGATTAGTAAGAGTACGATGAAAAAGATGAATGTTTGTTTTGATCCGAATTCAAAACTTTTTGTCAGAGATATAGATGCTGAATTGGCTCAGAATTAATCGGCACCTATGCCAGCCAAAGACATTCAATCTACTTGTGTTACTCAAAAGTCTGATCCGCAAACCAGTTCAAAGCCTAAGAAGAATCCAAGGTACAGTAAGGAGGTTGTAGAAAAATGGAGAAAGGATAAGGAACAGAGAAAGGAAGGTGATCCAAAGTTCGGACCTGACCCAGCTGAGACTTTTGTAGAACGAATAAGGGTAGAAGAAACCCTTAAGGTTGAAAAGAAAAAGAAAGATGTTTTGAAAAGAAAGGATCAAGACTTTGATATTTCTAAATTCTTGAAAGCAGTTGAGGAATCTAGTGCTCATCTTACCATAGAAGTGCATCAAGACCCCATCGTATAGAGTTTCCCTGAAAAAGGAAAACAAAAACAAGTGATGGAAGAGATAGAAGAAGTGCAAGAATAAGGAGACTTTCTTTTAGAATTTCTTCAAAGTTCAAAGAAGAGTAGAGAGGAATCAGTTCAAAAGATGAGTGAAGGTTTTCAACAAACTCCTCATGCCGATCAAGAACTATCTCCAGAAAGAATGTCATATCATGAAATGCAAGGTGCTCAACCCTCTCACACTGATAAAGTTGTTGTCATTAGTGACAATGTGGAAGAAGAAAGAAGGCAGAAAGAAAAAGAAAAAGGAAAACAACCAGTTGTTGACTCTAGCAGATCATATGAACTAGCATCATACGATGAAGATACTGATTCAGAGCATACAATCTCTCTCAAGAAGAGTGATTACATTGTTCATGTTTTGAGAAGGGTTGAGAAGACCATTCCTTATTTCCCGAGGCTGGAAGGGAAGATTGATTTTATCACTGACAATCAAAAGAAGAAGTTTGGCTCTATAAAAGAATTGAGGAAGAAAGTTTTTTCAGTAGAAGACGATTTGAAAGTTCTTTCAGAAAGTTTGGTTGCTCATAAGAAGGCATGCAACAAGATGACTAAGTTGTCGTACAAAACAGAGAGCTCAATCAATGATCATGAAATAGCTATTTAAGATATAAGAAGGTTGTCAAATGAGCTTGCAGTTGCTTTCAATAAGCTTGACAGAGAAATGTTTGAAAGGTTGAATCTTTTGTCTTCTCAAAGAGCCGATGTTCCTTCAGTGAAAGATTTTCAAGAGAGAATGAATGTTTTCCAATCTGAATTCTCGATGGTTTCATCTTTCAAGGATGAAATGGTTTTGTTAAAGAATAAAAATTCTGTGATATCCAAAGATAACAAGAATTTGAAAAACATAATTGATACTCTTGAAGAAGTAATCAGAGTCCAGGAAGAGACTATCAAAAATCAAGATGAGATTTTTTGCGAATCAACAAGAACTTCTCAGAACTCAGGGTGAATCTATTTCTGACGACAAGAAAGAAATCAAAAAGATGAAAGTTGTTCTTCACGAGCTCATAAAGAAGTATAAGGAAAGGGAAAACAAATGACTTGTATTCGTTTCTTTGAAAGCTGTCTTTATTTTGTAATAACTTTTATGATCCTTTTCTTTTATCCATTATCTTGTGTTTATTTTTTCTAACTCCTTCAGACAATTCAAGATTACTCATTTCTTTTTGTAAATCATAAAGGGGGACAATGTTTACAAAGGGGGAGATTTTTTTTAAAATAGGGAGAATGTTTTATAACACTCTTAAGTATAATCTACGAATACAATCCTTAGAAAAGTCCATACCTAAGGGGGAGTTTGTTGTATTCAAATTCATTTTCAGAAGAGTTTCCAATAACTCAAGGGGAGATAAGTATTTCTTGTTACATTTACTTTGTGTGTTGTGCTTTCCAAAAAGTGGGAGATTGTTGAGTCAAAAGTCCTATTTTGACTTCTATATCATGTTTTGGAAATCACAAATGTATTCTATCATATTTTGTAAATTAAAATTGTCTTCTATCATGTTTATCGTATCGTACAATGTTGATCATACTGACCATATGTTATCGTACAATACTGATTTTACTGACTCTGTCAATCGTACCACATTGACTCTGTCAATCGTATCGTATGGACTCTGTCAATCATACCATACTGACTCTATCAATCGTATCTTACTGACTCTGTCAAACGTATCATACTGACTCTGCTATTCAGATTTTCATTACTAGTTTTGGTACTTTGTCAAAAGCACATGTTTCATATGAATCGTATCATTTCTTATCAATATATATATCATGTTTTAACCAATACGATGTCGTTGAGTGAGTTACAAACTAAATCAAAATGATGTCATGTTTTCTGTTTCAATATGACCGTTATAGTGACAGGTGTCCAAGTCCATCCGAGTTTTTCGGAGAAATATGACCGTTGAAGGCAACATGACCGTTGGAACCTGAGGCCTATAAATAGGAGGTCATTTGAAGCTGAGAGTACAACGATGAATGAAGAATTGAACGAAGAGACTCTGTGAACTATCAAGATTCTGGAGAGACACACTGTGACTTCTCTCATCTTCCTTGTGCGTCAGATCATCGTATCGAGGGTTTTCATGTGATTCAATGACAGAGGTGCTGATTACCTACAAAATCGAGGGCTGCCATGGATAGGCAGACAGACGTGCCGATCATCGTATCGAGGGCTGCTGGGGATAGGCAGACAGATGTTCCGATCATCGTATCGAGGGATTCCAGGGATAGGCAGACAGACTGTCTGATCATCGTATCGAGGCCTCACCAAGGTGTTGGTGAGATAGACCTTTTATCCAAGGTGAAAGGATAACCCTTCTCTTTCGGTTAAAAGAATTGTAATTCTTTTACATTTCCACTGTTACTTGTATTAAAAAGGAATTTGTATTGTTTCCTTTCTTCTTTACATAGTCAATTGTAATTGTTTCAATTACAATCATTCTATTACATATTGTATTGATTGATTCTATACGCTTTAAGGTAGAATCATTCATCTTTGTATTACTCTGATAATTGTGTTCATCTTGAATACAATTGTTTTATATTAAATTAGTATTACAATACATCATACCTTTTTATATTCAATACAATTGTGGGTGTTTGTATTTATATTAGTTTAAGATCTTTTGAACTAATCTCTTAGTTGCTAAAACTCAAAGGTTTTTAAACCTACAATTCACCCCCCCCCCTCTTGTATTGTTCAATATAATAAACATATATATCTACATATTCTATCCAACAAATATATCCTAGAATAATCTGAAAATGTAAATCTTTAAATGTGGAGATAAAAATATAAAGTCAGGTGGTTTCCATTTAGAGTAAAATAATAAAAATCTATAAAGAGTTGAATTAACTTTCATAGTTTAACATTGGGTTGAAAATTTCTATAGAGTATCCACCAAAGATTCCATTGGTTTAGAATCATCTATATTAAACCCCTTAAGAAATACAGTGGAATATTTTTTTGGGAGATAAAGGTCCTATATATTTTATTAATTAACCACAATCTATGAAATTTGATAGTTCGATAACGAGAGGTAGCTCAAATTCATACTACATCAATTTTCAGAGCATCTTACATTAGGTTTCATCCTGCCTCTAAAGATTATTCCATCATCATATATAAAGAGTACCATATATTTTGATTTATTCTTCCTAATTTATATGTCATTTTCAACCCCTAATATAAGATAACCTAGCTTTATTAAATACTAAATCAACTATGAGTACCATACTATTGGTACTTTCATAATCAAATTTAACACCTTCTGCAATCATCACACCTTATTCTCATCCTGTGATTTGGAAAACTATTTAGGGTTCTAAATGTATTCTTGTAATTAATATACTCAATTTATTATTTAAAATGTTATATCCATATGGTTCCCTTTAAAATCAATATTCAGAGTTATAATTTAGATCAATTTTAAATCTTCAAGTCAATCCACTACAGAAAATGTTTCATAAAAATCCATTAAATTAATCTTGGAAAATAATTTTGTCATAGGACATAAATTATACATGTTATTGTTAAAATTTTATAGAGTTTTCTTTAAAAAAAATTATTTTCCCCCAAATTAATATTTTTTCCTTGTGAAAATTTCTCATTCATTGTTCTCCAAATAAATACAATGTTCTTAGAAATCACCCTCACATAACCATCCATTTTGTTAGCTTCAAAAAATCATTGAGTTTCCACCAAATATAAAAATGATATTTTTCAACCATGACTTCAATAATATTTTTTTTGATATGTTTAGCCACTAATAATATTTATATAAAAGATTTTTACTTTTAATAATTATAAATTTATTATGATGTTTCAAATATGATTCAATAATTATCCGAGCAACCACCAGAGTCCATTTTTTTCATGTTGATAATCCCATTATTTGGAAAATTCTCCTTTACATATCTCTTAGAAAAAATTATTATTATGTTAATTATTCTCATTCACAGTTGAAATGAAATCATCTTAAGTCAGACTTCCAAAAACCCATATATATTTCATTGTGACCTTCTTTCTATAAATTTTTTATGTAGTGTTTTTAAATAATTTGTTTTGAATAAATCCATATTATGGATATAGAACATTTTTACAATAACTACATTGAAATGCATTACAGGTTGCTGCTTCTCAATGAGTAGAGCCATGAATATTCAGGCAATAATTCAATTTATGATCTCAACCATTCCATTCTATTGGGAAGTACTCACAATTGCCACATGACGTGGAATTATATTTATTTCTATATATTACTGTAGATAAGTATTATTACTTCTATAATAATCCAATTGTGAAAAATTTATATCTTTACAGCAGTAATATTTTTATATTTTCTCCAATATGGGATGTTGAAACATTACAGTTTAGTTTCGATTATGATAAGCCAACCAATCAGGCATAAATCCTCAATAAAAAAATACATTTTTTACCAAATTCATTGTGATTCATTGGCTTCAAAATATCCACATTTTTTATCTACAAAACTTCTGATGATTTCACCATAATGGGATTATTAACCTTTCTAATAGACCATCACTTTTGACAAGTATATCATCTATGATTTTTATCAGATGTCATATTGGGTAAGTAAATATCTTCATCATTATTATAATTATGTTCCAAATATTATTGCTTTAAATGCCCATGTTTCATATTCAGTATCTTATTTTCATCATCCTTTAAAAAAATTGTCCAACTATCATCACTTATTAGATAATGATTTCACTTTTACTATCTCCCCAGTAGAATAAGTGAAATAAATTTTTCTTTAAAATTTCACCCATATTTTAAAAATTACACAGCATGTCATGAGTCACATAACAATATTACATATAAAATATTATAGATATATACTTCAACCATACTTCCATTTATTTTCATAAGATCCTGTAATCTAATCATGTCTTTTAAAAATCTAATAATTTTTACGCCCTCATCATTTAAAAATAAAATATCTCTACCATGATCATACTCTATTCCAATGATATGATCTTTATTTTTAGTCATATGTAGGGTAACCCTACTATTGAAAATGAATAAACATGAACTGTTAATTTATATTAAGGAATTACCTACATCATTTTCCTTCTCATTACATTATTAATCATCAGTAACAATTTATGAACCGTTCTCGATTTATGATATTTCTTATACTCCATTGTGTAAACCATATACCTTTTATTTTTTAGTATTATGAATCAATTTTCATTTTTCTATGAATTGATTAAAATTACAAGATACTTCTTTCTTCAATTGTGAATCTCATATGACACATTATTTTGAATAATTGAAGCACAATAAGATTCATTTTCATAATGCATTATCAAAAAAATCAACAACCATTAAATATATAATAAAATGATGGAAAACATATTTTTTTTTTGATATTTCGTCTCTCTTAAAAGCCAATTTTTAATAGAGGACATAGTGGGAATGTATCCAAATTTTTCACATCAATAATAGATTAGGTTTCATTTTCAATATTGTTAATTTAATTCCTTAATAGTATCGTTTAGATATTATTACAAATTCAATTTCCTTCAAGTATTATATTCATGATGTTTGGGATGAATAATTTTTGTGTCCTCATTATGATCATGCGCGAAAGTATATGTTATCTAGTTTTTATAGTGGTTTTATTTTGGTAGGTAATATAATATTAATAATCCAAGGAATAATTTTCTTTATCTATAAATGGGGATAGATACTTGGATAAACTCTATCCCTTGATGAATTTATAGATCCATTCTTGTTACTAACTCTTTCAATTCCATATAACAAAATTTTCTTCATGATCATAATTTTTTTTCATTATTTTATTTATGTATTTGTCTCTCTATAAATGATTTAGGGCTATTCTTATACTTTTATCATTAGATAAAATTCAATAACTATGTTTAAATGTGTCCACATTTCAGTTTTTTATCCATTATATTAAATTTTTCCAAAAATTATTAATATTGTTTCATTTATATGAATGAATCTAGGCATTATAATTCTATATCCACCACCGTTTGAAATGTTCTTCCAGATATTCCTCATTTTCTCATATAATATTAAAGCTACAATCAAATTATTCAATTATTGTGTCACTATCATTGTCATGTTGTTTCAAAATAATAGTTATTAAATATTCATCTTCTAGGTCATTAAAATCCTTAAATGTATCCACTTCTAAATCATATTAGGTTTCATCTTTATTTGATAATATTTTTTAGCTTTTCTAGAACTTATACATCAGTTTTGTACTAATATGTTTACCTTGATGGGTTACATCATGAGTTATTTATCATCATAATCTAAATATTTTTAAATATAGTTAGAACTGATATTTCATATATTACCACATCAAAATAAAGAATATCTAGGTAATCCTTTTATATTTTCCTTTTCCCCACACACGATTAGTGGAAAGTAAATAAATCACTCCATTGAACTCATCTTCATTGAGATTGTCAATTGTGGAATTATTAATCATATATTTGACTGTGAACTAATGTGATTAAATAATCATAATTGATTTATTGTTATTATTACTCATTTTATTTATGATAGGTGTGCTATTAAGACATTACAGAGAAACATAATTTGATTCATTAAATTCAAAGATTGATACCTTTACATTGAAACATTATGTTTGTATAATCATTAGTCTATTCATAAATTATAATTAATAAATAATTTCATCTAGTAATAACATATATTCCATAAGATCATTTATATGATCAAAAAATACATTATTCACTTTTTTTTGATCTCATCCACAAATATTTATACATATTCCAAGAAACATATATTTTTTATACATAAATGTTAGAATACTTTTTCAATATATTTTGAGGTTTATCTCACTTTTTATGAGAGTATTTTCAGTTTATTAAAATTTTGTAGTTTGGGGTTTCTAGATCTCCCATTAATGAAATTAATTCTTTAGTATTCATATATTATTATTTTTATTTGTCTAACAAAGACACAAGTTCTGTGTGTGATAATATTCCATGAATAGATGCTATATATACTTCCATACCCAATGATGTGAAGTAATAATTCATTTCATTCGTACATAATTAGAAATTATTTTCATAAAATTTTTATTCCATTTTGATTAATAACAGCCTCCAATACCATACTATAGATATTCATTGAGAAAATCACTCAGAGAACCTTTCCTTTGATTCCAATTGTTGGTCCCCTATCAATGAGATTAGATTGGGGGTAGGGTTGAAATGAAAGTAATAAAAAAATAAAAAAAATTCCCATAAATTTTTTTATTTTTCTCTCAATTTGAGAAACACATATTTTTATCCCCATATTAATACCATTGAGTGAAAAAAGAATGAAAAAATAAATAATTTTTTCTTTCATTCACCCAAATCCGGATAATACCAGGACCATGAAAATAAAATTTATCTTATATTCTTAAATGCCTATAGAACACTACATCAATTTGTTTTAAGAAATAGAGCGTCCTCATTGACCCTCCAACATTACCATTCTCATAGATGGGAAAAACATAACACCTCTCCTCAAGAAGTGGAACTCACTGATTTTTCCATGACACCCTTATTCTTTGTGAATATAGTGTGTCAGCATAGACCGGGTATGATATTTATATTCCATAAAACTATATAATTATTTGGTGAGTAAATGCTCATGGACTATCCTTCTCCTTCTCCACTATCCATTTTGAATGTATCTAGAGAAATACCATATAAATTCATTAAATGATCATATCTGGAAAATTTTTATAGTAGTGAATCTTTATATTACTATATAACTATTTCATATATTCAATTTTTAATCAGATCCATCAATATTATCTATGTTTTATGATTAAAAAACTGTTATTCTCCATTATTTTGATCACCCATGTGATGTTCCTATATATAGGATGTAAGAAATAAAAATTTAATTCACATTAAATGACACAAATCATGAGCATGAATTCCCTAAAATCCATCATGTACATAACTTTACCTGCATTGATATAGAATTAATTAATTTTCTATACCATATGAAACTTAGATGTGAGAAACACCATGGAATAGTATTCTACAATTTTGTATAGAAGAGAGATTCAATTAATTGTTCTCAGTTGTGGTCACCTATTTGATTTTGTCAGGCTGTATAACAAAGTACATTTTTATTTCACATAAGGCTATTATGTGGACTAACCATGTCCAAAACATGATTTACTCTTACATCATGAGTAATAGAACTAACATTGTTATGGAAATATCCTTCAAATTTCGTCCATGTACGAATATAATAAATAGAAAAACAACATGGTATTATACAATGACTCCATGTTTTGATGTGTAACTATGTTTTCTTGTTATTTGGATCTCCCAAAAATAATGGATTGGCCTATCTCTAGGGAATATACCTCATAAAAACATTTCTTATATTGAATATATGATGGTAACCCCAATATATATCCCCAAATAATAGCCTAAAATATATTTATTTTTCATCACATAGACAAGGAGAAACAAATAAAAAAAATATTTTGGTTTAAAATTACTACCCTTAAAAATTAAATTTGAACTAGTGGAGTGGAAATTGAGAGATGAAAAACTAATAATGGGTTGGGTGACTCAATGCCCAAATTCCAAAATGAACTTTTCCTCTATTTTCCGATTTTCTATAAACTATTTTCTCATGGTTAGTTAGTATATAGAGATATATTTAATAGAGGAATAAAGGTGATGATGTGAGATATAGAGAAAAATATATAATAAAACATAGATACCATGGATTAAAAGGTTAGCACACTAATGTTATTAATTTTCTATATATAATAAGTGATGTCTCACTTATTCAACTTTTTAGATTCATATATCACCATAATGAATAAATAAATTTTATCTAAATTAAGAATATAGTCTTGAACACCAATGTGTTGAAACTATTAATATAAGGTTAATATTATCAACAATTAACTCCTATTAGCAATGTAACACCCCAAGCTTCCACGGTACGTTTCCCTTTGAATAATGCAATGGCGTGCATTGTACGTAACTTCAAGATTCTAACAAACCACAACCAATCAATCTAGCCGTTATGAAATTTTATAAATTATATCTCTCAAAATGGACTTCATTTTTGGATTCGGAATATCGAAATTAGCCTAGGGTGAAATTTTGGTACTTTTCGGATAACTTTAATATTTTGATGAATAGTGAAAAATACTAAATTTTAATTAAAAACAACTTTTTTAATCGAAATAATTTATATTGATAAATTATGAATTTGAGTGGTCTTAAAATATATTTAGAATATATTTTTACCATTTAATACAATTATTGTCATTGGAAATAATTTCACAATTAAACCGAACATAAACAAGTATCAATCTTTTTATAGTTATTATATCTTAAAAACACGCTTTTTGTTTTGACAGCGGGAATTAATTTTAAATTAATTTCTGCCACTTATGTGTTTTGAATTTAGAAAAATGGATTCCAAATTTGGAATCAGGATTTTCAAATTGTGTAAATAGGTAATGTTTATTTTTAGACATTTTGAATAATTACTACGGTAAATATTTTATTTACCTTGGTTAAGGGTAAATCCGGTAAATAAGGGTTAAACAATAATATTATAATAACAAAAAATTACCCAAAAACATGTCCTAACCTTATTGGTTGATACATGTTCGACCATGGGCATATTTGGGTCGATTTTGGGACCCCGTGGTGCCACTTGTAAGTGATAGGGACACTTTATTTTAATTAAGTTAAAATGAATACAAAAATGACACAAGCATATATCTTTTAAAAAAATAATTTTTACATAGGGTTATATATGTGGGATTTTCGACTATAAATATTAATTAGAAATATAAAAATATTTCCTACAGAATGATATTTTATTTATAATTTTTAGACATTAAATAATTTAATTTATGTATGAATCAATGATGATGTAGTAATTAACATAATAGTGAAAAATTAAAATAATTGATATTATAAATACCCAAATAAATATAATATGAGACTTTTAATGAATTAAAATAATTTTATAGGATAATAGGACATATTATTATTGATTTAATTGTCCTTTTTCGAAGTAATCATTCTGTTATAAGTTTCAAAAAAATAAACTATTGAATAGTGTCAAAATTGACACAAAAGAGTTTTTAAAACAAGTATTATATTATTAATTGATATTAAATTCCTAAAAATCTAAGGTTCGGCCAAGAGACTTATATCATGATAGGTGTATCATTAATGGACCACTTGGGGGTATCTTGGATATATATAGTAATTTTATTAAATATATAATATAAAAATACAAAGTGACATGGTAAATGTCAAACTAATTAACTAAGAGTTAAAACTAAAAGATAATGTTAATATAGTTACCAAAACCTGTCTAAATGATATTGGTTGAATTATTTTAGACCTATACCCACCTTAACCTTTTAATAATCAACTTTGTAGCCATTAGAAACCGAATATGAATTTATTATAAATTAATATTTCTAGCTTTTCCAAATGTGCCCCTCACCCCTCTTATAAAAGGGAACTCCTCCTTCTCATTTATTCACACCATAAAAGCCTTTTGGTTTGGCCAAACCCTAACCAAATACTCTTTCAACTTCCCTCACTACAACTTAGAGGCCTTAGTTTGATCATAAAGCCAACATAAGGAGCCCTTTTGATCAAATCAAAAGGAAGAACCCAAAGAAGAGGTAATGTTTTCACCGCCCCTTTTCAAGTTGCTTTCTTCTTCCACTTATTATTTCTATGTTATTACCATTATAAAATAATAAATCCAGTATCTTATATATACTGTGATGTTGTTATAAATATGGTACAAACAAATTCAGTATTCTATCCACCCTTTGAATAACATGTCACCATATGTGCGTACGTACGGCTTACCGTCTCCACGTCGTGGTGTAATTGTTATTCAATATATTATTATTTGGGTGGGTATAATAATGATGTGTAACTCTTTTAAATAATAAATATAACATTATAATGATTCTGTATATATGATAAACCATCCAATTATATATTATTTTAATATCAAAAGAATGATATTGTCCCTCGTGCGTACGTACGAAGTACCGTCTCCATGAACGCGATGAGATTCATTCTCCCTCATATCCATTAATGTATAATTCTCATTTGATGATTAAAAATAATGTCTATGGACTTGATATCATTATGGATATGATTAATATTCATCTCATTAATAACAAATATGGCTCACATAATAAAGAATATAAAGTAAAATAAATCCGTTAACACCCGAAATGATGATAATTCTACAATATTATTAACAAATCAATGTTAAAAGATCATATATGATATTATATTAATTTAAATGATTCTTTTATAATTAAATAACAATTATTTCACCATTATAAATGAGGTTAAACTACCATCGACCAAGGAAAAAGTATCAAGTAAGGGGTTTCTTAACTCACTCTTAATTTCGTGAGAATTCCATTGTTCACCACTTAATTATTGCATGTGGTGTATGTGTACTTCCCATGATTGTATTCATTGTGTAAGATACATTAATTTATGGGTATTTACATCATCATGGTATGATCCTTCTGTCATGGGTTCGTAATTTACCTAATCGATAAGAGAATTTGAAATTTCAATTTCCACTCATTTGTCTTTACGCATATTTCATTGATTATATTACTCCAAGATTATGTGTGGAAAAACTATTCATTTGATTATGTCATAATTTCCACTCCCCTTCCTATGGATATACTGTTGATACACATAATCACTCCATTGATAATTTCTCAAGTCATCGATATGAATTTGATAAGAGTAATTTTAACTCACTCTCCATTTGTTGAGTTAAACATCCAATTCATTGGTGTTGTTTTTATAAGATTATGTGTGAATATCCCTTGATTGTTTTACACTGAATATCCAATCATATTTAGTGTATTTATATTTGTCACACATAATTAGGTCGTCGATTTATCCTTAACCTAAGGATACGGCCTTTATGAGAGATTTCATCTCAATTTACATTCCATTGAGTCTTCTTTGTTGTTATACTCCAAATCACTTTTATGTGGCGCATATAATGTAATTTGACATAGTATATCATGAATCCATTTATTCTCATGATATTAAAATGTTTTGATTACCTCAATTATTTGTATTCAAGTGTCTCTCTTTTGGTTAGAAACTCTAACTAAAATACCACTTTTAAATGTTTTAAAGACCTATTCTTCTAAATCTTGCACATTAATATCCATGTTTTAAAAAAATGGTTTTTAAGGATTTATTTATATGGAAATTAATGTTTTAAAATTAAAAATACTGTTGAAAGTTTCAATGTGTTATGGGACACTTTGATTCAAAAATCAATTTTTAAACGGCTTCTTGACAAATATTGTGACTTTTAAATGATTTCAAGAAAAAGGGGGATATTTCTCTCAAATAGTTTTGATGATTATTTTCATCTATGTCAACATCCTTCATTATTCTTGATTGAGGTTAATGTGACACAATACAATCTTCCATATTGTATCGAATGAGTTATGTTTGACTATGGATGTGCTATTTTTATACCATTCCTGGTTTGTGGTTAATGTATTGACATTTCGTATACTAGTTTTAAAACGAATGTTTATGTTATGTTTAAACCTGTTCATATGAGGAATGCATTGGAATTAATAAGTGAAGGGTGGAGCCCGCTATAGCTCCGCGATGCATCGGTAGGTCTCATGAGACAAACTAGGGTCTTGGCATAAGGCCTTGACAAAATCTTATTTGTAGTCTTGGCACGAGGCCTTGGCTATGTGGTTATGATAGTCTGGAATTATGCATTACATCATTATGAAAGTGGTTATTGATATTTCATGTGATTATTTGATTATTAGAATATCCATGTGAATAAGTAAATGGCATTATTTCATTTCACTTTTTCCATAATATGTTGAAGTTCAAGTTTAAAAGGCTTTTGTTTTAGTTATACATTGCCTTAAATATTTATTATTATTAATGAAAGTTCCGCTATATTGTTATCCTTACTGGGAATTTGAGCTCACCCTTTTTCTATGTTTTATTTTTCCTAAGAAGTGAAGAAGTAAATTATGAATGACCTATAGGGATATTATGTGGGGATATGAATATGGAATATGGAGACAATATGTTGTTGTAGTAGTTTTTCACTTTATGATGTAATGTCAAACCTTATGAATATATCTAGTGTTTCCAAGGCTACTAAACCAATCGGTCTTTCAGATTTGATCTTTCTTGTGATCATGAAAATGTTATGTAATAATGAACCAACTCTAGGTAACTGGGGTCGGGGCATTACAGTTGGTATCAGAGGAAATTTAGTACAAACCATGGAAGCTAGATAAACTCTGATTAGAGAACGTAGACCTAAGATGAACTTTGAGGATTAGTATAGAAGAACTTACTAGAATTTTGGAATTGTAGAGATTTTGTGAGATTTCCGAGCAATACATCCCTGTCTGGATACGAGCAGGGAGAGGCGGGTCTGGCACAGATGTACCTAGGGGTAAAACTCGAAAACACCGCTTTGAGCTATACTCGAATGGGAACTAGTGCATGACAATGGGCCTTGTTGCACTCTTGGTTACGACACTCCTGGGGGATATTCTTAAGATAATTTACATTTTCTTTACAAACCAATTTGAAGTAATATATATATAAGATGTGAGTAAATGACCTTGGTTAATCCTAATATGTTTCAAATTGAGAATATGGTGACATGTTAATCTCTAAATGATTTTATTACTACTGTTACTCACACAATGATTTCTGGTTTTAGTCAATGGATAGATTCCAAGGAAGTCATAGTGACTTTGAGAATGATGTAAAAGGTGGGAATGGTGGTGGAAATGAGAAACAAAATGGAATGTTGATAGGCATAAAATATATCGTCTTTATGCCAAATCAGTCTTCCAAAAATATGATCAACAATATATATATTAACCAATTACCGGACTAAACAAAGAAGAGAAAGGTGATGAATTATAAGAGCTCCAGTAGTAGAGTCCATGGAGAAAGAAATACTCAATTTCCATCATGCAGGAAATGTGGAAGGAGACACCCAGGAAAGTGTCTCAAAGGGACAATGAAATTATTTACGTGTGGGAAGGAAGGACATAAAGTGAAGAATTTCCGAAGAAAAATGAAGAGTATTATGAAAGAAGATAAAAATGGTCCCAAGAATCCATTTACAATCATTTGCTGTAAATGTAGGGGACCTGGCCATTACCCGAGTGAATGTCCTATTCTATAGGATATTTTCTTGGTCATAGAAGAAGCTATGTGGAAATAAATGGTTGGATAAATGTTTGAAAATTATTAGTGATCCTTGTTGAAGGGTTTACTTTGGAATAATTTTCTCTTGTTTTTGTAACCCTAATGTTTTCCACGTGAGAATGATATTTATGGAAGAATTATCTATTCTATTATGGATAGAGTTATAAATAACCATTTGGTTTTATATGATCATTGGGTATGAGGAAATTACAAATTATTATAATTTGGGATGAAAATGAAAGGTATGAGATACCATTTTTGGTTAAATTATGTTATATTTATTTTGAAGTATTTATCTCATTTTGGTAATTTTATAAAATATAGTTTTTGAAAAAGGACAACACGTAGACCGTGTGACAACCTGTCGCGCCGGACAAAGCTGTGGGAATCGAAACCACAACCAAAGTGCGATTGAGATTTATCGCCTACCACTAGACTACGTGAAGTACCTAGTTAGTGTGACTATTATTTATAATCAAATGATTTTATTGATCAATAATAATCTGATTTGGGATCTTATGTCTTACCAAATGAATACCCTTAATATAGGAAAATGATTTGGTGATTAAGTGATAAATTTTATTTTGGATGTTTTTTGCTTTGTTGAGAACACATTATGCCAAAGGAAAATAGAGTAGTATGGGATTTCATTTGAGGAGTAATGGTGGATTTTTTTTCTATGTTTTTATTGTGGATTTATATTGATTTGGGTTATTTATGGAAATGATTAGGTTGATTACTTTTATGTATGTGACATTAAGAGTAATTAATGTCATTTGGAGATACAATTTAACATGGGAGACTACATAATCAAATTCTTTTATGTTTTGGGTTTCAATATTAGTTTGGATTATATTGAATGATTTAAAGGACAATTGATTATTGAATGGTATTTATTTAACTTTGGGGTATTATTGGTTTAATTTTAGAAATTAATATTAGTTTTTATTTCTCTCAAGGAATATCCTTTTGGGGGATCATTAGATATTTTACTAACCATTTTGGTTTTGATTAATCTCCAAAGGCAATGTAAATATATAGTTTATCCTGCATGGATCATGTGATTCTATAGAAGTTTATTCTAGCTCTTCCAGTGTGACGAAGTCTTCATGAATACTCATTATTTGAAAAAAATGAGTTAGTGGTGGAAATTTATTAAAGAATGAAACTATACTTAAAAATTAAGTATATATCTTTATATTCTTAGTCAATATCATAAATGAATTCCTCATCCTTATGAAATGTAACTTAAAACAAAAAATGATGTCCACTTACTTTTCCTACTAGGAGACTAATGATCGTTTTTTCCAACACAAGTTTGTGGTTTTCTTATTGTTAACTTTCTCATGATCATGATTTCTATCCCTCTCCATCAGAACTTGACACTTATTTTGTCATCTACATCCATGTTTTCCTACCTGGAATCCTAGTATGGGTTATCTTGGGTGACCTCTATACCTCTCTTCCTTTCTTTTAAAGTGATAGTTTTATTGACTCTTTTTCCGATGTGGGACTTTCCATTATATTTTCAAGCCCAATTTTAAAAATTGCGAGGATGCAATTTATTGAAGGAGGGGAGAATGTAACATCTCAAGCTTCCACGGTACGTTTCCCTTTGAATAATGCAATGTCGTGCATTGTACGCAACTTCGAGATTCTAACACACCACAACCAGTCAATCTTGCCGTTATGAAATTTTATAAATTATATCTCTCAAAATGTACATCATTTTTGGATTCGG